>CM076570.1:565070351-565730932 GCA_034641835.2 Pinus albicaulis | reverse complement strand
CGGGGTCACAGAGATTCACAGACCGCAACTCCCTCTCAAATTAAGCCGCATCATGCTGCCCATAGCATTGCCACCGCAATCGGCCGTACCGCAACCCGCCAGCCGAGAAGCAAACAATCGAACGACTCGCCCAATCAGCCGATAGACAAGTCGTCGCTCCCATCTCTTAAGCTCCAGTGGCTGCTGATTTATGTTGTCCTCCTAAAGCCATTGTTTTGATGCAATACTGCACTGCGTGAGCACAACCTCTTTGCGCTGCTGCCTCCACGTTGCTGCTGCCTCTGCATTACGCTGCTCCTTCAGCTCTCCATCACTGCCCTTTACTTCACTGTGACCTTCTGCAACCATCTCCCGACTCATCCCGCTACTGTCTTAAGGCTTCCGTAGCTCGTATGTGATCCAAGAGTAGGGCTGGCTCAAGGATCTCGCCACACTGTCTGTAGATGCTCTACAGATCCATGTCATCCAACCTCTTCTCTCGAGGCACATGAGCACTCATGGCTGCATTATCATCAGAACCATCATCCTTTGCTGTTGTAGCCTTGGAATTAGAAGATCCTTTGTCCTTCTTAGGACAAGTGCTGGCGAAGTGTCAAAGATCGCCACAGTTAAAGCACCGGACCTTGGAAAGGTCCTTCTTCTTCTTCCCTAGCTGCTTCCTTTCCTTTGATGCAAGGGATGCATCATCCCCCTCTTCTTTCTTCACTCTGGCTGATCCACTTCCACCATTGATATTTTGCTTCTTTGTGATCCTCCTGATCTCCTCTTGGCGGAGGATAGCCCACATGTCAGCACATGATGGTAACACTGCCCTTCCCAAAATGCTCTAGACAAATGTTTCCCAATCTTCTGAGACTACATTTAGGGCCGTCCTCACTAGGAGCCCCTCATCTAGATTTGCACCCATGGCAATCAGCTAATCCCGGATAGTCTGAAGTTTGAAGAGGATTGGATCTATCTCTTCACCCTTCATCATTTGGAACAACCTCATCTGGTTCTCCAAAAGCATTTTACGTTGGACAGAGCCTCCTTGATACATCATGTCCAAGGTTACCCACATCTATTTTGTGGTATTCTTTCCGACAATATGAGGTATGACGTGGTCTTTGACTCTGTCAATGATCAAACGCTTAGTCCGCGCTTGATTTTCTTCATACTTCTTTAGAGGATCTGCATCAGTTGGTACAACTAGAACTTTTTCTGCATGATCTTTGAGACCATACTCATCCAAAATTGACAAGATTCTGGCCCTCCAGATAACAAAGTTGGACATGTCGTCCAACCTATCCTGATCTTTGAGTCCATATCTTGCCATCTTGCTCAGATCTATAAGAACATATACTCCTCTCCCTCTTTCTATTGCAACACTCAACAAAAAATGCTGGATCTGGGTTTCTTGGTGATTAGAAACCCTCTATAGTAGCTGCTCCCTTTGACCACTGATTTCCCTCCTGGAAATCTTTCACATAAACACAATCTGACAGTACTCTTCGATCACCCTCCTGATCGAATCTCAGATCTGTTTGGCTCAAATATGCTGAGTAGCTGTCTTCCTCCCGCCTTTGTTGACTTAGCTAGGTACAATTCTGCACTGGCAGAATCTCCACCACACCAGCACTGCTGAAGATCTAAAGCATTGATTCCGGATCTTGGCAAGGCTTTCTGCAACAAAGAATACTAGATTGCGTCTCACAGAGTGGCCCAACGCAGCCTCAGCACTGCTCAGAAGTGGACTGCGTAACCCTAGACTGGGTAATGCAGTCCTTATGCTGGCCTGGGAAGGCTCTCCGTAAGCCTGATGGTCTTCTGAATCTACAACGCTGTCCCTTCCTGGATCTGCGTCCTCCTGTTGTCAAGATGCCCCTTCCGGATCTTTGCTACTTCTGCTACTGTCCTGCAGGAAAAATATTCTTTAGCTGATTGTTGGAGATTCAGCTTGATCTACTATCGCTCTGATACCATGTGAAAATTGTACTGCAGTATCATTGTTTACTTCTCCTACTTAATTTATGTAATATTCCCAATTAGCAACAACTAATTGGCAATATTAATTTTTGGCCAAGTTTACTTTTATAAAGTAAAATCAATGATAAAGTAGGTAAGAAGACCCTCAAACTACACTTAGCAAACAAAACACTTCCTAAAGTCACTTGAGCACATTTATTTGACAGCGTGGGGCCCAGAGGTAGAAGTTACAGCGTGGGCAGCGTGGGCCCATGGCAGTGCAAAGAGAGATGGACAACGTGGCCAAGAGGGACAATGCAGTTTTGGTGGGGCCTAGGGGAGAGAAAGGCACTCCAAGCATAAAGAGAGGGAGAGGCTCCTCATTTGCTCATTCAATTATGCATCTTTGTTTTGTCTTTTGACATTGAGCACACTTTTGCTATTGAGCAAAGTCTGCAAGTGCTATTTAGCACACCGGGTGTTTTTGAGCGGAGATCCCAACCTCAGCCCAGGGGACTTCGAGTGCCTGCTCGGGTGAGGAGTTTTATCCGTTGATTTTTCAGGTGGGAGCTATAGCATCTTCAACAGGGATTACGCACTTGCTTGGGCAGCGCAATCTTGAGGAGGTAGTGCCGGGAGCGGAGATTTATCAAGGGATTCAGCCAGGGATAGTGAGAAGGGATCAACCCTTAGCTATTCCATCACTTTTGGTAGAGGAGGAGGCCACTATTTTCAGAGACACATTTAGGGCCAGCGTATCCCACTGGGATAGCGTTATTTCTCAAGGGCGCTGATTTTCCGGGGTCATCCATTCTGGAAACCCTTTCTAGTATTTTCTGGGTATTAGGTGGGGAGCTCATTTCCAGAGTCCCGTATTATTCTGAGCAGGGGAACAACCCCAAAGAGTCAGCCTATTCCAGTAGCAGCAGCAGTTCGACAGCAGTAGCAACAACACTCATTGATAGAGCAACCATTCCTGGAGTATTTCTGAGAGTATCTCTAGCTTGCCTTGTGCAAGCCAAGGTGCAATCATTCTAATCACCTTTTGTACTGATTATCACTTTCAGTTATATAATAAAATGGCTCAGTGTTCTGCATGTTTTGCATTCTATGTATGATGTCTCTCTATTTGCTGTAGTTTCATGTTTATGTTGCTTTATATTGCTGTTTATTTCTACTCCGAATATTACAATTTAAATTATACAAGTTATTTTCAGAAATTAGATTCAGAAAATACTGAAGTAAACACAACTACAGTCTAGACATGCAGATCATTTACTAAATACTACGCTCATTCAAACAAAGCGACACATGGATTTTTGGACATAAGTCCCCAGAAAAAACCAAAGCGGGAAAACCAGTGCAGCAGATATGAGGGTTTAATTTATTAAGTAGATTATGAGTACAGTAAATCTGGGTTCCAGATCTGGAAAATCCGATATAGAATAATAGAAATCTGTAGGTAACATGTTGTTCCAAGACTAAATATCTGAGTGATCCACACCCTGAAACGGGATTTACAAGACTCAACTTGGATCTGGCCCTAGAAACCCCAACACTGCCCCTGAAGCCCTAGAGGGTGACGCAGGCCTTACGCTAGCCCTGGAGACCCCCTACACAATTCTGAAACCCTCTAGAGCTGTAGCGCTGTCCTGTGTAGCGGCTACGCCGCTGCTCTTGTTGCTCTTTGCTCCTCTGCGCTGTCCTTGTTTGTTGCTCCTCTGCCTCTTACTGACTCTTGGCTCCGGGATCAGATCATCCCCTCAGCCAATACTACCCCTTGCTGCAGAAATACTCTTCCGGAAATTCTTAGCAAACCTTGCCCTAGAAATCCAGATCCGTTCTCTCAACTCTGCCTATGTGCGTATGTCCAACAGACCCTCAAGCCTTTCTCTTATACTTTTTCGATGATCTCATCAACGACCAAGATTAAAACACTCATCAACCACTGAGATTAAAATACTGCTTCATCCGTTTCTTTTAGAACATTTCAACACATTTGTTAATTAATTGACTTTAACTATTTAATTTTCCTAAGTTTAGACTTAGGAAATACATTAAAATAATTAATTATTTGAATAACTTGAACACCAGCTGAAATTTCACAAAACACTTTCTGGGTTTTGGAGTTCAAGTGTGTCTTAGACCCTCCACAAAATTTCAGGGCTAGAGCACACAGGATGGTACACCAACTATACAAAATCTCAACACTCCCTCTTAGCACAGAGTGTGCTCTAAGAATGCATCCACACCATGCACTACAAGATCTTGAAGCTGGATTCTGTGCTGCTGATGCTTGGCCTGCTGTCCTCCATCCACTGCACTGCTCTTTGTACTGCTGCCCATGCCACTCCCACTGACACTGCCACATCTGTACTGCAACTCCCTCTCAAATTGCTGCATCATGCTGCCCATAGCATTGCCACTGCTAACTGCTGTACTGCAACTCAGTTGCCGAGAAGTAAACAACTGAACGACTCCTCCCCAATCATTGACAGACAAGTCAGGCTGCCTCCCATCTCTTAAGCTCCAGTGGCTGCTGATTTATGTTGTCCTCCTAAAGCCATTGTTTTGATGCAATACTGCACTGCGTGAGCACAACCTCTTTGCGCTGCTGCCTCTGCATTACGCTGCTCCTTCAGCTCTCCATCACTGCCCTTTACTTCACTGTGACCTTCTGCAACCATCTCCCGACTCATCCCGCTACCGTCTTAAGGCTTCCGTAGCTCGTATGTGATCCAAGAGTAGGGCTGGCTCAAGGATCTCGCCACACTGTCTGTAGATGCTCTACAGATCCATGTCACCCAACCTCTTCTCTCGAGGCACATGAGCACTCATGGCTGCATTATCATCAGAACCATCATCCTTTGCTGTTGTAGCCTTGGAATTAGAAGATCCTTTGTCCTTCTTAGGACAAGTGCTGGCGAAGTGTCAAAGATCGCCACAGTTAAAGCACCGGACCTTGGAAAGGTCCTTCTTCTTCTTCCCTAGCTGCTTCCTTTCCTTTGATGCAAGGGATGCATCATCCCCCTCTTCTTTCTTGACTCTGGCTGATCCACTTCCACCATTGATATTTTGCTTCTTGGTGATCCTCCTGATCTCCTCTTGGCGGAGGATAGCCCACATGTCAGCGCATGATGGTAACACTGCCCTTCCCAAAATGCTCTAGACAAATGTTTCCCAATCTTCTGAGACTACATTTAGGGCCGTCCTCACTAGGAGCCCCTCATCTAGATTTTGCACCCATGGCAATCAGCTAATCCCGGATAGTCTGAAGTTTGAAGAGGATTGGATCTATCTCTTCACCCTTCATCATTTGGAACAACCTCATCTGGTTCTCCAAAAGCATTTTACGTTGGACAGAGCGTCCTTGATACATCATGTCTAAGGTTACCCACATCTATTTTGTGGTATTCTTTCCGACAATATGAGGTATGACGTGGTCTTTGACTCTGTCAATGATCAAACGCTTAGTCCGCGCTTGATTTTCTTCATACTTCTTTAGAGGATCTGCATCAGTTGGTACAACTAGAACTTTTTCTGCATGATCTTTGAGACCACACTCATCCAAAATTGACAAGATTCTGGCCCTCCAGATAACAAAGTTGGACATGCCGTCCAACCTATCCTGATCTTTGAGTCCATATCTTGCCATCTTGCTCAGATCTATAAGAACATATACTCCTCTCCCTCTTTCTATTGCAACACTCAACAAAAAATGCTGGATCTGGGTTTCTTGGTGATTAGAAACCCTCTATAGTAGCTGCTCCCTTTGACCACTGATTTCCCTCCTGGAAATCTTTCACATAAACACAATCTGACAGTACTCTTCGATCACCCTCCTGATCGAATCTCAGATCTGTTTGGCTCAAATATGCTGAGTAGCCGTCTTCCTCCTGCCTTTGTTGACTTAGATAGGTACAATTCTGCACCGGCAGAATCTCCACCACACCAGCACTGCTGAAGATCTAAAGCATTGATTCCGGATCTTGGCAAGGCTTTCTGCAACAAAGAATACTAGATTGCGTCTCACAGACTGGCCCAACGCAGCCTCAACGCTGCTCAGAAGTGGACTGCGTAACCCTAGACTGGGTAATGCAGTCCTTATGCTGGCCTGGGAAGGCTCTCCGTAAGCTTGATGGTCTTCTGAATCTACAATGCTGTCCCTTCCTGGATCTGCGTCCTCCTGTTGTCAAGATGCCCCTTCCGGATCTTTGCTACTTCTGCTACTGTCCTGCAGGAAAAATATTCTTTAGCTGATTGTTGGAGATTCAGCTTGATCTACTATCGCTCTGATACCATGTGAAAATTGTACTGCAGTATCATTGTTTACTTCTCCTACTTAATTTATGTAATATTCCCAATTAGCAGCAACTAATTGGGAATATTAATTTTTTGCCAAGTTTACTTTTATAAAGTAAAATCAGTGATAAAGTAGGTAAGAAGACCCTCAAACTACACTTAGCAAACAAAACACTTCCTAAAGTCACTTGAGCACATTTATTTGACAGCGTGGGGCCCAGAGGTAGAAGTTATAGCGTGGGCAGCGTGGGCCCATGGCAGTGCAAAGAGAGATGGACAACGTGGCCAAGAGGGACAATGCAGTTTTGGTGGGGCCTAGGGGAGAGAAAGGCACTCCAAGCATAAAGAGAGGGAGAGGCTCCTCATTTGCTCATTCAATTATGCATCTTTGTTTTGTCTTTTGACATTGAGCACACTTTTGCTATTGAGCAAAGTCTGCAAGTGCTATTTAGCACACCGGGTGTTTTTGAGCGGAGATCCCAACCTCAGCCCAGGGGACTTCGAGTGCCTGCTCGGGTGAGGAGTTTTATCTGTTGATTTTCAGGTGGGAGCTATAGCATCTTCAACAGGGATTACACACTTGCTTGGGCAGCGCAATCTTGAGGAGGTAGTGCCGGGAGCGGAGATTTATCAAGGGATTCAGCCAGGGATAGTGAGAAGTGATTAGCCCTTAGCTATTCCATCACTTTTGGTAGAGGAGGAGGCCACTATTTGCAGAGACACATTCAGGGCCAGCGTATCCCATTGGGATAGCGTTATTTCTCAAGGGAGCTGATTTTCCGGGGTCATCCATTCTGGAAACCCTTTCTAGTATTTTCTGGGTATTAGGTGGGGAGCTCATTTCCAGAGTCCCGTATTATTCTGAGCAGGGGAACAACCCCAAAGAGTCAGCCTATTCCAGTAGCAGCAGCAGTTCGACAACAGTAGCAACAACACTCATTGATAGAGCAACCATTCCTGGAGTATTTCTGAGAGTATCTCTAGCTTGCCTTGTGCAAGCCAAGGTGCAATCATTCTGATCACCTTTTGTACTGATTATCACTTTCAGTTATATAATAAAATGGCTCAGTGTTCTCCATGTTTTGCATTCTATGTATGATGTCTCTCTATTTGCTGTAGTTTCATGTTTATGTTGCTTTATATTGCTGTTTATTTCTACTCCGAATATTACAATTTAAATTATACAAGTTATTTTCAGAAATTAGATTCAGAAAATACTGAAGTAAACACAACTACAGTCTACACATGCAGATCATTTACTAAATACTACGCTCATTCAAACAAAGCGACACATGGATTTTTGGACATAAGTCCCCAGAAAAAACCAAAGCGGGAAAACCAGTGCAGCAGATATGAGGGTTTAATTTATTAAGTAGATTATGAGTACAGTAAATCTGGGTTCCAGATCTGGAAAATCCGATATAGAATAATAGAAATCTGTAGGTAACATGTTGTTCCAAGACTAAATATTTGAGTGATCCACACCCTCAAACGGGATTTACAAGACTCAGCTTGGATCTGGCCCTAGAAACCCCAACACTGCCCCTGAAGCCCCAACGTCAACCCTGCTAGGCTCTATGTGCCACAGTGCTGCCCAGAGAAGTACTGCGTAACCCCAGAGAGGGTGACGCAGGCCTTACGCTGGCCCTGGAGATCCTCTGCGTAATTCTGAAACCCTCTGGAGCTGTAGCGTTGTCCTGCGTAGCGGCTGCGCCGCTGCTACGTAGCTGGTGTTGCTGCTCTCTGCTCCTCTGCGCTATCCTTGTTTGTTGCTCCTTTGCCTCTTACTAATTCTTGGCTCCAGGATCAGATCATCCCCTCAGCCAATACTACCCCTTGCTGCAGAAAAACTCTTCCAGAAATTCTTAGAAAACCCTGCCTTAGAATTCCAGATCTGTTCTCTCAGCTCTGCCTCTGTGTGTATCTCCAACTAACCCTCAAGCCTTTCTCTTATACTTTTTTGATGATCTCATCAACGACCGAGATTAAAAGACTGATTCAACGCGTGTTAATTAATTCAATTTAATTATTTAATTTTCCTAAGTTTAGACTTAGGAAATACATTAAAATAATAAATATATGAATAACTTGAACACCGACTGAAATTTCACAAAACACTTTTTGGGTTTTGGAGTTCAAGTGTGTCTTAGCCCCTCCACAAAATTTAAGGGCCAGAGCACACCCGATGCTACACCAACTATACAAAATCTCAACATCACACTCTCAACAGTGTATCTCAACCCATGGTTGATTGTGCCCCGAAGATATCTCAATAGATTCTTGGCACCAATCCAGTGAATGTGATGAGGATCAACCATATGTTGACTCAAAGTGTTCACTACAAAACATACGTCTGGACGGGAGTTCACTAGGAATATCAGGCCCCCAAGAGTTGTCGATACTCGATAGGATTTGCTAGCACGGGCTCAACAACGTTTCCACACAAGAATTACAGTGTTGACACAGACTTACAGTCCACCATACCAAATCTCTCCAACGACTTCATGACATATTTTCCTTGAGAAAGGAAAATCTCTCCTGGCCTCTATTAGACCTCCAAGCCTAGGAAGTAGTGCATCAGTCATAGGTCTTTCATCTCAAACTCGGAAGTTAGCTCCCTCTTACACAGATGAATGAGAAGGTCAGCACCTGTCAGGAAGAGATCGTCCACATAGAGAACCAGAATGAGAGGCCTTTCTCTGTCAACCTTAAAATAAAGGTTCCAATCTGCATTACTTTGAGTGAAGCCCAGCTTCATCAAGTAGCTATCTATCCTCTCGTAGCAAGCCCTGGGGGCTTGCTTCAACCCATAGAGGGTTTTATTCAACCTGCATACATGGGTGTCTCTATCTCAAACTTCGAATCCCATAGGTTGCTCCACATACACCTCTTCCTTTATAGAACCATGCAGAAAAGCAGTTTTCACATCCATCTGATGTAGAATCCATCCTTGCGTAGCAGCAAGAGCAATGATAGATCGGATGGTGGTATAGCGTGCCACAGGTGAAAATATATCATCATAATCTATGCCTTTTTTTTGAGAGAAGCCTCGGGCAACAAATATTGCCTTGTACTTTTCAGCTTGATCTTGTAGAGCCATTTCGAGGTGACAACAGATTTGTCCTCCGGTCTCAGGATCACTTCCCAGACATCATTTTTCATAATGGACTCATATTCTTCGTGCATAGCATCCTTCCAAACTTGATGCTTTACGACTTCTTCAAATGATCCAGGCTCAGATTGTATAATCGTATTCATGGCTGCTAGATACCCTTGGTATCTCTTTGGCTTCTTGCTTTCACGGAATGTCCCCCTTGGGGCAATATGTCTCTCGGCATCTGCGAGAGTATCCCTGAGCCATGAGGGTCTTCTCTTATTTGAAGGAGGTGGATCAGTGGGCATCAGGGCATCGTTCGGCTCTTCCTGCTTCTTTGCTTCTTCATCTTCTTTGTCTTCCTTGGAGCTAGGAAGATTTCTCACTTTCTTGAGGGCAACATCTTCATCGAAGGTGATATCGTGGCATATCTCCACTTCTCTTTGACCAGGCACATAGATTATATATGCCTTCGAAGTTTCACTATAGCCCACAAACATTCCCTTCTTTCCAGAAGCTACCAACTGCTTCTCTTTTCTTTTGGCACATGAAAGTAAACAGGACAACCAAAAACTCTAAAATGAGAAACAACATGTTTCTTACTAGAGAAGACTTCTTCAGGAGTTTTTGAGTCCAGAGCAGAATGCGGGCATCTATTTTGAACGTACAGAGCAATGTTCGCAACTTCTCCCCATAGAAACTTCGGAAGACCTTGGTCACATAACATGGCGTGGGCAACTTCCAGAATGGTCCTATTCTATCTTTCAACAACACCATTTTTCTCAGGAGTATACGCAGTTATGGTCTCCCTCTTAATGCCAACTTTTCTACAAAAGTCATTAAACTCATTTGACTCATATTTGGTTCCATTGTTGGTCCTCAGAACTTTGATTTTCTTCTTGGTTTCATTTTCCACCAAGGCCTTGAAGGTATGAAACCATTTGAATGCTTCATCCTTCTTCTTCAAAAAATATATCTAGGTCTTGCGGGAGAAGGCATCTATAAAAGTCATGTAATAGGAAAATCCTCCCAAGGATGTCACAGGCAACATACCAAATAAGTCAGAACGTATCAACTGCAATATATCAGTTGTCTTTGTGACACTTGAGGGGAATGATCCCGTTGTATGCTTCCCTTCGGCACAACCCTGATACATACCTTCATGATCATCTCTAAATTCGGGCATCCCTGTCACCACCTTCCTTGCTTCGGGAAGGGCTTTGTAATGAAGGTGTGCAAACCTCCGGTGCCATAACTCTATTTGAAGAGTTGTATCACATGACATAGCTCCCAATGGACTTCCTCTAATCTGGTAGAGTGTATCAACTCTAAAACCAATAGAAAGATCTTCCTTGAAGTTCTTCTTTCAAATAAGTACCTTTTCATCAACGAATGCCACCTTGAACCCTTTGTCTTCCATTTCCGAGATGGACACAAGGTTCTTCTTCAAATCACGTACATACAACACATCTTGTAATCGAAGGACTCGACCTTGGGATAGATGGAGTGTCACAGTCCCTGTCCCTTTCACGGGATAGGTAGCATTATCTCCAAGGATAATTTCCAGATTAGTATCCTCCTCAACTAGATCAGAGAGGGCTTTTTTACAACCAGTGAGGTGCCTTGAAACACCACTATCAATCAACCAGACATCCAGGGTGTCGGGTGGAGATGCAGTGTTGAACCCTTAGTTAAACTGAGGGGGGGGGGTGAATCAGTTTAACACATTCATGAACTTTTAAAACTTTTCCATTAAAACTTATTTACACCTTCATTTCATGTTCAACTTAATAGGTGAGTAATCTTAGAATGTGAGCAACAAGTATTAAGATAATGTGACAGCAGACTTAATATGAGAGCAACAAGTATTAAGCAGATTAGATAAACCATATCAACACATAAACATCATACACAGAGACAACAGATATAAGTGGAAACCCATAAAGGGAGAAAACCACATCTTATTATTGTTGTGATGCAAAGGCAAGTTCCAACTCCCTCTCACCACTGATTTTCTGTAGGCTCCAACTCACATGAGGCTCCTACCTCAATTCTGTAAGCTACAACTTGCAAGGAAGCTCCAACTCCCATCAATTTTCTGCAGGCACCAACCTACAGGAGGCTCCAGCCTCAGCCAGCTACAACTTACTTCTATCAAGCTACAACTTGATATGGAAGCACCAACTTCCTCTATTTTCTGCAGGCTACAATCTACAGGAGGCTCCTACCTCAGTCAGCTACAACTGACATCTATCAAGTTACAACTTGATAGGGGAAGCTCCAACTTCCTCACTCTTTCAAAAGAAAACACTTGTTGATTTACCTTGGATATCAGCTCTGTTTTGTACCTTCTTCACTGCTGTCCTCTAGCTTTCTTATCTGTCTTATATCATCTCTGACTTTTCACAACATCTCTTTCTGCTCCTCCTTCTTCTTATCTTCTCTGCCTCAATTCTGCATTATCTAACCTCTCTATGCATATCTATGAGATATCATTTATAGAGTTCACCTCTTCACTGTTTGTATTCTACAGAGAATTTGGAATGAACAGCCACCATGCCTTTTTGACTTCTGCCTTCTCATTCCTTTGTCCAGCTCATTCAAAAAAAATATAACAATATGTACAAATTTCAATGTTACAGTGGAGTTTTGTTTTCCTACTGGAGACTTGCCTTTGCATCACAAACAATATGAAATCAATTAAAACATTTACATTCACATTTTCAGTTACATAAAACAATTTCACTCAGCCCTTTTTCTGGCCCTTGGCTTGCTGGTTTTGTCTTTTCTGCTGCTGTCATGTAACTGTTCTGCATACCTCTGCTGTTCACTGCCTTTTTCAGTTTCTGCACACTCTCCTGCTTTCTGTGCATGTACACCTGTTAGACCCACATTCTCCAAGTTCACTATGTATATAAAAATGCATTTCTGAATTATGTTCTAACTCTGGCAGCTGTATCAATACTGAAGCTTTCTTTTTCCATCATTGTGTTAAAATCCTGTATCAAGAGTTCATTTTATGGAAGCGCCCAATCAATATTTGCTTTGGCATAATCTTCAACTTAAATCTTCGGCCAACACAGAAACCCTGCAATACAACCCAGATTATTTGTCTTTATGCGAAGGCTCTACTTCTTAGCTTCAAACTTACTGTTAAAACCATAATCAAAACCCAACTTATAATATGTCGAATTAATATTCGAATATTCCGACCAAACCATTATATATAAGTCTCGGCATATACTTGGTTTTATAACTTGAACCCAATGGTCAACAGGTCACATCATATTTCATACAAACTTCAGACTTTTATTAAAGACCAAACACCAGCATATATTAAAGGTTTTTTATATGCTTGCTTATTCAATTAACTACGACACTAGACCTTCGAGCTTGGAGTTAAATCTTCAAGTGATACCATATATAAGTGCCCTCGGGGCCCACATCTTGCCATTCACCTACCAAGCATAATATATCAATGTTGATGCGGTTCGTAAGTGGTCAATGCGTATCCAATTATTAGAAGTTTTCAATCTTTGGATTAAGGCCAACGTCAATCATATTGAAGTTCTGGGATCACTGTTTACTCATTAAACTCTAGGTATAAAAACCTGCATCCTAGACCACATTCTTATGCGGAAGCTTATCATCCTTATGAAAACCCCATCTTATAATATTCGAATTGGCATTCGAATATTCCAACTTAATCCACGGTAATAACTTCGGTCTCACTCACAATAATACCTGTGTGTCAGTGGTTTATAATTCCACCATATGTTCACATCCATCCAAACATATGTTCACGGTTCTATTGTCTCGTTTCCAATATATTATATCCCCCATTCAATGTTAAGAACCCTTATTACAGCCTTTGATTCCGCACTCACCAACACTTATAATTAAATTGAATTCTCCGTGCCCACAACAGCTCCATACCGACATATACAAACTTTAAACGTGCACCCTGTATGATACTTCATCTCAACGATAGTATATTGACAGATATTATAACGAAGCCCTAAATTTTGTTTAACCCCAATATAATCACGGTCGCGGCTTTAAACCCTCACATCCAATACCCCATATGTATTAACATATATATCTACTCCCCAATTCAATTGTTGTAACACATTAATAAGCCAACTCACAGATCTTCATTTATATAATTCTGCCCCATTCAACCTTTGAATATGAATGAGTTACTTAATTAAATGCTTCGGGCCCCAGTGGTTAACGTACCACTCGCATCTGACGGCGCATAACTTATCGCGCCCCAAACCTCAATCCGACAGTAATCGCGCAAATTAGATGCATGGCAGTTAATCCTCCGAAATCGCGCGATATAAATGGTTTTTCCAAACCACTTATGGAAACGCGTCCAACAACTAATGGAATCACGTTTTTTTCACAAAAATTCTTTACCACTTTTGCAAAGCGCGATACTACCGGTTTTGTGGCTTGAACCCACGTTTACTGTTCATGCTCCCGGTTCCACTATCGAGTCAAGGTTCCGTTCCTTTCAACTCCGTTTCATAAACTTGGGTTATATCCGCTGTGCTTTCTCTTTAATCTTGTCAAGCCATCTCTGCTCTATTTCTGGTGCTACTGTCTTCTGACAGGCTTTAACAAGCCTTCCCCAATCACTCATCAACTTGTCACTAGAGAACCAAGGGACCATTCAACCCACAGAGCGACCAATCTCAACAGGGTTAATTTCATCACTCTGCGTCCATGGTACTGCGTCTATACCACGTACTTTCTGGGTTAGCTATTAATCAATCTTTAGGCCTTCTGCGCCTCCAAATAACCATCAATACCACCAAAGTCTATAATTCAAGGACTGAATTAACTTCTTCCAACAGGATCGATCCTTCCCAATCATATGTAGACTTACGCTTTAAACCCTAATTTTAGAGCTTAACATACAATTGCTCAATGAACAACAATTACTACGCATACATTCCACATATCAAACCTTAACACAGTACTAGACTAATTTCAATTGTTTCACCAACTATATGCATAGCATGATCTCAAATCCTATCGCAGAGTTTCATATTTGCCACAGGAATTCAAACATTCTTCATCAAGAACACATATACATATTCACACAGAATTTAGGGACAAACTCCTCTTTATATACACAATGGAAATCAATCACAGAAGCTCTCTCGGTTCTGGCCAGATCTTCAAATCAAATGGCCCTTTTTCTCACTCTTTGTCTCTGAACAAAACTCTAGCTCTCTGCTTCAATTCACTGCCTTTGCTTCCTCTGCTTCTTGACTGATGCTGCTCCTTGCTTCTCTTTTGCCTTGTTGCTGTTTCAGGTGCTACTCCTTTGCCATAAATGACAACATTTCCAACATGCAGCAGAGAGGGCAGATACAAGAATAAATTCATTTCTTTTAATATCAACAACATTAGACTCATTATACTTGGAATTTCTTGACCTCTTGAAAGGTTGCCCATTCCCACTACGATCAGAGGGAGCCTTCCTTTTTCCTTTGAACCTGTTGTTCCTGCCATTCCCTCTCGAGTTGTTTTTGTCATCATTCCTGGGAGAGTCCCTTCTATTAGGGTACTCTCTTGCATAGTGACCAGTCTTGTTACAAGTGTAACATCTTCCCTTCCTTCCTTTGGGCCCCGCTCTTCCATGGTTCTGATTTCTCGGGCCACCGTTGTTTTTCTTCTTTGCATGAGCGGTGAAGGCAATAGGGTCACTTCCATTTCCATTAGAGGCATACTCCATCATTCTTGTTTCCTCTTGAGTGCATCTCATCAATATTTCATCAAAATCAGGAATCACATTATTAGTAAGAATAGTGGTATTGAATACATACCAATCACAAGGGAGACCTCCAAGTGCAATAAGAACCATCTCTCAATCAGATATTGCTTCCCCAATAGCTAGGAGGTTATTCCTGATTTCAATGAGCCTCATAAAATAGGATTGAATAGATTCGTCCTTGCCCTTCTTGATATTCTTCAATTGATTCTTGAAGAAAAGGATTTGATTAGCATTACTAGCACTGAACATGCTCACCAGCTTATCATACATCTCTTTAGATGTGTTTAGCTTAGAAATGTAAGCAACCAAGTGCTTAGGAATGGAATCTCGGATAACCATCTTTGCTTTGATTTCCCCTTTTCTATACTTTGTCTTCATGGCAACAACTGCATTTGATGGAGGCTCTTGAATCTTCCCCTGTACATTGTCTATGACATCTTTATCTTCTAGCACCAAATCCAAGGACATATTCCATGCATGATAATCAGACTTATCAGTCAATTTATCATCAGCCTTGAAACCCTTGTAGGTTGAGGAGGCCATTTGCCCTTGATAGGATTCCTTCCTTCAGAGATTGCTTCTAACACCAGCTTGGACTTTGTCTTCACCTCATCTCTGAAACCATGTTAAATTTAGATAACCATGGTGTTCTATGCTTGATGCAATTTTACTTCAATCTTTCTTAGGCTCGATACAAAATAGCAATCGCATAAACATGAAAGTAAAATGCTGATAGAATACAATAATAGATCAATAGAAGACAAGCCAATAATATAGATCATATTTACAATTCCTTTTTGTCCAGCAAAGATATGAGATATTGTTGCATTACGACAATCAATAGGATGCTTCAACCAGCAAAGTCTTTCTCGGTTAGCCAATCCTCCAAGTGTCACACCCACAATCCTCAAAGACAGCTCATCACAAGTCAACATTGGTCAACCCAAAGTCAATGCAGAAAAAGGTCAACACAGGACAACAACAGAAAGGTCAACCCAATAGATTAAGGCTTCAGTCAAACAACTCGGATTTCCTCAATTTCAGTTCCCAGCAGTACGACCTTTCAAAATCAAAATTTTCGCAGAGTTTTGAGGTCAAACTATCAAGGGTTGACCACGGTCAACGCTGGTGAATGCTGCAGCAAAAAGCCCTAAACAGATCCGTAGAAAACAACAGCTCAGCTCCACACGTGTGAGGGGAAAAAGGCCTCCAAAGGCTATCAAACCAATCAGATCACAATGAGAGAATGTGTGATGAGTTAAGCAAATGACCTCTAAGTCTCTCCAATTTATATCCATCAGTGAGGGTGTGTGACACATCTATTATGCATGTGAGCCTACATTACAAATCTGGCCGACCTTGCACATGTGTGGAAAATAAATTCAAAATATATGTTTCGCTCATCCAATCAAGATGATATTTAGATCAATCTTGCAACTCTCCGAAAGAGGAATCCAACAAAAATATGACCATCGTCATGTGAGCAGTGCAACATGGAGTTTGGACCTAGTTGCCCAAAAGTAGCACCTCTATTCTCACACTTGTTTACGCATGAATTGCAACCTTCTCCTTCATACTTGATTGAGATTCTTGTGGCCGAAACAAAGAGTTACTATTGCAGAGAAATGCTTCCTCTTATCTTCGTTTACTTTCACTGTCTTGAAACTTCTCCTCGCTATGTTGTCCCTTATTCTTGTATCCAAGACTGCAAACCTTTCCACGCACTGAAATCTCAGACTTGATTCAAACTTGATCCGAATATGATTATACAATAGTGAGGCCACAATCCTATATATGGGCTCTGTCTCATCACCCTAGGCCGACATGATCATTTGCTTTTTAGCCGACTTTACAAGGATTGTCTTCCAATGTCTTCTAGGCCGACTTCAAGAAGAATTATGATAAGGTCTTGAGGCATTCTTTTTACATCAATAATTGTTATTTGCAAGTCTAACAATACTTCATCTATATGTCTCTAAATTATACATTTATGACAAGATGAAAAATCCCTAAAGACATCAAGAAGAAGTCTTTGACCTATAATAAAAACTTTTTGCTCATGAAACCCATGAGTCAAGCATTTACAAAATACATTTTATTATCTTTGTCTTCATTACATAAATTCATAATTACAAGTCATTATGAAGACCGAACCTAGTTACACTTTTCAACACTCCCTCTTAACTAGGGAGGTATTCACAATGGTACATGATAACTCTCAATCTGAAGATTCTCATAAGAAGAATTTGATTGTTAATCCATCTGTTATAACATCATATTAACCAGCATTGTTAGAGTGCAAGGCATTGACTAACAAGTCTATCTCTCCACGAGACCATGAGCTACAATGCCGATGAGACCAATGATTATAGACACCTTCATCATTGTCTCCAAGGTACATACTCCACCCGAGTGTTCACCGAGTATAACCTCTTAGGACTATTCTTATCGAGATAGCTAATCCTCAAAGAATATCCGTCTTTTCATGATTAGTCTTTCCATGGATGCCCTAATACACCCCAAAAGAGTATCAGATGCCAGATGATTACCCAATCCTCCATTCTTGTCTTCCCAGGTGAAGACCAGAATGACATGTCTATCTCTCCCTCTCAACTAGGGAGGACATATTGCACAAATGAATATACTTACCTAAGCTTTCTTCTTGGCTTAGAAATTTCGGAGTTTCTTCCAAGCAATAAACTTATTACCAGGTTCCTTCTTAATTAGGGACTTGCAACAACAATGATGATAACACCCAGCTGCTCATGAAGAACTCCTTCTGTTGATGTCATGAATTGAGGAGCCTTCATATTTGGGATTTCTATATAGGGCACATATATCCGTCACTTTTATCCAAGAGTCATGTCTTCTGTTAGAAAGTGATCCATCAATCTTTTTATCTGGTCTAGCTTCATGCTATGCTGCTTTTCTTTGAACCATATTTCTTCCAAGGATCTTTCATCTTATCATATGGTTATCAATTTGTGGAAGACATATACTTCCGTTTGGCATCCCTTCATAAGCTCATCAAATATTAATCAATTATAAATATGAACTTTTAAATCAAAAGTTACCTTAGTGATGATCTTTCATCATGACATCTTTTTGTAGGCATCGACATCCTTTGATTACAGATTGACACATTTCTTAAAGATATGTATTGTCAAGGGTCTTCATCTTTTCCAGACTTCTATTAGAGTCCACATATCTTCCTAGGAGATCTCCTAGTCAAATCTTCTTGGCTTTCTAGGATGTTGACTGCTTCTTTCCATGGTTGTGTTTTTCACGATCTCTTCCTTTTTCTTTCTCCACACAATTTTATTTCATTCCACTGTATCGTTCCTTGATAATGTACAATCACCTCATATTCTATATGAGGACATATTGTAGATCATGCCTTTTGGTATCCTGTGCATCAGAAGAGTTTCTTCTTTCTATTTTGATCACACTTCTAAATATAGAAGTATACTACCTGCAACCACATGGCATGACTTCATAGCATCCAATGTCAGCATATATATACATGTACCTCATTCCTTTTCTTTTGAGTTATTCTGCAGCAGGTTTTCTTAGAATGAAGAGTTTCATTCCCTTGATCCGCTTTATCAATATGTCATCATATCCTAATCCCATAATTCTGCATGTTATAATTTAGATGAAACCTTTCGCTTTCTTTTAACCAGTGAATCCAAGGAATTTTCCATTAGAAAATGTCAACACTTGTTTCCATATTGATTTTTAAATGATGACCCTTGATCTAGATGACTTCCTTCCATAAATGTTGTGTATATACAATGAGTTTTCCAGGAGTCAAATTATCTTCATAGCATAGATGTTACATAAACGTTTTCAAACATCCTCCTATGACTAGTACTCCTTACGTTTGAATGGTTCAATTATGATTCTAATGATGCATATATCTAATTATAATGCCTTCTATAGTGCCCATGTTCATTACAACCATAGCTTCATATTTTACCCATATTTATTTCTTTCTTCTGAGGACCAAATTTTCCAAACTTTCCTTTCCCACTTGACTTGTAGTATTGGCTGCAGTTGATCTCAAATTGCTGAAATATTCATAAAATATGAAGTTATTCCTTCCTTTCATGACATCTTCAACTTGTATAGTTCTTGTCTTAGAGACATTATTTCCCCTGCAATACTTATTGAGAATAGCTCCACCAATTTATCGTATATTTCTTTTGAGGATTCTAGATTTGATACATAGGGAATGAGAGAGTCCTTTATGGATTCTATAAGAATCCCGCGGGCTCTTATGTCTCCCTTCAATTAAGTTTAGATTTGTCCTTATCTTGCATGCACGAAAGTTTTCAGTCCCAAACAATTTGTTGCTTTCCTTGCAAAAATTCATTTTGACATATTCAGATGAGGATATTAAGATACTTACTTGAGTATATGCTTACTTCTTCTATCAACTTCCTTAACAATGAAGATGTAGAAGATAGTAGGAACTCCCTCTTAGATTGGTTTCTTCAAGGGATGTGAAGAGGGCTAGATCACCTTGAATCCTTCAAGGATGGCTTGATGATGTCTTCTGCAAAATAGTAATTTGATGGAGTCATAGTATTAAAAACTGGAACTGGTGACCGGACCGGTGGACCTAATGAACTGGTAACCGGACCAGAACCGGTCTAACCGGTACTGGTCAGGTCTAAATGAACCGGTTTAAAAAAAAATACATTAAATATTTTTTTTTAATAAAAAAACTATTTTTAAGATTTGCAACCATGATTCAATGCCAATAGAGACAAAATATGCAAAGTTTGCTCATTTATATACCATGCAAAGGTGAATATATCAAAATGGCACAGAGTGCAATACATATCATCGAAAAATACATAAGCAATGAAATGTCCCATAAAGTCCAAAAACAATGCTACAAGCTATGAGGCCATGGGCCTAATACAAGACTACACATGAATCATGATCAATCATCAAATTCATCACCGCTACTAAATATAGGATCAACATCGGCAGCTGCATAGACATCATCTGGATCAGAGTCTGAGGATGCCTCAGCCTCAGGGTCATCTTCAACTTGAATACCACTGCCACCAATAACAATAGAAGTGGACCTAATGGAAGCACGAGTTACTCGAGCTGCATGACTAGAGCTTTCCATTGGTTGTTTGCCTTTCCTTGATGCAGCTACCAATCCTGGGTCTCTGTCTAATGGTGCCACCAAATTTGCTTCAAATTCACCCCCCGCTAATGCTGCATCAAAATCAAAATCTGCCTCAAACTCTGGATCTTTAGTCTCCTCCACCCATTTTGATGTTGGATCAATATCATCCAACACAATGGGATCTAGATCAGGTGTTTTTCTCATCAATTGGTTCTGCCTCAAGCGAAGGTTGTATTGCACAAACACAAGATCGTTTAACTGTTTCTGTTCCGAACAGTTTCTCTTCTTTGTGTGTATGCGCTCAAAAACAGACCAATTGCGCTCACAACCTGAAGCACTGCAAGTTTGGCTGAGGATTCTAATTGCAAACTTTTGCAATTGAGGGCATTGGCCGCCAAATGACTCCCACCGATGTGCTGCAAATAAAAAGACATTCATTAGTAACATAGTTCATTTCATCACTTATTTACAAACAATTTAACTTGAAAAGAAAAACAAATTGGAATTGCTTACCTAGTTGATCCACATCTCTTGCCATTTTTGCCAAGTTCTTTCCAAAGGTACCAGCTGCCATACTGAAATGAGTAAGTTGTTTATGTGTTTCCAAAAGGTCTGCACGGTTAGGGACCATGCGCTCCAAGCAATCAATCAATCCAGATTTGACCTCCCCATCCTCCTGATCTCCTAGCCGAGCTTTATAATGATTCTTTGGGTTCAAAAAATACCCAGCTGCATGTATGGGACGATGGAGTTGATTGTTCCATCTGTTATCAATGATCTCCCATATCCGGCCATATTTAGCTAACTTGTCCCTGTAAACTGCCCGTATCTGCTCCTTTGCCTGATCCATAGCCTCATAAATGTATCCCATTGCCATCTTTTCCCCATCCACCATCCTTAGCACCTTAACAAGGGGCTCAGTAATTTTTACCAACTCTGAAGACCTTTTCCAAAAATAATTGTCAAAGACTTTCTTTTTGGTGTCTTTTCCATCTTGTCTACGAGCCCACCGGGATTCAGTCCAATCATCAGAAGAAAACATTTTCTGTAGGTTTTTCTGTTGAGAATTGAGACATTGCAACGTGAGGAAGTGAGTTGCAAATCTCGTAATGGCAGGCCTAACAAGCTCTTTGCCCCCAATGTTTTTCCTCATTAGGCTCAATACCCATGAGTGGTTGTAAATGTATTTTGTAATGCACTTGCCATGCTCTACAGTGTTTTTTACCCAATCCACTTTGCCTATGTCCTCAAGCATGAGGTCTATGCAATGTGCAGCACATGGAGTCCAAAATATGGTATTATACTTGGACTCAAGCATCTTTCCAGCAAGAACATAGTTTGAGGCATTATTTGTGATGACCTGCACAACATTCTGCGCCCAGACTTCCTAAATAATCTCATCCAAAAGCTCAAATAGAAGTGTTGCATCCTTCACCTTATCAGATGCATCAACTGATCTCAAAAACATTGTTCCTTGAGGACAAGAAACATGGAAGTTAATGATAGTGCGGTTCTTTCCATCAGTCCATCCATCTGACATGATGGAACAACCTGTTTTGATCCATGACTCTTTATATTCAGCCAAATACTCATCAATATTAGAAATCTCTTGTTGCAAAAGAGCTCCCCTCAAGTCATGCACAGTAGGGCCTTTGAAGCCCTTTCCTGTAATTAAAACAGAGTCCCACATAGCTTGGTAATAAGGTGAGCGAGCAACATTAAATGGGATATCTGAATCATACCACCATCTAGCAATGTACTGATAAGAAGTTTCTTTGCATTGTTTTTTCCAATGTTGATCCAAAGTGGGTTGATGACTTGGCTGGGAGGAAGTGGCTGTGGGATTAGCATTGGATGAGAAATAACTCTGGAGGTTGGGTCTCTTTGTTGGTTTTGATTTTTGGCCAACAGGAGGAACATGGTGAAAGGGGTCATTGCTGGAAGGGATAGAAGTGGAGTCTTGAATCTCATAATCATCATACCCACTCTGTCTCATGATATCTAGGAGAATGTCTGAAACAAATTTATGTAACAATCATGCTATAAGTGGCTCCTGGGAACCTCACTGAAAGGTAGTCATCTAGATCAAGGTTCATCATTCATTAATCTGGAAACAGGGGTTGATATTTTCTAATGGAATCCTCTTTGGATTCACTGTTTTAGAAAGAAAGAAAGAGATCGTGAGAAGTGCAACCATAGGAAAAGGCAATCAACATCCAAGGAAACCAAGAAGACTTGACTAGAAAATCTCTTGGGAAGATATGTAGACTTTGATAAAAGTCTAGAAAAGATGGAGAACCTTGACAGTACATATCTTTAGGAGATGTTTCAATTTGTATGTACTATGAAGGATGCTGATACCTACAAGAAGATGCCATGATGAAAGATCATCACTAAGGTGATTTTTGATTTAAGTATTCATATTTATAATTGAATAATATTTGGATGAACTTATGCAGGGCTGCCAAAGGGAAGTATATATCTTCCACCATTGGCAACCATATGGAAGGATGAAAGATCCTTGTAAGAGATATGGTTTAGAGATAACATCATGACATGAAGCTAGACCAGATGAAAAGACTGATGTATCACTCTCTGATGGAACGATAACATGACTCATGAATGAAAGTGATGGATGATCTATGCCCTATGAAGAGATCCCAAAGATGAAGACTCCTCAACAAAGAAGAAACTAATGACAACGACGGAAGGAGTTCTTCAGAGTAGCTGGATGTCCCATTATTTTCCTATAGAGCTGTTGCAGGTCCTTGATTAAGAGGGAGACTGGTAATTAGTTTCTTACTTGGAAGAAACTTGGTAATTCCTAAGTCGAGAGGGAGCTTAGGTACATTCCTTGTATAGGAATGAGTACATTCCTTGGTGGAATATGTCCTCCCTAGTTGAGAGGGAGAGATAGACACATCATTCTGGTCTTCACTTGGGAAGACAAAATGTAGGATTGGGTAATCATCTGGAATTCGATACTCTTTGAGGATGTATTAGGGCATCCAAGACAAGAGTAGTCGTGGAAGGACTGATATTTTTTGATGATTGGGAATCCAAGATAAGAATATTCCTGGACATACTTTGAGTGAACTCGGGTGGGATATTTTCCAGCCGAGAC
The DNA here is from genome assembly GCA_034641835.2 of Pinus albicaulis. Lineage (NCBI taxonomy): Eukaryota > Viridiplantae > Streptophyta > Pinopsida > Pinales > Pinaceae > Pinus > Pinus albicaulis. The sequence goes on along the minus strand of CM076570.1, from coordinate 565,707,531 downwards.
AATGATGAAGGTGTCTATTAATCATTGGTCATTGGGGCTCAAGATCTCGTGGAGAGATGGAGTTGTTAATCAAGGCCTTGCACTATGACAGTGCTAGTTGATATGATGCTATACAGATGGAATTACCAATTCGATTCTTCTTATGAGATTCTTCAGATTGAGAATGACCACGTACCATTATGAATGCCTCCCTAGTTAAGAGGGAGTGTTGAAAAGTGTAACTAGGTTGGGTCTTCATAATGACATGTAATTATGATTTTATGTAATGAAGAGACAAATATAATAAAATGTATTTATCGTAATTCTTGCATCATGGGTTTCATGAGCAAGAAGATTTTATTATAGGTCAAAGACTTCTTCTTGATGTCTTTAGGAATTTGTAATCCTGTCATAAAGATAATTAGAGTCATGTATATGGAGTCATGTTACACTTGTAGAAGGACACAATGCTAATGTAAAAGTACTCCAAATACCTTGTCACTAGGCTCCTCGAAGTCGGCTCAAAGTATGGTAAAAGGTCTCCTTGATGAAGTCGTCTCACACACCCTCTATCATGTCGGCCTAGAGATGGGAGACAGTCCCTATATATAAAGAAGTTGCGGCCTCATTATGGACACAACACTTGGGATAAGGGTTTGCAATTGAAGTGCGAGTTAGAGTTTTGTATTAGTGCGAAGATTGGGCGATAAGCAACGAAGGAGAGAAGGGCTAATCTAGCTCTGTCTTGGGTCCGTCTCACATCACATACTTCAGGCAGGCTGAGGGCTATCTCATTGAAGAACAAACCTGCAATCAGTGTGAAGGAAGGAGGAATGCCATCGAAGGAATTAGGGCATACTCATTTCTGTTTTTGGTCTACTCTATGCTTCACAAATCTCAGAAAGACTTAGGGTAATTGCAGCAAGGAAGAAGGTGATCACAACGTATATGAGGTCTGTCTTGCACTACTAGAATTCAGATAAACTTTAGGAAGGCCAAGGCCTATCAGAGCAAGAGAAGTCTCCCCTGTACGGTCTTGGGTTGTAGCAATAAGAAGACCAAAATCTCAGTCTAGGATAGCAGCAGCAAAGAGACCCAAAAGTGTGGTGCAGTACAATGCAAAAAAGGAAGGATCAAGATAAGGAGTCGAGAAGAGCAATAAGGGACATTGACAAGGGTTTTTGGAAGTGTACTGGCGTCAAGGGTCTTTGTCATGGTCTTCGTACTCGTCAATTGAAGGTCTATCAGAATAATTTCGATAAGGTTTTCCTCTCAAAGATTGAGAGGTTTTGGCCCTGGCTTGAAAGCCTAAACATTGTATCTCTTGTGCATTTGATAATTGACTTGATGAAGAACATAATAATCTAACAAAGATAAGATCTAAGTGAAAGAAGCTTAAAGTAAATCTCAAGTAATTATCAAGAAGAGAAATTATAATAAAACCCCTAATTTCTCAACAAAGCAACCCGTCAACAAAAGTGTAAACCCTCTCGGCCTCTGACAAATCCGACACCATCACTGATACCCTCAAAAACTACGAAATGATGTCGGTCTTTTTGAGCTATGTGAGCTCTCTAAAAGTGGCCTCTGGGTCCCTCTGGGCAAAACGATCTATCACCCTTTGTGTGAAGTCCTCATAAGAATTTACGCTTGCATGGCCAAGCATAGTTAGCCTGTGGAACCACTAGTTGTGGGATTCTCCCTCCAAATGTAATGTAGCCATCTTGTTGGCCTCAACTTCCCTCATTTGGCTGAGCTGGAAATATGTGTCCAACTTTTCCACCCAAGACCTAGCTTTACACTTAGACGACCCATCAAAAGTGGGGAGATACATCCTCCCAATAGTGCACTACAACTCTGAATTATGCGTGCTGGAACACCCTGCGCTTCTGCCCCTTTCATTCTGCTTGAGTTGGCAGTAATCCCGGAAGGACAATGCAGCTCGAAACTCCTCCCCCATAGACTTTCACTCATAAAAATAGTCCCCCATCGGCATGTCATCTTGGCCACCTTGCAAACTAGCTCCTGAGGGCATAAATGTGGGCAACGTTTTTCGGGTCCGCCCATTGAAAGCATGTGGGTGAGTCAATGAGGAATGGTGGTCGTACTGATGGGAAGCTCCAGAAGTCTCCCCAAGAAGGAACTGTCGTTGGAAGCCCTAATCCCTGTTTTGCTACCTGAAATCCTATAGTATTTTCTTCTATCCCTTAGCCAAATCACTCAGGTCCTTCAAGAGACTATCAAAAGCTAACTCCTCCTTGCTTTTAGGTTCTGTCATGTCTATTACCACCATCGTTTGTTCTTGATTTTTAGTGTCAGGAGTGATCTCCAATTCCCTTTCCCTACTCCGGTACCTCTGCCTCCCGAAAGTAACGTTCTGCTGGTCCTCCAAGGTCATAGCAAAATCCCATGGCTGAGCCAAGATCTGAGCTTCGATACCATTGTAATATTCCTACCTAGGAAATATAGTGATAAACAAAGCAAAACTGACATGCACACACATAATTCAGAAATATACATAGACACCTAGAAAATCTCCAAAAATATCATCCAACTAAGCTATTTTATTATATGGATCAATAGTACAATGGGGTATGAAAGGAGTACACCTGGGCTTGCCAAAATGGCAAGCTAGACATGCCCCAGGTAAGAAAATACAACACCTAGATGTGGAAATGAGCTGCCCCAACTATGCCCTGTGCTGCCCCTGCTTTGTCTGCTGAAAAGAACCGACTAAAAGTCCCTCCTCTGGTGCTCATAAAATTTCGGGAAATTACCCCTAGACTCCTCATCAAAAACCCACCAAAACTCAGAAAGGGTTTGGTCTGGCTCTGACCGCCAATTACCATGTCCTCCTCACCTAGCTGGAAAATATGGACCTCCTAGAAAATCATTGTAGCAACCCTCCAAATGACACCAAAATGCTGGGCTTTACTTGTGAAAAATCCTAGATCCTAGGTCTAGAATCCCTACTGCAACAAGTTGAACTACTTCTCCTACTTGCAAATATGATTTAACGAGTTATTATAAGATTACTTCCTGTAATCGAATCAGTTACTGAAGCAACCTTCACCCATTAAAATACATTTGTGAAACAGAAATTGAACAAGAAAGAATAAAGCAAACATAGGACACCGTTATTTTTGGACAAATGTCCCTGGAAAAACCCATTGCAGGAAAACTGATGTAGCAGAACTGAGGGTTTTATTATTAAGCAGTAATTTTCTGAATACAAATCTGGGATGCCCTTCTGGCTATCCCTGCAGAGAATATGACTGACAAAGAGTTAGTGAGAGAAATCTCACACTGATACTGGAAGCCCTACTAACCAACAAACCATGGACAACAAGCCCTCCACTACGCTCTGCAGTCTCTGCGTGGGGATTGCGTGGCTTTTGCACCACTGGTCTTCTACTGACTGGATCTGCCCTTCTGGTCTCACACCCTGACTTTCTGGCTTTGGATCTGACTAATCCTTAGCTGAAATTTAGATCTCCTCAAGGCTGCAGTGCTGCCTCTGCATGGGACTATGCTGCCTCTACGTAGTTGCTACGCTGCCTCTGCTGATCTGCTCTCTGTTTTCCGGAATTACTCTACCCCTCAATTGCAATCAGGAATCACTTAGATCTGATTTTCTTCTTAGCACTACTTTGTCAGAAAAATTCGATGTCTAGATCCTCTCGGTGTGATTTACATATGACTCTCAAGTCTTCCTTTATAGCCTTCTCGTTGACAAATCAACGACTGAGATTAGATCTCCAATCAATGAATAAGATTATATTAGACTTGATCTGCTTTATCTAGAATATTCACCCACAATTTTCATTAATACTGATTAATTGTTTTAATTTCCTAAGTTAGACTGAGGGGCCACATTAAAAATAATTAATATTTCTTATAAAATTGTTTTTGGGTGGAAATTCCCTAAACGATTTCTGGGTTATTTGTAATGCATGTGTCTAAGCCTCTCCACAAAGTTTGAGACTTAGAGCACATCCATTGCTACCAAATATCAACCCTCCCTATTAGCGAGGAATGTGCTCTAACAAGTGTGCCCTACTACACACTGCTATGACTCTGAAGCATCTCCCTCTGCGTTGACGATGTCTGACATGCTGCCCATCAATCACTGCGTTGTTGCTGCACTGCATTGCTCTTGGTCTTGCCATGTTCAACACTTGCATCTGTATTGCAACTCCCTCTCAAACGCCGCATCTGTTGCTATCACTGCCACTGCTAACACTGCACTGCACCTCAGTTGTTGAGAGAAGCAACTGAAAAGCATCCAAAAATCTGAACAAGTGTTCAGGATGCAACTCGATGTTGAAAACATCGACTGCTGATAGCTATTGTGTTGTCCCTCTGATGCACTACGCTGTGGCTGCTCTGCACTGCATTGCACTGTGCTACTGCAACTCCGCTTTGCACTGCTATTCACTGCAACTGTCATCTCTGTAGTCCTTTGCACCACTAAAAACTCCTCCAGCTTGCTACCACTGATTATGGGCACTCGTAGCAAGGTTGTGGTCCGAGAGGTGGAGTCCTCTAGGATCTTGCCCAATTGCAGTTCTACTGAACTACAACTCAATGTTTCCCCGTCTCCCTCCTAGAGATGCGTGAGCACTCATGGCGTACTCATCTTCATTGATCTTCACGGTTGCAGCCTTCAGATCATGCTTCTTGACCTTGTCCTTATGCTTCAAAGAACGCTGGGAAGCATAATGACCAAGTTCACCACACTTGAAGCATTTGATCTTCGAGACGTCTTTCTTACGTCTCCGCTGCTCCTGCTTCCCTTTGGATGCAAGGGCTGCATCTTCCTCCTCCTGCTTCATCTTCGATCCACTGCAAGTTTGCACTTGTTTAAGTCTCTCCTTAGCTCTTCTTGCTGAAGAGCAGCCCATATCTCCACCCAGCCTGGTAAGGTTGCTTTGCCCAGGATGCTCTGGACAAATACTTGCCAATCATTAATGACTACATTCAATGCTATTCTCACCATCGCTGTAGGAGAAGGGGTAGACCCTATTGTTGCAAGTTGGTGATGAATCTCCTAAAGTCTTGATAGGAATAGATCAATGCGCTCCCCTTTTCGCATCTGCGCCATCCTCAATTGCTGCTCAAGGTACATCTTCCGCTGCTCGGAAGATCCCTCATACAACGTGGCCAAGTCTTCCCACATCTGTCTGACAATATCTTTGTTAGCTATATGGGACACAATGTGATCCTTGACTCCATCAAGGATTAGCCCTTTCGCCTTCGCCATATCAACCTTGTATTGCTTCAACTGATCTGGATCTGTAGGGATAACTACCGTGTTATGCACGAAGAGCTGGAGATCGTATTCATCTAGAAGACAAGTAATCCTTGCTTTCCAGATGATGTAGTTGGCGGCTCCCTCCCACCAGTCCTGATCTCGAAGCCTGTGAGCTGCCATGGCCATCAAATCTGTCGAATCTGATCCTCTTCTTCCCCCTCTGCGCAACACTAGACAGGCTTACACACTCCTTGTGGAGTTCATAGATCTGCTACTCAGATCTTGGAAGAACTGAAATTCCTTGACTAGGAATCCCTTGAGAGAGAAAATTCCCTCACCGTGCTGCTGCTTCTTCTTTTGACACTTTCTACCTAGCAAAATCAAGATTTGTGTGTAGAAATTGCGTCCCGCCAGCTCTGCGCTGCTCCCTCTGCCTTGGAAAAAATTCCGATCTGGAAGTCTTACCTCTCGGTCGACTCACTCTGAGAGAGACCTTCCCCGAAATTTCAGCCCTCCTGCCCTGGACTGTGCAATCCCTCTGGGGATTCGAATGGCTACTTTCTACAACTCTTCGGCTTTCGTCACGCACTGAATTTGCTCTTCCTGTTTCACAAAGCAAGCTCCAATACCATGTGAAACTTCTTAGATCCTAGATCCTAATTGCAAATCTGATCTAACAAGTTATTATAAGGTTACTTCTTAAAATATCGAAGCAGTTACTGAAGCATCCTTCACCCATTAAAATACATTTGTGAAAACATAAACTGAGCAAGAAAGAATAATGCAAACAAAGGACACCGTTATTTTTGGACAAACGTCCCCAAAAAATCCAAATGCGAGAAAACCGATGCACCGGATCTGAGGGTTTTATTACTAAGCAATAATTTTCTGAATACAAATTTGGGATGCCCTTCTGGCTATCCCTGCAGAGAATATGACTGACAAAGAGTTAGTGAGAGAAATCTCACACTGATACTAGAAGCCCGACTGACCAACAAACCTCGGACAACAAGCCCTCCACTGCGCTGTGTAGTCGCTGCACTGTGCAGTCACTGCACAGTCTCAGTGTCACTCTGCGTGGCTTCTACGCTGCTGGTCTTCTGCTCGCTGGGTCTCACAACCTAGCTTTCTGGCACTGGATTTGACTAATCCTCAACTGAACTTCGGATCTCCTCAAGGTTGTAACGCTGCCTCTGCGTGGGACTGCGCTGCCTCTGCGTGGGACTACGTTGCCTCTGCATAGCTGCTACGCTTTCTCTACTGATCTGATCTCTGCCTTCTCTGTTGTGTATTCTCGACTCAGAAAAATCTCCAACCGGAATTACTCTGCCCCTCAACTACAATCAAGAATCACTTAGATTTGATTTTCTTCCGAGCACTGCTCCATCAGAAAAGTTGAATCTCTAGATCCTCTCGGTGTGATTTGCAAATGACCCGCAAATCTTCCTTTATAGCCTTCTCGTTGACAAATCATCGACCGAGATTAGATCTCCAATCAACAAATAAGATTATATTAGACTTAATCTGCTTTATCTAGAAGATTCACCCACGCGTTACATTAACACTGATTAATTTTTATAATTTCCCAAGTTAGACTTAGGGTCCACATAAAAAATAATTATTTTTTCTTATAAAATTGTTTTTGGGTGGAAATTCCCAGAACGATTTCTGCGTTATTTGTAATGGATGTGTCTAAGCCTCTCAAAGTTTGAGACTTAGAGCACATCCGATGCTACCAAAAATCAACATTACTCCCTGGGATGTCCTCCTCAATTCTACTGCTCAAACCAACTCCACAAGCTTACTTCTCAATTCCCATGTGTGCCCAGAAATTGCCCTCTGCGCAGGCCCACACAATCACCAAAATGCTACGCTGTAGCATCAAGGATTCTCTCCAAGATTTTCGCTGTTCCTCCCCCAAAATCTCTGGCAAATGTCACTGCAAAACTATCTCGGAGACCTCAGCCTAACTCCTGCTCTTCGCTGGCCCCAACAAGCAAGTTGTACTCCACAACTGCGTCCTGGAAACTGCTAAGATCCCCCACGAATTGCCTGAAACTGACTTCCCTCCTTGGGCTGGCAGTCGAAGTCCATTGAAGCAAGGGGTGAGAAACTCGCTAGAGAATCTCAGGTGCAGACTTGGCTAAACAACTCAATTGTGCTAGGTGCAAGTGAATGTCAAATTGTGAAAAAACCCCAATAGCTTCTATGCTCCTATTTATAAATTTTCCTTCCTCCTCATGTGGGTTTCTCCATCAATATTTCGACCTCCTTCCTTGGAAATTCGACTTTTCTCTCCAAAGGGTGCGTATTACATGTGGGTGTGGCCCCCAGATTCCACTAGCAAAATATTTCGACCCCCCCCCCCCTTCTCCCAAGTCTTACCTCCAAAAATTCGTGGCCCCCCATAATAGCCAAAAATGCAAAATTATAAAATTGTCTTTAGAAAAATTATTCTAGGAAGGAACATTACATATTTGGATTTGCAATCTTCTTTTCCCTTCACTTCTCTTTGGCCTTCATGATTTCTTGCAGTGTAATAATTCTTTTTGTTGGTATCAGCTGATAATTGGAGTGCCAATGCTCCAACATGCTCTAGCACTTTTGTTAGGTTCTTGTTATAGTCTTCAAAGATTTTCAAGAATTGTGGCAAATGCTCCTGCATGATAACTGTGTTCATCTTTTTCACTGAGAGAAGTTGAGAACTATTCTCGCTGTAACTGACAGGGAGAAATTCTCAAATTGAAAACCCCTTAGGCTAGCAGGATGCACAACTCTGATACCACTATAATGCCCCTTGCCAAAATATGGTAACTCAAATTGCAAAATTTTTCAAAATTCCCTTTTCAGGCATTTTAACAAATACTTTGTATATAAACCTTTCTTCAAACACTTTGTATGTAAATAATAAGAAGCCTTTATGGGTTAAACATTTTATAAGACATTTTGAATTCAAACAATTATAAAACCCTAGCTTCAACAAATATACTCCACAAAATTCCCAAATAAATAGCAACAACTTAGTCAATTATTTATTAATATTAATCATGAAACTTCATGCTGGACAACTCATTTAAAATGCAATAATTTGATTTTTGGAATATGTGAATAGCTTCTGTAAATGTCACGATTTGGCTGGTTAAATGATCGCTGCTCCAATAAAATTGTGGCCTCTCCAGAAGATTTGTGATTACATACAAAAGGCCACAACCACCTCAAGTAAATACGACCTCCACAAGAAATTACGACCCACCCAAGAAAAATGCGGCTTCCTCAAGATTTTCGGCTTCCACTGTGGATTCGACCTCCACCAAAAATACGAGTTGCTACAACTAGATGAATCAACTGTCCTTCAAGCTCCCACGATCTTTGGCAAAGTATAGCTTCTCCTTCAGTATGAGCACCTGTGAAGATTCTGGATGATTCCTCCCTTTTGACTAGCTAGAGTGAATGTGTCTCACCACTAAAATCAATCTTGATCAGCTAGGTGGATGTCTTTGACCACCCAAACTAATCCTCATGAGGGTTTCACACCCTTTATTGAAAAGCTCCAAGAGCTCTGCAAAATTACTTAAGAAAAATAACCAATGCATGATCAAAAGCGAGCTCCAATTCTGTTTTTATAAATTTACCATTACAATACCATGGGTCATCGGAATACCATGGGTTAACAAAATACCATGGGTCGCTCTTTATAACCTTTTCTCCTTTGATCCTTCCTTTAATCTTTGTTTCTTCTCGCGCTCAATTAAATAATATAAAGTGATTTTATAAGGTTTTCCTTTTTTCTCCCATAGTCAGTTAATAACACCTTTTTTAATTTAATTATTCAGTGTCACTTTTACATGTTGCTTTTTCACCCAAATGACATTTAAACAATTAAAATTAATTGGTCCCCTTTTACCAACTATAGCCTACAGGAATCAAGTAGGTTACTGTGCCATTCTCGAGGAGTGATCATTTGGAAAGGTACATTATAGTGGACCTGAAAAAAAAGAAGCAGGTGAGGGGCATTATCACATGTCCCATTCACCTGGACTATTAGAAACAATAATAGGTAAGGTGGGGAAATGTCTAATGGTTGGGCTATAACATTGTATTAGTAGTTTTATTGACCATCATCATTGTAAATGTCAAATATTTTTAGTAATTTAGTCCTTTGATGCTAGCCTGTACACTATTTTTTCAGAGCCTAAGTAAGCCTTTCTGTTTTCAACTTGAGTGTGTGTAAAAAAATTTAAAGAATACCTACCTGACTATAAACATATCTTGTTTGGATGCCAATCTTAGTAATTTTTATATATGGATTTCCTTGTTTTCTAATCCGTAATTCTTTACAGGGAAGTCTTAATCAGTAAGTGTCCAGTTTGTGGAGAGGCTCTGAGTGTATCAGATAGTCTGAATGACATGATTCATGTCAGTCTATGCTTTGATGAGGGAACTGGAAACCAGATTATGACAGGGGGATTTTTGACAGAAAAGCAAGCATCTTATGGGTGAGTTAAGTAGTTGGATGAAAAGTATTTCTACTTGTGCACAAATGCACCAAGGACATTCCAAGATTGATCTTTAGTCATTTGTGTTGACGGCCGCCTTTAAGCTTTAGTATGCTACATATCGTTTGTCGCAGAATATGTTTTGAAACTTTTGTAATGCTAGGATTTTAAAATAAAATGTTTAATGCCTGTTATTTTTTCAGATGGATGTTCAAATTAAGTGAATGGGCGCACGTCTCAACTTATGATGTTGGACTGAAGTCTGGGTCAAATGCATCACATATTCTGGTAAACAGATTTTAACACATTACTTTTGAGTGTTCATCTTCGTTTTAGTTTGATATTTTTTACAATTTTTTTTTCTCTTGGTATGGTCATTAGTATGGTCAAGATATCCTAAAATTAACTGAAGAAGAGAATGGGAGACAACAGATATTGTCATTTTCTTTCCATCCACTATATCTTGATAGTAGAAGGTAATTTTTCCTTTTCTTGATATGCTCCTACAGATCTTTAAGGGCCTAATTACTCAATTGAGATACTTCCAATACCCTTTGATGCATGGGCATTGCATTCCTCTTGGGCAGTTTCATGTGTATTTGCACCAATTGAGGGTTGGAGAAAAATCATCATCTTTCCACGAAGGAATGTTTTTGTAAGATATGCTTCTTACAAAAGGTGGAGATGGAAGAACACTTCATTTTCTGTTATATTATTTATTATGGGATTCGTGATGGATACGACTCCCACTTCATGTAATATTCCCAATTAGCAGCAGCTAATTGGTAATATTAATTTTTGGCCATTTTACTTTATAAAGTTAAAGCCAGTAAATAAAGTGGGTAGGAGACACTCAACCCACACTTAGGGAAATAAAACACTTCCTAAAGTCACTTGAGCACCTTTAATTAACATTGTGGGGCCCAAGGGGTCAAAGTGACTGCATGGGAATAGTGGCAGCGTGGGTCCTAGGCAGCGCAGAGGTGGATGGACAGCGTGGCCAAGAGGGACAACGCAGTTTTGGTGGGGCCTAGGGGTGACAAAGACACTCCAAGCATAAAGAGGGAGAGAGGCCCTTCATTTGCTCATTCTATTATGCTTCTTTGTTTTGTCTATTGACATTGAGCACGCTTTTGCTGTTGAGCAAAGTCTGCAAGTGTTGTTTAGCACATCGGGTGTCTCCGAGCAGAGATCCCAACCTCAGCCCCGGGGGACTTCGAGTGCCTGCTCGGGTGGGGAGTTCTATCATTGCATTTTCAAGTTGGAGCTATAGCATCTACAACAGGGATTACGCACTTGCTTGGGCAGCGCAGTCTTGAGGAGAGACCACGCAGTTCTTGGAGGAGGTAGTGTCGGGCGCTGAGATTTATCAGGGAATTCAGCTCGGAATAGTGAGGAGGGATCAACCCTTAATTATTCCATCATTTTGTCAGAGGAGGAGGCCACCATTTGCAGAGACATATTCAGGGCCAGAGTATTCCACTCGGACAACGTGATTTCTCTAGGGAGGTGATTTTCCGGGGTCATCCATTCCGGAAACCCTTTCTGAGCTTTTCTGGGTATTGAGTGAGGAGCACATTCCCAAAGTCCCATATTTTTCTGAGCAGGGGAACAACCCCAAAGAGTCAGCTTATTCCAGTAGCAACAATAGTCTGGCAGTCGTAGCAGCAACAATTTGGAGATAACGCAGTCATTGCTAGAGCAACCATTCCGGGAGTATTTCTGAGAGTATCTCTAGCTTGCCTTGTGCAAGCCAAGATGCCATCATTCTGATCACCTTTGTACTCATTTCACTTTTAGTTATATAATAAAATGGCTCAACGTTCTCCATGTTTTGCATTCTATGTATGATGTCTCTCTATTTGCTGTAGTTTCATGTTTATGTTGTTTTATATTGCTGTTTATTTCTACTTGGAATATTACAGTGGTATTAGAGCTCATAAACTTGGCTCAGCCTGTGGAGCAGATTGTCTATGACACCCGCAGGAAAACCATACATCACTTATTGGAGAAGGAGGTATAAGGACCAAGAGAGGCAGCTTGAGGCCACTTTTGGAGAAGGTGACCGCATTCCAGTAGTGGATACAGAAGAGGAAGAACCCATGGCAGAGTAGAAAGATGAAGGGAAGGAGTTCGAGGAACTTCTCCTAAAGTTAGAGCAGGAGCTGTTGAGAAGGATAGAGGAGATGGGACAGAAGTTCAACGCAGACTAGAGACAGCGTGAAACCCGAAGGGGTTTCCACACCGGAGAAGGGTCCGGCACATCCCATCACTTGCAGGAGCACCTCACAACGTAGTAGACGGCATCACTGACTCCCCCACGTTCCACAATGCCCACATTTCTAGCTACAGGCACGGGGGCAGGAGCACCTCAGAAACTGAAGCCGGTTCACATGGAGGATTATTTTGCCGAGTATCAGTCCTACGGGCGAGAGTTTGGTGAGGCTCTCACTTTCCATGAATTTGTGCAGCTCAAGAAGGATAACTGACCCTGCATCCAGAACAGAGGGGCCAGATACACACAAGATTAGGATGTACAGCGTACAGTGCGCAGATTTTACTTGCCGACATTTGATGGATCCTCCAAGTGTTCGGCAAAGGCTTGGGTGGAGAAGTTGGATATCTACTTCCAGCCTATGTCACACGATTCAGGTTCGAATTCGAGTTCGGCGACGATTAAGTTCGATTCGGGTTCGAATATTCTGATGAGGTTCGTAATGAGGTTCAACATTAGGTTCGACTATATATATTTTTCAATAAATATATATATGGCATAAAAAAAATCAAAATCAATTAATAAATTATAAAACTATGAGTAGGAATTTTGATTAGTAAAACACATGAATAACTTAATCATAATAGGATCTAATTATATCAACGACATTACTTAAATTAAATTTACAATCTAATTTTTAATTAATTTTAGATTACAATCTAACTAAACCTATGCTATTCTAAACTAGTTCTAATGAATAAAAAAACAAAATTTAAAACTAGAACTAAATATTAAAATCCTAAAGCTAGACTAACGCTATCAAATATTAACATCTAAAATCTAAAAAAAAAGTAAATCTAAAACTAAACTAAAACAAAATATAACCACAAATTAAAACTACAGCTAATAAATAACAAATCGAAATTTAAAACTAAAGCCCTAATTCAAAAAATCAAAACGAAACTGCACTGAAAGAAACATGGGTTTTTTGATTTTCTGAATGTGTGCGTTTATTTTTTTGTATGTGCAGGTCAATGGAGGAACACGTGAGGCAACGGATGGATGCTGTGCGGAGAGGTTAAGGATGAGAACTCGACAGCAGGGATGAGCGAAGAAGGGCTGCAGGTCGAGGAGGGAGACTCGATGGAAAGGGAGAAAGGGCAGCGTTCGATTCAACGGCAAAGGTGCCGGTCAAGGGAATGAGGGGACGACAAGGAGCTGCTTGATGGCGGGCAACGGTGAAGAGGGAGCACGGATGGTAGGAGAGGCAATGCTTGCGGAGAAAGACAATCTGTGCGACAACAGTTTACAAAAACCGCTAACAAAAACCGCTCAAGCAAAAAAAAACATAAAATTTATTAAAATTGAACTTTATGTGAAAAAACATAAAATTCGCCTTCAAGTTTGATTAGGTTTGGCTTCAGGTTCAGCATAATGTTTGTCTTCAGGTTCGGATTAAGGTTCGTCTTCAGGTTCGGCATTAGGTTCGCTTAACCTGATCGAATTCAAATTTTTTTATCAGGTTCGCCGAATTTCGAATTTCAAGCTTCAGGTTCGGCGAACCCTGTGACATAGCTTCCAGCTCAATCAGATGGCAGAGGCAGAGGCCATCAAGGTGGCAGAACTACACCTGGAGGGTGAGGCCCATGATTGGTGGTTCCATGGGATGGCCATGCTAGGGCACTCGGGTGTAACAACATATGCTGAGTTTACACGGAGACTGATAGAGCGGTTTGATTGGAGGGATCCGGAGGAGCACTTTATTGAGCTGACTAAGCTTAAGCAGACTGAGAGTCCGAATACATACATTTCTGAGTTTTTGAGACTCTCCGTGATGGTGCCTGACTTGTCTTCAGCCAGGATATTTACATGTTCATCGATGGATTGGCAGAACCTCTTCGGGGGTTAGTTAGATTGACGAGGCCGACTACACTTCATGACGTAGTTGGGAGGACTCGAGATTTGCAGGATGCCCTACCCAGGACCAGAGCTCCTTTCCCCCAGAGACCGACATTTCAGCCGAAGGGGAAGGACACGAGGGTTTCGCCTCCAAAGGGGAACCAAAGTCGAGGGCCTTTAGATGATGAGACCATGAGAGATCTGAGGTGGAAGAAGCTATGCTTCACATGCCAGGAGCCATGGGCACTAAGACATCATTGTGTTGCAAGAAAGGCACACTATGTCGAGGTTTTCTCCGACAGTGATGGAGAAGAGGATGAGTATGAGGAGATGGAGGCAGGAGGCAGCAGTGCGGTACAGAGAGGAGATCATCTGCCACCTCCACCACCAGGGACGGGAGGTGCAGCGTTTGCACCTACTAGGGGAGTCCTTGCTTCTTTGCAGGGGGTTCCCAAATACTTGACATTGTGTGTCCGAGGTACTGTGCAGGGACAACGTGTTTCGGTATTAGTGGACAGTGGGGCTACCCACAATTTTATTGATGCATAGTTGGTAGAGCGGAGGAGCATACCAACAGAAAGCTTTGATAGAGCCAGCATCAAGTTCTAGGTGCCGTAACCATGCAAGGTGCTGCAGTGCCATGTGCTTGGTAGTGACCAGGTAATTTACACTCGCCGCAACATTTCTTCGTGGTGACATTGTTCACGGAGGAGCATACCAACAGAAAGCTTTGATAGGTTTTCGGTACTGGTTCTAGGTGCCAGAACCATGCAGTGTGCCAGGTATGTGCCAGCCTTGGTAGTGACTATGGGGACTTACACTCTGACAGATCATTTCTTTGTGGTGGACATTCCGGACACCAACGTGATACTGGGAGTGTAGTGGTTGATCACACTGGTGAAGGTCACCTCAGATTTGGAGACCTTGGAGATGGAGTGAATGGACAAGAAGATCGAGAAGCATGAGATGATTCGGGGCATGCACACTTATCCGCCACAGACAGTTCCAGCACACCGGATGGAGGCAGACTTCCAGAAGGGAGATATAGTGGGCGGTGAAGCTGCGTGTTTCGGAGGCAAGGTCTATAGGGCAGGCCGTACACCCAGATGTGCAGTCTATCTTAGACAGATATGCCATGGTTTTCGGAGATATACCACCAGGGCAGCCACTAGATCAGGGGTTTGAGCACACCATTGAGCTGGAGCAGGGCATCCAGGCTGTGATCACTACACCCTATAGGCATCCTAAGGCCTACCGGGATGAGATTGAGAGGGCCATTCATGAGCTCTTAGCGCTGGGGCACATCTGTCCTAGCACCAACCCATTTGCTTCTTCTATTGTACTGGTGAAGAAAAAGGATGGCACACTGAGGATGTGCATTGACTATCGGGCTCAACAGAAAGACCATGAAGAACCGATACCCCATTCCACGGATTGATGAATTGATGGATGAGTTGAGGAGATCGAAGTTCTTCTCGAAGATTGATTTGAGATCCGGGTACCACCAGATTCGTCTAAAGGCCCAGGATGTTCCCAAGACTGCTTTCAGATGTCACTACGGTCACTTCAAGTTCTTGGTGATGCCCTTTGTGCTAACCAATGCAACAACCACCTTTTAGTCTTGCATGAACCACATCTTCCATGGTCAACTGAGGAAGTTTGTGCTGGTATTCTTTGACGACATCTTGTATACAGCCAGACATGGGAGGAGTTGCAGCAGATTGAGGTTGTGTTGCGCATATTGGAGGAGCAACATTTTTATGCTAAGCTCTCCAAGTGCGAGTTTGGACTGACAGAGATGCTCTTTCTAGGGAATATCATTGGTGTGGATGGAGTGAGAGTCCACGAGGAGAAGATCAGGGCCATCCGAGATTGGCCAGGGCCAAAGAACGTGACAGAGCTTCAGGGGTTTGTAGGCAGCTGCACCTACTACCGGAAGTTCGTCAAGGGATTTTCCCAACTTGCTGCACCCCTCACAGATCTTACAAAGAAGGTGGCATTCAGTTGGATAGACACTGCGCGGAGGGCCTTTGATGAGCTCAAGGAGGTGATGAGCAGTTGCCCAGTTCTTGTGTTGCCGAATTTCATGCAGCCTTTCGTCCTTGAGTGTGATGCTTCAGGAGAGGAGGTAGGCGCAGTTTTGATGTAGGGAGGCCACCCCATAGCTTTCGAGAGAAAAAATCTATTGCTGCATGAGAGGTTGTATCCCATATACAACAAGGAGATGCTGGCTATTATGCATGCCCTGGCCAAGTTTTGACAGTAGTTGGTGGGGAACAGATTCAGGGTGAGGATTGACCACAACAATCTTTGGTTCTTTTTAGAGTAGAAGCAGTTGCAGGAGAGACAACAGAAGTGGGTCAGGAAGATCCAGGCATACGATTTTGACATCGAGTATGTCAAGGGGAAGAACATCGTGGTGGCCGATGCTCTCTCACGCAATCTGGTAGCGTTTTCCTTGATGAGTTTAAACACGGATTGGAGGGGTCAGTTGCTGGTGGAGTACTCCAAATACCGTTTTGCCTATGAGATATTGGACGGACAGGTCACAGATGACAGGTATAGGGTGATGGATGAGGTGATATACTTCAAAGATCGGATCTTCTTGACTGGGGGTTCTCAGCTCAAGGAGAAGGTGCTGCATGCCTCACATGACTCACCATTATTAGGCCACCAGCGGTTCACCAAAACCTATAGGGCCATTAGAGAGAGGTTCTCTTGGAAGGGCCTCAAGGAGGACGTACTCCGGCATGTCAGGTAGTGCGAAGTATGTCAACAAAACAAGGGGGAGATGAGCCATCCAGCAGGGTTACTACAACCTCTTCCAATTCCAGAGGGGAAATGGGAGAGCATATCGATGGATTTCATCACAGGGTTGCACGTGGTGCAGGGCAAGGACTGTATCTTTGTAGTCTTTGATCGGCTGACAAAGTATGCACACTTTTTTGCCATATCAACACGGTACACAGCAGCTCAGGTGGCAGAGTTGTTTTTCAGGGATGTTTTCAGGTTGCATGGTCTTCCAAAGACCATTGTTAGTGACTGGGACAACCGTTTCATGGGCGGCTTTTGGCATAAGATCTTTCGGTTGGTGGGTACAGAGTTGACTTCGAGCACCAGTTACCACCCCCAGACGGATGGGTAGACAGAGATAGTGAACAAGTGGCTGGAAGGCTACTTGCGAAACTATGTGACAGGGCAGCAAAAGGCATGGTTACGATCGTTGCACTTGGGGGAGTACTGCTACAAAACGACGTATCACATGTCCATTGGTATGTCTCCATTTTATGCTTTATATGGATACCATGCTTTGTCTTTTGCTGATGTGATGTTTGGTGCTAGTAAGGCCCCTAGGGCCAAAGACTGGATCCAAGAGAGCCAGGATATACTCCGAGCCCTCAAGGACAACTTAGCTACAACACAAAATCAACAAAAACTGTATGTCGATAGAGAACGGGTTGAGAGGAAGTTTGAGGTAGGGGACTTGGTTTACCTATGGCTCCAGCCATACCAACAGTCCACACTGAAGCATAAGGGGGCCGAGAAGCTCAAGCCTTGCTTCTATGGACCCTACAGGGTGATACACAGGATCGGGGAGGTTGCATATGAGTTGGAGTTGCCCACAGGCAGCAAGATCCATAACATCTTCCATGCATCTTGCCTGAAAAAGGCATTGGGACAGTAGGTGACCGCAACAGAGGAGCTTCCACCCACAAATGATGCGGAGCATTTCGTGCTACAACTAGAGGCCATCATAGATACCCGGGAGAGACAGCTGCGGAGTAGGACAGTGAGGGAGTATTTGGTAAGGTGGAGGAACTTACCGGATGAGGATGCCACTTGGGAGAGTGAGAAGATTTTGCAGCATCCATCATTGCAATTGCTTGAGAACAAGCAACGTTTTGGCGGGGAGGACTATAATATTCCCAATTAGCAGCAACTAATTGGTAATATTAATTTTTGGCCATTTTACTTTATAAAGTTAAAGCCAGTAAATAAATTGGGTTGGAGACACTCAACCCACACTTAGGGAAATAAAACACTTCCTAAAGTCACTTGAGCACCTTTAATTAACATCGTGGGGCCCAAGGGGTCAAAGTGACTGCGTGGGAATAGTGGTAGCGTGGGTCCTAGGCAGCGTAGGGTTGGATGGACAACGTGGCTAAGAGGGACAACGCAGTTTTGGTGGGGCCTAGGGGAGAGAAAGGCACTCCAAGCATAAAGAGGGAGAGAGGCCCTTCATTGGCTGATTCTATTATGCATCTTTGTTTTGTCTATTGACATTGAGCACGCTTTTGCTATTGAGCAAAGTCTGCAAGTGTTGTTTAGCACACCGGGTGTCTTCGAGCGGAGATCCCAACCTCAACTCCGGGGGACTTCAAGTGCCTGCTCGGGTGGGGAGTTCTATCATTGGATTTTCAGGTTGGAGCTATAGCATCTACTGCAGGGATTACGCACTTGCTTGGGCAGCGCAGTCTTGAGGAGAGACCACGCAGTTCTTGGAGGAGGTAGTGTCGGGAGCTGAGATTTATCAGGGAATTCAGCCCAGAATATTGAGGAGGGATCAGCCCTTAGCTATTCCATCATCTTGTCAGAGGAGGAGGCCACCATTTGCAGAGACATCTCTAGGGCCAGCATATTCCATTGGGACAACGTGATTTCTCTAGGGAGGTGATTTTCCGGGGTCATCCATTCCGGAAACCCTTTCTAGGCTTTTCTGGGTATTGAGTGAGGAGCACATTCCCAAAGTCCCATATTTTTTGGAGCATGGGAACAACCCCAAAAAGTCAACTTATTGCAGTAGCAGCAACAGTTCGACAGTAGCAGCAGCAACAATTTGGAGATAACACAGTCATTGCTAGAGCAGCCATTTTGGGAGTATTTCTGAGAGTATCTTTAGCTCGCCTTGTGCAAGCCAAGGTGCCATCATTCCGATCACCTTTGTACTCATTTCACTTTCAGTTATATAATAAAATGGCTCAGCGTTCTCCATGTTTTGCATTCTATGTATGATGTCTCTCTATTTGCTGTAGTTTCATGTTTATGTTGCTTTATATTGCTGTTTATTTCTACTCAGAATATTACACTTCATGGATTTGAGGGATTTTCTTTGTCTTCTTCATATATCCTGATTAGAGTTGTTTGTCTCTATTCTTTGGGGATGTGGTCACTTTCAAACATTGCATGCTTCAATTGCACCCCCCCCGCCAAGACAGTTACTTGGATTACATCTTTCTCATAGTCAATCATAGCTTCTAAGAGAGCTAAATGCTTTGCAACTTCTACTTCGGTCAATAGTGACATGCCTATTAGGCATTTTTCCGTGACATGCCACTTGACTGTTGATGATAGTAGCATCAAACAAGTACTTCCTCACAGGTCTAAGTGTGTAGACATGTCGCAGTCGTCTAAAGGACTGTTTAACTTTATCAAATTACTTAAATTAAAGGAATAATTAAACTAATTGCTTTTTATAAGAAAAAGTATGTTAATCCAATGAAATGCAAAGGTTATTTGCAATGGTGAATTAGATGAATCTCAACCGTTATCTCAAGTGAAGTTGAGATCTAATATCAACCGTCAATCACTTTGGAGATCAGGGTTGTGGATTCGGTTGATAACTCAAACTTATAAAAGCAAGGCTAGGCTTAGGGAAATGACACACAAGAGACTTTGAGAGACCGAGTCACGAAGGACAGTGTTTCATGGAGCACAAAACAAGGGTGATAAAGGAACTTCATCCAGTGTTCAGGGCATCAGAAACAGGAAACGGTGTGGTAGCATGGAGAAAACCATACTCAGGAAATGAGTGGAGGCCATATTAGAGCTGGCTGTACTGTTTTATGGTGCAGGAAAATCACAGGAGCTAGAGCTTCAGTCTGTATGCACGTGTGAGGGCAAGGGTGTGACTGCAGTAGTCTGTCCCACAGTACAGGTGAATGTAGCCGCATAGGACGTGGTAAAACAATTGTTTAACAACAATGTAGTACGACGGGATATGACATTGCTGTAGAAAGAGACAGCAGCAGGTACAGGTGACTGCAGCAGGGTTTTGGGTGACGACAGCAGGTAGAAAGTTTGCAGCAGCACCGTGCAGACTGATGACAGCAGGCTGTACAGGAGTCTGTCTAAGGGATATTCTCCAACCCTAGGTCTAGGTATCCTCATAGCCCTTCTTAGAGAGTGAATCACCTTGCTTTCAAAGCAAGCAAGCCAATTATTTGAGCCTCTCTTGTGAATAGGCTTTAGGAATCACCCTATATCCTATCATTGATCCATCTATTCTTGTGATTCCTCTCATACCGAGACTTCTCCCATTGGTGAAAGTCCGTAAAGTGCAAGGAGATTTAGCTGACGTGGCAGTGGGCTATTGCTCCATTGTTGCCACTTGACCTAGTAGCTGCTCTATAGGATCCCCTCCTAGGTCCCCTGCTAGTTTGAGCGGTGACAGGAACCAACCCCTAGCCCAAGAAAAATTGTGTCTGAACATGTCACTGAACCTCCACCTTGATGAATCTTTCTGGTCATTAACCCTCCAGATTTGCAAGGGGCAAATGTAGGGGTTAACACTTCCCTAGCTCCATTTACATCCCACAAACAGGAGGAGCAATATAAATTATTTTTATACAGAACTTGGCCAAGATACACAACAGGGTTCATGTCATGCTTTGACAAATGTAGATCAACTATAAGGCACTTCTTGATTGGCATCAAGTTGCTCCACATTTTCAGGTTGGTTTTTGAGTTTGGCTGCATTTGGAGAAGCAATGTTTCAAATAAGCAAGATCACAAGTTCATGCCCATTCATTATGGTCATTACATCATAATACAAAAATAGTCCCAGATGCCTTCATGTTTGACCATACCCCTTACCTAGCATCCATGGTTTGTGAATGTCAAGGAATTGAAGTTGTTTGAGTCACCTGACTTGGATGATTTTGTTTCAGACTTTAGTTGAACATCTGAAGCCTGAAGGCCACAATTCTCGATTATTATTTTTAGCTTTCCATTCTTGAAGATATTTTTCTTGATGTTTGGTCCATACCAACTAGCATTGTCAAATAACAAGTTATTTGGTGCACAACAAAGGCACTTTACACACTCAAGTCAAGTGTCTGTCCCCCTCATCGTCTCAGCAACACTTCCCCAATTTTTAGTGGAAATTGGAGACAATTTTTTGTCATCAGGCATAAATTGATGAGATTTATTCTAGTGAACCTGTATTATAATTGTACTATTTTTTTTTACTTTAGTACACTTTGTAAGCTCATTTTGGTAAGAGTGTCATTTTATCACTCACCCACCTTATTATATTTCCTACTCTATGTATACTAATACAAATGAGTGTACATGTGTAGAGTTCCAGCAATACTCTTTTTGTAATTGCATTCTTGCTTCCTTGTTATTTCTTGTATGTTAATATCTTCTTGCTTTGTTTGTGTTGTGTCCATATCACCACTAGCTGAACAGTATTCCATATTTGTTTACTATGCTTCTTGATCATCGACTTGTACCCCAGAATGATTCCCTTCTTGTGCATAGAGTTGACAGAGAGGATGACAAACTCAGAAATAGCAATTTCCTAGAATTTCCAAGCCAGTCGACAATCCCAAATGACATGCTCAATGTTTTTTAACACTGACAAACTATATGACATCCATTAGACAAACACAAGTACTGAAACCTGTCATTCGCTATGGGCTCTGGTTAAGCACAAACCATCTAAGAACTTGAAGCTTGAATGAACCTTGCATTTTCCAAATAATGTGGCACATTTTAATCTCTGTATTCCATATCCCACATGCCCTGTCTCTTATTTAGATTGTTGCTTGCGTGTATGGTTATATTTTCTCATACAATATTTTCTATCTTATATTCCATAAATGGCTTATAATCAAACCATTTCCAATCCTTCCAAATCCATTGTCGGGCATCAAAATTCATCTTTAAGATAGTGGATTTAGGAAGAACCTTGAATAGCTGTAGAATGGCTTGCTTATCCATAACTGGCAGCCACTGTGATACATTTACCACTCTCAATTCCAACCATTGATCTGTTTGGTTGTCCCACAAATTTTATTGCATGTGAAACACTCATTTAGTTAACCTTTTACCTGCATAACAAGACGAAAGACTATTTTTTCCTCTTGTAGAGGAAAATTCTTAACTGGATCTTCAAGTCAAATATCAACAATTTTGGGTTTATTGTACTCCCAATGCATCTCCCAGAATACCATCCACCATGTCTGCCTCCTGTTGAGAACAACACCATGCCTGCCTCCTTTTGAGAACTTCTAAATTTGTGAGCTTGAAAACACTGCCTATTCCTATCACGAGGCCCTTTAATAGGCCTCTTAATATTGAAAATCATTACCCATGTGAAAGGTTATAGTTTGGTGCTTCTTTGAGTCCTTTGACATGGAAAGGAAGAAAAACAAGTAAAAGCGATCAAAATCTTCTATCTTTTGCAATTCAAAAACCTTGGCGAACTTATGTGATTAATTTTCATCACTAATCATTTGAATTCACTGTTATTGAAGGTTTTACACAAAATATGTCAATGACAACATGTTTACTCTGTTGTGTAATGCAGGTTTTTGACAGGAGAACAAAAAGGATAGTTGAGGAATTGATAGACCGAAAGATTGTATTGTCATTGAGGGCTATTTACCAATCCAGGCTTGGGCTTACTCTTATTGATAAAGGTAAGCTTTCTTGAGTTTTGATTGTTCATACTAACGTTATAAGCTAGTATCTCTGTAGGATGATATTGTCAGTGGAAAACATAATAGAAAAGCTGGGATGGGAAGGGAGAAATTGGATTGAACTTTGTAAATAGAAAGCATAGGATGCTGTTGTCAGTAGAAAATTTATGCTGGGTATACAAACAATCCATGCCCTACAGCATCTACTTTAAAAAACATGGACTCTTTATCTGTGCTTGGATGCTGCAGATTAGAGACGAGAACATTTTCCAAGCTTTCTTGTTATGGTGGTAGTTTGTTTATGGAAGTAAGAAAAGCCAGCAACTGAACATAACATGTTTTCTTAGAAGGTTCTTCATTTTGCATTTTTGTCAATCCTTTAGCAATTTTTGGTTGAGTGAAAATTTGCAGAATAATCAATTTTCCAAGCAATTCTACCATAATGAAAATACCTACAATCAATAGGAAACATATGCAAGTTTTTCCAATTGCAGTACTGTTTTATGATTATCCTTTCACTGCACAAGAGGAGAAGCCTGCTACAATTATGGGTTGAGAATGACAGCCCAGAACATCACAAGCACAATATACTGTGATGAGCATTGACCCATGTACAACTGTAATATTCCAAAAAGGAAATAACAGTCATAAATAAAGCAGAATACACATACAATACCGAAATATCTAAACAACAATCAAACACCCGCAATTTACACCGGAACTGTGCCAAAATTCTGCAATTTTATTATATTGGAGAAGAGTACAATGCATGAAATCTGTGCACCTGGGCTTGCCAAAGCAAACTAGACAGTCCCAGGGGAGAAAAATGCTACCTGGATGTAGAGGAAAGGCTTCCCCTCAATGTTTTGCGCTGGCCCTGGAAAATCTGCAATTGCTCGCTGGAAGAAACCCCTGTTTAAGCCTCCAAAAGTGCTCAGAAAATTCCGTCAAATTAATTGAGTTCTCCACCAAAAACTCAGAAAAGATTTGGGCGAATTTTTCCGACCACCCGGGACTCAAGATTTAAGCTCGCTTCTCCTAACTGGCTGTCAACTAATTCTGTTGTTTTGGAGCACCAAAGCTCCTCCAAAAATTCTGCAAAATTAAGAGCAGACTCCTTGACTCCTCACCGGCAAAACCCAAAAGGAATTGGGCTAATTCCGACCTCCCGGAATTACCCAATTTTTGGTGCTATGCCCTTCTTGGCAGAAACTGTCCCCTGCACTTCAGCTGCTAGATTTGGCACATGGTTCTCCACAATTTGCTGTAGAACTACCTTGGAAATTACCTCCGGAGTGGTGAGTGGATCTCCTTCCCAAAAACCTGCACAAGCATGAAGTATTCAGCCCCACAAATTTTACCCAGTGTCACGACTGTTCAGGCCCTAGAGTGGCATATTTGGCTCTCACCAGAGCTGCAACTTCCAGCCCAAGAAAATCTCCACGAATGCTTGTCCAAACTTGACTAGTCACTCAGAAATCCCTAACTAAAAGGGGCGGTTTTGTGATTTAGTGGGATTTTATCATATTTTGTGCAACCAAAAGGATGAGTTCGACCTGAAAAGATGTATTAGGACTCTTATAGGATGTTATAGCTATTTTAGCTCAGTTTGTTATATTTTTGGCTTATTTAAGCACAACATTCAACACTTATGAACATGGATTATGACTATTGAGACGACTTCATTTTTGAATATAATTTGAAGCACTTTTCTTCTACTTCTTGCTGTTCTTGCTGTGGGATGTGATCGCTGATCTACAGTAGCTGATATTCTTCAAGTGTGCTAAGCAAAGGGTGGAGGGTCCCCATTCCAAGCTAAGTGCACTACAGTGTATTTCTGTGCATAATTGTGAATATTTTAGATTGTTAAACATTTCCTTTTCTTGTGAATACTTTTATGAGTAGATTCATTATATGCCATGATTGCTTATGTTTCTGAAATGATTTCTTTTAAGCAATTGATTTAAGTAGGGAAGGACAACCAAGGAATCTAAGTTAGATCCTCTTCTCTCTAAATTGAACATTGAATTGGAAATTGTGTTTTTGCATTTACTGCTTTCTTAATTTGATTATGTTATGGTGAAATTAATCTTGCTGGAATAGGGATAATGAGGAAGGACAACCAAGGCATCTAAGTTAGGGTCTCTTTCTTGTTGACTATGCTCCACAAAGATTCATTGCACTCTTGCTTCTAGATCATAATTTAGTGTTTTTTTTTTTTTTTCTTCTGAAATTTATATTTGTAATATGCATTTCCTTTATCCTCACACAAATAACTCCTTCCTACACTAAACTTAATCTAAGATGCATATATTTTGGGTACTTCCAAGTTTACAAACCCGGATTGATAAGTAAAATATATGCTCTGATTTAATCCAATAAATTAGACCAACAAACCTGTAAACAAAGGATGCCGATGCCTACAAAAGGATGTCATGATGAAAGATCATCAATAAGGTAACTTTTGATTTAAAAGTTCATATTTAAATAATATCTGATGAGCTTATGTAGGGTTGCCAAAGGGAAGTATATGTCTTCCACAGGTTGGCAACCATATGATAGGATAAAATATCCTTGGAAGAAACATGGTTCGAAGAAAAGCAGCGTGGCATGAAGCTAGACTAGGTGAGAAGACTGATAGATCACTTTCTAATAGAAGACATGGTTCCTGAATGAAAGTGATGGATGATCTGTGCCCTATGTAGAGATCCCAAGGATGAAGACTCCTCATCAACAACAAAGAAATTCATGACATTGAAGGAAGGAGTTCTTCATGAGCAGCTAGGTGTTTTCATCATTGCTGCTATAGGTCGCTCATTAAGAGGAACTCTGGTAATCAGTTTCTTACTTGGAAAAAACTTGGTAATTCCTCAGCTGAGAGGGAGCTTAGGTACATTCCTTGTATAGGAATGAAAACATTCCTTTGTGGAATATGTTCTCCATAGTTGAGAGGGAGAGATAAAAACATCATTCTTGTATTCACCTGGGAAGACAGAATGAAAGATTGGGTAATCATCTGGCATCCGATACTCTTCTGGGGATGTATTAGGGCATCCAAGGAAAGAGTAGTCGTGGAAGGACGAATATTCTTTGAGGACTGGGAATCCAACAGTAAGAATAGGCCTAGTGGACATATCCTGAATGAACGTAGGTGGGATATGATCCAAGAGAGACAATGATGAGGGTGTCTACTCTTCATTTGTCTCGCCAGTGTTGTAGCTCAAAGATATCATGGAAAGATGGCGCTGTTAGTCAAGGCCTTGCACTATGATAATGCTGGTTAATATGATGCTATACAGATGGGATTACCAATCGGATTCTTCTTATGAGATCCTAAAGATTGAGAGTGACCATGTACCATTATGAATACCTCCCTAGTTAAGAGGGGGTGTTGAAAAGTGTAACTAGGTTCGGTCTTTATAATGACTTGTAATTATGAACTTATGTAATGAGAAGACAAAGATAATAAAATATATTTATTGTAATGCTTGCTTCATGGGTTTCATGAGCAAGAAGATTTTATTATAGGTGAAAGACTTCTTCTTGATGTCTTTAGGGATTTGTCATCTTGTCATAAAGATAATTAGAGTCATGTATATGAAGTTATGTTACACTTGTGAAATAACACATTGTTGATGTAAATAGTATACTCCAAGACCTTGTCTTTAGGTCCCTTAATGTCAGCTCAAACTATGATGTAAACCCCCTTGAAGAAGTTGGCCTACCTACCAATGATCATGTCGACCTAGAACAAAAGAACAATCACTATAAATAGAGTGACTCGGTCTCATTGTAAAGGATCAATCTCGGTCAAGGTCTGCAATCAATATCTGAATTGAAGTGCGAAAAAGAGAAGGATATACAGTAAAGGGAAAAGGCTACAAGACATGCAAGAAAAGGGTCAAGTTTGCTACAATAATGCGAGGACAAGTCTGTAACAAGGAGCGAAGTTTGGATCTGCAATTAGTGCGTAAAGGAGGACTGTAATAGGATTGCAAAAGAGATATCTCAGCGAAGAAAAATGCCCTCTGTCAGGATCCATACGTATCTCGCATAAAATCAGAAGTAACCACAGCATGAAGAGAGACAGGAGGACAAGGTTGCGAAGTGATTAGGGCCTTCTTGTTTCGGTCTTGGTTTGCATTCTTACCTCATATATCTCGGAAGTCTGTGGTGTCATTCAAGGAACTAGTTCTTGAAAGGTGATACAAGTAAGGTGCAGAAAGAAGGCCTACGAAGGGAACCTAAGGAGGTCGAGAAGAATATTGTCAGGGGTAGCTGAGCTAGAGACCGAGCTTCTCTAGTATTGGTGTGGTACAGTGCAGAAAAGGAAGTTCATCATAAGGAGCTGAGAAGAGCAGTAAAAGGGTAGTGACAAGGGTCTTGGAGGAACACTTCAGTCAAGAGTCTTTGTCATGGTCATGGTACTCATCAGTTGAAGATCTATAAGAAGAACTACTTGTGGGTTTTCCTCTCAAAGAGGGAGAGGTTTTGGCCCTGGCTTGAAGAGCCTAATCTTTGTGTCTCTTGTGTTTTGATAATTGACTTGATGAAATACATAGTAAGCTAACAAAGATAAGATCTAAGTAAAAGGAGCATAATAAGTATAACACAAGCAACTATCAAGTAAGATAATTGAATTATAC
This sequence comes from Pinus albicaulis, assembly GCA_034641835.2. Lineage (NCBI taxonomy): Eukaryota > Viridiplantae > Streptophyta > Pinopsida > Pinales > Pinaceae > Pinus > Pinus albicaulis. Next base: position 565,680,337 of record CM076570.1, on the reverse strand, counting down.
ACTGCCCTACTAAATTCTCAATAGAGTTACCATTGTTAACTTCGAATTTTCTCACTTGCGATTTTGGAGGGTTAATGACCAACACATTTCATTAGGTTGGAGGTTCAGAGACATATGCAAATACAATTTTTCTTAGCCTGGGGGTTGGTTCTCAGGGAGATTAGTTGCAGTTTTGATATAGTGATGATTTAGACATAGTTTTTGTACAGGTTGGAGAGAGTTTCTATTTTAGCAGTTCTCCTACCTTTTAGGAGATAGACTTTGGGGGCTTGCATCATAGTATTGATTACATATCTGGAGTCCTTATGAACTCAAGATTCTACTGAGACTTGTCCATGTGAAATGCATTTCACTTTATATTCTTAATAAGTTTGGTCCCAAGACTCGCATGTTAGAGATAATGGTATATTTGGGATCATTGCAAGTTTCTGAGTTCAATGAGTTACTCTTAGTCGATATCCACCACCACCTCCCCGAGGAGTAGGAGGGGCAGCGTTTGCACCCATAGGAGGAGTCCTTGCTTCTATGCGAGGAGTTCCGAAGTATTTGACACTGCGTGTTCGAGGCACCGTCCAGGGACATCGTGTTTTAGCTCTGGTAGATAGCGGGGCCGCTCATAACTTCATTGATGCCCAACTAGTAGAGAGGAGGGGCATACCGACAAAGAGTTTTGATGGCTTCTCAGTGTTGATTCTGGGGGCCAGAACCATGTAGTGTATGAGGTATGTTCCAGCATTGGCAGTGACCATGGGGACGTATACGATGACAGACCACTTCTTTGTGGTTGACATCCCAGATACCAATGTGGTATTGGGAGTGCAGTCGCTGATTACGCTAGGTAAGGTCACCATAGATTGGGAGACACTGGAGATGGAGTGGACAGACAAGAAGAGTGGGAAGCATGTGATGATCAGAGGCATGCACACATACCCTCCACAAACAGTTTTAGTACATTGGATGGAGACAGACTTCCGAAACGGGGACATAGAGTGGGTAGTAGAACTGTGTATTTCAGAGGCAGGAGCCACAGGGTAGTCAATACACCCCGATGTGCAGTCGATATTGGATGGATACTCCACAGTTTTTGGGGACATACCACCGGGGCAGCCACCGGACCAGGGGGTTTGAGCATACTATCTAGTTGGAGCAGGGGATCCAGGCAGTGATCACCACCCCCTATAGGCACCCCAAGGCCTACAGGGATGAGATGGAGAGAGCTATCCATGAGCTCTTAGCACTAGGACACATCCGACTCAGTATTAACCCATGTGCTTCTTCTATTGTTCTGGTGAGGAAGAAGGATGGCACATTGCGGATGTGTATCGACTACATGGCACTCAACAAAAAGACCATGAAGAACCAATATCCCATCCCCAAGATTGATGAGTTGATGGATGAGCTGAGGGGATCAAAGTTCTTCTCCAAGATCGATCTGAGGTCGGGGTACCATCAGATCAACGTGAGGGACCAAGATGACCCCAAGGCTGCATTCAGGTGCCACTATGGCCACTTCGAGTTTTTAGTGATGCCCTTCGAGCTAACCAATGCACCGACCACCTTTCAGTTTTGCATGAACCACATCTTCTGTAGTCAGTTGAGAAAGTTTGTGTTGGTGTTCTTTGATGATATCCTCATATACAACGGCACTTGGGAGGAGCACTTATAGCACGTTGAGGCTGTACTATGTATTTTGGAGGAGCAACATTTCTATGCTAAGCTCTCCAAGTGCGAGTTTGGGTTGACAGAGATGCTCTACTTGGGGCATATCACTGGTGTGGACAGAGTGAGAGTCCATGAGGAGAAGATCCGGGCCATCCGAGATTGGCCGGAACCGAAGAATGTGACAGAGCTTCAGGGATTTGTAAGCATCTGCACCTACTATCGGAAAATTTTCAAGGGATTTTTCCAACTTGCTGCACCTCTCACAGATCTCACCAAGAAGGGGGCATTTTGCTGGACTAGGGTTGCTTGGGAGTGAACGCTCCCTCCTTAAAAAAGACAATTTGGGAGCGCTTTTTTTAAGGAGGGAGCGCTCGGGGAGCGTTTGCTCCCAAAAGCTCCCTGAACGCAAAAAAACGCTCCCGTTTGACATCCGCGTGCAGAGGAGGAAAATGATGTTGTGGGCCAGAAATTTGGAGGGAAGGGGAGGGTAGGGAAGGGGAGGGAAAGAAATAAAAAACCTCCCTCCCATTCTATTTTTCATTTCCGAGAAGAGAGGGAGCAAGAGCAGAGCTAGAGAGGAGAAATATGAAGAGGAGAGGAGAGAAGAGGAGAAGAGAGGAGAGGAGAGAGCAAAAGAGAGCAAGGGAAAGGAAAGGTTGACCACCAAGGAGCTTGGAGGTCTTTGCTTGGGATTGAAATCATTGAAGGACAAAGAGGTAGGAGAGTCCAATCACCAATGATCTAAATTTTTTTTCAATGTGTTTTTAATTTGTTGAAACATGAGAATTTGTTTTTTTTTCTATGTTGCATATTAACTTGTTGAAAAATGAAAAAATGATTTTTTTTTGCTATGTTGCATTTTCATTTGTTTAAAAATGAAAAAAATGATTTTTTAAAATTTATATGTTGCATTTTAATTTGTTGAAAAACGAAAAATTGATTTTTTTTCTTATGTTGCATTTTTTCCTATTCCCATTTGGCATTCCTTCATAGTTTTGCAGGTTAAAAACTTGAAAGTTGAAAGTTGAAACATCATGGCTATATGGCTTGGCATTTTCTTCATGTTGGTTCAATTTTTTGTTATTATGGTGTTGGAGAGTAGGAGAAAGAGGCCTATTCCAGAACAGGAGGATGAAGAAGTGGGTTATAGTGGATATGATGAAAATCCCGAAGAGGAGTACCAACTTGAGGAGGAAGGGGAGAGTGGAGATAATGAGACCACAGTGACACCAACTAAAATTGACCAAACACCATTGTGGAAATATGTTACTAGGCTTGAAGTAGGGAAAGGGGGCGGAACCACTAAATTTATATGCCCCCATTGCAATACACAATACACAGGTTCATACACCCGTGCTAGAAGGCACCTTTGTGGAAAAAGGCCATGGGATGGAGATAAAAATATAGGAATCAAAACTTGTGTAAGTGTGTTAGCAACAGATAGAGCCAAATACATAAGGGAGGAGGAGGAAGCCCAATACAAATCTAAAATATCTAAGGGTTTCATTGAATCTTATGCACCATCACAACATGGACAAAGAAGTCCATCAACTTCCACCCATGGTAGTGGATATGGAGGCACACTTGGACCATGCATCTCTTTAAGGCGTAGAACCATATCTGATTTCCTTGACGAAGGGTCCAGGAGTGATGTGGATTAAAAAAATTCCCGATTTATCTATGCATGTGGGGTACCATTCAATGTTCTTCGCTCACCATTTTGGCATGAAATGGTTTCTGCCATTAATGATACCCCCAAAGGATACAAGAGCCCTGGGTATGACAAGGCAAGAACCATGGGCCTTGATCAAGAAAAAATAAAAATAACTCATTCTTTGAGTAGAATGACAAGTTCTTGGAATGAGCATGGGGTGTCCATTGTATCTGATGGATGGACAAATGTGAAAGGCAAGCCATTGATAAGTGTTCTTGCTGTGTCTGTTAGTGGTGCAATATACCTTTCATCATATGATTATTCAGATAAGTTAAAGACCGACATCAACATTGCAGAACCATTACTTGAAACAATTGAATGCATTGGACCATACAATGTCATCCAAGTCATCACTGATAATGCTGCTAATTGTAAGGCAGCGGGAGAAATTATTGAGGATAAATACACCAACATATTTTGGTCTGTGTGTTTGGTTCACACATTGATCCAGGTGGATATTGGTGGTCACCCGCCTATTCCACTTAAGGCTCCACCATTCTCTCTTTCAGTTTTTTAGTTTTGGCACAACTTACTATTTTTAGTAGTTTTTCGGGTCCTGAACTTCCAGAGTCGTTTTGAGGCCCTAAATGACGTTCATGGACCCATGTTGCTCACTCAAAATTTGTAGTCCTCGGATAGATCTTTCTAACAAGGTATGGTTCATGTCGAACGGAGATCGTATGCCAAAGTTACATCCCCGGGAAGTTGAAACACCAATTTACCCAAACGGGGCCCATAGTTTTGGTGCTTCATCTCCTAGGGTTAGGGTTTTGGATGTCTAGGGTTTTCCATTGTTTCTAAATAATAAATAGGCCCTCGAGCCTTATTGTAACTCAGTTCGGAGGCTTGTAGCTGCCACATCTCTTCTCAGAGATAGCTACCAACGCCCTAGCTAGTTTATTTCCATTCTGTCTGTAAGCAAATTTCAGTTCTTTGATATTAATGAAAAGAAGTGTTATTTCTGCTGCATATTTGTATTTATGGTTATATGTTTATTCTGTTGTGTTCCTGCATAAATCTAGATTAGTGGTATCAGAGCAGTGTGCTTTTTCTCGATCCTTCTTTGCATGTCCCCAACGAGATCGGGGTATAAGGAGTCAGGGCTCGATCTGGTGGAATCTTTGCAAGATCAGTCTCGCAAACCCCGGTGGACGCCCATGGGGGACGAAAAGAAAGATGAGGGAGCAGGAGATCCTATCAAAATATTGCTCGAGGAGGCCCTCAAAAAACAAAGGAACGCGATGATAGATAACTTTGCCCAGATCCTTCAACGGCTGGCCATTGGCGGTGCATCTGCATCCAGCAGCCACTCTGGAGGTGCGACTCCTTTTAAGGTACAAGTAAATTTTGACATTCCCATATTTGAGGGTCAAATAGATGTAGATGTCGTAGATAGATGGTTGAATCTATTTGAAGGATATTTCTCGGTTCATGACTTTTCTGACCGGGAGAAGATTATTTTTTCACTCCTCAAAGCTACCCCCCATGTCAAGGACTGGTGGGAAACCTACTGTGAGAAAAAGGACCAGACAGAACCCTCTCTGTTCTCGGCCGTACCAACTTGGAATTCTTTCTGAGACGCCATCAAGGAACAATACTATTCTATGGGGAGCTATGAGGACAAGTACATACAATGGACCACGCTGTGACAACAAAGGGATCAAGATGTGCATGAGTTGACGAATCTGTTCCATACCCTGCGCATAAATTTGGGTATCAAAGAATCAGAGAAACATCTGGTGCTAAAGTATCGCAGTTGTCTGCACAGATACATTCAGGAGGAAATGGAGTTCCTCGACATCTCCTCGCTTGGTACGACATACCGGCATGCTACCAAAATTGAGCAGAAATTCAAACAGAAGAAGCGAGACTTTGGATCTGCGAATCAAAAGCAAGGGAAAGGTGTTCCCAAACCGTAGAATAAAGGACAGAGCCAAGGCATGGCGGCTCAAGACAACTTGTCGAAGCCACAAGCAAAGAACAACACCGTAAAGCCAAAGAAGGGCACGGGGAAGTGGTGTGAGTTCCATAAGAGCTCCACTCACAACACAAGTGAGTGTCGGGCCAAGTAGTCGCTAGTGGCCGAGATGAGGGCTTCTGAGTCAGATGCATGCTCCGACTCTGAATCAGAACCTGACAAGGGGAATGAAAAAGGGAAACAGATTATTGATGTGGAGCCCAACGCCATTGTTGCCACTACGAAGATCCAGAAGGAGGAACCGAAAGATCCAGAGGAGGAGGAACGTCTCTTCCACTTCCAAATGTGGGTAAAGGGCTCCCTGGTACAGTTCATTGTCGACAATGGGAGTCAAAAGAACCTCATTTCAGCAGACGCCGTGAAGCGGTTGGGCTTGTCGACCACAGCTCACCCACATCCATACACCATCGGGTGGCTTCACCAAGGAGGAGATCTCCGCGTGAGCCAGCAGTGCCGCCTTCCCTATAACATCAAGCCCTTCACGAATGAGGTATTATGTGACATTGCTCCTATTGATGTTTCTGATGTATTATTAGGACAACCATACTTGTGGAAGCGTCATGCTGTGTACGAGTCTCGGCCTCGCGCTGTTATTGTTACTTTGGGAAATAAGTTTTACAGGATACCAGAGGTACCACCTCCTGTCGCTATCTCTTTGGTTACTGCAAAACAATGCAGTAAGCTCATTTCCCAAACTAGGAAATTCTTTTTCCTGATGATCCGCCCCCAGGGCAAGAAGAAGAGTGTGGCCACGACCTCCAGACAAGGCTCCTCTGCACGACAACAACAAATGGATAAGGTTGTGGAGGGGTACGGGGACATCTTCACCTCACCCACAGGGGTTCCTCTGCACTGTCAGGTCAAGCACCCGATTGATCTGACCCCAGGTGCGCCGCTACCCAATGGACCGATCTATCGGCGCTTTGTTCTGGAGAATGATGAAATCAAGAGGCAGATTCAGGAGCTGTTGCAGAAAGGTCACATCAGACCAAGTTCATCGCCCTGTGGGAGCCCGATCGTGTTGGTACAGAAGAAGGATGGGACGTGGAGACTCTGTATTGACTATCGGGCGCTGAAAAAGATCACTGTCCGGAATAGGTACCCGATCCCACGGATTGATGACCTTCTGGACCAACTCAAAGGTGCAAAATATTTTAGCAAGATTGACTTGAAGTCGGGGTATCACCAGGTACCGATTGAACCCTCCGATGTGTGGAAGACTGCCTTCAAAGCCAAGGAAGGCCTTTTCGAATGGTTGGTCATGCCTTTCGGGTTGACGAATGCTCCCGCAACCTTCATGAGGATGATGGAAGACATCTTGCGGCCATTCACCAACTCATTTGTAGTGGTGTACTTGGATGACATTCTGATCTTCAGCCAGACTTGGGAAGAGCACCTTCACCACATCCGACAAGTCCTCCAAACACTATGGCAACACAAGTTGTGTGCCAATTTGGAGAAGTGCACTTTTGGCATGACCCAGGTTCAATATCTGGGATACATTATTAATGAAAGGGGGGTGCATGTGGATCCAACCAAGATCCAAGTCATTCGGGATTGGCCAGCCCCAACCACTATAACAGAGCTTTGCAGCTTTTTGGGTCTTGCTAATTTCTACCGTAGGTTCGTGTTGGGATTCTCTCATATCACTTGGCCCTTGAGTCAAGTCACCAAGGGAGGAGCGAGAGAAAAATTCTTTTGGTCGGAATCTCAATAGAAGGCATTTACAGACTTGAAAAATCGCCTCTGTTTTGCCCTAGTGCTCACATTACCAGACTTGCAACAACCATTTGAGATCGAGACAGATGCCTTTAACTATGCTATTGGGGCAGTTCTTACTCAACAGGGACATCCAGTGGCATATCACAGTGAGACATTGTCGGACACAATTCGCAAGTATCCCACTTATGACAAAGAAATGTATTCCATTGTGCAAGCTTGTCGACAATGGAAGCATTACATTTTGGGAAAGGAAACAATCATCCACATAGACCACTGCCCCCTGCAGTTCATACAGACACAAGGGAAGTTGCAGAATGATCACCATCAGAAGTGGTCCACATATCTGCAACAGTTTCATTTGAACATTAAGTACAAGAAGGGTAGTACCAATAATGTTGCAGACTGTCCGAGTCGACCACCGATCGTGGTGCTCACCACCGTTCTCAACTCTTGTGGGCACGAGACTTCTGATTGGCCGCTTCTCTATGAGAGCGACCCAGAATTCGGCCACACATACAAGGCACTCTTGGGGGGTACGCAAGTTCCAAATTTTCACCTCCAAGATGCACTTTTATGTCACCTGGGACACCTTTGTGTTCCTTCAAGCGAGCGTGCCAAGATGATATGGGAAGCACACTACAATCGAGTCGCTGGGCATTTCAGTGTCGAAAAAACAGTAGCAGTACTGTAGAAGTATTTCTATTGGCCGAACCTTCACAAGAATGTCGGGAAGCACATTAGATCCTACACTGCTTGTGCCATTGCCAAACTGACCATTAAGAAGCAAGGCCTATATACTCTGCTACCTACCCCTAGTCGACCTTGGGAATCCATCTCCATGGATTACATGCCGGGCCTGCCTTCTACTAAGCATGGAAATCACTGTGTTTTCGTGGTTGTCGACAGATTCTCGAAGATGGCCATTATAGCGGCCTGCAAGAAGAATATCACAGCAGAAGCCACTGCTAAACTCTTCTTTGAACGAGTGTGGGTGCGCTTTGGGATCCCACAGTCTATCATATCAGATCGGGATAGCAGGTTCATCAGCACATTTTGGTCCAGCCTCTGGTCAATGCTGGACACCAAGCTCACCAAGTCCACAGCTTTTCATCCCCAAACAGATGGCCAGACAGAGGTCATCAACAGAATGATTGTACACATTCTGCACATGTACAATTCCAAGCATCCACGCACATGGGACGAGAGCCTCCCCTATGTACAACACAGTTATAATCGGGCTCTCCACAGCTCAATCGGCCACAACCCCTTTCAGGTGGGCTTGGGATTCCAGCCACTATGTCCCATTGACGTAGCCATGTCATTTGCGGTTACTCAGGCCGATTCGGCTCATGTCCAGTCTGAAGTTGACAAAGCAAATAGCTTCATCGAGCGCATTCAACACATTCGCCAACAGGTTCATGACATATTGGACAGAGCTAATGCTAAGTACAAGCAACGCCATGATCAACATCGGGTGCCATACAACTTCCAGGTGGGTGACAAAGTGTGGCTACATTTGCAGAAGGAGCGCCTCACTAGACCCCACCACAAGCTTCACTCGCTCCGATACGGGCCGTACACCATCACCAAGGCTGTAGGGAACAATGCCTTCAAGCTTAGTATTCCACCATTCCTTGGTTTGCACCCAGTATTCAATGTGGACCGCCTTTGTCCTTACTTCCCACCTCTACTGGACACCTTTGACATTACAGAACAACTCACACCAACAGAGTTAAACCTAGACTGCATGGAACAGGCCACCGCAGATTGTATCATGGACATGCAAATCAAGAACACTCGCCAACAGAAGATCCAACTGTATCGGGTTGTCAAAGCTGGCCAACTCCTGCACCAAGGAAAGTGGTTCACCAAGGACCAAGTTCAGCAGAAGTTTCCTCATCTCATGGAAGACCTTAATGCAATGGGGACCATTGCTTCCTAAGGTGGGAGGAATGATCCAGGTGGATATTGGTGGTCACCCGCCTATTCCACTTGGGGCCCCACCATTCTCTCTTTCAGTTTTTCAGTTTCGGCACAACTTACTATTTTTAGCAGTTTTTCGGGTCCTGAACTTCTGGAGCCGTTTTGAGGCCCTAAACGATGTTTTTTGGGAAAACCGGGAGCAACATGGGTCCATGGAATGATGATGTTCACTCAAAATTTGTAGTCCTCGGATAGATCTTTCTAACGAGGTATGGTTCGTGTCGAACAAAGATCGTATGCCAAAGTTATGTCCCTGGGAAGTTGAAACACCAATTTACCGAAACGGGGCCCATAGTTTTGGCGCTTCATCTCCTAGGGTTAGGGTTTTCATTGTTTCTAAATAATAAATAGGCCCTCGAGCCTCATTGTAACTCAGTTTGGAGGCCTGTAGCCGCCACATCTCTTCTCTGAGATAGCTACTAGCGCCCTAGCTAGTTTATTTCCATTCTGTCTTTTAGCAAATTTCAGTTCTTTGATATTAATGAAATGAAGTGTTATTTCCGCTGCATCTTTGTATTTATGGTTATATGTTTATTCTGTTGCGTTCCTGCATAAATCTGGATCACACATTGAACCTTTTGATGCGTGATATAATTAAAAACAAACAATCTCAACACAGATGGCTTGGTGATTTGTACAAGAGAGGAAAAAAAATGATAAGATTTATTACAAATCATAGCAATACCCATGGTCTTTTCCGTAGTCACTCAACATTGGAGTTGTTTAAGATATCAAAGACTAGATTTGCTAGCTTTTACCTCATCTTCAGGCGCGTTTTGAAGGTAAGAGAGTCATTGGCTGCCATGGTATCAAGTCCACATTGGCAGGTACTAAAGGACATGGCAACAACATCAGTTGACAAGCAAGGTTTTGAACAGGTGGAGGAGACCGCTCTGGATCCTTTGTTTTGGGCACGTGTGAGGGAAATTTTGAATTTCACCAAGCCGATTTATAACATGATTCGCTTTGCAGATACAGATACACCAGTGATTGGGGAGGTGTATGAGCAGATGGATAGCATGTTGGGGCAAATAAAAGATGTTGTTAAGGAAAAAGATCCAAACTTGTATTCAATGATTCACAATTGTGTGTGTGCAAGCTGGAATAAACTTAATGTTCCACTACATGCTTTGGCGTATATCCTTATGCCAAAATACTACTCTCCATTTTGGTTGGCCTGCACCTGGGGGTGAGGTTAGGATCAAACCTCATACAAATCCAGAGGTACAAGAGGGATATGTGAAAGCATTAGACAAGTTGGTCCCTGACAGGGAGGAGTGTGCTAATCTGTGCCTTGAATTAGGCAGATACTTTCGTTGCACTGGTTTGTTTGGTTCTTTTCATGCAATGGAAGATAGAGACAGGTTTGATGCTCTGACATGGTGGGATACATATGGCGACATGGAACTTTTGCCAAAATTGGCAAAAAATTTCTCTCACAGGTTGTAAATACTTCTTCTGCAGAGAGGTGTTGGAGCACCTACAGCGTCATCCATAATGTGAGAAGAAACTGACTCAACGAAAATGGAGCAGAAAGCTTGGTTTATGTGCACTACAACTTGAGGTTGTTGAGTCATTATTGTGATCGGGCTTATGAGGATCTCTCATATAAAGTTTGGGACAACAACTCAAAGGACGATAATTTGGAGGACGACACTATACATCTGGAAGAATTGGAAGTAGAACTTTTGAGAGATGAGGATGAAGTAGCAGCAGGCATGCCATTGCCACACCCACCATCTGGTAGTAGTGCCAGTGCCAGTGTTCGAGTTTCGACTATTGTTCCTTTGATGATGCAGCCTCCACATACATCCTCACGTGGAGGGCATGGGGCTTCTAGTTATGGTCGTGGTACTTCCCGAAAGGAGATTGCTGGAAGACCACCATTACCACGAGCTGCTCATAAATTAGACATTTCTCGTGGCAAGAGGCCAAGCAATAGATAAAATAGATTTACAGTTTACTAATCTTTTCTATTTTCTAGTAGTTTTTAACTTTTTATAGCTGTTGAAACTTGACTCTTTCATATTTAATGGAAGATATTTTTGTAAACAATATATGACAATTTAAGTTTGAAGTTTGAAACTTTGAAGTTGGTAGTTATAAGTTTATAAGTCATTATGAATTATGAATATGATGCTTCATGAAAGTTGAAAGTTGTTTCATTTCGTTTCATTTTATAACATTTCATTTCATGTTAAATATTCTTTGTTGTAATGGTTACACTTAGCTTACAAGTACAACTATGGTGATCATTGAATCAGTGATGATAAATATTATATATTGAATTTTGAAAGCTTGAAACTTTAAGATTGATGAATCATGAGACTCAAGAGTCAATATGTTGTATGTTTCTAACTTATGGACGTGGTTGATGAAGATTATAACTTGTAGATGATTGATGTTATGTGGTTCAATCTATGTTTTTATGTTTTTTATGTCTAATTCATCATTCTACATGCTTTTGTTGACATATATGCATCAAAATATAAAAAAATATAAAATATATATATATTTTAGGAAAACGTTCCCCGAAACGCTTCTGGACCGGGAGCTTTTGAAAATGGCGCTCCCACTCCCACTCCCGCTCCCGCTCCTTCTCCTGCTCCCTCTCCTCGCTTTTTCTCTCGCTCCCAAGTAACCTTGGGCTAGACTAATACCGCGCAGAGGGCTTTTGACAGGCTCAAGGAGGTGATGAGCAACTGTCTGGTATTAGCTTTGCCAAACTTCACGCAACCCTTCATTCTGGATTGTGATGCTTCGGGGGAGGGAGTGGGTGCAGTGTTGATGCAGGGGGGCCACCCTATAGCTTTCAAGAGCCGGAAGCTACTGCCGCATGAGAGGTTGTATCCAATATACGACAAGGAGATGCTGGCCATTATGCATGCATTAGCCAAGTTTCGGTAGTATCTGGTAGGTAACAGGTTTCGGGTGAGGACTGATCACAATAGCCTTCGATTTTTTCTTGAACAGAAGAAGTTGCAGGAGAGGCAGCGTAAGTGGGTCAGTAAGATTCAGGCCTACGACTTTGACATTGAGTATGTCAAAGGGAAGAACAATGTGGTGGCAGATGCTTTGTCCTTGATGAGCCTAGATGCAGACTGGAGGGCTCAACTGTTGGTGGAGTACTCCAAGGACCGCTTTGCTTGTTAGGTACTCGACGGCCAGATTACAGATGATAGGTACAGGGTGATGGATGAGGTCATCTATTATCGAGACTGTAATATCCCCAAATGGGATATTTGACTAATTTTGCAGAAATCACACTAACCCAGCGTTTTACCATAAAATTACTAAATTAATAAACAGAAGATTGCCATGTAAAATAAAACACATAAGCATTGCAATCTATCAACACATCGAATAGGAAGAATCTCAACATTTTTATTATAGATAATAACTGGGGTTACAAATACATTTGACCCAAAAAGAGCTGAGATGGAGAACTAGCCATCAATATGAACTGCTACACTGTGCTAGCCTCCAAAACTGAACTGCTGCACTCTCCCTTTGGCAACAACTACCACTGAATCCACTGAAGCACCCGTTGAAGATCTGAATGATCCTCACTCCAATATCTCTGAAGCTCTGCAAAACTTTTGAATGAAGTCTCCTCAAAGAGAGTTGGGTTTCCGTCCAACACTCTCCAATCACCCGAGGGTTTTCGTCCTAGGGCTACCAATGAAGTAGAGAACCACGTCTCAAACCTCTCACATAAGAAAATGATCTAATCCAAAGATATCTCTCAATGGCCTCCTCCCTTTCTTTTATAGATTCTTGGAGCCTTCTAGAGCCTTATTTTAATATTATTTTATTCGTGGAGCACTTTTCCCTCTTATTAAAATATTCCTTTTTAATGCAGAAAAGGGTAAATTGGCAATCACGCCTCCTTCGGTCACTGAAACTCGTGTCCAACCATCCCATCATGTAGGTATCCTCATCCCAGTTCCAACGAGCTATTACACTAGGGTGTTCCATCATGTATTCCTCCTGGAATGCCACCTTGAGCGTAATCAGCTGAGTTAAGCCCACAAATAACTCAAATTTTCAAAAGTTGTCGGAATGCACCGGAACGAAAGCCAAACTGCTCGGATGATGGAATATATCAAGCGAATGCCACCCGACTGCATAGAAACTCCTCAAAACTCCTCAAAAATCCCATGGGCCCACTGATGACACCAACCTGTACCTATGATCGGTCTGCTCCTAATTCTGGAAGTCCAACCTAACCTTGTCGTAGGTGACACCAAAAAAGGGAATATTACAGAGACATGATCTTCTTCACTGGGGATTCCCAGCTCAAGGAGAAGATATTTCGTTCATCCCACGATTCTCCGCTATCAAGCCACGAGGGATTCACAAAGACCTACAGGGCCATCAGGGAGAGGTTCTTTTGGAGAAGCCTCAAGGAGGACTTACTCCAACATGTCAGGGAGTACGAAGTGTGTCAAAGGAACAAGGGGGAGATGAGCCACCTAAATGGATTGCTACGAGCGCTTCCTATTCCAGAAGGAAAGTGGGAAAACATCTCTATGGATTTCATTACTGGGTTTGCTGCAGTGTAGGGCAAGGATTGCATCTTTGTGGTTGTTGATTGACTAACAAAGTATGTCCATTTTTTCGCCATATCAGCACGATACACAGCTGCACAGGTGGCCGAGCTATTTTTTCGTGATGTTTTCAGATTACATGGTCTTCCTAAGACCATAGCCAGTGATAGGGATAGCCGTTTCATGGGCGGCTTTTGGTAGGAGCTCTTTCGTTTGGTGGGTACAAAGTTAACTCCTAGTACCAACTATCACCTTTAGATGGATGGGCAGACAAAGATAGTGAACAAGTGGCTGGAAGGCTACTTGCGGAACTATGTCACGGGGCAGCAAAAGGCATGAATGCGTTGGCTTCCCCTGAGAGAATACTGCTACAACACTACTTTCCACATGTCTATTGGTATGTCTCCATTTTTTGCTTTGTATGGATATCATGCTCTGACTTTTGCTGGTGTTATGTTTGGAGCTAGCAAAGTCCCCAGGGCCAAGGACTGGATCCAAGAGAGCCAAGATATATTCCGGGCTCTTAAGGACAACTTAGCCACAACACAGAGCCAACAGAAGCTGTATGCAGATAGAGGGCGGGTAGAGAGACAATTTGAGGTAGTTGACTTGGCCTACCTCCGACTTCAGCCTTACAGGCAGTCTACGCTGAAGCAGAAGGGGGCCGAGAAACTTAAGCCCTGCTTCTATGGACCTTACAGGGTGATTCGTCGGGTAGGAGAGGTTGCTTATGAGTTGGAGCTGTCGGTAGTGAGCATGATACATAACATTTTCCATGTATCATGCTTGAAGAAGGCTTTGGGGCAGCAGGGGATTGCAATAGAGGAGCTTCCACCTAAAGATGATGAGGGGCATTTGGTGTTATAGCCATAAGCCATTTTAGACACCCGAGAGAGACAACTACAGAGCAGGACAATCAAGGAGTATTTAGTGAGATGGAGGAATCTTCCGGATGAGGATGCCACTTGGGAGAGTGAGAAGATCCTGCAGCATCCATCTTTGCAGTTGCTTGAGGGCAAGCAACATTTTGGCAAGGAGGACTGTAATATTCCCAATTAGTAACTGCTAATTGGCAATATAAAATTTTGCTTAGATTTTGCTTTTCTAATGTTCATCCATAAATAAAAGGGTGCTGGGACCCATAACCCAACTTAGGAGAAATAAACTCCCTAAAGGCACTTAGCCAACATTATAATTTTAGCGTGGGGCCCAGGGGACCAAATGACAACGCAAGGAGGGGGACAGTGCAGAGGCAGCGCGGGCCAGGCAGCCCAATGGCAGTGTGGCCCACGACAACGCAGAGTAGGCAGGGCAGCGTGGCAAAGGAGGATAGCGCAACACAGTGGGGCCCAAGGGAATGTTAGGGTTTCAAGCATAAAAGGGAGTGAGGGCCTAGCTTCTCCTTCATTCTATAATGCATCTTCAGAATTTCTGTCAAACAGATATTGAGCATGCTTACGGTGTTTAGCTAAGTCTGCAAGTGCTGTTCAAGACACGGGTGTCTCCGAGCAGAGATCCCAACCTCAGCCTCGAGGGATTTCGAGTGCCCGCTCAAGTGAGGAGCTTTACCTTGAATTTTCAGAGTATATCACACAGAGCTATCCATCTAGGAGTTACACAGTCTCTAGGCAACACAGTCTCTCACAGGGGTTACACAGTTTTGGAGGAGGGCAGCTCCGGGAGTGAGGGATCTTCAGTAGTTTCAGTTCGGGAGAAGTGTGAGGGGATCAAACCTTCACAAGTTGTCTTTTGGAGCAGATTGAGGTCAGCATTTCCAGCCATTTAGTTCAGAGGCTAGCGTACTCACCAAGAGTGTGTAATTTTCCCAAGGGGGTCATATTTCGGGGTCAGCCTTTTTGGAATTCTTTCCTGGGTTTTTTTGGGTTTCTAGAGGGGAGTTCATAGCCGGAGTTTCATAATTTTTCTGAGCAGGGGAACAACCCCAAAGAGCAGCTACATCTAGCCAGAAGCAACAACAACTCAGGGAGTTACGCAGTCCAGAGGGGAAGCAATCATCCATAGCAGGCTTTGGAGAGTTATTTCAGCTTGCCTTGAGCAAGCCAAGGTGCCATCATTCTAATTTCTGATCACCTTCTTGTACTCATTCCCTATTTCCATATTTATAATAAAATGGCTCATCTTTTTTGAAATGTTTGCAGTGATTTTCATGGTGTCTCTCTATTACCTGTAGTTTTTGTTTATGTTGCTTTGTATTGCTGTTTATTTCCTATTCAGAATATTACATCCAATGACCAAGTATTGAATGGTTTCACAAGGCCCATTCAAAGAGAGACTCAATTAAGGATCAATGCTTCAAAGAAGCTAAGGGCTCTCTTAGAAAGGCCTAGGAGGGGAATCTAGACAGAGGGTTTAAGATATTTAATGATAATGAGTATGCCTAAGGTCAAGACTTCCAAGATGAAATAGGACCTCTCAAAAATCTTCGTAAGATGATTTGTTGCTTGAAAAATGCTCTTCACTTCTTTTGAGAGACCTAAAAGGAGCTTACGCTAGACCTAGGGTTTTAGAGAGAATGGTGGGAGGAGTCTCTCCAAGGTGTTCACTAGGTCAAGGTAAGAGGGAAGAAAGGGTCTCTTGTGATTTATTCCACTAAATACTAAGCTCATATGATTGTCAAGAAAGCCACCTTATCCAAAGAAAACTAGCTAGGTTTCCCTTCGAGGGCACTCCTAGGGCATAAGGATGTCAAGATAATTAACTGTGAGAATTCCATCAAAATTTGAGGTCCTGAAGAGGAAACACTAAGGAAGAGTTCAATCCAAGCGGAATCTCAAAATTCATTCTCTAATGGATTTCGCTGGATGCCCTATCTAGCCTTCTAGGAAAAGGGGTCAAAATTTTTGGAGAAAGAAAAGAGAAAAGAGAGAGGGTGATCACCAATGTTCTTGGACCATTTCCTATTTCCCTTGCCTATAGAGCTAGGTTGCGGGGAAGCTTCAAACCCCCTTCGCTCCCGTTTCCGAAACGCGCTCCGTGCGGGAGCATTTCGGAAACGCTCGTAAACGCGCTCCCGAAAACGCTTCCTGACGGGAGCGTTTTCGGGAGTGCGTTTCCGAACCTGTTAAAACACTCCCTTTTTTTCGGGAGCGTTTCAGGAAGCGCTCGGGAGCGAACGCTCCCTGAGCGCTTCCGACGTTTAAAAAACGCTTCGGGAGCGTTTTTTAAACGCCGGAAGCGTTCGCTCCCGAACGCTCCCCGGCAAAAAAACGTTTCTCGCCTCTTGGAAATTTTTTTGAGAAAAATCGAATTGTTTAAAACGGGGGGGGGGTGGTTTCATTTTGCATTTTATTGTTTGTTGAGTTGAGAGAGAGAGCAAGAAGGAGAGCAAGGAGAGCGCAAGGCTGACAGGAGAGCAAGGAACAAAGCTGACAGGAGAGCAAGGAGCAAGGCTGACAGGAGGATTGCAAGAAAGATGTAGGCCTTCTAATCCAATTTTGTATTTTCTAGAATGAATTTGTAGATTGTTAAATTGTTTAAAAATGAAAACTTGAATTTTTCTTGAATGTTGCATTTTATTGGATTTAAAACTTTAAAAATGAATTTTTTTTTTCCTATGTTGCATTTCCTATTCCCATTTGGCATTTTTCCATTTGTTTTGCAGGCTAGAAACTTGAAACTTGTTTCCATCATGGCTATATGGCTAGGAATTTTCCTCATGTTGGTTCCTTTCTTTGTGATAATGGTGTTGGAGAAAGAGGCAAATCAGAGAAGAGGAGGATGAAGAGGAGGGTTATGGTGGATCTGAAGAAAATCCTGAAGAGGAGGAGGATTATGCTGAGGAGGAAGTGGGGAGTGGAGACCCTGAGAACATAGAATCCCCAACTAAACAAGACCAATATCCTTTGTGGAAATATGTTCAGAAACAAGAAGGAGGGAAAGGTGGTGGAACCACTAAATTTATTTGCCTCCATTGCAATAAACAATACCATGGTTCATACACCCGTCTGAGAAGGCACCTTTGTGGGATAATGCCAGGAGATGGAACTAAAAATCTTGGAATCAAAGTTTGTACTTATGTGCCAGCACCACAGAGAGAGATATATAGGAAGGAAGAGGGGGTTGCCCTATAGAGATCATTTAAAAGATCTAGGGGTTTCGTTGATTCAGGCCCAACACATCATGGACAAACAAGTTCAACTTCCACCCATGCCAGTGGTTTTGGAGGCAGTGGCATTGGATTAAGGCGTAGAACCATATCCGATTTCCTAGACGAAGGGTGTAGGAATGATGTGGATTCAAAAGTTTACCGGTTTCTATATGCATGTGGGGTGCCATTCAATGTTCTTCGCTCACCTTATGGGCATGAAATGGTTTCTGCCATTAATGATGCCCCCAAAGGATACAAAAGCCCTGGGTATGACAAGGCCAGAACCGTGGGTCTTGATCATGAAAGAGCTAAAATAAACAATTCTTTGGCTAGAATGACAAGTTCGTGGAATGAGCATGGGCTGTCCATTGTCTCTGATGGATGGACCAATGTAAAAGGAAAACCATTGATAAATGTTTTGGCTGTGTCGGTTAGTGGTGCAGTCTCCCTGGCAGCTTATGATTATTCAGAGAAATTCAAAACTGGCATTAACATTGCAGAACCATTACTTGATATAATTGAAAAGACTGGGCCATACAATGTCATACAGGTCATCACTGATAATGCTGCTAACTATAAGGCATTAGGAGCAATTGTTGAGGATAAATACCCCAACATTTTTTGGTCTGGGTGTTTGGTTCACACAATGAACCTTTTGATGCACGATATCATCAAAAACAAACAACCTCTTTTCAAATGGCTTGGTGATTTGTGCAAGAGAGGTAAAAAAATGATCAAATTTATTACAAATCATAGCAATACCCATGGGCTTTTCCGTACTCACTCCAAATTGGAGTTGTTGAAAATAGCAAAAACTAGATTTGCTAGCTATTACCTCACCTTCAGGCGCCTTTTGAAGGTAAGAGAGCCATTGGCTGCAATGGTATCAAGCCCACACTGGCAGCTATTAAAGGACAGGGCGGCAACAATAGTTGACAGGGAAGGTTTCGAACATGTGGAGGAGACCGCCCTTGACCCTCTGTTTTGGGCACGTATGAGGGAAATTTTGAGTTTTACCAAGCCCATTTATAACATGATTTGCTTTGCAGATACTGATAAACCAGTGATTGGAGAGGTTTATGAGCAGATGGATAGCATGTTGGGGCAAATAAAAGATATTGTTAAGGATAATGATCCCAACTTGTATGCTATGATTCATGACCGTGTGTGTGCACGGTGGAATAAACTCAATGTTCCACTACATGCTTTGGCATATATCCTTACGCCAAAATATTACTCTCCATCTTGGTTGGGCCAACCTGCACCTGGAGGTGGGGTTAGGGTGAAACCTCACACAGATCCAGAGGTACAAGAAGGGTACATGAAGGCATTGGACAAATTGGTTCCTGACAGGGAAGAGTGTGCTAGATTGCGCCTTGAATTAGGCAAATACTTCAGTTGCACTGCTAACTTTGGTTCTTTCCATGCAATGGAAGACAAGGACAAATTTGATGCTCTCACATGGTGGGAAGCATATGGCGGCATGGGACTTTTGCCAAAGTTGGCTAAAAAAGTTCTCTCACAGGTTGTGAACACTTCTTCTGCAGAGAGGTGTTGGAGCACCTACAGCTTTATACACAATGTGAGAAGAAACAGGCTGAATGAAAACCGAGCTGAAAGCTTGGTTTATGTGCATTATAACTTGAGGTCGTTGAGCCATTACTGTGATCGGGCAAATGAGGATCAATCATACAGAGTCTGGGACAACAACCCAGAGGATGATAATTTGGAGGACGGCATGTTACATCTGGAAGAATTGGAAGCAGAACTTTATAGGGATGATGATGAAGCATCAGCAGCACCGCCACACACTCGTCCAGTCCCACCATCTACTGGTAGCAGTGCGGGTGCCAGTGCCAGTGCCAGTGCCACTCCTCAATATCACACTATTGTTCCTTTGCAGATCCAACCTCCACCTTCTAGTCGTGGTCGTGGTACTCCTGAGAGTACTAGAAGACCAACATTTCCTCGTGGATCACAAAAATTAGACATTTCTCGTGGGCGTGGCAAGGGGCCAGCCAGATAAAATATATTTGTTGTTTACTATTTTCTATTTGTTGTTGACAGTTGAACAGTTGAAACTTGACTCTTTCTGATTTCATATATTTAATGACAATTTAAGTTTGAAGTTTGAATTTGAAAAGTGAAACTTTGAAGTTGGCATTTATAAGTTTACTGTTTACAAGTCATTATGAATTATGAATATGATGCTTCATGAAAGTTATATGGTGATCAATGAATCAATGATGATAAATGTTATATAATATCAATGTTGATAAATGTTATATATTGAATTTGAAATCAATGAATCAATGATGATAAATGTTATATATCAATGATGATAAATGTATATTGAATTTTGAAATCAATGAATCAATGATGATAAATGTTAGATATTGAAATTTGAAATCAATGATGATAAATGTTATAGATCAAATTATCAATGATGATAAATGTTATAAATTGAATTTTGAAAGCTTGAAACCTTCAGATTGATGATTTGCGAGACTCAAGAGTCAATATGTTGTATGCTTCCAACTCGTGGGTGTGGTTGATGAAGATTATAACTTCTAGATGATTGATGTTATATGATTCAATCTATGTTTTTATGTTTTTTGCGTCTAATTCATCATTCTACATGTTTTTGTTGACATATGTATCAAAATATATATATATATATATATATATATATATATATATATATATATAGGCAACGCCCCCGAAAACGCCCGCACCCGAAACTTTAAATGCCGGCTCACAAGCCCCGCCCCGCCCCGCTATATATATATATATATATATAAACGCCCCCGTGCCTCCTAATTCGGAACTTTGTATCGTGCTTCCGCGCTCCCGCTCCCGCTCCCGCTTCCAAGTAACCTTGCTATAGAGTCTAATATGATTCAAGATTTTCCAAATTCGTCCTCAAGGAGGCTAAAGGTGGATTCCCTAGCAACCAAACTTTAACATTTACCTACCCAAGATCTATGGATTTTCATGGAAGAAAAACGAAATTCATCCACTATAAACATTCATCTATTGTCATGTAATGAGTAACATGTGCAATTTACAACCAAATAACCTTTCACAATGATATTCAACAAATTAGGGCACAAGAGATTTAACTAGGTGCAATAATTCCACACATTAGACGTTATTTCAAAAAATCTTCAACGAAATATTACTTACAAGATGACAATGAGATATATCCAACCATAAATCAAGAACTATCTCCAAGAAATATCAAAATTCTAGCTTCCGGATATATCGAAATGCATCAAAGGGTCTCCAACTTGTCCAAGAGAAAAAGTGCGAATGTCTTTTACAAGAGAAATCCAAGTGATAATGATGCTTTGTCACAATGAGAGCGAGTTCTATTTATATGAGACCTTTATAGGTTGAATTCCTATTCTAAAGCCCCTAACATTATTTTAATGTGCAAAAATAAGGCCTTTGTGATAAGCCCCACCAAGTAGCTTAAAAAATTATGAATAAATCATGCAATAGTAAGCTGAAATGATGACGTCATGATTAAATGAGGCTGTTGGAAGGCCACATGGAGTCCTCTAAGTGCCATGATGAAAGAGAGGGCTCCATAAATGATGCACAAGGAGATGGCCCCTCAATGTCCATGTAAGTCATCATGTGGTGCTCCAAAGTGGCTCTGGGGCACAAGAATTGGTCTCATGGGTCTCCTGTGGAAAGATAAGCCTGTAGACTGCTCCAAATGAGGGATTTGAAGATGGTGCATTCCCTCCCATGTCTCAAGAGTGGGACAAACCTCCTCTAGGCCTTAGATCAATTGCCAAACCATGTGTACATTGCGAAGCTGGCTAGGGCAATGCTAGTCCAAGTGCATCATCTCATGAATAATGTGGGGCAACGAACAAGATATTGAAGGTGATGAGGGTGCCCATGGCATGAAGTAATGCTCTAACACATGACAGAGTCCCATGGCTCTCAGTGCATCCCCTACTAGTGTCAATATGATCCTCTAGTGGGCTTGGGCCCCAGTTAAGTTGCCTAGCCTATGATGAAACCACCTGCGAATTAGATATAAGATTCATAATCAACGACATAAATGGGACTTCATAATGGGTTTCCCTTCCAAATTTTGGGATTTGAGCTTGTAATAGTGTTACCTCCATAGGTAGGAATGGCTAATAAACAACCCTATTGGGTGTTCCGAACCCTTAAAGGGAAAGACATGTCCAAGGTACATCCTACAAGTGATAGGCGTCATGTGGATGATGATGAGGTGGATTGGGACATAGCAGTCTCAAGGCCAAATGCCATGGGTTCAAGGGTGGTAATAATAAGGGATGTCCACATACTTGGGTGTGTAAATGTAGGAGGGAGAAATCGTGGTACATGAGTTACCTTGACCTTTGTTTTTCCACCATTCTTCATTTTCCTTTTTTCTTTTCTTTATTTTTCCTTTGTTATGTTGCTCGAGGCTCCAGGAGATGACAGCATGTTGTGTATGATATAAGCAGTGATTACCCCCTGAAGGTGGGGCATTTCATCGCCTACCAGAGGTTGGGACATGCATGGGTTCCTTAATGATGCAAGAGCCACTCATAGGGGAGCCCCTAGGAACAAATTTGATGGCCATAATTGAGGGGTAGAGCTCATGTTTGGCTTTTGCTCACATGCTATCTTTTTTTTTATGTCCCAACCATCTTTTGCATTTTGTGATATTATTTTCTTTTGTATATGGCCATGCTTTTAATCCTTTTTTTTAGTTGCATTAACCTTCGGGGAAACATTTCTAGGCCCGACCCAGATATGTGGACAAAAGGGGGGGGGGGGGGCAAAGCCTTGTGGACCCAAAGAGGGAAAATGATGAAAGAGGGCATGTAATGTGCAGAGGGGAGTGAAAGAATATGAAACGAGAAAACTATTGACTTGTGGTAGCATCAAATGTGCTATAAGTCTCAAAATTTTTGGAAAGTCTTAGACACGTATTCTAGATAACCCATAAATTGTTTTCGGAAATTCCACTCGGAGACATTTTTATTTGATAAATTAATTATTTTTGATGAGACCCTAAGTCTAAACTTAGGAAATTAAAATAATTAATGGGTATTAATCTAAACTGTGGGTGTAACTTCTAGAAAAAGCATATCAAGTCAAAATGTAATCTTAGCCGTTGATTGGAGATCTAATCTCGACCGTTGAAGTCTCAACGAGAAGATTATAAAGAAGACTTGAGGGCCATTGGAAAAGATACACCGATAGATCAAGAGATCGAATTTTTTGAAGTGAGCAGTACTCAGAGGAAAACTTGATCGAGAGATTCTCACGCAGAGAGGGGCAGAAGCAGTTTTGGTCGGAAGATCTTCTTTGGGGCCAAGAATACTCAACAGAGAGGCAGAGAAAGACACAGAGGAGGCAACATAGTGCCGAGAGAGGTTGACACAGGGCCACAAAGGCCACACGTAGAGGCAGCGCAACATTTCCGAGCAATAGTCCGGGATTCACCTGGGAGATCGAAGTTCTGAGCTGGAAGGGCTGGAATCAAGATTTCTGAGGGTTGAAGGATTCAACAGAGGAGGTGACACAGTCCTTCAGAGGTCCCCACATAGGCCTACACAATTACTGCATAGAGGCAGCGTAGAGGGTGCTGGGGTTTCATCAGTTCAGCTACCAGATCAATCAGGACTTGCAGAGTGAGGTAAACTCATAATTTTTCTTTTGCCGAGTGATATTCTCTGTACTGGATTGGTAGCAAGGCTTCCAAAGATTGTATTTATAAATATCTGCAGCTTAATAATAAAACACTCAGATCTGCAACACCGGTTTTCCCGCATTGGGTTTTTCCAGGGACCTTTGTCCAAAAACAAAGGTGTCCTGTGTGATATTCTTTTCTTTTGCTCAATTTCGTGTTTCCACATAATAATTTAATTAAGTGAAGGCTGTAGTAGTAATTACTTCAGTATTATCAGTAGAACACTGTTAATAAATTCTTCATTTTAATAACAAGTAGGAGAAGTAACTTTAGTTGGCTGCAGTAGGATTCCGGACATGGATTTTTCACAAAAACGAGACTGTGCTACCCAAATCAGGGTTTCCCAAGTAGTGATCATCCTGAAGCTATAAGCCAATAGGGGAGATCCCACGGGACTAGGGTTGATGATTAACCCCCCATTTAAGGTGAGGGAATAAGACTACAGTCAAAAGTTAAAACCCTTCCTTCTTCCAAGTCACCCAATAATCCATGCCTAGTGTGCCCAAGGAAAGACAAGCATAAGCACCTAATTTTTCAATGAAAAACATACCTTTAGGATTGGATGGCCCACCTTGAAACATATGCTCTCGACAGATGGGTGAGGGGACATATGATTGGCTTACGGAGCAGAGATCAAATGGCACAATATATCAGCTACACTGGTGGTTGTCAAGGGCTACTGGCTGCCGACTGAAGAAAAATCCAGGAGAAAAATTGTCTTATGGGGGTCACCCACTAATGGTGGGTAACATGGCCGACCTATCCAGTAGAGGCTAACCTGGACAAAAAAATAAATTTTGTTTCTCCTTTGATTTGCATGATGAAAATACCGATCGCAGCTACCATTTTCCAACATCAGGATGGTATCATTGTACACCTCCCATACACATGTAGACATTGGATGCACTTACTCAGGATCCCCTTAGGATGCTCCAAGTTGGTTCTCATTGTCTCCGAGTGGAGATTGACCACCATATACCACGATTTGATAGGATCTGCCAAATGTGTCATCTATGGAGCTGAAGACAGAGCAACACCTCATTTTTAGGTGCCCCCTATACTATGAGACTAGAGGAGGCTTGCATTGCCTCTATAGAGATTCAGGGGGCTCCCTCTCTATTTTCTTCGAATATCCAGATCAAAGATGCGCAACCCTCTTCATCAAGGAGATATTCAAACACAAATATCTGGCCCTACATACATCACATCACGTGGGGATGACCCAAACGGTCACACATAATTTTAGGTTGATTCGAATTATTGAAACAATAAGCGGCGAGTTGAGTTCCTGAGTACTTTAGATAGTAGAGTAGTGAGATGTCAGGTCTCTCCTCAACTCTCTACTAGAGGAGGCCGACAAATATCCTTGAGACCAATTTAGAGTTGTCAAATAGCACATCAATCTATGCATGTCCAGAGCACCAAAGGGATCCATTCTAGACGGATCCAGAGCAAGGCACCCCCCTTGATAGATTCCTTCCTAGCTGTAGCGAGGCAACCAAAGACTTATCCAAATCTTTTTTCTTTTGGTTGTAGCTGTTAAGAGTATCCTTCTCTCCTTCCTTCCCCCTAGGATTATGTAGCCAAATTCCTTGATAGCTCAAGAGAACTCAAACAATGAACTAACGCTCTGGTCGTCCTCCTCCTCGTCGGTTATTAGAGTCAGGCATTCATAATATCATGGACCTCATGTTCAACTTTCTCTCTCCATGGGATCTTCATCGGGTCGTTGATATGGTTTTATACATATACTTGTTCATGTTTATGAGGATGTTTGTTTGCTTGTATTTTTCATTACTTCATTTTGCATATATATATTTTTGTATTAGATTTAGCATTTTTAGTAGTGGCACTTGCACTCTTACTGGATGTATCCTCTTGTCCCATTGACCTACTTTTGTGGTCATTTGTTGGACATTAATAAAATTATCTTGTCTTACCCACTCCACATGAGCCCAGGCCCCACAATGTGATTGATGACTTAGCAGATGCAACATTGCCCACTTGTAGTAGAGAGTTTGGCAATATGATGACTTGAGTAGCTGATACACATCTTAGAGCATCCCTAGGACTCAAAATGCTGATCTTCTTTTGCCTAGAGAAAATGATCCTTAATGATACACCACTAGACCTAACATGCCCCTAGGCAAGCCTTGACACTACTTGATGGGCAAACCATGATTCAAAGCCTGGATGAGGATGGTCTTCCATAGGATGATTGTGGAGGGCTTGTTGTGCTTGATGGAGCCCCAACGTTGAAGAAAGAAGGTGCTACATTGACCATTGGAGACCCATGGAGATGACGTGGGGGAACTCTAGCTTGATTTGGGATGTTTGGAGTTGCTTTGATGTTTGATTTGAGGATTGCTCCTCAAATGAGGGATGATCGTGATGTTGAGAGACACTTTCAACCTTCCTTTCACCATGACTGAACATTTGGAGCCCAAAATGGGCATGATGTCATCATATTAGAGGCTTACGACTCATGTGTGGGTCTATTTTGGCATTATTTCATGTTTGAGCTAGTGCATTGGCTTGTAACTCAAGGTTTACTTTATGTTTATTCCTTATCAAACTTGTTTAAGGGCTTCTTAGTTAGAAATTAGGTGAGGTAGACCTCATATAAATAAAAGGGCACCTCATTCTTTCATTCATCATCACTTGTGCGTTAATTTGGCCTCTTCTAGAGTTTTCAGACTAGCTCTTGTATTTTTCTACTCTTGTGGATATGTGATCTTTGTGGATTTTTGCTACTGGAGACTAGTCCTTGTTGTGGAGACGCCATTTTGGGATAAATAAGGATTATTCATTGATATCTTGTGAATACTTTTTTTATTGAATATCTTTTATGGTTATTGTATGCAACATATCTTGCTAAGGTTTGTATATTCCATGTCTAAATTCTTATCTTTAGATGAAATTCTTGGTGAAAATATTGCATGATTTAGTTAAAAATCTTGAACTTCCCTTGAGAACCTCCTAGAGATTTTTTCTCTTATTTTTATCACTGTATTGAATGATAGCTAGGGTTTTAAAGTGAAAACCTAGTGTTTCTCCCTTATTCCCTTCTAGGGTTTGATATTTCCATAGTAAAATTTACCTTAGACTGCATCACCCAAGTAGTTAGAAGGCATTGGCATCGACGAAGGTGGTCAAAACTACCAAAACGTGATTCTTTTCTCATTTCTCATCTAATTTGGCCCTTTTAGGCAAGCCACTAGGTCTAGGGCTTGAGGCCGAATTCAACTAGGGTTGAAGCATTGGGCCATTTTGAGGTTACTCCTACTTGTTGAACCTTATTTCAGGTTACCTACTTGTTGAAACTTATTTCACTTATATTTTGCATTTTGCATGATTTGAATATCCTCCTTGTTAATTTTGTAGTGGAATCAAGACTAGTACAATTTTTCGAACTGATAAATACTTCCAATGATACAATATTAGTTCTTTAGAGCATTCCAATCATCAAGCAGTTATGGATGAAAAATTTCAACCATTCATTTCTACAGTAGAGCAATAGAGATTATAGTAAGCAATGAGACAGGGTACAAGAGACACCAAAATTTAGGCCAATGGCCAGGGAAAAACCCAGAAGGGGAAAACCCAACAATCTTTCCTTATGAGAGAGAGTTCAATTCATCAACTGTACATCGATCAAAATAACATATCTTTGATAAGATCATATGTACATAACTTCGTCCTTTTCCTCAGTCACAAAGATAAAGAGCCACAGGACTTTGCTTTACCACAAAGATAAGGAGCCACAAAGAAGCTCACATAAGTGCCACAAAGAAGCTTGCATAAGACAAAGAATAGTACCACAATGAAGCTCTCATAGGATAGAGAATAGTCTCATAGAAAGCTCGCGTAATTGCCGCAAAGATGACTGCATAAGACAAATAATATGTGCCACAAGAAGCTCGCATAATTGCCTCAGAGAAGCTTGCATAAGATAGAGAATATGTGGCACTTGAAGCTTGCATAAGTGCCACAAAGAAGCTCGCATAAGACACATAATAGTGCCATAGGAAGCTTGCATAAGTGCCACATAGATGCTCGCATAAGATAGAGAATATGTGCCACAAGAAGCTTGCATAAGTGCCATAAAGACGCTCACATAAGACAAAGAATATGTGTGAAGCTCGTGGTTCCAAAACAATTATCTTGCCTCAGGTCCGCATGGTTCCGCAAAGCTCATGTGTGATCCGAAGTGTGTCATAGAGGAGAGCGAATAGGCTCTATTTATATTTGTTTGTTCATGCAAATAGGTCTGTCTCTTGGGGCAGGTCGACATGATTTTGGAGGGGCTGACTTGAGCATTTAAGGGGGCATAAATTCAAATTTAATTTTTCTTTTTATTTCTTGATGAAAATACTGACCATGGCTACTAAATTCCAACACTCCTTAGGGCTAACGTCACAAACCATAGGTAATTCTAGGCTAATTGACCCTAATATTATAGTAAGGCTTCAACTTAGGCCTAATTGAAGGTTTTCTAATCCGTTTTGTTGATCATACCTTTCTAGCAAAACTTTTCTTTGGCTTATATGCCTAATTGTATTATTTTTGCATCATATCATTCATATCGTAGGCTATAAGCTTTTCTTTATAGGTTCTTTTGAGGGTACATTTTTCCTTATTACATAGACTTGAGCCTTGTTCTTAGTATAAGTACCCTATTTGAGCCTGTTGCAACCGTCACCTTTGAGCTATTGACTTAGAATATCCTTTAGGTGACATATATGGGGAAGGCTCCCTTGTGGTGAAACTCCACTAAAGAGCAGAAGGTGGAGTGCTGAGGTGACAATTGCCTCCACCCCATCGTTGTATCTTGGTGTGCTCTCATCTTGTTAGGCCTCTCACAAGACCTGCTTGATTGAGGAAACACAACCAACCTCTTGGCCTTCATGGAATAAAGCTCAACTTTGATTCATTCTATGCCTTTGAGTTGTTTGATGTCTTAGCGGTATGTTATGCAATTTTATAAAAGTATTTAAGCCATTTTCATTGGTTAAATATGGCATTTAAATGTGTTTTCTATCTATTTAATGTTCCATATAAGAAGTTGATTGATAGAGATTATTCCACTTAGTGAATACAAAGAATTTTTAAACTTGTTTGGCCACTAACTTGCTGGTCAAACAGCCACTGTATTGCTTGTTTTTTCTATGATATTTTGCAGGTTTTTAGGTGAAAACAACACTTCCTAAGATGAAGGACACCTCCCTGAGGTTGGCAAGCAGCAGCTCAAACAAAGAGGGAGATTTTCCTGTGACAAAAAAGGCATATTTTCCTAGATGTTTTACTGATTTCTACTGCAGATTTTGAAACATAATCTTATTTACAAGCAGTGTAGAAATTTGTGCTAATAGTACTAGAAGTAGAGAGAGACCCCCCTGAGTCCCTATAGAGGCAGTGTTAGCGTCCTCTGATATCGTTGTATAGGGGACACCAAAAAATAAGGTCCATCTTTGTCTCCAGCTTTTGCAAGTGGCATACTTGGCAGATCCTATCAGATCATGTATATGGTGATCTGTATTTATTCTATGAAGGTTTTCCTTACTAAAAAATTTCAGTGTTTATTTTTAGTGCTTCAAGTTGTGGTATGCATGATTAAATTTCAAATTTCTGACCATTTGATCATATTGTGATTCTCATTAGATGTTGGTTAGATTTAGTTTGATTGCGCTTTCATTCTTGAAGCCTTAAAGTACGTAAGTTATCTTCATTGATGAATACAAGTGTGGAAATTGGCTAATGATCTCTAGATTGGTTGGAAAGGACAAAGGCTCTATTTCAATGAGACCTGAAGGCTTATACAGTCAAGAAAAGTCTTCCTCTTTGGGTGAGGCCATGTTTTACATAGCCTGTGATCACAAGTCTTCCTAGTGATGCCATGCTTTTTTTGAGTGAGGTTTCTGCAAATCCTTATTGAAAAACTTTCACGTGGCAACACTATAATGTTATTGGTTAGCATAGAGGTCATGCATTGCAGAGTACTTCAATTTCCTTGATGCTCTTATGTGTTCTTATGCTGGAATACATATTATAGAGTCCATGATGTGCAATGGTGGTTATGATACGAAGTTATTCTTTCCAATGAAGTTCCACTTAAGGTCCATCATTTATAGGCCTAGGTTATAAACCTATCAATGTTTTGGGGTTTATAAATGGGATAGCCTGTGTTTAACGATATAATCCTAACCAACATTCTGAATTGCTTCTCTGCGAGTCTTTACTAGGTGGTTTTACTTGTAATGATAAGATAGTTTGCATCTTAACATTTCTTCCTTCAGCTCTGTCTCATGCTCACTTACCTTTAACAAAATAGTTTTCTTCATTTTCCTCAACAAAGTTGGATGCTATTGTTCTGGAGTCTATAATATGATAAGAAGTTGTTATAATCAATTCTTTTTATAATCGTTTTAAAATGATAATCATTATTTAAATGTTAAAATGCAAATTTCAAAGTTTCTTATTCAAAGTTATATGTTCCACATTAGGTTGCACATGCTTCTAGCATATTTATCCCATTCTTAACCTTGTCAAGTTGAAATACTATGAAATTCATGTTGAACTGCATATTTAATCTTTTCTTTGTTGTGGAAGGTCTTGGAGGTAATATTTAATTTCACTATGATGTAGGTACACGGGAACTTCTTCAAAGGATATCTAATAAAGAGGGGGAGCACATGAACGCCACAGATTCTGCCAAAAATATACCAAATTTCATCAAGTTTTTTGAGGCATGAATATGTTTACCTTTATCTTTGTGGGAATGCAATGCTTGTACTTACCTATCTGGGCATACCATTGAACAAAATAGTTCCATGAGGATATGTTGAGAGTTTGTTTTATTCTTTTCTTTACATTTTTACTTGCCATTTCGAATGGTGTTTTCGCATCCATAGTTTAGATTTGTGGCAAGTTGCACCTTAACATTTGAAGAACACACTTGAGCACTAGAATAGTAGAACCACCTAAGGTCTTTCAAAATTTTCACCCATCCAACCAAAAAAGTTTTGTACAAGCTATTTTCCTTGGCACTTATGCAGTCTGCATTGACAAGTGTTATATCACTTCGTAAGTCCTTGGACCTCTTCTTATGAGATCTCTTCATATTCCAGGATTTTGACAAGGAAGGGTTTTGACTGTAGTCCTTGGACCTCTCCTTATGAGATCTCTTCATATTGAGAATGTCCATGTACCATATATGAATACCTCCCTTGTTAAGAGGGAGTGTTGAAAAATGTGTAAGTAGGTTCGGTCTTCATAAATATGAAATGTAATTTTGATTCTTGTATATTGTAAAATGAAAGAAAATTATTATTATTATTTTTGGAGCATGGATTTCATGCTCAAAGTCTTTTATTTTAGAGATAAAACACTCATTGAGCGCTTCTAGGGTTTGTCCTAGGTCAAGAAATCAAAAGAGTCATTGTCATAAGTTGAAGACCCCATTGGGTACATTGTAACTTGTAAAAAAAATAGTTTTTGTCCTTAAACATGTCAAAATATCCTTCAAGACCAAGTCGGCCTGGCAACTGGCAAGTCGACCTAATCTAAGTGGCTATGCCCACCTTGAGAAGCCTATATAAAGGAGAAAAATCGACCTCCTTGGAGCACATTCATCACTCACTCATCCAAACAAAGGAGGAAGAAGAAGAAGGAAACGGAGAAGGAAGAGGACGAAGAAAACTTGTCTTTCAGCTATTTCTCTTTCACACGTGCGAAGGAAGGCTAGGGTTTTTGCTATTGGTCTAGGGTTTTTCTTTTGCAGGTTTTATCTTGAAGAAGGAAGAGAAAGAAGGCCAACAAAGGTCACAATAAGTCATCCTCAAGCTCCAGAAGGAAGAGAAAAGGCAAGCGAAGATCCGAGGAAGCATTTGGAGGCTAGTATAAGCTCACACATGTGGCAACAACTACTGCAGAGAGGGCCGAAATTTCATACCTATAGTAGAGGCTGAAATTCTATAGCTGGAAGTCGAAGTTGTGCTACTCGAATAGATTTGATTGGGTTTGATTTGCCTAATAAGGTCTAATAACTCCCCAACTAATAAAATAATGTGTCAAGATAACATTCTTGGTGACAAGCCCACTAAGATAGCTCCATAATACAAAAATAAGTCTCCCAAGAGAAAAAAATTAATAGATACAATAGGTTGAAGGGCCATTGAGGAGGCCTAGTGTAGTCCAATGTGTGCCAAGATGAACAAATGAGCTCCAAACATACTGATAAAGGGGTTGGCCCCTTAACATCCAAGTGAATTACCTGTGGTGCCCCAAAGTGGCTAAGGGGGTGCAAAACATCCTCATGGGTCTCCAATGGATCAAACAAGCCTGTATCCCATCTGTAAGGGATAGAAGAATGATGCAAGCCCTCCCATCGTCTCTCATGGTGAGACACATCCTCGTTTGGGTCCTCGATCAGCTGCCAAGTGTGTGGTGCAAGAGTGGAGCCATCTGGGCAAGGTGGCCCAGGCGCATCATCATCGTCCAATAGGTGGAACACGAGAAAGTAACAGATGGAACTGAAGGATCCCATGAAGTGGAAATTTTATCTCTGTTATGGTGGAGACTCATGGCTCTCAACGCTCGCCCTACAAAACCCAATATGACCCTCTTGAGGGCATGGACCCCATATAGGGAGACCAAACCCTAGATACCTGCAATCCTGTATAAGATCCAATGCGTCCCCTCACATTCTAGTATAACCAGACATTAGAGAAATTGAGTAAATGAGCTTACAAATCATGGAACCAAGTGGACACTTCATAGTGGCATGCCCTTCCATAATGGGCTTCAAAACGTACAGGTGTCTCCAAGTTGAAGAAGAAGGTTAACCCTATTAGGTGGTTTCAACTTCTAAGGGGGTGAAATGTCCATGGTACATCCATCAAATGGCAGGTGGTATGTGAAATAATGATGGAATGGATTGGGGCATTTGGGGAAGGCTCCAAGCCAATTGCCACAGTACAAGGGTAGCTAAAATAAGAGAAGCTCACACTTGGGTATATGAATGTAGTGTGAAATTTTCAAGAGGAAAATATTTCTGCAATACTTGGTTTATTTCTCCTACTTATGAGATGAGTTATTTACAGATGCTTCAGTAAATTTTGAAATAAACACATTTGCTGATCTTCACTATCATTAAGAGCATAACAACAAAAAGATAATTTACACGAGTAGCACAATAGAAACAACCACATGAACACAATTATTTTGGACAATTGTCCCTAGAAAAATCCAATGTGGGAAAACCAGTGCAGTAGATGAGGGTTTTATATTTATCTCTAGAAATGGAAAGTACATTTACAAGACTCTGATGAGCAGAGAAAAATTTGCAAACCCCTGCCTGAATTTTCTGGACCCTCCAGACAAATTTTAGACTGTCGGGGTGACCTCGTTCACCCTCTGTGTCATCCAACGGAGAGCTCTGCACAGTCTCTCCCTGGACTGCGTGATTCTGCGTGGAGGGGGTCTTGTTGCTGATAAGCTCACGCTTCCCTTCATCCTCCTGACTTCTGCTTCCTGATAACTGACTCCTCCCTCCTCCTTCTGCTTCTGCAATCCTGCCTCTACAATCTCACCCACTGAAATCGAATTCTCTTGCTTCAGAATCGATTTCCTTCGGGTATTGAGAGTGTTCCCGACTTCATTTCCAAATGGCCCTCAAGTCTCTTCTTATAGTTTTCTCGCTGATGAATCAACAACCAAGGTTATATCATTAGTCAATGGCTCAGATTAAAAGATGATTTGATCTTTGTTTTCTAGAAGATTCACACTCTGCTCTATTAATACCCTTTAATTATTTAATTTTCCTAAGTTTAAACTTAGGGTCTGCATTAAAATAATTAATTATTTTAATAAAGTCATATCCGAGTGGAATTTCCATAAACGATTTCTGGGTTCTTTGGATAACTGATGTCCAAGAGTCTCTACCAAAAATAAGACTTAGAACACTTCCCGATGCTATAGAAATCAACACTCCCTTTTAGCGAGGAAAGTGTTTAAGCAAGATACCGCTGTACTGCTCTGACTCTACTACGCCATCTGCTGCGCTGATGTTGTCCTGGCTGCTGCCCCTCATCTCTGCGCTGCTGCTTCCTGTACTGCTGCCCTGCCACTGCAACTTTTGTACTGAAGCTCCCTCTTCCTCTGAAGACAACCCTTTCCTCTAATGGAAGGGGTTCTCGACCATTCCCATCTTTTTTTTGAAGTAAGTGAACTTGATCTTACTTAGAGCCTTTGTGAGGATATCTGCCACCTATTCTCCTGTAGGAGTGTATCACAACTATACTGCTCCCCTTTGGACATAGTCCCTGATGAAGTGACATCGAATGTCAATATGTTTCGACTGGTCATGAAACACAGGATTTTCATAGAGCTTAATGCAGCTCTGATTATCGCACATAATCCTGGTCGGTTCTATCCACTTCTTGAGCAGGTTCAAGAGTAAATTACAGAGCCATATGGCCTCGCATGAAGCTGTGCTTGCTGCCATGTACTCTGCCTCGGCTGAGCTCAGTGCTACGAACACCTGTTTCCTGCTGCACCAGGAGGTCATTCCTGATCCGAGACTGAAACAATACCCACTGGTACTTTTCTGATCTACTGTGCTTCCAGCCCAGTCTGCATCTATGAACCTACTCAACTAGACCTCATTACCCTTGGTGTACTTCAGCCCATACTCGATTGTCCCTCTCAAGTATCTGAGAACATGTTTGGCTGCTGCCCAGTGAGCCCTCCTTGGTTCCACCATGAACTGACTGAGGGTATTCACTGCATAACAGATGTACATCAATGATCCGATAAGCTGTTTGTACAAGGTGGGATCAGCCTCATCATCCTTCGATGTGTCTATCTTCTTCCAGTTAGTAATCATTGGCGTGACCATAGGTCTACAGTCTTCCATCTGAAATCCTTCAGGATTTTTGTCGTGTATCTTCCTTCTCCTAGGAAAATTTCCCTTTCCGCTGCCAAACTTCTAATCCAAGAAAATATTGCATCTGCCTCAAGTCCTTCATGTCGAACTCTGTTGGCAGATTCTCCTTGGTGTTCTTGATGAGCTTGGATGATCCGGTCAAAAACAAATCATCCGCATAAAGTACAAGAATAAGCAGCTCATCTCCTACTCTCAAGTAGTAGAGGTTGGGATCTGCATTACTCTTGAGTCTTGATGAACCCCGTCTTCTGCAAGTAGCTATCAATCTGTCCATACCATGCCCTGGGGGCTTGTTTTAAGCCATACAAGGCTTTCTTAAGCCTGCAAACATGAGTCTTCTGCTCATGTGTCTCGAAGCCCTCTGGCTGTTCTATGTATACTTCCTCATCTATCACCCCGTTGAAGAACGCTGTCTTGACATCCATCTGGTGAATCTCCCATACCATCTACACAGCCTGAGAGATAACGGATCTGATATTAGTGTATCGAGCTACTGGGGCGAAGGTTTCTTCATATTCAATGCCTTCCTTCTGTGCATACCCCTTAGCTACAAATCTTGCCTTGAACTTCTCTGTGCTGCCATCTGCAACATATTTGATCTTGTAGATCCATCCAGATCCTACAACTGATCTGTCCTGTGGTCTAGGGACTACTTCCCATACATCATTTGTCATGATGGAGCTATACTCCACCATGGCATCCACCCATACTTGATGCTGAGCTGCTTCCCGAAAGGTAGATGGTTCACCAACCTGAGCTACCGGTGCTTGATATCTGTCGGGTTGTTTCTTTACCCTCTTTCCTTCTCCAGGGGCTCCAACAAATTCTTCTGCATCCTTAATAATTTGTTGAAGTTCTCTGCTCGGTCTCCCATAAGTTGTGGGTGGTCTTACCTGTTCTCCCTCCTGCTCTTTTTCGGAGGAGCTCTCCTCAGAATCATTGTGCTTTGGAGAGGCACTTGACCTCTTCTCTGTAGGTCGTTGAGGTTGTACCAGTGGATCTTCCTCAATTTGCGTATCTCTGGCCATTTCTCAAGATTTCCTGAAGGCTTTCTCCTCCAGGAATTTCACATCCCTTCCTACCACGATTTTGCTGCTCATATGCGATATGCCTTTGCATTCTCGCTATAGCCCATAAAAAAACTCTTTTCTGTAGTTTGATCCAACTTCTTTCTCTTTTCATATGGAACGTGGCAGTACCCCATGCTACCAAATATCCTGATGTGGCTCACTTCTGGCTTGCTGCCTGTGAACACACTCTTTGGAGTTACCTTCCCCAAAGCTCTATTAGGAACTCTGTTTTGAATATATATTGCTGTATTGCAGGTCTCTGCCCATAAGAATTTGGGTATATCTTGGCCGTACAACATTGCCCTTGCAGCTTCTACTATGGTTCGATTCTTCCGTTCTGCAACTCCATTTTGCTCTGGATTGTATGGAGTTGTCCATTCTCTCTTGATGCCTTCCCTTGCACAGAAATTTGTGAAGTCTTTATCGATATATTCTCCACAATTATCTGACCGCAACTTCTTGATCTTATTTCCTGTAGAGTTCTCCAACAATGCTTTGAAATCTTTGAATCAATCAAAGAATTCATTTTTGGTTTTCAAAAAATAGATCCAAGTTTTTCTGGAATGATCATCAATGAAAGTGGCAAAATACTTTGCTCCACTGAGAGCAGTTGTGGACATTGGACCGCAAATGTCAGAGTGTATTAACTCTAATACACCTTTGGCTTTGCTGCTGCTTCTTAGAAATGCTGCCTTAGCATACTTCCCTAGTACACATCCCCCGCAAACTTCGTCTTTCTTCGTGCTGAGTTCAGGAGCCCCTATGACAGTATTTTTGAGAATCCCCAAGGCTCCATGATGTAGATGCCCCATCCTTTTGTGCCATAATTCATTCAGATCTCTGTCGTCTGTATTGCCAATGAGGGCCACCGAAGATTCAAGTTGAAGGTTATACAACTTGTGACTCCTTACTCCTATTTGTGCCTTTTTACTCCAGCTAGGGTGTTTGACATACACCTTATCTCTAATAAAGTATACATCATAGCCCTTGTTCTGAAGTTGAGACACTAAGAGTAAATTCATCCCCAACCCTGGTACATGCAAAAAAATTTGTGGCTCAAATCTTGTTGCCATCCTTGGTCTGAAATGTTACGGTACCTTTCCTTATGGGGGTACATTTTGCCTTGTTTCCCATAGTTATTGGAAATTCATTTTTTCTTCTTGGTAGCTCGAAAAACATTCTCGAACCCCCGTCATATGAGTAGACGCTCCACTGTCAATATACCAAACACTTGGAGGAGTTGTGTTCCACACACAAGCAAGATCCTCCTCTAGTCTGGATGCTAGCACTTTCATGTCGTGTTCTCTCTGCATCTCTGCGTGCTCTGGAGGACTGCGTGAACCCTTTCCAAATGATGGATCTTTGGTCCATGGCAGATCCTCCCTTTCTGTTTTTAGCCCTTTGCTCTGATACCATGTGAAATTTTCAAGAGGAAAATATTTCTGCAATACTTGGTTTATTTCTCCTACTTATGAGATAAGTTATTTATAGATGCTTTAATAAATTCTGAAATAAACACATTTGCAAATCTTCACTATCATTAGGAGCATAAGAACAGAAAGATAATTTACACAAGTAGCACAATAGAAACAATCACATGAACACAATTATTTTGGACAATTGTCGCTGGAAAAACCCAATTTGGGAAAACCGGTGCAGCAAATGAGGGTTTTATATTTATCTTCAGAAATGGAAAGTACATTTACAAGAGTCTGATGAGCAGATAAAAATTTGCAAACAACTGGCTGAATTTTCTGAACCCTCCAGACAAATTTCAGACCCTCAGGGTGACCTCCTTCACCCTCTGCGTCATCCAGCGTGAGAGTTTTGCATAGTCTCTCCCTCGACTGCACGATTCTGTGTGGAGGGGGTCTTGCTGCTGATCAACTCACCTTTCCCTTCATCCTCCTGACTTCTGCTTCCCAATAACTGACTCCTCCCTCCTCCTTCTGCTTCTGCAACCCTGCCTCTACAATCTCACCCACTGAAATCAAATTCTATTGCTTTAGAATCGATTTCCTTTGGGTACTGAGAGTGTCCCCGGCTTCATTTCCAAATGGCCCTCAAGTCTCTTCTTAAAGTCTTCTCGCTGATGAATCAACAACCAAGATTATATCGTTAAGCAATGGCTCAGATTAAAAGATGACTTGATCTTCGTTTTCTAGAACATTCACACTCTGCTCTATTAATACCCTTTAATTATTTAATTTCCCTAAGTTTAAACTTAGGGTCTGCATTAAAATATTTAATTATTTTAATAAAGTCATATGTGTGTGGAATTTCCACAAATGATTTCTGGGTTCTCTGGATAACTGATGTCCAAGCCTCTCTACCAAAAATAAGACTTAGAACACTTCCCGATGCTATATAAATCAACATGTAGGAGGGAGCAATCGTGGTACATGAGTTACCTTGGCCATTGTTTTTCCACCCTTCTTTATATGCTTTTTTCATTTTATATATTTTTCTTTAGTAAGTGGTCGGGCCTCAAGAGGATGAGAGCATGATATGTAAGATTTAACAATGAATACTCCCTTAAGGTGGGGTAGTTCATTTCCCACCACGGGTTGGGATAATCATGGGTTCCTTAGTGATGTAAGGGACCAATATGAGGGGCCCTAGGAACTAGGGTGATGGCCATGATGATAAGGGTAAAGCTCATGTTTGGTTTTTGCTCACATGCTAAATTTGTATGTTCCGATCATCTTTTGCATTTTATTGAACATTTGCTGTTGGGAGTGGCCAAATTATGCATTTAACCTTTTTTTTAACTGCATCAACCTCCAGGGCATCATTCTAGGCCCAACCCGAAAAGTGGACAAGGGGAGGGGGAGTGGGAGGCTAACTCCTTGTGGACCTAATGGACAAATGTGGACCTTGAAGGAAAATATGGTAAAAGGGGTTATAATGAGCGGAAGGGAGTGATGCATATGGTGTCGGGAAACGGAACCACGCAACCAAAATCGGGGTTTCCCTTGTAGTCCAACGCCTAAAGATAGTAGCCAATAAAGGAGATCCCATGGGACCAGGATACAAGGTTTACCATCAAATTGAACAAAGGAGACAAGAGTACAAAACAAGACCACTCTTTCCGTCAAATCCCCCCACTAATCCATCTTCAAAAGTGTCCATGATAAGTAAACAAAAGTACCCAACTACCTAATGAAAGCCATACCTTTGGGGTTGGAAGACCTACCTTCAAACATACTATCATAATAGACAGACGACGGGCATAATGGTTGGCTCAGGTGGCAGAGATGGTGGCACATTGAGCTATCTGTATTGAGATTTTGGGGTGTTGGGGTAGCATCGAATGTGCTCTAGCTCCCAAACTTTGTGGAGGGACTAGAGTACATAAGATCTCCAAGGCCCATAAAGCGTTTTAAGAAATTTCATCATGTTTAAGAGATATTTAATTAATTAATATTTTTAATTAAGGACCCCAAGTCTAACTTAGGAAAATTAAAAGATTTAAGTTAATTAAATTAAACATGTGATGAGAATGACTTAAGTGACGCGGATCAAGCATCTTCTAACCTTAGCAGTTGATTCAAGATTAGATCATGACCGTTGATGTTTCAACGAGAAAAGTATAAGAAGAGGGCTTGGGGTCAGTTGGAGAGCACACACACAATGGCAGAGCATTGAAGCTATGTTGGAATTCTAGGGCGTGGTTTGCTAAGAATTTTAGAAGTGTTTTAGCTGTAGAGAGGAGCAGTATTGGCGAGGGGGATGGTGTAGTCCCAGGCCAAGAGTACAACGAGGGCAGAGAAGGAGCATTCCAGAGAAGCGCAAAAACAACAAGTACGCAGAGCAACTGAGAGCCCAACGGGGGCAGCGCAGAGGCAACAGGAGGCCAGGAGGGCTGACGCAGGCCCAACTAGGGCAGTGCAGGGGCAATGTAACCCAATCTAGGGTGACACAAGCCCTTCCTGAGTAGCGTAGAGGTTGACATAGAGGGCTTCAGAGTAGCGCTGGGGTTTCAGAGGCCGGAAAAGAGCTGAGTTCTGTAAATCCCGTTTGAGGGTGTGAATCAGTCAGTTTTTCTATCTTCTGGATAGAGGTATTGCTGCCGTTTATTTTTCTGTCGGGTTAACTAATTTGGTGCCCAAATCTATTGTACTTAGAATCTGCTTAATAATAAAAACCCTCCAGAAGCTAGCAACACCGATTTCCCCGCATTGGGTTTTTTCGGGGACATTTGTCCAGAAAATCCTTGTGTGTCACTTTGTCATTGAGCATGTTATTCACTTTAGATCTGCATGTGTAGGCTGTTAATGTATTTACTTCGATGTTAGTGCTGACGCTTTCAGATTAATAACTTATGTAAGTAGGAGAAGTAAATCAAGAATTTAACAATAGGGTTTCTGTAATTTAGATTCAGAAATTTTCACAATTTGGTGGCTGCAAGGGGCTGCTGACTGCTAGTTGAGGACCATCTAGGAGAAATGTTTTTCCCCTATGGATATCAACCACAGGTGGAAGGTAACAGGTCCAAGGATGAATTCATTATTTAGAGGAGGTTTTTAATATCCCTAGAGATAATTTACAACAATAAACATGCATATAACGACATAAACATGTACAACAAAATAAATACACAATTTAGAACACCATGAGACCATAAAAACTGTGCCGAGCCATTTTATTAATGTGAGGAAGTGTACAAAATTAGGTGTTTGAATAAATGCACCTGGGTTTGCTTAAGGCAAGCTAGAGAAACCCTCAAAAGTAATGCCGGACATCCTCAAGCTCTGTGCTCTGCGTGGCTAGAAACTGCCCAGAAATGCTACTGCTGCCTCTGAAGATATGCTGCTAGGGTCTGCTACATTGCTAAGAAAATTCTGAGAAATTAATCTTAGCCTCTACTCAATAAACCCAAAATAACCCATGAAGCGTTTGCCCGAAGTTTGACCCCGAAAATTGGCCCTCTTAGGCTTGGATGCTTCTATTGCTGGGCAAATCGGTCCTCTTGATAATTCTGCTGGTGGATGCCACCAAAATACTTGAAAACCTTGTTAGAAGGCTTCCCAAGCCTTCCCACGAAATTCCCTGCAAAATCTCCCTTCACTCCTCAGCTCCCGGAGTGACTCCCTCAAGGGACTGCGTAGCCTCTGCGTTGTTGGAGAAATATTTGTGCTGTAGGATGTGCCCTCTGCTGCTAGCTGGATCGTACTAC
Organism: Pinus albicaulis; assembly: GCA_034641835.2. NCBI lineage: Eukaryota > Viridiplantae > Streptophyta > Pinopsida > Pinales > Pinaceae > Pinus > Pinus albicaulis. The sequence goes on along the minus strand of CM076570.1, from coordinate 565,639,698 downwards.
GATGGAACACCTTCCTTGGGCTGGCACTTGAAGTCCACAGAAGCAAAGGCTGGGATCTCCGCTCGAAGACACCGGTATGTTGAACAACACATGCAGACTTGGCTCACTACTCAAACATGCTCTGTCAAAAGAGAAATTCTGAATAGATGATTGAATGACCAAAATGAGCCTCAAGCTTCCTTTTTGTCCAAGCCTCTCCAACGTTCCCTTGGGCCCCACCTCATGCCTCTAGCCTCAAATCCGCTCCAATGCTTGCACTGCCTCCATGTGGGCCACAATTTCTTCTCATTGGGCCCCATTCTCTACTATAGCCACAATATTTGGCCTCATTCTAATGTTTTTAGGCTTATAGCTGCCTAAGTCTAATTCCGGCCCCCCAAACCCACATCTCTTAAGTCAAAATTGTAATAATATCAAAATTGGCAAAAATTAATATTCCACGTAGCGGAATTGCTAAGAAGGAATATTACAAGGTTGATCCAGCCCAGGGCCGAATTCTAGCTGATTAGAAGGGAAACATATCGCCATCAAGAGGGAAGATTATACAATGTTGAAGGTGATCAAAATTATAATTCTTTCAGGGGCCGAGTTAGCAGAATTTTTATGGTGGATCATTCTTCAGGAGGGTTGAGTTTCTCTTTAGGATTAAGTTCAATTTGTGGAGGTCGAATCTGTCTGCAATCTATTTTGTAAAGGTTCAGATCCATTCCCTTGTTGCTAACCAAATTCACTCTTAAAGAAGGATGAAGTAAAATTATTATTGGAGGACGATTTCTTGTAGGAGGCAAAAGTTCTTGTGGTCACAGTGTGTCAAATGCTTAAATTTGAAGGAGCTTGAATTTAATTAAAAGACCAGTGCTTAAGGAGGTTGTATTCATCTCTTCTTTGCAGACCAAGCCATCAATCCTTAAAGGGCCTGAGACTATATTCAGAGGGTCGAATTAACCAGAGATTTAGGGGCCTAATTTGACATTGCGTTTGTGGACCATTGGAAAAATTATCAGGAGTGTAGATTCATCAATTGTTTCTCAAGGTCTTCACCAAATTCGTGGCGACAACACTTGTCTAGTTGAGGCTGAATATTCCAAAACTCATATTTTTGAACTAGACTAAAGAATGTCCATTTCCAAGCCAAGTTTAACTTGATGCAAGTCTAGTACCAAAGTATACTTTTGCTGAGGACTGAATTGACCAGGTTTCTCATTGAAATGCCTTGCAAACTCCTCAGATTAGATTAATAAAAAATGGTATTCTACCCCAATATATTTCTTGTTGAAGGTATTCGTTGTTTGGTTGATAAATTGTTTGACAGAATGTTTGTCTTCAAACTATTTGTATAATTCTCCAAAGAAAATTTGGTTAATAGTCTTGGCCAAGGTTGCGGGGAAAAGCTTCTCCGTCCCCCCGATCCCGCTCCCAAAACGCGCTCTGTTCGGGAGCTCTTGGGGAGCGCGCTCCCGAAAACGCTTTTTGAGGGGAGCGTTTTCAAGAACGCGTTTCCGAGCCTGAAAAATGCTCCTTGTTTTTTTGGGAGCGTTTCAAGGAGCGCTCGGGAGTGAACACTCCCTGAGCACTTCCCCCATTAAAAAAAAATTGGACGTCAATTTTCCGATTTTTTTTGGGAGGAAGGGAGGGGGGGTTGTGTAAATAAAAGCCCACCCTCCTCATTTGGTTTTCATTGTTTTAGTTTGAGAGTGAGAGCAAGAGCTTGAGAGTTGGAGAGCAAGAGAGCTTGAGAGTCTGGAGAGCAGAAGTGCCAAGGAGAGAGCAAGGAGCAAGCTGCAAGAGAGCAAGAGGAGGATTACAAAAGGAGGATTGAAGGAGTCAGGAGTCAGGATAAAGAGGTAGGACTTCTAATCTGTTTTTTTATTTTGTAGGAATCATTTTTAAGTTGTTCAAAATTGAAACCTTGATTTTTTTTCTCAATGTTGCATTTTAGTGTGTTGAAAAGTGAAAAATTGAATTGTTTTTTTCCTATGTTGCATTTCCTATTCCCATTTGGCATTCCTCTATTTTTTTGAAGGCTAGAAACTTCTAACTTGAAACATTATGGCTATATGGCTAGGGATTTTCTTCATGTTGGTTCCTTTCGTTGTAATAATGGTGTTGGAGAGTAGAAGAAAGAGGCCCATTAGAGAAGAGGAGGATGAAGAAGTGGGTTATAATGGATTTGATGAAAATCCTGAAGAGGAGGAGGAGGAGGAGTATGCTGAGGAGGAAGGGGGGAATGGAGAACATAAGGCCACAAAGACCCCAACTTGACAAGACCAAAGTCAAACACCTTTGTGGAAATATGTTCAGAGGCAGGAATGAGGGAAAGGTGGTGGAACAACTAAATTTCTTTGCCCCCATTGCAATAAAGAATACACAGGTTCATACACCTGTGCCAGAAGGCACCTTTGTGGGAAAATGCCAGGGGATGGAGAGAAAAATCTAGGAATCAAAATTTGCGTAAGTGTACGAGCAACAAAGAGAGAGAAATATAGAAAGGAAGAGGAGGCTGCCTTACAAAGATCTAAAAGATCTAGGGGTTTCATTGATTCTTATACACCATCAGGTCCATCACATCATGGACAAAGAAGTCCATCAACTTCCACTCATGGCGGTGGATATGGAGGCACACTTGGACCAAACATCTCCTTAAGGCGTAGAACCATATCCGATTTCCTTGACGAAGGGTGTAGGAATGATGTGGATTCAAAAATTTTCCGATTTCTATATGCATGTGGGGTGCCATTCAATGTTCTTCGCTCACCTTATTGGCATGAAATGGTTTATGCCATTAGTGATGCCCCCAAAGGATACAAGAGCCTTGGGTATGACAAGGCCAGAACCGTGGGTTTGGATCATGAAAAAGCTAAAATAAACAATTCTTTGGCTGGAATGACAAATTCTTGGAATGAGCATGGGGTGTCCATTGTATCTGATGGATGGACCAATGTAAAAGGAAAGCCATTGATAAGTGTTCTGGCTGTGTCGTTTAGTGGTGCAATATTCCTTTCAGCATATGATTATTCACACAAATTCAAGACCGACATTAACATTGCAGAACCATTACTTGAAATAATTGAAAATATTGGGCTATACAATGTCATCCAAGTCATCACTGATAATGCTGCTAACTATAAGGCAGCAGGAGCAATTATTGAGGATAAATACCCCAACATATTTTGGTCTGGGTGTTTGGCTCACACAATGAACCTTTTGATGCATGATATCATTAAAAACAAACAACCTCAATTCAAATGGCTTGGTGATTTGTACAAGAGGTTAAAAAATGATAAGATTTATTACAAATTGTAGCAATACCCATGGGCTTTTCCGTACTCACTCCAAATTGGAGTTGTTGAAGATAGCAAAGACTAGATTTGCTAGCTATTACCTCACCTTCAGGCGCCTTTTGAAGGTAAGAGAGTCATTGACAACAATGGTATCAAGCCCACACTGGCAGGTATTAAAGGACAGTGCCGTGACAATAATTGTCAGACAAGGTTTTGAACATGTGGACGAGACCGCCCTTGACCCTTTGTTTTGGGCACGTGTGAGGGAAATTTTGAATTTCACCAAGCCCATTTATCACATGATTCGTTTTTCAGATACCAATAAACCAGTGATTGGGGAGGTTTATGAGCAGATGGATAGCATGTTGGGGCAAATAAAAGATGTTGTTAAGGATAATGATCCCAACTTGTATGCAATGATTCACGACTATGTGTGTGCACGGTGGAATAAACTCAATGTTCCACTACATGCCTTGACATATATCCTTATGCCAAAATACTACTCTCCATCTTGGTTGGGCCAACTTGCACCTGGAGGTGGGGTTAGGATCAAACCTCACACAGATCCAGAGGTACAAGAGCAGTACATGAAAGCATTAGACAAGTTGGTCCCCGATAGGGAGGAGTGTGCTAGATTGCGCCTTGAATTAGGCAGATACTTCAGTTACACTGGTAACTTTGGTTCTTTCCATGCAATGGAAGACAGAGACAGATTTGATGCTCTCACATGGTGGGAAGCATATGGCGACATGGGACTTTTGCCAAAGTTGGCAAAAAAAATTCTCTCACAAGTTGTGAATACTTCTTCTGCAGAGAGGTGTTGGAGCACCTACAGCTTCATACATAATGTGAGAAGAAACAGGCTGAATGAAAACCGAGTTGAAAGCTTGGTTTATGTGCATTACAACTTGAGGTTGTTGAGTCATTATTGTGATCGGGCATATGAGGATCAATCATATAAAGTCCGTGACAACAACCCCATATAAAGTCCGTGACAACAACCCAGAGGATGATAATTTGGAGGATGACACTGTACATATGGAAGAATTGGAAGCATAACTTTTGAGGGATCATGATGAAGCATCAGTAGCCATGCCACCGCCACACACAGGGCCAGTCCCACCATCCAGTAGCAGTGCGGGTGCCAGTGCCAATGCTCGATATCCAACTATTGTTCCTTTACAGATTCAACCTCCACCTACATCCTCATGTTTCCCTCCACCTTCTAATCATGGTCGTGGACGTGGTACTCCTGAGAGTACTGGAAGACCACCATTGCCTTGTGGTTCTCACAAATTAGACATTTCTCATGGGCGTGGCAAGGGGCCAGCCAATAGATAAAATATATTTTTTGTTTACTAGTCTTTTCTATTTTCTAGTAGTTTTTATCTTTTATAATTGTTGAACAGTTGAAACTTGACTCTTTTATATTTAATGACAATCTAAGTTTGAAGTTTGAATTTGAAAGGTGAAACTTTGAAGTTGGCATTTATAAGTTTATAAGTCATTATGAATTATGAATATGATGCTTCATGAAAGTTATATGGTGATCAATAAATCAATGATGATAAATGTTATTTATCAATCATGATAAATGTTATATATTGAATTTTGAAATCAATGAATCAATGATGATAAATGATATATATCATTGATGATAAATGTTATATATTGAAATTTGAAATCAACGATGATAAATGTTATATATTGAATTTTGAAAGCTTGAAACCTTCAAAGTTCAAATTGATGATTCGCGAGACTCAAGAGTCAATATGTTGTATGTTTCCAACTTGTGGGCATGGTTGATGAAGATTATAACTTCTAGATGATTGATGTTATATGATTCAATCTATGTTTTTATGTTTTTTATGGCTAATTCATCATTCTACATGCTTTTGTTGACATATATGCATCAAAATATAAAGAATATAAAAAAATATATATATTTAAAAAAAAACGCTCCTCGAAACGCTTCGGACTGGGAGCTTTTGAAAATGGCGCTCCCGCTCCCGTTTCTGCTCCCAAGCAACCATGGTCTTGGCACACTAACCGTTTGAAGAAACTTCTCAATTAAAATTTTCAATTCTAATTGCATAGAATCAGCTTCGTACACGTACACTACATAAACTTCTTTTGATTTACAACAGGGTTAAAGTTTATCAGTTGAGATTTTATTCACATCTTTTGTAATATTCCTACTTAGAGAATACAATGATAAACAAAGCAAAAATAAACATGCACACACAAAATTTCAGATAGATAAGTGAACACCCAAAACATCTCAAAAAATGCCATCTAGTCGAGCCATTTTATTATGTGAAGCAGTAGTACAATAGGGGTATGTTAGGAGTGCACCTGGGCTTGCCAAAAAGGCAAGCTAGACAAGTCCCAGGTAGAAAAATACAATGTTCGGATGTGGAAATGAACTGTTTCAGCTATGCATTGCGCTGCCCTAGAAAAACTGCTCTGTCTGCTGGAAAGAACCTGCTGAATGACCCTCCTTCGGTGCTCAGAAAATTTTGGGAAATTAACCATAGACTCCTCTCCAATAACCCACCAAAACCAATAAAGGGTTTGGCTTACTTCCGACCCCCGAAATTGACCCAATTTCAGCATGCTCCTCAACTGGCTTCGAATTTCGGCCCACTTGATGAAACACTACTTCAACCCTCCAAAATGTTGCAAAATGCTAAGGGTTTACCCCTACGGAAATCTCCCCAAATCCGTGTTTTTTTTTCTTGAGTGAGGGGGTAGCATCGGATGTGCCCTAGCTCCCAAAATTTGTGGAGGGACTAGAATACATGAGATCTCCAAGACCTAGAAAGGGATTTGGGAAATTTCATCCAGTTTGAGAGATAATTAATTAATTAATACTTTTAATTAAGGACCCTAAATCTAATTTAGGAAAATTAAAATATTAAAGGTAATTAATTTAAACATGTGATGGAAATGACCCAAGTCACTCGGATCAAGCTTTCTTTTAATCTTAGCCATCGATTCAAGATTAGATCATGGCCGTTGGTTTAACAGTAGGGTTTTTGCATAAAGTAATATTCAGAATTTTTCATATGTTATCAGAACGATCAGTAGCAGAAGACTGAAGAATCCTTGCTGTAGAAAGCAGCAGCCGCAGAAAGCCGGACCAGAAGGGACAACGCAGCAGCAGAGCCACGCAGAGGCCGGCCTAACATTAATAATGTAAGGTCACAACAATAACAATAGTGGCTTTTATGGGGCACAATAATAACAATATGGGGGCTATGGGGGTACAACAATAACAATAAGGGGGTTACACTAACAACAATAAGGGGATACACTAGTATTATATGGACCTAACATGCCCTTCTCCTTCAAACAAGTGTTGCCCTCAACGCTTGGTTATTTCTGGATGCTTTTGTATAAAATTCACATCCTTCCATTTGGAATCTTCACCGGGTAAGTTCTTCCACTTGCTGAGATACTCTGAAATTGATTGATTTCATAGTTGTCGAGTTCTTGTTTCTGTGACTGCTTCAGAACTTCTTTCACTACGATGTTGATCTTCCTGTTATTTCATTCGATTCTGCACCAAAGTTAGGTTATCCTTTGAGAGTTGGAGAACTTGTTGATGCTCGATGTGATCTTCCACTACTTTATCATCCATAATAGCTTTCATTTTATCCTTCAAAGCGTCCAACTTAGCCTCCATTTTTGTTTTTATACCATTTATTTCATCTTTGATTGCTCTTTGTAAGATCGGAATTTGTTGCACTTGGTACCCTAATTTTGATATATCATACTGCAATTCTTCCTCTTCATGTGTCATAGTAGAGCTTTCTGATGGCTTAATGGGTGTTGAATTATTTTTAGGGGCCATTTTATAACCCAATACTGATATCTATGCTTCAATATGCCCTTGGAATCACTTCAAACTGATTTTTCAAACAAGACTTATATAATTTGAAAAAAAATACACACGTTTTTATTGCCTTTTAGGAGGTCTATATAGAACTTGATTTATCTCTGTTATTCGGATATTCAAGATCTGAATTTCCATCCTGTATTAGCCCTCTGAGTCCTCTTTCCAATGCCACAGGTCAGACCTGATTTGGATGCTTCAAGACAAAGTTATTCCCAGTCTCCCAAAATGACCTAATTATGGATTGTTTTAGTAGAGAGAACTTGTATGACGTGCCACGTGTCATTGTTTCATCCTTCGGCTCTGAAATTGATACATAGAAAACTACAGTCCGTGTACTTTTGACCACTTTTTACAGAATTCCAATCCGATGCTCAGAGAGAGAGTTATGACAATTTTACCAAGGTCACCTCTTTGAGATGAAATTAGCGAGTTTGCAAAAACCCTAAATTCCACAGATCATATCTTCGAAAATATTGTGAACCAAGATCTGAAATTTTTACATGAAGTGCCTCGGGATTTCCTCGTAAATGGGAATTTTTTAGCGTCTGAACCTTCGTAGAAAAAAAGTTATAGAGAAAATGCCACGATGACCTGTTTGAAGCAGTGAAACCCTAGAATCCAAAGCTCTGATAGTAGATGTTATGAAACCAACTCCAAAAATAGAAGAAAAGAGAGATCAATGCCTTAGAAATCAGCCACTTCGAGGGGGTAACCTCCTTTACATTACATAAATGAACAATTCTTGGATGATACATATGACAAAACCTCCTTTTTATATATAGGAGTCCATGGGGTTACAATATAATCCTAGCCGACCTAACAATATAATGTAAGGGCACAACAATAACAATAACAATAAGGGGGCTACACTAACAACAATAAGGGGATACACTAGTATTATAGGGACCTAATAGTATGAACCAATCAAATGATGAGGAATGTGTGTGATGAGATGATGATGAAATGAGCATCATCTCTCTTCAATTTATATCCATCAATGAGGGTGTGTGACATATCTATTGGGCTTGTGAGCCTACTTTACAAATCTGACTGACCTTGACAAATTTCACATGTGTGGAAAATAAATTCAAAATGTAAGTTCTCCTCATCCAAACAAGATGATCTTTAGATCAATTTTGCACCTCTCTGAAAGAGGAATTCAACAAAAATATCATCATTATCATTTGAGCAATGCAACATTGAGTTTGGACCTAGTTGCCCAAAATTAACATGTATCCTAGTCTTGTGGGATCTCCTTTATTGGTTACTAGCTTTAGGAGTGGCACTACATGGGAAATCCAGATTTTGGTTGTGTAGTCGCTCTTCCTGATGCCATATCTCACTGCCCTCTACTCATTACAAGCCCTTTTCACATTTTTTCCATTTGGGTCCACATTTGTACATTGGGTCCACAAGGTGTTAGCACCCTCCCTTGACCACACCTTGGGTTAGGCCTGGAACGATGACCCAAAATAAAAAGGATAACATCATAATATGACCACTTACAATAGGAAATGTGCCACAAAATGCAAAAGATGGTCGGGACAATAAAAATTAGCACGTGGGCAAAAGCTGAACATGAGCTCTACCCCCTATCATTATGGCCATCACCCTGGTCGCTAGGGTTTGTATGAGTTCCCCTTGCATCATTAAGGAACCCATGAATGTCCCAACGCTTGGTGGACGATGAATTGCCCCACCTTAACGGGGTAATCACTACTATAACTTACACATCATGCTCTCATGCCCTTGAGCCTTGAACAATAAAGTAAAGAAATATTAATAAAAGGCAAAAGGCAAATGAAGAAGGGTGGGAAAGCAAAGACTGGGGATATTCGTGTACCATGATTGCTCCCTACTCTTTATATAACCAATGTGTGTGCCTCCTTCATCATATCTACTGTTATACCATGGCATGTGCATTGGAGCATTCCCTATGTTCCCACTCGGTTCCTTCATTATTTGACATGACACCTGCCATTTGAAGGGTGTACCTTGGACCTGTCATTCACTTAAAGGTTGCAACCACCTAGTAATGTCCTTTATTAACCTCTCTTGCTGAGGGAGATAACACCGGTACATTTTTAAAGGCCTAAATTTGGAAGGGAAACCCAATATGAAGTGTCGACTTCTACCCTTGATTGGCAAGCTTGTTTACTCAATTGCACTAATGAATCATTGGATTAGAAAGTGAGGAGACACACTGGATCTTATACATGATTGCAGGTGGGTTTTCATCTTGGACTTGGCCTCACTATACAGGATCCAAGCCCTCTAGAGGATCAAAATGACATTTGTATGGTGAGCGTTGAGAGCCATGGGCCTCCATCCATGCAGAGCATTTATTGCCACACCACGGGCTTCTTCAGTAGCGCCATTTTGTTGCCCATGCCCTAGTTATTCAGAGATGATGATGCACTTGGACCACGTTGCCCAACCAGATACACATTGCACCCGACACTTGGAAACTGATCTAGGGCCCATAGGAGGTTATGTCATGGAGGGCATGTCCTTTTCTAGCCCTCATTGATGGAGCATCGACTTGACATTGAGCCATTTGGAGACCCACGAGACCCATTTGGAGCCCACAAAGCCCAAATAGGGGTTTGGAGATGTTTTGCAGCATATGGAGGGAATTGTGAAAATTCTACTGCAGTATCATAGTTTACTTCTCCTACTTGATTTAAATTATACAAGTTATCTTCAGAAGTTAGATTCAGAAAATATCGAAGTAAACACAACTACAGTCTACACATGCAGATCATTTACTGAATACTACGCTCATTCAATCAAAGTGACACATGGATTTTTGGACATAAGTCCCCAGAAAAACCCAAAAGCAAGAAAACTGGTGCAGTAGATATGAGGGTTTATTTTATTAAGTAGATTTTGAGTATAGTAAATCTGGGTTCCAGATCTGGAAAACCCGACAGAGAATAAAAGAAATCTGCAACTAACCTGTTGTTCCAAGACCAAATATCTGACTGATCCACACCCTCAAACGAGATTTACAAGACTCAGCTCGGATCTAACCCTGGAAACCCCAATGCTGCCCCTGAAGCCCTAGCGTCAGCCCTGCTAGGCTTTGTGTGCCACTGCGCTGTCTAGAGAGGGACTGCGTAACCCCTGAGAGGGTGACTTAGGCCTTACGCTGGCCCTGAAGACCCTCTGCGTAATTCTAAAACCCTTTAGAGCTGTAGCGTTGTCCTGTGTAGTAGCTGCGCAACTGCTGCGTAGCTGCTCCTGTTGCTCTTTGCTCCTCTGTGCTATCCTTGTTTGCTGCTGCTTTGCCTCTTACTGACTCTTGGCTCCGGGATCAGGTCATCCCCTCAGCCAATACTACCCCTCGCTGCAGAAAAACTCTTCTGGAAATTCTTAGCAAACCTTGCCCTAGAATTCCAAATCTGTTCTCTCAGCTCTGCCTCTGTGTGTGTCTCCAACTGACCTCAATCCTTTCTCTTATACTTTTTCGTTGAAGCCTTTAACGACTGAGATTAAAACACTCATCAACGACTGAGATTAAAACACTGCTTAATCTGTGCCTTTTAGAACATTTCAGCACGTGTTAATTAATTCACTTTCATTATTTATTTTTCCTAAGTTTAGACTTAGGAAATACTTTAAAATAATTAATTATTTGAATAACTTGAACACCAGCTGAAATTTCACAAAACACTTTCTAGGTTTTGGAGTTCAAGTGTGTCTTTGGCCTTCCACAAAATTTCAAGGCTAGAGCACACTCGATCAAGGTTACTTGGGAGCGAGAGCGGGAGCGCGGAGCGCCATTTTTAGAAGCTTCCGGTCCGGAGCGTTTTCGGGAGCGTTTATATATATATATATATATATATTTTATATTTTTTATATTTTGATGCATATATGTCAACAAAAACATGTAGAATGATGAATTAGATATAAAAAACATAAAAACATAGATTGAATCATATAACATCAATCATCTTGAAGTTATAATCTTCATCAACCACGCCCACGAGTTGGAAGCATACAACATATTGACTCTTGAGTCTCGCAAATCATCAATCTGAAGGTTTCAAGCTTTCAAAATTCCATATATAACATTTATCATCATTGATAATTTGATATATAACATTTATCATCATTGATTTCAAATTTCAATATCTAACATTTATCATCATTGATTCATTGATTTCAAAATTCAATATACATTTATCATCATTGATATATAACATTTATCATCATTGATTCATTGATTTCAAAATTCAATATATAACATTATCATCATTGATATTATATAACATTTATCATCATTGATTCATTGATCACCATATAACTTTCATGAAGCATCATATTCATAATTCATAATGACTTGTAAACAGTAAACTTATAAATGCCAACTTCAAAGTTTCACCTTTCAAATTCAAACTTCAAACTTAAATTGTCATTAAATATATGAAATCAGAAAGAGTCAAGTTTCAACTGTTCAACTGTCAACAACAAATAGAAAAGACTAGTAAACAACAAATCTATTTTATCTGGCTGGCCCCTTGCCACGCCCACGAGAAATGTCTAATTTTTGTAAGCCACGAGGAAATGTTGGTCTTCTAGTACTCTTAGGAGTACCACGACCACGACTAGAAGGTGGAGGCTGGATCTGCAAAGGAACAATAGTGTGATATCGAGGATTGGCACTGGCACTGGCACCCGCACTGCTACTAGTAGATGGTGGGACTGGCCTTGTGTGTGGCGGTGCTGTTGATGTTTCATCATCATCCATATAAAGTTCTGCTTCCAATTCTTCCAGATGTAATGTGCCGTCCTCCAAATTATCATCCTCTGGGTTGTTGTCCCAGACTCTGTATGATTGATCCTCATTTGCCCGATCACAGTAATGGCTCAACAACCTCAAGTTATAATGCACATAAACCAAGCTTTCAGCTCGGTTTTCATTCAGCCGGTTTCTTCTCACATTGTGTATAAAGCTGTAGGTGCTCCAACACCTCTCTGCAGAAGAAGTGTTCACAACCTGTGAGAGAACTTTTTTAGCCAACTTTCGCAAAATTCCCATGCCGCCTGTTAATTTCTAAACATGTTCTATGCCATTTCAGATTAGGGCACAATACTGAAGAAGATAGAACATACTAATAGATCGATAGAAGACAAGCCAAAACAGAGATAAGAAATGGTGGCGTTACGACGACGTTAGATGCTTTACCAAAGAAACCTTAACAAGTCATACAATGAGTGTTTCACACATAACCCCAACAACCCAAACAAAGAACAGCAACTCTCCAACTCCTCCAAGAGAGAGACCCTCCACACCAATGTGTGTCAAATGAACTCCAAGTCTCTCCAATATATAGGAATCTTTGGGGGTGTGTGACACGTCCTTTAAGACATTTAAGTAAATATTTTATTCCAGGCCGACCCAGCACATAAGTGGAATAAATTCAAAGTACATGTTCTGCTCATCCGATCGAGATGATCTTTAGATCAATCTTACACCTCTCCGAAAGAGGAATCCAATAAAAATATTGCGATCGCCATCTGAGCAGCACAACCCGGAGTTTGGACCTAGTTGTCCAATTTTAACACTCCCTCTCAACTAGGGAGAACTCCGTCCACTAGTGCAATCCAAACATCGTGCGTCATCTTGCCGTAACTTGCTTTGTTGGCCTCTTTATTTCAGAACAGAAGTGGGTCAGTCACAAAGACATCATTCCCGGCTGACAGATTCAGCCCAGAGGTCAAAACCTTTATCAGACTCACAAAGAGTCTCCAACCAACCCGAAGTTGGTTCATCTAACCTGAAGTCAGGCAGAGGTCCGAGACCTCACAAGACTTGATCCCAGATCAAGTGGTTGGACCGTGCCATCCTAGATAGAGAGTACGACAATTTCTGATGCGTCCATCAGTCTTTGCTACTAGTCTCTAGCCTTTCCCATCTCATTGGCCAAATGAGAGGTACTTCCCATGAGCCCTGAACTCAATGGGTAGGATGCATACGGGGCATAGATAATGAGAGGTAAACCAACTCAACAATCACAACGGTGGGGTCCAAGCACACCAACAAGGTTCGGCAAGCCTGGCCTTGTGATTGCTCATAGCTCCGAGAAGCTATCCGCAAAGCCCCCCAGAGCTCCCAGAGCTCATCGTTCAACAGGATCCTCAGAATAGGATCGTTCCATGATTCCAAGATTCTCACGGAGGGTTATGAACATGACCTTCCCCAAGGGCATAGTGAGAATATCCGCGACCTGCTCATCAGATCCTATGATCGAGCCTTATGGCGCCTCGCTGTACCATATCCCGGATAAAGTGGTACCAGCCATCAACATGCTTGGATCAATCGTGGAACCCGAGATTCTATAACAAATGAATCCCCCTCTGGTTATCACAAAGGATAACGGTGGCATCTAGCACATGCTCGAACAGCTCACAGAAGAGCTTTCGCAACCAAGTAACTTCACAACAGGCTATACATGTTACAATGTATTCGGCCTTAGCGGTGCTCAAGGCTACTGACTTTTAGATTCCTGCCCGAAGCAGATCTACATGTGAAGTAGCATCCAGATGTGCTCTTGCGATCCACCACACTGCGAGCCCAATCGGCATCAGTATATCCATGGAGTGTCATACTCCCGGCAGTGTATCTCAGCCCCTGGTCTATCGTGCCTTAGAGATATCTCAAGAGTTTCTTGGCACCAACCCAGTGAATGTTATGATCAACCATGTGTTGACTCAAATTGTTCACTGCACAACATACGTCCGAACAGGTGTTCACTAAGAACATCAAGGTCCCTATGAGTTGACGATACTCAGTAGGATGGGCCCAGCAGCGCTGCCACTCAACTTCTTAAAGTTATGTTCCATCGGTGTCGACACGGACTTACAATCCATCATACCAGAAGCTTCATAATGTATTTTTCTTGAGAAAGGAAAAAAAATCTCGCTAGGTCTCTGCTAGACCTCCAGGCCTAGGTATTAGTCCTAGGTCCTTCATCTCAAACTCAGCAGCGAGCTCCCTCTTGCACTGATGAATGAGAGGGTCAGCACCTGTCAGGAAGAGGTCATCCACATACAGCACCAGAATGAGAGGTTTTCCCCTAACAACCTTGAAGTAAAGGTTCGGATCAGCATTACTTCGAGTGAAGCCCAACTTCATCAAGTAGCTATCTATCCTCTCGTACCAATCTTTGGGTGCTTGCTTCAACCCATAAAGGGCTTTCTTCAACTTGCAGACATGGGTGTCCCGATCCTAGACTTCCAACCCCAGAGGTTGCTCCACATATATCTCTTCCTTTATCGCATCATGCAGAAATGCGGTCTTCTCATCATCTGATGAAGACTCCATCCTTGCATAGAAGCAAGGGCTATGACAGATCGAATGGTGGTATATCAGGCCACAGGTGCAAATATGTCATCATAGTCTATACCTTCCTCACAGGCAACGAATCTTGCCTTGAAATTTTCAGTACTTTCATTAGATCCATGCTTGATTTTTGTATTGAGGTGACAACAGCTTTGATCTGTGGTCTTGGAACCATCACCCTTGCTTCCTTGCAGATTTAGATACTTTACAGCTTCTTCACATGATCTAGGCTCATATTGTACTCATAGCTGCTAGATACCCCTGGCATTTATATGGCTTCTCGGTTTTCTTCCGGAATTTCCCCCTCTGAAGCCATATATCTATGGGCCATAAGGATCTTCTTTCGTTCAGCAATGATATTGGCTTAGGAGTATATACAGAGATGTATTCTCCCTCTTAATGCCAGCTTCTCTCTCGAGAGAAAAACATCTGTTTCAAATGAGGGCATCCCAGACACCAATTTGGAAAGGTGACTTAATCTTCCACAGTCAAAGCCATCCAACAGGCTTTGCTGATTATGGTTCAAGATCTGGAAGCTGCCGAAACACATTTTACCATTATGCTCCAGGCTACACATAGGTGTCTATGCTAACTGCTACATAGGTGACTATCTATGTCACTGTTCAACAGGGAGAATATACCAACAAGCCCCAGCTTGTGTTAGAAGTCCTGTTATTTTGAGGAGGTCTGTTGTAGCTTCCTCAACCAGCCTTCTTTACTGCGACCCATAGAACTAGGAATCCAAACATGATTCCTTCTCTGCACTTGAGAGCTTCATCTTCTTCATCTGGCCTCTCATTCAGCACTGCTTCTTATTTACAGATCTGCCCAAGACTGCAGATCCAAGTTCTGCGATTTTTCTCCTGAATTTCACAGATCTAGGAACCAATCATACAGATTTATGCCCTTCTCCATGTCAGTCCATGCAGATCCAGCATAGTCATAATGGTACCCCTGCTCATCAATGTTTCAGCCCCAACCATCCAACAGGATAAATCTGGTCAAGACTCTTTCTAAGGTCATTGCCAATAGGTTAAGTTCAGGTATATGCTGGTTCACAACCACTGTCACTTAGTTAACTGTGTCAGTATCATAAGACTGTTAGATGAGGCACTGCACTGTTCCTCAAGTCATTAATACATAGGAGACCCTCAGTTGGGGCATTATTCAGTTCTGAGTGCACAGAACTCCCAGGCCATTAAGCCTTCTATGTCATTCTGAAATGTTGCCTTGTTTCTAAACAATACTTTCCAGACAGCTCCTCCACTTTTGCATATCTTGACAAAGAAGATACAGATCTTACTCCCTCTTACCCAAGGAGATCACAAGCCTAAACTAGTCTTTCTAGGGAGCTTAGTGCTTAACATACTTATCATGAGATCTGTTTACTCAAACATGCCTTAAAACAGAAATGTCCTTTCATGTATTATATAATGGGTTCTCGGTATCATCATCTGCAATATACAATGACGATTCACACAGATGGCTTGCATTGGGTAATCAGCATGACAGCCATATCCATGAAGGTCCTTCCTTCAGCAAGATGTCACGGATTTGTATTGCATATTCATCAAGGCACTTCTGCTGACAAGGGTAGTTACACAGAGTTGTATCACGGAGCTACGTATTTCTGCTCCAAGCTTTTCTTGAAAGTTTCAAGTGCTTCAATTCCTTTTGCTGGCTAAACCCTGTAGCTTCTTCATTCCTAATGAAACCTAGTGCTAAGAGTAGTGGTAAGAAGTCCAATTTAACAGCTATGGCTCTTACCGGCATTCGGATTCTTTGTTCGGACTTGTCTGGACGGCGATTCCGATCATCAGCTCATACCCTGCTCGTCGCTAGGAATTTATGCTTACGTAGAGCAGTCTTGCGTAACTGTGAAATGGCGGTAGCTTCTTGCGAATAGTTTCGATGATCCCTATCGAGCATCCGGTGAATTAGTCACCCACGAGCGACGAAACCTTAAATTTTAAAACCTGGGACCTGTGAAAACTCCCGTCCGGAAGTATGTTAACCGTCCAAAAAAAAACTCTACCGCAGATCCGCTTCAATCCCAGCATTTAATGTAACGCTGACGGAGCCTCGCCTTCCTCAGCAGAAGCGAATGCTACAGCAAACATAAAAGTGATGCGTGGAACCAAAAGCCGCTTGTTATTGGCTTTCAACACAGCATCTGTTGTTGGCAACTTACACATTTCAGATTTTAATGTCGACATAAAATGCCACACCTCGGTCAGGAGATTTTAACAGTTACGGTAAAATATGAACGGCCCGCGGCTGCCGTTATTCGAGCCTCCAAAGCGAATCTTGACAGAAAACTCGAACAATATGAAATGCAGCCATTGTCGACACTGCCATGGCTCAAAGTCGACATCAGAGCTTTTCTCTCACTCAGCCTTCATCATCGTCAACATGAGAGACAACGATGGATCTGTTGACCACTGAAGTGGTACTTGATGACAATGAGAAGACTCCATGCCCAAGGATGAACCAGAAGACATTTGTACCATCAGATATCATCAGATATCATCATGTTCAACAGAGTTTTTAAACTCTACTTCTTCTTCTCATCATTTTCTTCTTCAGTCTTCAAATTCCGCAGCCCTGCGGGGATATTGTATAAATGTCACTAGCATGATGAATAAAGCCATGTAACAGGCCTAGGATGTCGGGACTCGATCAGCAAGCGAGTACACCTTGGAGTGTTTTTTTACTTGGTTAATTATTCCTTCTTTTTAGCGGCGAATAATTTTCTAGGTTTTTTCACTCATTGCATTACCCCAAAGCCGGGGTGACGGCTTGAAGGTTGAGCCCCTAACACATCTTAGTGTCTAGAGTCAGTGTATATTACCATGCTAGGTCATCTCTGAAATTTCGCGGAATTTGACTAGGTCTAAGTAGGATTTTTTAATAATTAAAAATTTCCCGCAAAATGGGATTTTTTAATTATTTTCTATGTAATGATGTAAATAAGTGGTCTTCGGAAATGTCTGGGGTGTGTGACCAATCGAAATTCATCCTTAGAGACCCAGCATTATCCTAGGACCCACTTTGAGGGTCAAAAAACGACTTATGGGCCCTCAAAAGCCGATTTTCCTAATGTCAGTGGAAAGAATGAGAAAAAATTCAAAAAAAAATTTAATAATTGGAAAATTTTAGAAAATTTTCCAAAGTCAAAATAAGTCAAATTTTGACATGGCAATTATGTGGAGAGGTAAAGGGTGATGTGGCACCTATGTGGGTCCCACCACATAAGGTGTAGCAAGCTGAAGTCAACATTCCAAATCAGCAAGTCAAAGGTTCCACGTTGAGTTCATGAGGCACAACGAAGTATTTGAGGTTCCAAAGTTACTTTAAGTTAAACATGGTTGAATTAAAGTGTATTAGCATACAAAATAAAAGAATCAATAAAAAAATGGTTGAGTGGGGGACAATGTGAATGACATGGCAGCCACATTGAAAAATAGTGGACCAAGTTCAACGCAGCAACAAAAAATTTCTGAATTATCCACTCAGCAGTCCAAAGGTATATACGCAGATTTGCAAAGATTTTTATTAAAGTTTGAGTGGGGGACATTTGTGTCAGATTTTGTTCCCCCTTAAAACTCATACTTGGCTCTCATGAACATAAAAATTATACGCTGCCCATTTAGAAAGTCAACACCAGATTTTATTTATTTATTTACCAAACTCGTATTGTTATTAAAGTTTGAGTGGGGACAGAACTACCACATGGGACAATTCTTGTCTCCCACTAACAGCCAGTCACAAGAAGATATGCGAATCAAGTTTGACAGCCTATACACAGCCACTGTTAGCAGTTTACACGCAGAGATGAAGGGCAGATCGGTTGGCACTTTTAATAGGTGTCATTTTCTGGTTTGATTGGTTGAGAAACGAGTGGGATATTGCTGCCTCTTTCACCCACTCGTACCACACATGGCAGGCATCTCTCTCACCCATTGTCAGCAGAGGATATACGCAGGTCTCAAGGATATTTTCACTTAGCCAGCAAGGCTCTAGTGACTGCCACCTACAGGATTGTACGACAATCAAGCAGCCACAGTTTAAGATTTGTTAGAGCATTGGGATCATCTCTCTATGGCCACTTGTCATTTGATTTTTCATTGGGATTTGCTCCCATAGTTCTATTTAAATGAGCCTTGGGCTCTCATTGTACAGTGTGGATTTTTGAAGCTTATGCTTATTGTTATTATGCCGAAATTGTTATTGAGCTGAATAAAGAAAAGTCTTTGGGGTTACTAGCTTCTCTTGTGGTGCATGCTTTGGTTGATGAGGTATACTTGTTTCATTTGATGTTGTTATTTATTGCAATCTAGTTGATTTTATTTTCTTTGCATTTGCCTGAAGGCACTATTGTCTAGGGAGGGAAGATTTGTAGCTATCTCAGATCTCCTTTGGACTTGGTATGTTTTGTGCTCTTGTTGTAGCTTGTTATTTTCGATGAAATGACAAGCTCAACGTGGCCTCTATATGCCAAGTTTCTTTTGCACTAACGATTGGTTTGCAGAAATTTGTGTGTTCAAAGGACAGGTTGCCAAGTCCCTTGGAGTGTGAAGACTTTTTCGATTCGAATAAGTCACCTCCAAGGATATCAAAGGTCTCACAAGTTGTTCAAGCCAACAATCTCATAAGACATCAAAAGATTTATTTAAAAGGGGGTTTCATGAGCCTTTTGCTTCTATTCCATCTCTAAAAAAAAATTTCATATATTTCTTCTCTCATTTGTGCACATATCTATTTCATCTAGCATTTGAGGCTAAGTTATTGGGTTTAAATCCTAATTCTCACTCACTAGATCAACTCTTTCAAGCTGTTCTTAGTGAGGGAATTTGTAACATAAAGTGTATTTTATACTTGCATTGAGTTTCTAACTATTTCTTTGGCATTCTAACTCTTTTGCTTGTTTGCCTATAGGTGTGCTTGGAAGCAATCTAAGTTTTGAAGAAAGGGAGCTAAAGCTTAGGCTAAGGAACACTCTTCCGTTTGGAACCTCAAATCCAAGTTCCGCCTTATCACTTCACCTCTACTTCTAAAGCCTCATTCTTTTGAGGAATTGTGACCGCCATTCACCTCAAGGCTTTAAGCCTTTACTTTGTAAACATCTCACAAGTAGATTTTTTTAAACCTTACACTTGTAACTTTGGGAAGGAGCAATTTTAAAATGCTTATTGTAAGCTCTTCCCAATCCCCTCATTTCTATAAGAGGGCCTCATTTTCATTAATAAAGAGCTAACTGTTCTTGAGGGAGCTTGGGAAGTTTTTCCCATGGTATCTCACCTACTCACTTAGAGGGAGTAAATCTTCTTGAGTGGGTAACTTTCTTTTGCTTAGTTTTTCTTTTAATTTTCTCAAACTAAATCACTTGCATTCATCATTTCGTTTGCTAATCTAGTCTAGTTGCATGTGAATAACTCATATGTTCATTTCGTTAATTGCTTAGATCACATAGTCATTTAAATTTCCTAATTTGCAATCTCATTTGCCATCACTTACTTATGTTTGTGATCTACTCCTCATTTGGATAAGTTTCACAACATACTACAAGTAAAGAAGCTTAGCATTTCAATTTATGGCAACTTGAGTTATTGTTCTAACTATGAAGCATATTTAATTGAATCATCTCCATCTTTTACACAGCACTTGCAAACTCATTTCCATATCATTTAGGCATTTCACTTTGCATGCTAGACTTGCGTCTCTAAAAATTAACCTCCGACTTAAGTTGGTTGTATAGACATTAGGGATCCTCCACCCCTATGGACTCCTCATTGTGAGATCCGAATTTCGGGCGAGGGTGAGGTCTGGGGATAGGAGTTCAATTGTAACATTGCTTTAGAACTAATTAATAAAATAAACCAAGAGCACTATCTCAACACATTTACTTGCAAAGTTCCCAATTTTCTGTTGCTATCTTGACGGTTTAAAGATTCACGTGCAAATATTATCTCAAGAAGCATTTTGGATGCAAGCATTTTAATTCCTTAAATTTTCAACAAGTTTAATCCTATGGTACTTGGAAATTTGCTGCTACATACAACTCCATTGCATGTTGTCATTTTAATGGTCATTATGCTTATGGATGATTGATATATCTCGTTTAATTGGCAAATACCCTTATTTAATGTTGCAAATTTAACTGCATATTGTGATCTTGGTCTAACATTTCCTTTGTGGGATTATTGTCATTATATCTTGATTTTTATTTTTGAGCAAGCATTTGTTATCTACTTTAAAGCACTGGTCTATATTTTGAACACGACATTGAATATTGCTCATATACTTATATGCTTGTTTACATATTGGAAATCAAGTCATATTTGATAAGTAATTCATTCTAATCAATTCTCCTAGAAATCTCACATCTTTAACTTAGTTTTCCTTTAGGGACCACCCCCCTTAGCTAACCTAGGAGATAGCTTAAACGGAGAGAGTTGGGAATAGGTGACAGCCCCTTCTCTGAGTTCCTTGCCACCAACCACACCTGTGGGGTTGAAGGCTTTTCCCACTAACTGTAGGTAGGTGTAGGCGGCAAGCGATAACAGGATCGATGCTAGAGCAGAAATGGTTGTCGGAGCTTATTTAGACTAATAATTCTGACAGAGGGGTTCTCGTCCAGTGCCGACAGATGTCCAAAACTCCGTAAATAAATGGGTGGGTGGCCACCGTATACTTCTTCTCTTGTTTCCGTCGTTCACACTGCAATTCTTGCGATAAAATTTGTAAAAAAAATGCCAAATAGACCACCACGCTGAGGACTCTTCCGGATCTTCCACCTCTATTTCCATTTTCAGTGAATAGCAGTCGTCCTTCTGCCTCTATTTCCATTTTACGTGAACAACAGTCGTTTGGATCTGCCCTTTCTATTTACATTTTCAATTTTAAATTTGAATAGAATAAAGATCTCAGATTCAATCGTGGAAAGCTCAGGATTCGGATTAAACAAAGAGAACAGATCGCTTACGGTTAGGGTTTAGATTTGACAATCCACAGTTGTAGCGTTGAGTTCCTCTTTTCCTCGGCTTAAATGCCTAGCAGACTGGCTCTTAAAACAAATCTTCATGGACCTGTTTTGTCCTTTATTTTGGTCCGCATATCCTACAGCAATTCGGCCTCCATTCAGACCTTTGAAGCGGACTTTCTTCCACGTTGTCTTGAACCTTTCCTAGCTGCTAACCGAACTTGAAACTAGCCTTTAACCAGATCTTATTAAGCCCAAAAACATGCCTAAATAATACGCTGTCACCTACAACTGCTTCCCCATTGTCTAGGGCAGACTTTCTCACGCTGTTCCAAGTCTCCTTGTTCAGCCAGATGGGATGCACTTGATGGATCAACAAATTTCCAACACAAATTTGGGCATTGTCTTCTCCTTAGGCTCTGATACCATGTTAATTTCTGAACATGTTCTATGCCATTTCAGATTAGGGCACAATACTGAAGAAGATAGAACATACTAATAGATCGATAGAAGACAAGCCAAAACAGAGATAAGAAATGGTGGCGTTACGGCGATCAGCAGGATGCTTCAACCAGCAAAGTCTCCAATAGGTCATTCAGCCAAGCGTGTCACACATAACCCAGAACAACCCAAACAAAGAATATGCAGCTCCAACGCCATCAAGAGAGAGAGAATTCCTCCACGCCAATGTGTGTCAAATGAACTCTAAGTCTCTCCAATATATAGGAATCTTTGGGGGTGTGTGACACGTCCTTTAAGACATTTAAGTCAATATTTTATTCCAGGCCGACCTAGCACATATGTGGAATAAATTCAAAGTACATGTTCTGCTCATCTGATCGAGATGATCTTTCGATCAATCTTACACCTATCCGAAAGAGGAATCCAATAAAAATATTGCGATCGTCATCTGAGCAGCACAACCCGGAGTTTGGACCTAGTTGTCCAATTTTAACACCGCCATATGCTTCCCACCATGTGAGAGCATCAAATCTGTCCCTGTCTTCCATTGCATGGAAAGAACCAAAATTAGCAGTGCAACTGAAATATTTGCCTAATTCAAGGCGCAATCTAGCACACTCCTCCCTGTCAGGTACCTATTTGTCCAATGCCTTCATGTACCCCTCTTGTACCTCTGGATCTGTGTGAGGTTTCACCCTAACCCCACCTCCAGGTGCAGGTTGGCCCAACCAAGATGGAGAGTAATATTTTGGCGTAAGGATATATGCCAAAGCATGTAGTGGAACATTGAGTTTATTCCACCGTGCACACACACGGTCATGAATCATAGCATACAAGTTGGGATCATTATCCTTAACAATATCTTTTATTTGCCCCAACATGCTATCCATCTGCTCATAAACCTCTCCAATCACTGGTTTATCAGTATCTGCAAACCGAATCATGTTATAAATGGGCTTGGTAAAATTCAAAATTTCCCTCACACTTGCCCAAAACAGAGGGTCAAGGGCGGTCTCCTCCACATGTTCGAAACCTTGCCTGTCAACTATTGTTGCTGCCCTGTCCTTTAATAGCTGCCAGTGTGGGCTTGATACCATTGTAGCCAATGACTCTCTTACCTTCAAAAGGCGCTTGAAGGTGAGGTAATAGCTAGCAAATCTAGTTTTTGCTATCTTCAACAACTCCAATTTGGAGTGAGTACGGAAAAGCCCATGGGTATTGCTATGATTTGTAATAAATTTTATCATTTTTTTACCTCTCTTGTATAAATCACCAAGCCATTTTGAATTGAGGTTGTTTGTTTTTTATGATATCATGCATCAAAAGGTTCATTGTGTGAACCAAACACCCAGACCAAAAAATGTTGGGGTATTTATCCTCAATAATTGCTCCTGCTGCCTTATAGTTAGCAGCATTATCAGTGATGACTTGTATGACATTGTATGGCCCAGTCTTTTCAATTATATCAAGTAATGGTTTTGCAATGTTAATGCCGGTTTTGAATTTATCTGAATAATCATATGCTGCCAGGAAGATTGCACCACTAACCGACACAGCCAAAACACTTATCAATGGTTTTCCTTTTACATTGGTCCATCCATCAAAGACAATGGACAACCCATGCTCATTCCACGAACTTGTCATTCTAGCCAAAGAATTGTTTATTTTAGCTTTTTCATGATCAAGACCCATGGTTTTGGCCTTGTCATACCCAGGGCTTTTGTATCCTTTGGGGGCATCATTAATGGCAGAAACCATTTCATGCCAATAAGGTGAGCGAAGAACATTGAATGGCACCCCACATGCATATAGAAACCGATAAACTTTTGAATCCACATCATTCCTACACCCTTCGTCTAGGTAATCGGATATGGTTCTACGCCTTAATCCAATGCCACTGCCTCCAAAACCACTGGCATGGGTGGAATTTGAACTTGTTTGTCCATGACGTGTTGGGCCTGAATCAACGAAACCCCTAGATCTTTTAGATGATCTCTGTAGGGCAGCCCCCTCTTCCTTCCTATATATCTCTCTCTGTGGTGCTGGCACATAAGGACAAACTTTGATTCCAATATTTTTAGGTCCATCCCCTGGCATTATCCCACAAAGGTGCCTTCTTGCACGGGTGTATGAACCATGGTATTGTTTATTGCAATGGGGGCAAATAAATTTAGTGGTTCCACCACCTTTCCCTCCTTCCATTTTTTGAACATATTTCCACAAAGGTGTCTGAGTTTGGTCTCGTTTAGTTGGGGAATCTGTGTCCTCAGGTTCTCCTCAGCATAATCCTCCTCCTGTTAAGGATTTTCTTCAAATCCACCATAACCCTCCTCTTCATCCTCCTCTTCTCTGATTTGCCTCTTTCTTCTAGCACTCTCCAACACCATTATCACAAAGAAAGGAACCAACATGAGGAAAATCCCTAGCCATATAGCCATGATGGAAACAAGTTTCAAGTTTCAAGTTTCTAGCCTGCGAAACAAATGGAAAAATGCCGAATGGGAATAGGAAATGCATTATGCAACATAGGAAAAAAAACAATAGTTTTAAATTCAATAAAATGCAACATTCAAGAAAAATTCAAGTTTTCATTTTTAAACAATTTAACAACCTACAAATTCATCCTAGAAAATACAAAATTGGATTAGAAGGCCTACCTCTTTCTTGCAATTCTCCTGTTGCCTTGCTCCTTGCTCTCCTTGTCTCTTTTTGCTCTCCTTCCTTGCTCTCCTTGTCTCTTGCTCTAGCTCTCTCAACACTCAACAAACAATAAAAACTAAAATGAACCCCCCCCTATAAACAACTCGTTTTTTTCACTTAAAAAAATTTGCGCGCGGCGGGAAGCGTTTTTTTTTTTCTTCTTCTTTCCGGGGAGCGTTCGAGAGCGAACGCTCCCCGATCACTCTCGAACGCTCCCCGATCACTTCTGGCGTTTAAAAAACGCTCCCGAAGCGTTTTTTAAACGTCGGAAGCGCTCAGGGAGCATTCGCTCCCGAAAAGGCAGGGAGCGTTTTAACAGGTTTGGAAACGCGCTCCCGAAAATGCTCCCCTCAGGAAGCGTTTTCAGGAGTGCGTTTCCGAGCGTTTCCAAAACGCTCCCGCACGGAGCGTGTTTCGGAAATGGGAACAGGGGGGGTTTGAAGCTTCCCCACAACCCTGCACTCGATGCTACACCAACTATATAAAATCTCAACACTCCATGTTAGCACGGAGTGTGCTCTAGCAATGCATCCACACCATGCACTATAAGATCTTGAAGTTGGATTCTGTGCTGCTAATGCTTGGCTTGCTGTCCTCCATCCATTGCACTGCTGCTTTTTGTACTACTGCCACTGCCACTGCCACATCTGTATTGTAGCACCCTCTCAAATTGCTGCATCACGCTGCCCATAGCACTGCCACTGCCTGCAACTCAGTTGCCGAGAAGTAAGCAATTGGAGGACTCCTGCCCAAATGTTTAACAGATAAGTCAAGTTGCATCTATCACTGAAGCTTCCTGGCTGCTGATTTGCGCTGTCCCCTTGAAGCCACTGTTATGATGCAACACTACACTATGTGAGCACAACCTCTCTGCGTTGCTGAAGTCCCATCAACTTCCATGCGCTGCTGAAGTCCCATCAGCCTCTCTGCACTGCTGAAGTCCCATCAGCCTCTCTGATCTGTTGAAGTCCCATCAACCTCTCTGCGCTGTTGAAGTCCCATCAGCCTCTCTGTGCTGTTGAAGTCCCATTAGCCTCTCTGCTCCGCTGCCTCCACGCTGCTGCTACCTCTGCATTACACTGCTCCCTCTCCAGCTCTTCAACTCTCCCTTCTGCTTCATTGTGACCTTCTGCAACCATCTCCCAACTCATCTCGCTACCGTCTTAAGGCTCTCATAGCTCGTATGTCATCCAAGAGTAGTGCTGACTCAAGGATCCCCCCATTGTTCGTAGATGCTCTACAGATCCATGTCACCCCACCTCTTCTCTCGAGGCACATGAGCACTCATGGTTGGATCATCATCAGAACCATCGTCCTTTGCTGGTGTAGCCTTGGAATAAGATCCTTTGTCCTTCTTTTTAGGACAAGTGTTGGTGAAATGTCCAAGTTCGTCATAGTTAAAGCACCGGACCTTGGAAAGGTCCCTCTTCTTCTTCCCTTGCTGTTTTCTTTCCTTTGATGCAAGGGCTGCATCATCTTCCTCCTCTTTCTTTACTTTGATTGTCCCACCGTTGATATTCTGCTTCTTGGTGATCCTCCTGTTCTCCTCTTAGCGAGGATGGCCCACATGTCTGTCCAGAAAGTTAACGTTGCTCTGCCCAGTATACTCTGGACAAATGTTTCCCATTCCATGGAGATTGCATTCAGGGCAATCCTCACTAAGAGCCCTTCGTCTGGAGTTGCACCCATGCCAACCAGTTGGTCTCGGATGGTCTGAAGTCGGAAAAGGAAGGGATCTATTTCCTCACCCTTCTGCATCTGGAAGAGCCTGATTTGATTCTCTAGGAGCATTTTCTGTTGGACGAAGCTTCCTCGATACATGGCTTCTAGAGCAACCCACATGTGATTTGCTGTGTTCTTTTCAGCAATATGTGGTACAACGTGATCCTTTACTTCGTCCATGATCAAACACTTAGTCCGCGCTTGATTCTCCTTGAATTTCTTTAGAGGATCAGGATCTACAGGCACAACTAGAACACTTATTGCATGGTCCTTGATGCCGTACTCATCCAGGATTGATAAAATCCTTGACCTCCAAATGACAAAGTTGGACACACCGTCCAACCTGTCCTAGCCTCTTAGCCCATGAGAAGCCATCTAGCTCTGACAAGAAACAATACTTCTTCCTTCTTTCTGTAGCTATAGAAACTTTGGATCTGGGTTTCTTAGTGACTAGAAACCCTCTGGTAGCTGCTTCTTCTGAAAACTGATTTCCCTCCTGGAAATCTTCCACCCAAACAATATCGGACATAACTCTCTGATCACTCTCCTGATCGAATCTCAGATCTGTTTGGCTCATATCTACTGAGTAACTATCTTCCTCTCGCCTTTGATGACTTAGCTAGGCACAATTATGCACTGGCAGAATCTCCACCACACCAACACTACTGAAGATCTGAAGCACTGCTTCTAGATCTTGGCAAGGCTTTATGCAACAGAAAGAATACTGGACTGCTTCTCACTAACTAGTCCAGCACAGCCTCAACGCTGCTTAGAAGTGGATTGTGTAACCCTAGACTAGGTGATGCAGTCCTTACGCTGGTCTGGGAAGGATTTGCATAAGGTTGATGGCCTTCTGAATCTGCAGCGCTGTCCCTTCCTGGATCTGCGTCAAGCTGCCCCTTCTAGAGCTCTGTTTCTATCTTGCAGAAAAAATATTCTTCAGCTGATTGCTGGAGATTCAACATGATCTGCTATCGCTCTGATACCATGTGAAAATTCTATTGCAGTATCATGGTTTACTTCTCCTACATGATTTAAAATATACAAGTAAACACAACTACAATCTACACATGCAAATCATTTATTGAATACTATGCTCATTCAATCAAAGTGACACATGGATTTTTGGATGAAAAACCCAAGAGCAGTAAAACCAGTGCAACAGATATGAGGCTTTTATTTTATTAAGTAAATTCCGAGTACAATAAATCTGGGTTCCAGCTCTGGAAAACCCGACAGAGAATAAAAGAAATCTGCAGCTAACCTGCTGTTTCAAGACCAAATATCTGACTGATCCACACCCTCAAACGAGATTTACAAGACACAAATTTCGTATCCGGTTCCCTGAAACCCTGGGCCACGTTTCGCTGCTCCTGCTCGCTTTGGTTAGGCTCCTGTGGGGACAAGGTTCGCAGAGGGACCGCATAACCCCAGAGAGGGTGACGTTAAAACGAATTCGGCCTCAAGACCTCCTGCATCCTCCTAAAATCCTCTGGAGCTACAATGTTGTCCTGCGTAGCGGCTGCGCAGCTTCTCCTCCTGCTCTCTTCTCCTCTGCGCTGTCCTTGTTTGCTGCTCCTCTGCCTCTTACTGACTCTTGGCTCTGGGATCAAATGATTCCCTGAGCTAATACTACCCCTTTGTTGGAAACACTGAGAGGGGTGAATCAATATTTCTTTTCAATTGTTATTTTTACCATTTAGATCACTTATATTTAGATTACAAATGAACAATAAGAATAAATGATTTTATTAATATTAATAAATTAAGTACAATATTTGTGTAGGGCTCTAACCCTAGATGAAGACACCAATCTTCAATCTCCCAGGCTCCAACCTGTATTATGCCAAGCACCGACTTGGACTTCACGAGGCTCCAACCTCTAGGGCTCCAACCCTATCTCCCAAGGCTCCAACCTTGTCATTTTGAGGCACCAGCCTCTAGGGCTCCAACCCTATCTCTGGTACAGGCTCCAACCTGGTCTCTTGAGGACTCCTATCCTCTAGGGCTCCAACCCTATCTCCCAAGCACCAACCTTGTCTCTATGAGGCTCCAACCTCTAGCTTCAATTCGTCAAGATATATTTGGTTATACTTCAGAACACCCAATGTCTTCTTCAACCAGCGCTGGCAATCTTCAACTATCCCCTCACTTATTCTCCACGTCACTTCATCAATGACAACCTTGTTCTTCACATGAAGGTGTCTCCACTGCTCTTCATGTCACCCAAACACTTGTTTCTTCATGGTTACATCATGATGACATCAGCAAGTCTCCAAGGGTGCCTTCAAAATGTCAGCTCCAAGGTATGTCTTCACAAAGCTTTAATTGTTTCAAATGCTCTTCCAAACTTCCTTCAAGGATGCTTCAAGGTCTTCAATAAGGTGCCCCAAGACTTTTTCAAAGTCTCTTCAATAAGCTGCACCAAGCCTGTTACAGCAACTGCTCCAAGGATCTTCACGATCTTCAAGGCTTCAAAATAGTCTTTTAAGATTTTTCTCCAACTTCAAGTCTAGTATGCTGCTTCATGATGGCTTTGACAAATATTTATAGACTGCTCACAAGATGTTTTTGACCTGTTCCAAAAAAGGTTCCCAAAGATTGCTTCAATTAGTCAACAAGAGGTCCTTACACTGTCACAAGTGGCTTCCAGGATGCTTCAAGGATGTTTGCTATACAGGCTGCTTCAAGGTCCACTCAGAACGTATCACCAAGACTTTCATGTCTTCAATTTTTTAATGTAATCTTCAGGTCAAATAGGCTTCACAAGATCTGCAAAATATTGTGCTTCCAACCTTCCAAAGAATGTGTTTCCAAGGTCACTGGTTCACTGGTCCAAAAAGAAAATTATCTTTGTGCAAGTTTTATCCCTTTACAGGTTTGAAAAGAATATGTTCTTCACAAATCAAGGTGTAGATGGTCTCCACATGTAAGTCTCTAAACAATCCAAAATATTGACTTCAATAAAGGTCTAAGGTACTGAGGTATCACTGCAATCCTTAATACAACCGAGCCACAGGTCTGTTTGCTGCAATCTGGTCACCTGACAGCCTATCCGAGCCTCTAAAAACAGGCCTGTGTCTCCTTTAGACAGGTCTGAGTCTCCTATATTATAGTTCTGTCCTTTAGAAAGTGATCTGAGCTTCACTATGAGACTGTCCACAAGCTAACACTTCCTATTCTTCAATAGTCCCCTCAACCGAGCTCCTGAAGGCTTGTTCTGTTGTGGACTGTAATATATATATATATATATATATATATGCCCAAAACAGTGATCTTAAAAGTCCTCCTCGGCCTTCTTTTTGAACTGTTCTTCCTGTGGTATATGTCTGTAATTTTTGACCGAAAATTGGTGATTGAAATGAGGATCTGTAGTCTTATATTTATAGTGATTCATCTTTATGAAAATACCTATCTGTTGAGCTGGAGGGCCGACATGAAGGAACTGAGCATAGGTCGGCTAGGCCTTAAAAAATATTATTTTTAAAATTGAAAATTCATTTTCTCACAAACTACTGGGAGTTTCAGGGCGTGTAAGGGCTCATTGGAAAGAGGAAAAAACCCTCTTTAAGATGGTCTAGGTCCCATTCAGAAAGGTTGCATCTAAGGTGGTGAAAAACATTATTCTTTGTTACTGCCCTTGAATTATTTAGTGCAGAAAATGATTAGGACAGCAAGAGCTTCTTCATTGTCATATGTCACCAATTTTTTTTTTTCTTTTGTAAGTGAGGTCTCCACTTTTTATGTCTTTAATCATCATATGTCATCAAGTGATCTCCAATTCCTTCATTGTCCATGTCATCACCATATACGTCATCATGTGTGCTATCAATGTCACTATGTCATCAAGATAGTGCAGTGATATGTCATTAACCATACACAGCAAGAATAAGGACTCCTTCATCAAGAGTAAGGACATCATCATGATTTCTAGGTCATCTTCATCAAGAGCAAGGATACATGAGGTTATGGTGTCTTCATGGTTAGTTCAAGGACATCATTATGATCAATAGTCATCTAGGACAAGACTTCTTCTTAGTGGCTTGACATCATAATGGCATCACTATCAAACAAGAGGGACTTGTCATTATGAGTAAGGACATCATCATAATATACATAAGGTAATGACATCACAATTCTGAAACCCTCTGGAGCTGCAGCACTGTCCTGTGTAGCGGCTACGCAGCTACCCCTGCAACTCTCTGCTCCTTTGCTCTATCCTTGTTTGCTGCACCTCAGCCTCTTACCAACTCTTGGCTTTGGGATCAAATCATCTCCTCAGACAATACTACCCCTCGCTGTAGAAAAACTCTTCTGGAAATTCTTAGCAAACTCTGCCCTAGAATTCCAGATCTGTTCTTTCAGCTTTGCCTCTGTGGGTGTCTCCAACTGACCCTCAAGCCTTTTTCTTATACTTTTTCGTTGAACCCTTCAACGACCGAGATTAAAACACTCATCAACGGCTGAGATTAAAAGACTGCTTGATCTGTGCCTTTTTGAACATTTCAGCACATGTGTTAATTAATTCACTTTAATTATTTAATTTTCCTAAGTTTAGACTTAGGAAATACATCAAAATAATTAATTATTTGAATAACTTGAACACTGGTTGAAATTTCAGAAAACACTTTTTGGGTTTTGGATTTCAAGTGTGTCTTAGCCTCTCCACAAAATTTCAGGGCTAGAGCACACCCGATGCTACACCAAGTATACAAAATCTCAACAGGAATCCCCCTCTTCATTATCATTTTTGAGGCCCTCTCTCTCATTCTTAGCACATGAGGCCTCAAAGATGTCCCTTTGGGCCTCCACGCATGCATGACGTGGGCTTTAGAGGGAAATTTGATTTAGTTTTTGAGTTATCATGGCTGGTTTGTAACCGTGGGTGTGTTACTTAGCTTTCTAGGCATGTAAAGGGGCTTCATTTTTGTAAAACAAACTCTTAAATCTTGTATAAATAGGAGAGAGCTAGTCTCTCCTTAGCATCAGACCTGGGTTTCAATATCTCTTCTTTAAAATTTCAAACCTGAAATTTGAAGATGAATTTGGATGCATTTTGTTCAATGTTGCATGAAGCAGGGATATTTTTTGAAGTGGGGATGCCAAAGAGTCATTTCCCAAAAATCTAGGAAGCGAAGTGTCTTAGAAGCATCTGCTATATATATATATATTATATATTTTTTGCATTTATATTAAAAAAACGTCCAAAATACCAAATTAGTTGTAGAAGTGATGAAAACATGCATATTTTTACATAAATCAAGATAGTTATGACATCCATGATTCCATTGTCATCAATGATTAATTATTTGAGCATCGACGATCTAGATTCTAGCAATTACAAACATACATAAAATTTTTAAGTATATCATAAAACATAAAACATTTAGAAGATAAAATCATCAAACATTCAAGTAACTTTTCTAGCAAGTGATCAACTGTCAACATGAGTCATGTCCAAAATTCAAATAATAATGTCTACAAAATAGGTCGCTTGGCCACCATTAGGACTCAAGTGCACACTAACTAGGAAGAGTAAGACAAGAAAGTTCAAATTCACACCAAGACTACAAGTCTAATCTATGACAAAAGTAGTAAACTATGAATATATCTACTAATCTCTCCTTCCACCATGAACAGTATGTGAGCCTCCATGTGGTGGCAATGAAGAAGATGGTGGCTCTGGAAGTTGTGGTAGTGGAACTGGTGAAGATGAAACCCCTGTTATTGGTGTTGAAGCATGGAACCTGGGAACGAAGGGACCAGATTTGGGTGGCATCTCAACTTGATCATCATCATCTTGGATAAGAGCATCCTCCAATTTCTCTAATTGCAATACTCCATCCTCCAAATTGGGATCATCTAGATTTTTGTCCCAAACCTTTGTTGAAAAATGTGTAACTAGGTTCGGTCTTCATAAGTATGAAATGTACTTTTGATTCTTGTGAAATGTAAAATGAAAGAAAAAATATTATTATTATTTTTGGAGCATCGATTTCATGCTCAAGGTATTTTATTTTATAGGTCAAGCACCCATTGAGTGCTTCTAGGTTTGTCCTAGGTCAAGAAGTCAAAAGTATCATTGTCATAAGTTGAAGACCCCATCGGGCACATTGTAACTTGTAAAGAAAATTATTTTTCTTTAAAAGTGTCGGAATACCCTCCAAGACCAAGTCGTCATGGCCGCTGGAAAGTCGGCCTAAAAGGAAGAGCCACGTCCACCTTGAAGAGCCTATAAATAGAAGAGAACTTGTCCTCCTCGAGACATATTCTAGTTGCTGCATTTCAAGGAATTTTCACAATCTCTTGTAAGCTACATTTTCATCAAAAATGACATCTCTGCTTACTTCAATACGACGATCCTCTTTGATGTAGATTTTGTATGCTTTTGATGAAGCACCATAACCAACAAAGATGCCTTTTGTACTTGTAGGATCCAATTTCTTCCTCTTGTCCTTTGGAATGTGCATATAAACTGGACATCCAAATATTCAAAGATGATCCACACTAGGCTTCTTTCATATAAATGCTTCTTCTGGAGTCATATTATTGAGAATTTTTTGAGGGCTTCGATTTTGTAAGTTGACAGTTGTTACAAATGCTTCTCCCCATAAGAACTTAGGGAGATCTTGGTCATGAAGCATGGCTCTAACACATTCTTTAATTGTTCTGTTCTTACTTTCAACAACACCACTCTGTTCAGGGTTATAAGGAACAATTAGCTCCCTCTTTATTCCTGCTTCCTTTCAAAATGCTATAAGCTCTTTGGAGGTGTACTCTCCACCATTATTAGACCTTAGGGTCTTTATCTTCCTTTCTATTAGATTTCCTACTTCATACTTGAATTCTGGAAATTTCTCAAATGCTTCATCTTTGTTCTTGAGGAGGTATATTCATGTTTTCCTAGAGTAATCATCAATAAATTTTACTTAGTATTGATGACCTCCAAGAGATTTTACTGCCATAGGTCCACATACATTAGAGTGTATGCGATCTAAGATGTCCTAGGGTCTTGTATTACTTCTTGCAAAGGGTTTCTTCTCATTATTGCTTAGAGAACATCCCTTACAAATTCCTTCATGTTCTTCCTTCAATTCAACGATGCCAATAACCATTTGATTTAGAGATGGCAATATCTTGCAGTGAAGATGCCCGTATCTTCTATGCCATAATTCAGAAGGTCTAACATCTAAGTGTGCTAATGCTTGAGGAAGAGGTGTAAGAAATCTATACAGTGTCCCCTCATGAATCTGAATTATCTTAGTATGCTCAATGTTAGTTTTTGTAGCATCAAATGTGTTCTAGCCTCGAGATTTGGTAGAGAGGTTAAAATATATGCATTTTCCAAAACCCATAAATCGTTTATGAAAATTCCACTTAGAGACGACTTAATTAAAATAATTAACTAGTTTTTAATATTTCCTAAGTCTAAACTTAGGAAATATGATTAATTAAAAGGTATTAATTAAGTTAGGTGCGAATCTTCTAGAAAAATGCATGGATCGTGTTCTAGTTAATCTTAGCCATCAATTAAGTTTTAATCGTGGCCGTTGATGTTTCAACGAGAGATTATAAGAAGAAACTCGATGGGGCTTAGCGAATACACTTGCAGAGTTTGATTTCACTTGTAGATCGATTTCCAGAGTAGCAGTGCTGAGTTGTTGGAGAGAGAGCTAGTGAGCTTGAAGCAATGAGAGAGGGGTAGAGATGGTAAGGCCAGAGGAAGATTTTCCAGATCTGGTGAGTGCACAACAAAGAGTTAGTGAGTGCCATAGAGAGGCAGCGTAGTGCTTCAGAGGAGATTCCGTTTTGTTCTAGGGAGAAGTAGTGTTACAGTGCCAGAAGCCAGAGAGAGTCCGGAGGCTAGGAGAGTCCATATTCCAAACAATAGTTGATCAGTTAGCGAGAGGTAAAGCTGTTCCTGTGAAGTTTTCAAGCTGAAATACTACTGCAGTGATTGATTTATTTCGCCTACTTATTAATGATAATTTATTTACAGATATTTTCAATAAATTCTGAAATAAACACAACTGCAGTTTGCACTTAATCATAAGTAGAAAATCAAATAGAACACATATAATGAAATAGAAACAATCACATGAACACATGTATTTTTGGACAATTGTCCCCGGAAAAACCCTATGTGGGAAAAACGATGCAGCAGATGAGGGTTTGTATTATTCTTCAACAGTGGAAATCATTTACTGAAATTTGACGAGCAGATGTGTAGAATACACTTGAGATAATTTTTCCGCACCCTTCAGAAGAATTTCTGACACACTGGAGGCACCCTTTCTCCCTCTGCGTCACTCTGCATGGTCTTCCGCGCAGTCATTGCGTCACTCTGCGTGGAGGACCAATGTTGCTTCTCAACGTTGTCCCCTCTGCGTCCTCCTCCTGTCTTCTTCTTCCTCTGCTGACTTCCCCTTCCTCCTTCTGCCTCTGCAACTGCGCCTCTACAACCACTCCCTCTGAAATCGAATTCTATTCCTTCAAAATCGATTTCCTTTGGGTACTGAGTGTGTGCCCGGCTTGCTTTCCAAGCCTTCTCTTATAGACTTCTCGTTGATGAATCAACGACTCAGATTAGATCTCTAATCAATGGCTGAGATTAAAAGATGACTTGATCTTTGTTTTCTAAAAGATGAGCACTCTGCTTTATTAATACCCTTTAAATATTTTAATTTCCCTAAGTTTAGAGTTAGGGATCACTGTAAAATAATTAATTATTTTAATAAAGCATGATCTGAGTGGAATTTCCACAAACGGTTTCTGGGTTCTCTGGAATACTGATGTCCAAGCCCCCTCCCAAAATATGAGACTTGGAACACTTTCCAATGCTACATTATCAACACTCCCTCTTAGCGAGGAAAGTGTTCAAGCAAAATACCAACTGCATCTACTCTGGCCGGAAGCATCTACTGCGCTGTTGATGTCTTCGCCACTACCCCTCATCTTTGCACTACTGCCCTCTGTACTGTTGCTTGTGACACCAACTCTGCCACTACCTCATCTGTACTGCAGCTCCCTATGAATATCAAGTCCACCCATTCCTCTAGTGCAATGGGTTCTTGACCATCCCCATCTTTTCCCTGAAGTAGGTAAACTTAATCTTGCCCAGAACTTTTGTGAGGATATTTGCCACCTATTCTCCTGTAGGAATGTACTTCAACTGTACAGGTCCCCGTTGGACATAGTCTTTGATGAAGTGGCTCCTAATGTCAATGTGCTTCGACTGATCATGAAACGTAGGATTCTCAGAGAGTTTGATGCAACTTTGATTATCACACAAAATTCTAGTTGGTTCCATTCTCTTTTTGAGCAGGTTCATGAGCAACTTACGAAGCCATATGGCCTCACAGGACGCTGTGCTAGCAGCCATATATTCAGCCTCGACTGAGCTTAGTGCCACAAATTTCTGTTTCCTACTGCACCAGGAAGTCATTCTTGATCCTAGATTGAAATAGTACCCACTGGTACTTTTCCTATCTACTGGGCTTCCAGCCCAGTCTGCATCAATGAACCTGGTAGCACTCCACTGGACCTTTGAAGGCTGAGAAGGAGACCAACAAAGGTAACCACAGACCGCTTTGGCCTTGTAGCTAGCCCTACTAGGCAGGAGAGGGCTCTCTCCGTGAGATCATAGCCAAATTGACTGGATAATGAAGATTTTAGGCAAGGTATAGTAGGCTCTAGGGTTTGATTGATTTGAATTTGCTGCTGGATGGTAAATTAGGTCTAGGAAAAACTAGGCCTGGGCACAAAAAATTAGACTTGCAGAAATGTGATGGGGCAAGGTAAGCAAACACTTTAGCACTTTCAGGTATCTTGGTGAGTATGAGAGACTGCTAGGGTTTCAAAAGAGCATGTAAATCATGAATTCTTTTATATCAGAGGAAAGTGAAACACAACTGTGATAATTTCTCCGAAGCATAGCATCAAATAATGAATTCTGCTTATCTAACTTAGGAATCAATCACATTGAGAGATGGACATGAAAATGGAAAGCATAATACATTCAAACATATGAAAACATAAGAGGCAACACTGCTAAAAGTTTAAAACACATACCACCAGAATCCCACTAAAATCGCTGCAACTCTGTCTATTAGTTCCTGCCAAAAATAACTGATTACACTAGTGTTCAAAGATCAATTACATAGCATCGAACCATTGGAATGGCAAAGAAAATGAAAGATATAGAACAAAACAAACTTCTCCCACCCTTAGGGGTCGAAACCATGACTTGTGAAGTTGTTCCCCAAAGTCCTCAACTGGAATCCAAATGACTAGGGAGGTCAACAAACTCATCCCTATCTTTGATGAAACTGATTCACTTGACCCAACAATACAATTTTACTTGATGTATCTACCTCTAGTGACTATAATAAACATAATTACTTTTGATTTTCACATTTACATCAGTAAAACTCCGTGGAATTCATCAACCATCCGAGAAAAAGTCAAAATTCTGAAGATGATAGACAATCTGGAAAAAGCACAGCGTGCCCCTAAGAAAGTGCAACGTGACCTTCAAGCTGGCTTTTGAATGACTTGCTGAAGTCCAAATTGAGCTCAAGATAGCTCATTGGAAAGCTGTTCCTGTCTAGTTATCCAAAATTTCCTTAAGCAATAAAAATGGAGTTAAGCCCCTGAAAAGCCACTTTTTCCAACACTGGTAAAAAAGCATAGTGTGGCCTCAAAAAACAAGGCAGAAAGGTGTTTTTAGCATGTTTTTGGGCTTTTCCACCTGTCAAAACCTTAGATTTTTTATTGCCAGGAGTCAAAATGTGATGTAGAGGCCATTATCTTTCCAACCCAAGTGAGTTTTCATCATTTAGAGTCCTCCAGAAAAAGCGCAACGCAGCCCACGCCGCACTTTTTGCAGTTTGACTATGAAAAATTTCTGAGTTTTCTGCAAAAATAGGCCTCAGAAATGGAGCGATATCTCCCTAACCATGAACATTTTTGCAAAACTGGGAGAGGTTTTTGTTCTTTGGCATGTTAGGAACAAAAACCTCGTCCAGTTTCTCAAGATGCTTCTTTGATTGTCCACAATTTTCTCTACAAAAAGTTGACTTAAACAGGACATTGCACAGTCAGAAAATAGGCTGTGAAGATGTGAATGGATCTCTCATTCTGTAATACTTGTGTAAAATCTGAAGTAGGTTATTGTAGTTTGATATCTTAGGAACAAAACCCTCCTCCAGTTTTCCAAAATTCATCTTTGTTTGGCCACAATATGTTCTGCAAAAAGATGACTGAACAAAACATATCTAGAAAATGTGCCTTAAAGGATTTTTTCAAAATTTCCAAATTTTCTCCAAATTTCCTCAAAATTGCTCCAGAGATGCCAAATATGGTGTGTTATGCTATCATGGATGTATCAACAAGTAGGTCCAACTTATCCTTCTCTTTTTGACAAATTAGGGTTTCCTTTGCACTATGATTTCAAATAGGGTTTGTACTACTCAAGGTCTAGGTTCATGCCTTTGAACCAATACTCACCATGGTTTGGTATCCCTATAGCTGCTGCAATAACATTTGTTGAAATGGTGAATGTCACCCCTACAATGGTGACTTGGTCTTTTTGTAGGTTGGTGATGAAGATTCTAGTCAAATCTGGATAATTTTGCACTTTTTGGACCATTTCACAAAACTCAAAACAACTCACATGTCGGAAGCATTTGACTGCTACGGGTGATGACATCAATTCCCTAGTGTTTGATGGATCAAGTCTTAGAATTGTCCCTCCTTTATTGTAGGTTTTCTTTTCTTCTTCTATGGTGTTTCTGTCTTCCTCCATAATGTTCAATTTTGCTTAGAAACCCTAGGGGAGAAGGGGAAGCAAAACAAAGTGGGATTATAGGGTTAGGGAGTTGGGATAAGTGAGGGAAAATTTAGGGGAGGGTGTAAGGGATTTAGGAAGCTTAGGGAAGTGATGGGGAGTTGAAATGATAAGGGGAATGG
Source organism: Pinus albicaulis (assembly GCA_034641835.2). Taxonomy (NCBI): domain Eukaryota; kingdom Viridiplantae; phylum Streptophyta; class Pinopsida; order Pinales; family Pinaceae; genus Pinus; species Pinus albicaulis. The sequence goes on along the minus strand of CM076570.1, from coordinate 565,601,332 downwards.
GGTTGGGAATTCAATTACAGGGATGTTGTCTAGCTGCCTAGAAAAGCACAGCGTAGGGGTAGGGTTTTAGGGAATATGACTTGGGAATGGGGAATGAAGGGATGTAAGGGTAGTGGGGGATGAACTAGAGTATGAGGGAGGTAGATGGGTCTAGGAGAAAACAAATTAACTTTGCAAATTTGAAAACCAGGGTTTAATCATCAAAACATAGCATGGAGGGTAATGGGAAGTTTCCACCATAAAATTATGACAATGAGTTGAAAGGAGGGGCTTGGAGGATGCAATTTACTTGGAGATAGGTGAAGAAACCGTAATTGCTGCTTAGAACCTTTGCAAACAAGATTTGAGGCCGTGGTTCCTTCACTGCAAAAGGTGCAGCGAGCTTGAGAAAAGCGCAGTGAACCCTGCAAAAAGCGCAGCGTGTCCTTGAGAAAAGTGCAGCATGAGATTGCAGACCACTTGTGGAGGCCTTCCTGAACTCCAAATTGAGGTCATGATAGCTCATTGGAAAGATCTCTCTGTCTGCTACATAATGGACCCCTCAAGCATTGAAAATGATCAAGTATAGTCCCTCAAAAATCAATTCTCCCAAGACTAGTCAAAAAGCACAGCGTGCCCCTAAGAAAAGCGCAACGTGTAGTTGCAGGTCACTGTTGGAGGCCTTCCTGAACTCCAAATTGGGCTCATGATAGCTCATTAGAAAGCTCTTTCTGTCTAGTTATCATTCGACTCATCATACAAGTCATTTGGACACTCCATGATAGAGAAAAATGCATTTTCCCAAGAGTACTCTAGAAGTATAGAAACTCTCTTGTAGGAACTATATTTTGGGCATTTCTTTGGAATGTTGAATCTTTTTGAAACCTTGAGCTGCAACTTTTAAGAACATGAAGTACTTATTATATATAGAAACATAAAATTACATTTTTGAAATTAAAATTTATTGAAGAAAATTGGCTATTACCACTCCTCCAATTGCTGGATTTTATGCATGAAATGAGAGTTTTGGTGACCTTGAAACCCTTATGACCTAATGGAGACATGGAACTGAATGAAATCATGGTGATGATGACTGAAATGATGGTGACAATCTCTGAATGATGATACACTCAGATGAGTGAAGACATGGACCAACAATTTAAATTTTTGGAAGGAGTGGAAATAGTCCTAAACCTAATGTCCAATGACCAAAGTGTTTCTTGAAGACCTAATGAAATGACAAAAATTTGACTATGGGACCCTAACAAGACATGATAAGAGTCCATTTGATCACTGGTGACAGGATGCAAATACTAACACTAACAAAACCCACTCTATTGGATTTCATTGCCCTTGGTGTACTTCAACCCAAACTTGATTGCCCCCTTCAAGTATCTGAGAACATGTTTGGCTGCTGCCTAGTGAGCCCTCCTTGGTTCTACCATGAACTGACTGAGGGTATTCATGGCATAACATATGCTTGGTTTAGTGTTGACTAGGTACATCAATGATCCTATGAGCTGCTTATACAAGGTAGGGCCAACCTCATCATCCTCGGACGTATTGACCTTCTTCCAGTTTGTGATCATTGGCATAGCCCTGGGTCTACAGTCCTCCATCTGAAATCTCTTTAGGATCTCTGTAGTATATCTTCCTTGCCCAAGGAAGATTTCTCCCTTCTGCTGCCAAATCTCCAAACCAAGAAAATAGTGCATCTGCCCCAGATCCTTCATGCCGAACTCTGTAGCCAGATTGTCCTTGCAATCTTTGATGAGCTTAGATGATCCAGTCAAGAACATATCATCTACATATAATACCAGAATTAATGACTCATCCCCTACTCTTAGATAATAGAGGTTGGGATCTACGTCACTCTTGACAAATCCCATCTTCTGCAGGTAGCTATCAATTCACCCATACCACACTCTAGGGGCTTGCTTTAGTCCGTACAAGGCTTTCTTAACTCTGCATACATGAGTCTTTTGCTCATGCGTCTCAAAGCCCTCTAACTGTTCTATGTACACTTCCTCTTATATCACCCCATTCAAGAACGCTATCTTGACATCCATCTGGTGAATTTCCTATCCCATCTTCGTTGCGAGAGAGATGACGGATCTAATCGAAGTGTTCCGAGCTACAGGGGCGAAGGTTTCTTCATAGTCGATCCCTTCCTTCTGTGCATACCCCTTAGCCACAAACCTGGCTTTGAATTTCTCTATGCTGACATCTGCAACATACTTGATCTTGTAGATCCACCTTGATCCTACAACTGATCTGTTATGAGGTCTAGGGACTACTTGCCATACATCGATTGTCATGATGGAGTTGTACTCCTCCACCATAGCGTCTATCCACACCTGATGTTGAGCTGCCTCTCGAAAGCTAGAGGGTTCTCCAACCTGTGCTACCAATGCCTACACACCCCCAAAGTTCAGTCACATTCTTAGGTTCCATCCAATCCCAGATGGCCCAAATCTTCTCTTCATGGACTCTCACTCCATCCACTCCGTTAATATGTCCCAAATAGAGCATCTTTGTAAATCCAAACTCGCACTTGGACAACTTGGCATAGAATTGTTGCTCCTCCAAGTTACGCAATACAACCTCGATGTGCTGCAAATGCTCTTGGCATGTACGACTGTAGATGAGAATGTCATCGAAGAATACCAGCACAAATTTCCTTAATTGACCACAAAAGATGTGGTTCATGCAAGACTGAAAAGTGGTCGGAGCATTGGTCAGCTCGAAGGGCATAACCAGAAACTTGAAATGGCCGTAATGGCAGAGAAATGTAGTCTTAGGGACATCTTGGTCCCTCACCTTGATCTGATGATACCTTGACCTCAGATCGATCTTGGAGAAGTACTTGGATCCCCTCAACTCATCCATCAGTTCATCAATCCTAGGAATGGGGTAGCGGTTCTTCATGGTCTTTTTGTTCAGTACCCTATAATCTATGCACATCCACAGTGTGTCGTCCTTCTTCTTCACCAGAACCACGGAAGAAGCAAAGGGGCTAGTGTTGGGCCTGATGTGTTCCAAAGCCAAGAGCTCATGTATGGCTCTCTTAATCTCATCCCTATAGGCCTTGGGGTGCCTGTAGGGAGTGGTGATCATCGCCTGGATGCCCTGCTCTAGCTTGATGATGTGCTCAAACCCTCGGCCTAGTGGCTGTCCCGGTGGTATGTCCCCGAAAACCGTGGAGTAACGGTCTAGGATATCCTGCACATCGAGATGCACTGGCTGACCTAAGACTCCTGCCTCTGAAATATGCAACTCCACTACCCACTCTATGTCTCCCTTCTGGAAATCTGCCTCCATCCGGTGTGCAGAGACTGTCTGGGGAGGATATGTGTCATGCCTCTGATCATCACATGCTTCCAGCGCTTCTTATCCGTCCACTCCATCTCCAGAGTCTCCCAATATGTAGTGACCTTCCCCAACATGATAAGCCACTATACACCCAATACCACATTGGTATTTGGAGTATCGATCACAAAAAAATGATCCGTCACTGTGTATACCCCCATGGTCACTGCTAATTTCGGAACATACAACATGCACTGCATGGTGTTGGCACCTGCGACCAACACGAAGGAACCATCAAAGCTCTATGTCTGTATGCCCCTCCTCTGCACTAGTTGGGCATTGATGAAGTTGTGTGTGGCCCCTCTGTCCCACCAGTACTGAGACACGCTGCCACTAGACTGTGCCTCGAACTCTCAGCGTTAAGTACTTGGGAAATCCCTGCAAAGATGTAAGGACTCCTCTGGTAGGTGCAAACGCTGCTATTGGAGGAGGTGGTGGTGGATGATCTCCTCCTGGTGCACTAGTGCTGGCATCTCCCTCCAACTCCTCATATGCCTCTTCCTCTCCCTCACTGTCGGAGAAGACCTTAATGTAATGTGCCTTCCCAGCGACACAACGGTGACTCGGTGCCCATGGCTCCTGGCAAGTGAAGCAAAGCTTCATCCGTCTCAAGTCCCTCCGGGTATCATGATCCAAAGGCCCTCGGCCCTTGTTCCCTCTTGAGGGTGGAGCTCTCACGTCTTTCCCCCTCTGCTGGAATGCTGGTTTGTGGGGAAAAGGAGCTCTCGTCCTTGGCATGGCATCTTGCAAGTCCCTAGTCCTCGCTACTGCGTCCTGCAATGTAGTAGGCCTAGTGGATTTGACTAGCCCAACATAGGTTTCGCTAGTCTGTCAATAAACATATACATTGTCCTGGCCATGGACAGGTCTGGAACCATCACTGGGAGCTTCAAGAGCTCGAAAATGTAAGTTTTCGAGTTCCCCGTCTGTTTGAGCTCGGTCAACTCGACATAATGTTCCTTCGAGTCTTTCCAATCAAATCTCTCAACCAACCTCCAGGTGAAATCCGCATATGCTGTCATCCCTATGTGACCCAGCGTAGGCATCCCGTGAAACCACTAATCATTGGCTTCTCCCTCAAGGTGCAGCGTTGCCACCTTGATGGCCTCTACCTCTGCCATTTTGTTTAGCTGAAAGTAAATGTCCAGCTTCTCCACCTAAGTCTTTGCCGAACACTTAGATGATCCATCATAGTTAGGCAAGAAAAATCTGCCCATAGTACGTTGCAGGTCACTACCCTGCGTGTACCCTCCTCCTCTATTCTGGCTGTGTGGTATGCTGTTGTTTTTCAGCTGGCAGAATTCATTGAAGGTGAGGGCATCTCCGAACTCTGGCCCATATGACTGATATTCTGCAAAATACTCCCTGTAGTGAGCCACCTCCAGCTCCTGGGGTCCTCTCGTTCCCGTTGCTGAAGTCAGGAATGTGGGCATGGTGGAATGTGGTGGAGTGTGTGGCACTACCTGCTGCGCAGCTTTATGCTCTAGTATATGGTGAGAAGTACCAAACCCTTCTCCATTGTGAAATTCCCTTGGAATTTCCCGTTGTTTGTTCTCCTTGACAAACTTCTGTCACAGGTCCTTTATCTTTTTGGAAAAGTCTTGCACTGATTTTAAGAGGTTACCAAACTCCTCCTCTTCATCTCTTTCTTCTGCCATTGGTGCCTTCCCTTTGCCTTCCTCCACTGGAACATTGTCCTCTTGATTAGGTGTGATTTCGAGCCTACGCTCTCTGCTCCTGTACCTCTGCTTCCGGTAGTAATGTACTCTCTATCTCCGGGTGTCGTAGACCAATTGCTCCACAGGTTGAGCCAAGTCTATGAGCTTCGATACCATTGTAATATCCCAAATTGGGAATAGACGGTAATACAAAGCAACACAAGACTAAATCTACAACAAATAGAAGCATGCATGAAAAGCACTGAAAATAAACCAGAATTGCTGAGCCATTTTATTAATCTTTTTGAAATGAGGGACAAGTGCAAATATTGCTTAGAAGGATAGCACCTTGGCCTGCTCTAGGCAAGCTGAAATGGTCTCTCTTTCCCTGTTCAGAAACTCTGCTACTTTGTTGCTCTGCGTGGCTCCTCCTCTACGCTGCCCTGCTGGAAATGTTGCTGCTGGCTGGAAAGGGACTGCGAAAAGGGGCTGTTCTACTGCTCATAAAAATCCGAAACTCGGACACCAGACTCTCCTCCAAAAACCCAGAATAATCTGCGAAGGATTTTCGGAAATGCTGACCTCGGAAAATCACCCCCTTGGGATGCGTACACACTTCTGTTATGTACGTTGGCCTCTGAATTGAACTGCTGGAAAGAATGGCTACCAACTACCCAAGAACTCTGCTATGGAAGGGTTGATGCCCTCACAAGACTCCAGATTGAAATATCTCAACCTTCCTCCTCTCCTGGAGTTGCTCCACTCCTGGACTGCGTAATCCCTTGATTGACTGTGCTGCCCTAGGAAGAACTGCGTATTCCTGGTGCTGAACTGATGATGCTGCTCACAAAACTGAACGTAGGACTCCTCTCCTGAGAAGGCACTCGAAGTCCCCCAAGGACGAGGTTGGGATCTCCGCTCGGAGACACTCGTGTGCTAAACAACACTTGCAGACTCGGCTAAACAAATCAAGCGTGCTCTGGTCTAGATAAACAAAAATTCTGAAAATGTATGAATGGATGACATGACTGACCTCATCCCCTTTTTATGCTATTGAGCCTCACACGTTCCCTTGGGCCCACCCACTGGTGCTGTGCTGTCCCTTCGCCATGCCGTCCCTACGCTACTCTGCGCTACCTATCCCCACGCTGCCACTACGCTGTTTGTCCCCACGTTGCGTCTGCACTGACTAAGCTGCCACCTCTCTTGCACTGTCACTAAGACGCTATCACTTGGCCTCATGGGCCCCACCTTTCTTTTAATTATTTGTCTTAGTGACTTTAGGAAAGAGATTTTATTCTATGGTTGGGTTATGGGTCCCTTAACCCCTTTATTTCTTGCTGAATATTAGAAAAGAAAAATTTAACAAAAATTAATATTCCAATTAGCTGTCTGCTAATTGGGAATATTACACAAAGAGGCTGATTCTCGATGGAGTTCGAGATCATGTGGTGTCTCACATAGCTAGCAAAGATACTACCAAGCAGATGTGGGATGCTCTTGCCCAGTGTTTTAAAAAACGGAATTGGCCAGCTACCAGACCGAGGTAATGACTTGGTAATGACTCGGTCGACTTGGTTGCAATGACTCGGTTTTTGTAAAAAATACATTAAATATTAATTTTTTTGTACAAAAACATAAATTTAAAGATTTTTATTCATGTTTCCAAACACAAAGCATTACAATATAGATAATTCACAAAAGACAACATATGATCAAAGTAGGCTCATGAATATATCCATTATATCAAAATTGCACCTAGTGCACTGTCCAATACAGGATGATGATATAGAGATCAAAACAAAAAACATAACCAATGTCACTAACATCATGTCATCAAGGCACATAGAGGGATTGGTGCTCTTGATTAAATATGAGTTCCATACCCTAATACATGACAAAATTCGATGGAAACATTGCAATAACCCAATCCTGGAATCCTGAAAAACTGATAAGTCTGCTGGATTTTGAATGAGATCTAAAATTCTACTTTCTCCATATGAAATCCAATGAGGTTGGAACCACTCTCAAACATCCTGAGTCATTTCATGGTAATGTTAAAAATTTAAGTAAAAGGATGTCATTTTTACTTTAAGAATTTAACATTACCATGAAGCTGCTCCAAAAACCAACTCCACAACTTTCAGAAAACCTCAAACAAACCTAACAATAGAATTAAATTCGGTTTCAAGTACATAAAAATTGATTTTTTGGGCCCACCGGCCGGCGGAATTGGCTCGGCCGAGTTAACTCGGACCAGGGCTGGTCGGTCGGTTTGTTACCGAGCCGGCCGAGCCGGTACAAAAACCGGCCGGCTCGGTAACAAACCGGCCAATTGGCCGTTTCTTGTCCCTGGTCGGACCGGCAAGCCTAATGGCTCGGTCGACCGAGCACAGTACAGTCGAATCGGCAGACACCAGCTAGCTCTTGCGTTATCTTCGGGATCTTTCGAGTGGAAGATATGTCGGAGAAGAAAGTGAGATGTACCAGAAGGATGTTTGAAAAAGGAACGTGTGACTCCCTCGAGAAGACGGTGGAAGATGTATCTTCAGTGACTTGTGGCGGTGACATGACTTTGGAAACCACTGTGTCCCCCTTGATAGGTTAATTATTCCCCGAAGAGACATTTTCTGTGAAAAGCCACAAAAATAGACCTTGCAGCGCTTGAGCGCGACCCCGACGGTTCGGCCTTGCGCGATGGGAAATCCACCAAGAGAAGCGCGTAAGTGAGCCTTCTGTCTGCGATGTATCACCATTGCCAACTTCTTTCTGTCCAGAGTGTATCACACGCCAAGCTTAACAACGATTGTTTTTAAAAATAAATGGCAGGAAGTTTGATTCAACCAACTCCTGAACGAGTCTCTAAAATGAGTTGGGAGGTTTGGCTCTGGATCTCCATGTAGGGGAAGTAGTTTTCCACCTATCATGGAAGCTTCCTTGAGGATAGGGCCAATCCCACCATTGTACGGATCCCAACTCCCCTTCCACCATCTATATAAGCTTGTCATTTTCCCGTTGCAAGCTAGTCTGAATAGAGCTGAATCAATAATAAGGAGATTATCGTCAGACAACCGAAGAGAGAGAGACTTGTCCTATTCTCGACGAGCTTTACCGAGACGTACTCCTCTGTCAACCCGCCGAAGGAAGATCCAGCGTTAGAGCTCAGGTTGTATCTTTCTTTGTTCTGATTAATAATAAACGACTTTGATTATGGTTCCACTCAGATGTTTATGTTTTATGCTATGAGTTGTATCTTCTCTGACTGATACATAATTGCATGTTTTAGGTTTTACGCTTGTGTGTTTGTTGTCTCTTCTTGTACGTGCAGGTGTTCGATCGTGTCGAGCGGGAGAATTGTGATTTGCCAAAGCAAGGGACGGAAGCGCTATCTTCTCCACAAACGACAGCAGCGTAGGACTTAAGGTAGGCCTCTTGCCGCATCTTGGTCTTTTGCAATTAGGAACTTGCGTCTTAGCGTGACTCGGTTGTTGCTAGACCCGATTTGGGCTAGTAGGGATTGCCTTTGTCCGCAGAGGGGATTTACCTCTCCAACAAACTGGCGACTCGGTTGGGGAAACATTGATTGGAGTTTGTCTTGTCTTTTCGGTTGATTTTGGTCTTTTCCTGCTTGATCAGCTCTTGTGGTTCGCTCTTTTCTAGTGTTAAACTTTCATTTAGCTTCACCATCCCTGATCTGCTCCTTGATTGCTCTTTTTCATCTTCTGCATTAGTAAACTCGACTGGCGCGGTTTTTTCCTTGACAGTCGTGTCATTTGGCGCATGTCGCCAGTTTATCCCCCTCGCCAATCCTCTTCTGGCGCTAGTTGCAGCCTGACAGTCGTGCCAATCCTGTAAGGTGCTAGGGTTTGCTTCCTTTTTGAGCTTTCTCAGCTTGGTCTATGGTTTTGGTGTCATTTTTTCGACTGCCTGAGTGTTTTGGAGCCTTGTTTGACTGTGTGTGACCTTCATCCTCTGGTTGTTTGCCCTCTTCTATCGGTTTTTACATTCTAGCCCTAGGGCATCTAGGTGCTATAGCGTGTCGAGCCTCCCGTGGGAGTTTTTGGTCCTCGTTTGATCAGTCAATTTCATTATTGCTTCTTTGCATTCGTTTGGTGGTTGTCCATTGTTTTATTGCGTTATTTGAGTAATTGGCTTCTTCTTCATTCGAATTCCGCTTTGTCTCGTTTTGAGCCTAGATTACATGGTTCGTTTGAGTCTTTGGGATTCCTATTTGTTTTGAGGGACTTCTTTGTCAATTTGAGGTCTGATCGTGTGTTTCGCATTGAGTGAAACTTGCTTGTCTTTGCTCTTTTGCTATCACTTCTCAAATTGTTCTTTTCATTAGTTTTCATTTTGTTTAGTGCACTTTGCTCTTAAACATTGAAAGTACAAAAAATCTCTTTTTCTTTTGATTAGTTAATGTAAATTGAATCTTTTCTGTGATTTGTAACTCTGAAAGAAAAGCTTTTAGTTTCCGTTAGCGTGCATTAGAGATACTAGTGGTTGTTTTGTGATCATTTTGTTATTGTGTGAAAGCTATCAACATTCCCGTGGTTAGCTATTCATCGAACGAAATGATACGTTGTGGCATGTAGTGTGCATTTAGGGGATTTTGAGACATAACATTCGGTAGGGCCTGGAAATTGAAACATAATTGAAGATCAACACTAAAATTTATTCAATTTACCTTAATGCAGCATTGAAACATTAACGAAATATTTAGAGGTCTAGGCTAGTGACGTGTTCCGGCGTCGTTAAACCTAGTAGCTGTCGTTCGCCTCTTGGCTTTAGATAGCACTAGTACGAACTTGTGCTCCCCGTACCGTCGTGTATATAAAGGGAGACCCCACTAGGTTGCTATCCTTTATCTGTAGGAAGCCGAGTCTGCCGCCTTATACCCGTGATACACCGGACACAGCATTCAGGGAGATTGCCTGCACGTACGTCAAGTTCTTGGTTGATTTCTCTTTCATTTTGAAACCAAGGTGTATATTGCAGTTCATGGATATCTGGTACACCCTTTGCCTAGATTACCAGAGTAGTCATTTTGATCTTTTCTGAGTCTTTAAATTTGCAAGGATCATCAAGCGCTTGTCCTTTCACGCTTGTTTCAAAATTGAAAGAGATAGTCACCTTTCATTCGTTTCTCGACTCTTAAAACATGAAACGGTGAAGTTTCTGAGTTTCAATGTGGTAAAATAAATCACCTGCGATCACACGCCCTTTTAGAATCTGCTTGCCGGCCGTTTGATTGTGTGCCTTGGTTTTTTTAGCCCGTGTGTTTTGTTTGATCTCTTCCTCTTGTCGTTACTGTCACAGTGGCGGAACTCTCAGTTTCGTCTACTGGTAGTCCATACACAGACGATTCATCAGAGGTCTCTCAATCCTCTGTTGAACCTCAGCAGCCGATTATCTCCGAGTTTCCCGACGGGGGACCAGTTCTATCTGAGCTTCCCTTTGGAGGACCAGTTGAGTTCAATTGGCCCTTATCCAACGCTTGGTTTGGATTTGGAGTAGGGGAATATTTCCCTCCTCTTACATCGGGTTCGCCCTTTCTAGCTGCTGTTATTCCTCCTAGTCCTCACCATCTTCCAGAAGATCTAGCGGCAGGCTCAGATATGGGCTCATCTAGTCCTTCTCCTAGTGAGGAAATCCCCACGTCTGGTGAAGATTACCAGTTGTTCCCAGAAGACAACCCCAAGTTATTTGTCATGTCTTCACTGAGTCCTTCACTTCCAGCAGGGTATAGATCCTTAAGTTAGATTATGATCGTTGTCGCCTCTATGGGAGTATCAACTCCTTATACGAGGTCGATTATTCCTTCGTTGGGGATGTCCCCAAGGACACCCCTCACATCATCTCCTCAGGTCACTTCAGTACCTGTCAGGCCCATTGTCTGTGTGGCCGCATCTACACCTGTTGTTACCACTCAGTTCGTAAGGACTGTGTCACTTCCCGAAGACGTCTATATAGCATCCACTATTCCGCAGAACATTTCTCCTGAGGAGTATCGGTTGTCCCTATAGCAATCGAACTCCGAGGTCGGTCAATCCTCCCAAGATCCCAACCGTCCGTATTTTTCACATTATGCACAGGATTGTACACCCGTCTACATTTTTCCATATCAATACGATGAGCAGGGAAACGCTTTACGTTTTCCTGCTCCAGAGGCTTATCAATATGTTCAAGGTTTTCTGTCTAACCAGGCTGGGCAACCTTCTAACCCGCAAGGACAACCCTTCCAGGGTCAACCTTTGGGCCAGCCTGGTTATTCTTATAACTCGCAAGGACAACCCTTACAAGGCCAACCCTCGGGCAGTAGGGGTTGTAATACGGTCCGCAAGGATAGTCCTACAATCCTCAAGGTCAACCTATACAGCCTCACCCTGTGGTCCAACCAGGGCAACCTCAAGGGCCCACAGGTCAACTGGGGTACCAACCGAGGCCGTTGTACGGTCCTGGGGGGTAAATCCAACCCTCTCAACCCATGGTGCAACCTCTGCAACCTCAATTTCCTGTTGGCAACCTCAATTTCCTATTGGTCTGAATGTTGCACAGCCAGGGCCCTCTTATGGTCCTGTTGCAGGTCAAACTGGTTATCAGGCACAGACTGGCCCTATTCCACCACCAGGCCAACCGGCCCATCCGGCACACCCTGGTGTCCCTCACCAGCCAGGTCAACCTGTTCAACCAGTGCAACCTGTTCAGCCGGGTCACCTTGTTCAACCAGGACAGCCCGTTCAGCCAGGTCAACCTGTTCAACCAGGCCAGCCTGCACATTCTGTTAACCCTGCTCAATAGCTGATTTACTCTATGCCACAGCAGAATCCGCCTGTGCACCCCACTTATCAGGCTCAGCAGGGCCCCACTTATCAACAACCTACTCAACCCCAAGGCGGTTATTATCTTCAAGGTCAATCTCGACCGATTTACAACCCGCCCCAAGGGTCTAATTATTATCTTCATCCGTCTGCTGGAAGGCCATTGGCTCTCCGGCTCTTACATCGTCTCCCAATGCCTTAGAGGCATTCGATGGTCGGGAATCAAAACCCCTAGGTGTTCTCGAGAGTTTGCTGATGACGTTACAGGGGAAGACAATCAACGTAGAAGTAGAAGTGGTTGACGCCAAGCTTAACTACAATCTTCTTCTTGGCCGCAGTTGGACTCACGCCATGCTATGCGTGCTGTCCACCCTCTTCCGGCTTCTCAAGTTCCCTCATGAGGGCAAAATCGTCACTGTGGATTAGTTGTCTTTCTTCACCTCATCCTCTGAGAACAAAGTTCCTTACGTGGATTAGATCTCCAATCCCGCTGACAGTGTAGGACCCAGTGTCTTCAAGGACCCCGTCCTCATGGGTATTTTTCCCGCGCCACCATCGCACACCGTTCAAGTTAATACGGTCTCTAGGTCTCCCGTTCGGTTTAAAAAACGCCGGGGCCACCTTCCAGCGTGCTATGCCTTATGCTTTCCACGACATACGCCATATTGTTCAGCCATATCTAGACGATTTGTCGGCCCATTCAGCTCGGCGTGAGGACCACCCCGAACACCTTCGCCAGATTTTCCTCCATTGCAGTCGCTACAATATTAGGCTCAATCCTCATAATTGCGCCTTCTGCGTGGATTCTGGCCGTCTTTTGGGATTCATCGTCTCTAAAGATGGAATTCGCCTTGACCCCCTCAAGGTTGAGGCCATCATTAACCTCCCATCCCCTTCCTCGTTACATCAACTGTAGAGTTTGCAGGGGAAAGCTAACTTCCTACGACGCTTCATTCCGAATTATGCGGAAGTGGCCAAGGGCTTTACGCGACTTTTGAAACAGGACGTTCCCTTCCATTGGTACGAGATTGCCCAACAATATTTTGATAAGCTTAAAACGTTGCTCATCAATGCTCCGCTGATACGTCCTCCCAACTATCATTGCGATTTCACCCTTTATTTGGCCGCCGCTGCATTTAGCACAATAGCTATGGTTTTAGTACAGGATGACGACGATGGAAATGAACACGTAGTTTACTATCTATCTCAGAACCTTCTCGAAACGGAAACACGCTATGCTCATGTTGAGAAGTTGGCTCTCGCCACGGTTCAGGCCGTTCAGCAATTCCGCCATTACATCTTGTTGCATACCGTAACCGTGGTTTTCGACTGCAACCCCATGACGTATATCTTGTCTCGACAATTGCTGGGGGGCAAGTACTCCAAGTGGATTGTAATCCTTCAGGAGTTCGATTTAGAGTTCACCACTGCTAAGTCAACGAAATCATTGGTTTTTGCTGATCTGATTTGCTTTCTCCCGACAGACTCTGTTCCATCAAGATCCGAGGATCATATCGCGGATGAAACACTCTTTCTTATCAGCACTCGTGACCCATGGTACGGTGACATTATCGTGTATCTTCAAACATTCACGTTCCGGTCTGAATTGACAAAGGATGCTCGACGTCGGGTTCGGCATTAATCTCAACCATACCGCATTGTAGGAGATACCTTGTACCGTGTCGGAGTTGATTCCGTGCTCCACTGGTGCTTGACCCTGGAAGAGGCTGAAAGAGTCTTGAATGATTGTCACAGTGGCGCCTGTGGCGGTCACATGTCTGGATATGCCACCGCCCAGAAGATTCTGTGTGCGGGTTACTTCTGGCCATCTATATTCAAAGACTGTATTTTTGGAGTCCGAAAATGTCATGCGTGCCAGGTCTTTCAGCGCAAGATGCGCATGCCACCCCTACCCTTGCATCCTGTCATTACCGTGGGCCCTTTTGCTAAATGGGGCGTAGATTTTATGACATGTAACCCTCACTCGGCCGGGGGGCATGCTTATATAATCGTTGCCGTAGACTACTTCACTAAGTGGGCCGAAGCGATGCCTACATTAGCTGCCGACGGTAAGACAGTTGCCCAATTCCTTTTCAACCATGTTATTACGTGTTTTGGAGTCCCTCAGGCCATTGTTACCGATCATGGCACCCATTTTCGGGATTACATGATGGTTGAGCTAATGTCAAAGTTGGGCTTACGCCATGATAGCTCAATGCCATACTACCCCCAAGTGAATGGCCAGGTTGAGGCCGTGAACAAGGTTTTGGTCACAATGCTTCAACGAACGATTGGTATCCACAAATCCAACTGGCATCTCCAATTGTTCTCAGCTCTCTGGGCTTATCGAACGTCTGTAAAGAGCGCAACCGGATTCACACCTTTCCAATTGGTGTATGGTTTGGAAGTGACTCTCCCGGTTGAATGCGAAATTCCTTCCCTGAAGTTGGCTGTGGAACTGTTGCCTGACACTTCTCCGGAGGAAGAACGTCTCTTGTATTTGGAACGACTGGATGAAATCCGCCGCTTAGCTGCTTTGATCATTGAGGCACAAAAAAAGTGGGTCAAAGCCCATTTCGATCAATCGGTTTCTCCACGTTCTTTCATTGAAGGGGACCTCGTCCTCCTATATGACCAAGCACATGATAAACTTGGAACAGGCAAATTCCAGCCCATGTGGCATGGGCCCTATATAGTTAAACGATTATTAAAAAATGGGGCCTATGAGCTTATCGACTAAGAAGGAGTTCCCCTGGCGCAGCCTAGGAATGGGTTGTACCTCAAAAAGTACTACGCTTGAGTTATTCTCGTGTGGTGTGTGTGTACTTAAGTGAGTGTTTTCATTTTTTGTGCATGTGTGGTGTGGTGTGCTTTGTAAGCGTCTTTTTGTTGATTGGGTCTTCCTGATTGTGTAGATGTCTATTACTCCTTTTCTCAGTTTCGCGGATGGTGCCTCTTGCAGTATCAGGAATCTGTCTTCGACAGCCTGGGTAATCTACAATCCTGTTGGTGAGTTGGTTAATTTGCAAGTTGTTTGTCTAGGGCCTACCACAAATAATGTCGCGGAGTATAGTGCCATTTTAGAATTATTAAACAAGGCTGTTAACCTCGGTATTCGTGCATTACTTGTGTATCTGGACTCACAACTTGTAGTACTACAACTTAACGGTCATTATTCAGTTAGAAACCCATCCATTTTACGTCTGTATCTATGTATTCGTTTACTGGAAAGAAATTTTGATTACATTACATATCAACATATACCCAGACACATGAATGCGTTAACAGATGCAGTAGCTAATTTGGTTTTAGATAGACACTTGCGCAACTTGTAAAAAACATCATCAGATGTAAAAAGATCCATCCAGAAATATATATATATATATATATATATATATATATATATATGTCGAATAGTTTGCAGTTTGACGTTCCCTTCCATTGGGACGAGATTGCCCAACAATATTTTGATAAGCTTAAAACGTTGCTCATCAACGCTCCGCTGATACGTCCTCCCAACTATCATCGCGATTTCACCCTTTATTTGGCCGCTGCATTTAGCACAATAGCTATGGTTTTAGTACAGGATGACGACGATGGAAATGAACACGTAGTTTACTATCTATCTCAGAATCTTCTCGAAACAGAAACACGCTATGCTCATGTTGAGAAGTTGGCTCTCACCACGGTTCAGGCCGTTCAGCAATTCCACCATTACATCTTGTTGCATACCGTAACCGTGGTTTTCGATTGCAACCCCATGACGTATATCTTGTCTCGACAATTGCTGGGGGGCAAGTACTCCAAGTGGATTGTAATCCTTCAGGAGTTCGATTTAGAGTTCACAACTGCTAAGTCAACGAAATCATTGGTTTTTGCTGATCTGATTTGCTTTCTCCCGACAGACTTTGTTCCATCAAGATCCGAGGATCATATCGCGGATGAAACACTCTTTCTTATCAGCACTCGTGACCCATGGTACGGTGACATTATCGTGTATCTTCAAACATCCACGTTCCGGTCTGAATTGACAAAGGATGCTCGACGTCGGATTCGGCATCAATCTCAACCATACCGTATTGTAGGAGATACCTTGTATCGTGTCGGAGTTGATTCCGTGCTCCACTGGTGCTTGACCCTGGAAGAGGCTGAAAGAGTCTTGAATGATTGTCACAGTGGCGCTTGTGGCGGTCACATGTCCGGATATGCCACCGCCCAGAAGATTCTGCGTGCGGGTTACTTCTGGCCATCTATATTCAAAGACTGTATTGTTGGAGTCCGAAAATGTCATGCGTGCCAGGTCTTTCAGTGCAAGATGCGCGTGCCACCCCTACCCTTGCATCCTGTCATTACCGTGGGCCCTTTTGCTAAATGGGGTGTAGATTTTATGACATGTAACCCTCACTCGGCCGGGGGGCATGCTTATATAATCGTTGCCGTAGACTACTTCACTAAGTGGGCCGAAGCGATGCCTACATTAGCTGCCGACGGTAAGACAGTTGCCCAATTCCTTTTCAACCATGTTATTACGTGTTTCAGAGTCCCTCAGGCCATTGTTACCGATCATGGCACCCATTTTCGGGATTACATGATGGCTGAGCTAATGTCAAAGTTGGGCTTACGCCATGATAGCTCAATGCCATACTACCCCCAAGTGAATGGCCAGGTTGAGGCCGTGAACAAGGTTTTGGTCACAATGCTTCAGCGAACGATTGGTATCCACAAATTCAACTGGCATCTCCAATTGTTCTCAGCTCTCTGGGCTTATCGAACGTCTGTAAAGAGCGCAACCGGATTCACATCTTTCCAATTGGTGTATGGTTTGGAAGTGACTCTCCCGGTTGAATGCGAAATTCCTTCCCTGATGTTGGCTGTGGAACTATTGCTTGACACTTCTCCGGAGGAAGAACGTCTCTTGTATTTGGAACGACTGGATGAAATCCGCCGCTTAGCTGCTTTGATCATTGAGGCACAGAAAAAGTGGGTCAAAGCCCATTTCGATCAATCGGTTTCTCCACGTTCTTTCATTGAAGGGGACCTCGTCCTCCTATATGACCAAGCTCATGATAAACTTGGAGCAGGCAAATTCCAGCCCATGTGGTATGGGCCCTATATAGTTAAACGATTATTAAAAAATGGGGCCTATGAGCTTATCGACTAAGAAGGAGTTCCCCTGGCGCAGCCTAGGAATGGGCTGTACCTCAAAAAGTACTACGCTTGAGTTATTCTCGTGTGGTGTGTGTGTACATAAGTGAGTGATTTCATTTTTTGTGCATGTGTGGTGTGGTGTGCTTTGTAAGCGTCTTTCTGTTGATTGGGTCTTCCTGATTGTGCAGATGTCTGTTACTCCTTTTCTCAGTTTCGCGGATGGTGCCTCTTGCAGTATCAGAAATCTATCTTCGACAGCCTGGGTAATCTACAATCCTGTTGGTGAGTTGGTTAATTTGCAAGGTGTTTGTCTAGGGCCTACCACAAATAATGTTGCGGAGTATAGTGCCATTTTAGAATTATTAAACAAGGTTGTTAACCTCGGTATTCGTGCATTACTTGTGTATCTGGACTCACAACTTGTAGTACTACAACTTAACGGTCATTATTCAGTTAGAAACCCATCCATTTTACGTCTGTATCTACGTATTCGTTTACTGGAAAGAAATTTTGATTACATTACATATCAACATATACCCAGACACATGAATGCGTTAACAGATGCAGTAGCTAATTTGGTTTTAGATAGACACTTGCGCAACTTGTAAAAAACATCATCAGATGTAAAAAGATCCATCCAGAAATATATATATATATATATATATATATATATATGTCGAATAGTTTGCAGTTTGTGTACATCACATAAAATCAAAAAATGTACATGTCTGTCTAATAATAGCCGGAGACAACATGTCTCTCAAAAATATGCATATAAAAGCCCTAGATGGCTAATCAGCGTGGTGCTCGTGGTAACATGTCACCACGCGCACCAATCGCCTCAACAATCGATGGAGGCGACTAGGCACCCCCACAGTGTGTTGCTGGTAAGCCATCGTGATGTCTGCTAGCCGTGCATAGTCCGGGATTCCCCGGGCAATACCCTCCAGGTTCTGGATTAGCTCACTCCCTTCACCGCCCTCAGCTTGAGGGTCATGTGCGAGAGGGGTCCTCCGTGCAATGGGCGACATGCTCGCGGGGCTCTCTGGGCCAACATCTGCATACACATAGAATTGTTGTTAGAATAGGCATGTATCACAAAAAAAAATCATAAATACATAAAAAATAAAAAAGAGTCATACCTAGCTCCTTGTCCCAGTCCTCCCCCTCCGGAAGTGGAAGATTTGGGTCTCCCATGAAATCGGTACCAGCGTAGGGCCAATCCTCAACTACAATCAGCTGACGCCGTAGCCATACAAAAAACTCGGGCCTCCAGGACTTCTGCTGGCCCCCTCTTGATCTGGGCATGAGTGCTGCCCATCGAGCCATCCTCGGCTCCCTCAGTGACGGCTCGGCGACTATCACCCCTTGGCCCTGGAAAATTGGTAATCGTTCCAGAATGAACAACACCAGAATGGAACCATACCCAAACTGTTTCAGTTTGGCCTTCTTGCACTTTGTCAGCTGCCGTTTGATGTTTGTTGTCACGGCAGTGGCCCAATAAAAAAGTGTAGGATTCATGCATTCGGAGGCTAGTAGGAGCTGTGCTTTGGTTGCCTCGTGCGGTGCCTTCGACCCCGCAACCCGCGTAATGGTGTGAAGCACTACTCGGAGTGCTAGATCGCGGATTGTGTGGATGTCTACTTTCCCACTGCCCGATCCTGTTTGTGCCCCTGGGCACACTCTCGCCATTACCATCTCCATTTTTTCTCCAGAAGCTCTACTGCCTGTCATGATTGGCACTGGGCCTCTGCGTGACAATCCGGTTATGAAATAAACATCAGAGACCTCAAGTTCTAGTACTTGGTGTCGGAGCTTGAACACTTCTTCATTCTCATTCCATATGCCAACCAAATATTGCAATAGCTTAGGTTGAGCTCTCAAACATGGTGTGAGGAAGAACTTCTTGAGACCACAGTCCCGGAGGGCAGTCATGCAAGCCTCATTTTGCATGGCCATTTCATCCTCTTCCCCATGTTCCCTCTCCTTCCACTCAATCACCATTGTGGCTGGATATCTGCACCAACATGGTCAAAAACACCTTATTAGATCTCTGTAACACTTAAAAATTCATTTGAGTGGCTCACATTTTGAGAAACTAAGGCGGAAATTTGAGTTTTGCCATTGGCGCGACCCCTTTGCAAAAAGGAGCCAATTGGCGTGGGTCCGTTCCTGATACTCACGCCAATTCACCGAGCCCTAATTTTGCAAAGGGTTCCCCCAGAGATCAAACACACAATGGAAATTTACAAAAAATGAATCAAAACAAAGCTAAGGGGAGCGCCTCTTACTTGGAACAAACGAGATGTAATATCCCCAAAGGGGAACAACCAGTAATAAACAGAAATACACCAATGCAGATATAGAAAATATAATAATGAACCAGATCACTGAATCATATCACATGGAACACCAGAAACTGAGCCATTTTATTAATCAGAAAGTACATAGAGAGGAGTACAATAAATCAGAGCAAGTACACCTATCCTTGCCCTAGGAAAGTGGAGACCCTTTCAACAGACAAATGGCTGCAACAAGGACAGCGTCCTAGCTGCTCTGCAAGCTGAAGATGAACTGCGCTGGTGCTGGGGCTGAAGACTGCAAAC
The DNA here is from genome assembly GCA_034641835.2 of Pinus albicaulis. Lineage (NCBI taxonomy): Eukaryota > Viridiplantae > Streptophyta > Pinopsida > Pinales > Pinaceae > Pinus > Pinus albicaulis. The sequence continues at coordinate 565,581,751 of CM076570.1, read as the reverse complement.
CCTCCACAATAGAAAACGCTGTCTCTGCTAGTGACAGCGCAGGAAACCCTCCAGACAATAGATCAGCCACTGAAGGCTAGAAAACGCTGTTGAGCCTGCCTCTCCCAAGTCGGCTTCTCAGATCAGCGTCCTACCAAGTGGATCTGCTCCAGAACACTCAGATCGACGGGGTCTTGAAGCCTCCCATACCCGGTCTGCGTCCTTCTCTCCACCCCGATCCGCGTCCTCCCTGAGATCCCCTTTAAACATAACGAGATCTATGTTTGGATGCGACAATATCTCTTCGGATCTACGGCCTCTAGAGGTGCCGGATACGATGTTAACCTTCGGATCCCGAACTAGATACACTGATATTTCTTGAATCTGCAACTCTCCAGTGGATCCTGAGTGCAAAACCCCGGTCTGTAACATACAGACTAGATACATACATACAAGACTAGATCTGCAAGATCTATCCTTCCCAAAGCGGGATCTAACAATAAGCCTTCAGATCTGCAACCCTTACCTTCAGAAATGGACAGCGTCCTCACTCTAGGGCTAGACAGCGTCCTTCTGCCTCCCTAAACAGCGTTTTCTCTGCCAGACCAGAACTGCGTCCTCCTTGGACAGCGTCCTTCCTCTCCTGAAAGGATCAACGTCCTCTCTCCAGATGAGACAGCGTCCTTCTCCTTCAAGAATCAGCGTCCTTCCTTCTCTTGCTCTGCGCAGCCACAAGAGGGCTTTCTCCTCCTCAGATATGCTTCAGAAACTGCTGCTGCTCTGCTGCTGGGACTGAAAGATGGAACTCAGAGAAACCTTACTAGGGCGGGCACTCGAAGTCCCCCGAAGCTAAGGGTGAAACCAGAAAACCTTACCAGGGCCGGCACTCGAAGTCCCCCGAGGCTAAGGGTGAGATCTCCGACCGGAGACACTCGTGCACTAAGCAGTGCTGCAGACCGACTAAACAACCGGCGTGCTGAAGCAGACAAAGTCTAGCTATCAATAAGAATATCAAATCATGAATGATCAAATGAGGTGAGAGCCTCTCCTTTTATAACATCAAACTCCCTCCAAAAACTTAACTCTCCCTGGATCTGCGCAGTTTACCTTGGGTTAGCCTGATGCCTCCCCCATCATATCCACGTGGACCCCCAAGGCCCCCTCTCTAAGTTACAACGTCAATCTACTAGGAAAAAGAACACTTTATTATAAAGTGAGGTGACCCCTCTTATTTCTCACTTTATTTATTATGTCTAGCTAAAGCAGCAAAATAAAGCAAAAATGAAATATTCCAATTAGCAAGGCTAATTGGGAATATTACAGTCTCCCCCGGCAAAACGTTGCTTGTCCTCAAGCAACTGAAGTGATGGATGCTGTAAAGTCCGCTTGCTCTCCCAAGTGGCATCCTCATCCGGCAAAAATTGCTTGTTCTCAAGCAATGCTTGAACAAGCCTACTCTCTAGCTGATGCTCCCTGCCGATACTGCAAAATGTGCCTGGGTCCCACTGAAACCTCTCTGTCTCCTGCATCACCCTGACATGAAGGGATATGTCAATGCCAGGATCCCAAACTGGCCTCTCATGGTACCAGCCAATCAATAGTCCTCCCGGATCCCATCGCCACTGTGGCCAATAATCGTACAAGCCCCATGGTTCGGACTGCTCACTGCCTCTAGCTATGACTGAAGACCATGACCGCTGCTGCTCTGCATCTATGGCTGTGTAAGTTGTCCCATCGACTGTGCACCAGCTCATCATCTCTCTCCCATCAAGGCATGGAGTCAAAAATATAATGAGGAATATCTCCCTCCTGTGGATCCTCCATCTCCAAGCAATCATCTAGACCAAATGAGCCACCTCCCAACAAGGCAACTCCCAAAAATCTCCTTCCACCTCAAGCTCTGGTAATGAAGGTGGGCTGAAAATATGAACTTGGCAAGTATCATAGCTTACCTCATGCTGTCCTTCTCTCCACTCATGGAAAGTGTAGAGTCTATGCTGATCCTGGGCTGCCAAATCATTGCCCTCCAATGGCAAAGTGAAAAACAATCCACCATAGAAGGTTCCTCCATCAATGAAGAACAAACTGGCCCAAAATAAACCATCCCTGAAGAATATGACATGGTCATCATGGATCACCCTAATGAGATGTTTGCTGAAGGTGTCACATGAGGATACATAATGCAAACAATCCCTCACAAGGATACAGCGCAGTCTCATCCACTGCAACCTCAGAAAATCACATGGCAAGCAATGTACATCTACTAATGGATAGTAAATGTCTGAATATGACAACAACTTAAGACCAAACACTTGCCCATAGCTGTACAATGGATGAATGTCAATCCCATGGCCCATCTCAAAAGAGAACACATATGTAGTAGTGGTGGCCATGCCTCCTCCCATGCTCCTATTAGAACATGCAGTGCAGAAAATACTCAAAGGCACATTCAGCTCATGTGTCTCCCTCATAATCAAGCCTCCTATACAAATCTGGCCAAATGCTGGAAGTAAGATGGTACATGGATCCATAGATGAGTCCTCCATAGTGTCTAGGCATGCTATGAAGAAGAATGAACCATGTGCTGCAAGAAGATAAGCCTCCTCATGCTTGGAAACCCAAGTCAAGAAGAATATGCCATAGATGTCTCTATCATCATTACCTCCTCTTTGTGCGCCAAATATGAAGTGATCCTGGGACCTATGGGTTATAGATCCACCATATCTCTGCTGCGCACACTTCATCCATAATGTCCTGCTCCAAGGTGACAACGCTGGGGGCTTATGCAAATAAGCTCCTGTCAATACAAGACTCTGTCCTTTGACATGCTCCCTGTCAAAGACTCCTCTAATACTGCTGCAATAAGTGTGGAATACTCCCCAAGATGGAAGTGCTTCCCCGTCATCATCAAAGATCAAGGAGATAGTGCCATCCCCTCTTCCTGCAACATCATGCAAGGTGTGAGAGCAAATCTGCCCTTGCTCTCCTAGAAACGAACCAAGCAACAAGACATGGTGTTGCCTCTCCATACCTCCATCAACCAACTCATATGATGAAGACACAATGAATGATATGAGTAACACATCAACACCATGCATCCATACTCTACGCTGCTCAATGATGCAAGTATCCATCCATCTTTTCCCCATCCTCCTACTCTTAGGAAGAGTGTTTGCCAAGTGATGGCCAAACTCTTTCAAGAGTAACCAGCGCAGCCAAGCCTCCTGCTGCCTGGTGTCATAGATCTGCAAATAGCCTCCTAGCTCCTTGCTCATCAACCACATCCACTCAATACATTGTGGATGCCTCCTTCTCCTCATCTTGGTACTCCTCCCATGAGGGCTACCATCCTCCCAAATCAAATTTCTGATTTTGCACTTCATGGGATTTTGAAGTATAAGCTTCTCAAGGATCAATGAGACCCTATCAAGAATCAAATAGGTGGTAGGCAAAAACCTCCCATCATGATGTGTATGGCTCAAGGGATGTCCAACACAAGCATGAGAGATGTTATCCATCCAAAGATGTCCCCCATCTTCTATCTGCTCTTGTGAGAAGGGAAGAAAGTCATTGCACCCCATGGTGTGTCGAAGTGCATCTCTAGCGAGATCTCTCCTTGAGACCTCCCCTTCATCCATAGCCCGCTCCACCGAGCACCAACTCAAAACCTCTCGCCATCCAACCTCAACACGTGGCTGCGGTACCCTGTGCAACTCTGATCGTCTCATACCACTATCCAAGTCAACATCTGAGACCTGACTAGATGGCTCTGCCTCTCTTTCTCCAATGGGAAGAGATGACCCAACAACTCTGCTAGTCCCATCCATGCATACCTGAAGGGGAATGATCTGATGCTGCAATGTGCTCTCGGGTTGTACCATCAGGGAATCCAGCTGTTCCCCAATGTGGACCAACTTGGCCGCCGACTTGGCACAAGTCACTCTCATACCCTCCAGCTCCTGGTCCTGCAACAAAATGGTCTCTCTAACTGACACGGCCTTCCCCCTCAGAACTCGAAAGTCCGTCCGAAGCCGATGACACTGCTGTCTGCGACCATCATCCAATACCTCTGTATCTCCTAGTGCCTCATCGGTAATGGATATATCTCCTGATACCTCACCCATCTGTGTGCTGCTACTACTCGAAGACTCGGACACGGCTCCAGTCATCACCTCAATGGATGGCTCTACCGGGGTAGGCTCTATCTCCTCCACTACGATATCAACCGGCACGGTCAAGGAGGGCTCTAATGATGGGGAGTCCTGTGTCACACTAGGTGTATCCTCAAACTCCCTGCAATCCTGTGTGTCCTCATCCTCCAAGTGCGAGGTAACCATTTTAATGGTTTTCCTCTCCGATACTCGGTCAAGCTGGAAAGAAGTATCCAACTTGTCCACCCAAGCTCTTCCTGAGCGCCTGGATGACCTGTCAAATGTCGGTAAATGGAATCTGCTCGCTGCACGGTGACTATCACGGTGGAAGCCACGTCCCTTGTGTCGCTCCTGCTCATAAGTCTTGCCGCCACATCTGAACTGGATATATTGATTGAAAGGGAGAGCATCCATGAATTCTTGTCCCATGCTCCGCCAATCCGCAAACAGAGTCGCATGTTGAGCTAGATTCACCTCTCCTGGTTCCGTTCGCTCCTCTTCCTCTACCGGGAAAGTAGGCATGGTAGGTCGTGTGTCCATGGAATCGACCTTCTGCGTCCCCTCTGCAACCTTCTTGGTTACCTCCTGCATGAATGCATTCATCTTTGCTTCCATCTTCTCAGTCAACTTCTCAGTCAACTTCGCAAACACGGCCTCCATTGGATCCCGCTGACCTGTCTCCCTAAATCTCCTCTTATCCACATCACCTACCATCAGCTCTTTCTGCTATATGTCTACAGGCTCCTCAGAAACTGCACGGCTGCTGCAAAACCATACTGTGGCTTAACTTCGACCTCCGATTTATCCACTGAAAACTCTTCAGAAAATTCCAGGAATTTGGGAAAGTGATCCTCGCCCAAAACCCAGAAAAACCCAGAAAACGTTTTTCCTAATTCCAAAATTCAAAATTTGACCCTTTTCATATTGGCCCTTTTTCCAACTGCGTTTCTGGAATTGCAACTGCTATTGCTCTGTATGATTTCTTTTCTGATGTCATAGACCACAGGCTGAGCCAGAATTAAGCTCTGATACCACTGTAATATCCCCAAAGGGGAACAACCAGTAATAAACAGAAATACACCAATGCAGATATAGAAAATATAATAATGAACCAGATCACTGAATCATATCACATGGAACACCAGAAACTGAGCCATTTTATTAATCAGAAAGTACATAGAGAGGAGTACAATAAATCAGAGCAAGTACACCTATCCTTGCCCTAGGAAAGTGGAGACCCTTTCAACAGACAAATGGCTGCAACAAGGACAGCGTCCTAGCTGCTCTGCAAGCTGAAGATGAACTGCGCTGGTGCTGGGGCTGAAGACTGCAAACCCTCCACAATAGAAAACGCTGTCTCTGCTAGTGACAGCGCAGGAAACCCTCCAGACAATAGATCAGCCACTGAAGGCTAGAAAACGCTGTTGAGCCTGCCTCTCCCAAGTCGGCTTCTCAGATCAGCGTCCTACCAAGTGGATCTGCTCCAGAACACTCAGATCTGACAGATCTGAAGCCTCCATACCAGATCTGCGTCCTTCTCTCCCTGATCTGCGTCCTCCCCTATCAGATCTGCCACCAAACCTTCAGATCTATACTGGATCTGACAATATCTCTTCAGATCTACAGCCTCTAGGGCTGGATCTGATGTTAACCCTTCAGATCTGAACTAGATCTGCCAATAGTTCTTCAGATCTGCAACTCTTCAAGCTGGATCTAGTGCAAAACCCCCAGATATGCAACATACAAGACTAGATCTGCCACATACAGGACTAGATCTGCAAGATCTATCCTTCCCAAAGCTGGATCTAACAATAAGCCTTCAGATCTGTAACCCTTACCTTCAGAAATGGACAGCGTCCTCACTCTAGGGCTAGACAGCGTCCTTCTGCCTCCCAAATAGCGTTTTCTCTGCCAATCCTGAACTGCGTCCTCCTTGGACAGCGTCCTTCCTCTCCTGCAAGGATCAGCGTCCTCTCTCCAGATGAGACAGCGTCCTTCTCCTGCAAGAATCAGCGTCCTTCCTTCCCTTGCTCTGCGCAGCCACAAGAGGGCTTTCTCCTCCTCCGATATGCTTCAGAAACTGCTGCTGCTCTACTGCTGGAACTGAAAGATGGAACTCAGAAAAACCTTACTAGGGCGGGCACTCGAAGTCCCCCGAAGCTAAGGGTGAAACCAGAAAACCTTACCAGGGCCGGCACTCGAAGTCCCCCGAGGCTAAGGGTGAGATCTCCGACCGGAGACACTCGTGCACTAAGCAATGCTGCAGACCGACTAAACAACCGGCGTGCTGAAGCAGACAAGAGTCCAGCTATCAATAAGAATATCAAATCATGAATGCTCAAATGAGGTGAGAGCCTCTCCTTTTATAACATCAAACTCCCTCCAAAACTTAACTCTCCCTGGATCTGCGCAGTTTACCTTGGGTTAGCCTGATGCCTTCCCCATCATATCCACGTGGACCCCCAAGGCCCCCTCTCTAAGTTACAACGTCAATCTACTAGGAAAAAAACACTTTATTATAAAGTGAGGTGACTAAAGTGAGGTGACCCCTCTTATTTCTCACTTTATTTATTATGTCTAGCTAAAGCGGCAAAATAAAGCAAAAATGAAATATTCCAATTAGCAAGGCTAATTGGGAATATTACACGAGAACCAGAATGATATACTGGATTGGTCGCTATCGCCGCCGCAAGTTCACACACCAAAAGCTCACTGTTGCTCTCTAAATGAGGTAAAAAGTAAAAGTGAATATGTTTTACTATTTTTGGCGTATTTGTAACTTTTCAAAGTCAAATTAGGTTTTGAAAGTCATTTTTCCCAATATTTTAATATATTTTGTCGAAAAATGGATTTTACACTCACTTTCATGTGCAGCAACAGGTTTTTACGCAGCTTGGACGGTGATACGAGTTGTATTTTATACTTTTTCGAACTCGGTAAAAACACGAAAAAGTCATTTCTGGAGTCATCTTTCATCTCTTTTCTGACTCTCTAAACATGAAATGATTGTCGAGTTGCTTGTCGTTTTGATCTCGTTAAAGTGGCTGCGAAACATCTACCCAGTATATGTTTACCCCTTTTTCGGGCTGGGATAGATTATTTACGAAAAAGGAATACCCTAGCCTATCGCCAATAGGAGCTTTTCTCAGACATAGTTTTCTACCTTTTCGGATCTAAGGAACTATTTACGAAAAGGGACTGTTGGAGTTTACTTTTCTGCTGTCTTTTCAAACTCTCTAAACATGAAAAGATGCCGAGTTCTTCCTTTGTCGGACTTGTTAAACCCTGATGACATCGGATTCAGTCATAATGACGATATTCGAGTTCCTTCTTCCTAGGGCTCGTTAAACGTACTAGGATGGATTCGTCCGAAGGACGAACTTATATTACAAGCATATGCTATCCCCTTCAAGCTTGTTCTAAAAAATAATTGGGGTACTCGCCAGAAATGGTGGGGAAAAAAGGGAACCAGTATCATCGTCGTGTCGGCAGTATGTCGCTCTTGAACATGGCACTTGTCTGCATCCGTGTCGGGTTGGGGACATCTCATCTCACTCTCTGTTTGCTTCCGTGGGTTTGGGTAATCCTTTTTGACCTCTCATCTGCTCTTTGCCTCGTCGTCATGACCTCTAATCTTTTGATGTCAAATACTGCCAAATCCATTGTCGTGCCGCCAGTATGTTCAAGAGAAGTTGACCTCTGCAGTTTCAACCTTCCTCTGATTCTCATCTGATCCTGATTCACAACATTATATTCCTCTGTCTCGTGTTGATGATGTGGGAAACACTATGGCCCACCTTCGATCAAGGTCACTTCCTGTCGACTTCAGAGCATTATCCAGGAAGCTGATCTAGAGACTCCCTTCCGGTACCTTGGAGCCTGCATGCCTCAATGGCAGGTTCTTCGCATTCGACACAAGGTTTTCATCATTGACCTTCGATCGGATGATTCTACGGGTGTTCGACGCCAACTCACTGTTCACATTCCGTGGATTGTACCTATAGTACCTTGAGGGCCATTGTCATTATTGGTGGTTCTTCTCGCATTTGTTAACAACTTTCATCATTGGCTAGTAATCAGATGATGTTCTTGCATGTTCGACGTCAGCTTACTTTTTCACGTGTTTGAACTTGTACTTTGTTCGGGCCGAGATGGAGCGCAAAACCCTGGATTTTATCTATTAGAATCCAGGCTGCGATTTTGTGGATTATTATGATTGGTTACATGACTCATTTATTGGATGGCTGCGACCATACCTGAGTCTATTTATCGATCCATACTGGATGGCTACGTCCATCCCTTGGATCTTGATTATTGTATACTCTGTTACAGATGGTTGCGCCCATACCACATATATCATGTATTTGAGATATTAGTTGTACTTGTCTACGCAGGTTTTCCGACAGAGTGTTTTCAGTTGGACATGTTCTCGTAAAGCATTTCACCCCTCTCTCTCTCGGGCCTTATGCTTTAGGGGGCATCTGCTACACAGTAATTTGTCACCGTCCCTGCAATTCCCCATCCCGCACATTGGAGGGCTTATTCCGTGATCTGTGAGCAGTGACATGACCTGAAACCAATTTCATGGCATCCCCCTTGACAAGGACAATTATTCCCCTGAAGTCAATTTCATGTGAAAAGCCCTAAAAATAGACCTTTTGGCCTTGGCGCGACCAGCCAGTTCAGCCCTCGCGCCAATGGGGGAAATCCACCAAAGAGGGCGCGCCAACTGGCACTCTGTCCCAGTGTATCACCTGCGCTAGGCTTAATAAAGACTGTTTTTTAAAAATAAATGGCGGAAGTTTGATTCCAACCAACTCCTGAACGAGTCTCTAAAATGAGTTGGGAGGTTTGGCTCCGGATCTCCATGTAGGGGAAGTAGTTTTCCACCTATCGTGGAAGCTTCCTTGAGGATAGGGCCAATCCCACCATTGTAGGGATCCCAACTCCCCTTCCACCATCTATATAAGCTTGTCATTTTCCCTTTGCAAGCTAGCCTGAATAGAGCGGATCAATAATAAGGAGATTATCGTCAGACAACCGAAGAGAGAGAGACTTGTCCTATTCTCGACGAGCTTTATTGAGACGTACTCCTCTGTCGACCCGCCGAAGGAAGATCCAGTGTTAGAGCTCAGGTTGTATCTTTCTTTGTTCTGATTAATAATAAACGACTTCGATTATGGTTCCACTCAGATGTTTATGTTTTATGCTATGAGTTGTATCTTCTCTGACTGATACATAATTGCATGTTTTAGGTTTTACGCTTGTGTGTTTGTTGTCTCTTCTTGTACGTGCAGGTGTTCGATCGTGTTGAGCGGGAGAATTGTGATCTGCCAAAGCAAGGGACGGAAGTGCTATCTTCTCCACAAACGATAGCAGCGTAGGACTTAAGGTAAGCCTCTTGTCGCATCTTGGTCTTTTGCAATTAGGAACTTGCGTCTTAGCGTGACTTGGTTGTTGCTAGACCCAATTTGGGCTAGTAGGGATCGCCTCTGTCCGTAGAGGGGATTTACCTCTCCAACACTTACTAAACTTCAAGATGTCCACGTTCAACTCTCTGTAGTCGGGTCAACATCCCAACCCACAAAGTTGGTGCGGTTAGCCCTGAACAACGTTTTCGAGGAGTAGCAAGTGTTCGTCCAGAATATCCTGGGGAGAGAAAACTTTCCAGATTGGGACATAATGTGGCATGATCTGCAACAAGAGGAGAACGGGCGATACTTGGTGAACAGCACCATCAGTGGCAACAACAACAGTGGGACGAAGGAAGTGAAGGAAGACGAGAATGCAATCCTCGCATCAATGGGGCAACAGGAGCAACGTAGGAGGACGAAGGAAATTTCCAAGGTCAAGCGCTTCAGATGTGGTGAACTTGGTCACTACAACACTCAATATGCTCTTAGAAAGAAGGACAAAGAGGATAAGTAGGATCAACAGGCTACATTTGCAGAGATTGATAGGCTATCCTCCAGATTGGAGGAAGAGTTTGCCATGATCACCGACATACCTCAAGGAGTGAGGTGGGGTGATTTCGTTTTGTATCCCTAGAGTGCTATAGGATGAGTAGGATCCTTGAGGAGTCCACCTCTGGGATAAATACCTTGCTACGGGAGCCCATAATAGCAGTAGCAGGATGGACCAGTGGTAGTTGGTACAGTCAGGCGCTAGAGTGACAGATGCAGTAGCTAGTAGCAGTTTGAGACTGAGTAGCGCAGAGCAGAATTGGCAACAGTGCAGTTGGCATAGTGTAGAGTCAGTAGCAGCGCAAAGGCTTCAGTGACAATGCTGAGACTAGTAGCAGTCAGGACTCAGGTGACAGATGCATCAGACTAAACACAATTGGTTCAGTATGATGGATATCTCTCAGTTGCAACAGCAATAGATGAGAGGCAATTCTAGATGTTGCAGTATCAACAACAACAGAGTCACAGTGTAGATGTATTAGTTAGCAACAATTCAACAGGGTCAGCAGCAACACAAATGCAATGCATATCAGAGTTGCAGAGTAGTTGGTGGGAAGCAGTAGCCAGACATCAGTAGCACAACAGGAGATGGTGCATAGGTAGTGCATTGTAGTTGCAGTACTAGAACACTTTCCTCACTAAGAGGGAGTGTTAGTTTTTGTAGCATCGGATGTGTTCTAGCCTCGACATTTGGTAGAGAGGTTAGAATACATGCATTTTCCAAAACCCATAAATCGTTTATGGAAATTCCACCTAGAGACGTCTTAATTAAAATAATTAATCAATTTTGAATATTTCCTCAGTCTAAACTTAGGAAATATGATTAATTAAAAGCTATTAATTAAATCAGGTGTGAATCTTCTGGAAAACGTCATGGATTGAATTCCATTTAATTTTAGCCATTGATTAAGTTTTAATCGTGGCTGTTGATGTCTCAACGAGAGATTATAAGAAGAAACTCGATGGGGCTTGGAGAATACACTTGCAAAGTTAGATTTCCCTGGCAGATCGATTTCCAGAGTAGCAACGCTAAGTCATCGGCGAGACAGCTTGTGAGCTCGAAGCAATGAGAGAGGGGCAAGGATAGGAAGGCCGAAGGAGTAGTTTACAGATCCGGTGAGTGCAAGTGATGTTGGTCTAAGGTTGTCATCGATGTCAATACGGGGATCAGAGTTCTTGTAAAGTCCTGATAACCCTAATGGAAAACCTTGACAAGTCCCTCTTGGTTATTTAGGATGCCATTAATGATGATGTGCTTACTCTTGATGAAGGCCGCTGGATCCAACATGATGTCTTAATGACATGGTTGGAGACTATATGTTGATATGGAGGACCATTTGATGACATGGACAATGGTTGGTGACATAACATGAAGTGAATTGGAAATCACTTAATTGGAATTGGCCTAATCCTATCCCTAAGTTCTAAATCCCAAATTATAAACATTATACCATACATGTATTACCTATACACTTAAAAATACCAATTGGAACCATACCCTAGATCTTGATATATATATATATATATACAAGGAATACATATAGGGGACATATATTTTCACTAATCTGAAATTATTGAATTTGTTGGACCCCACATAACTAAATGATTCCAAAAACATTGGACGTTAACGTTGGAAGCTATATAAAACTTTGGACGTTGGATGTTTGACAAGTCAACTCTTCCAGCATGTCGGCTCCACCGCTTTACCTTTTCATGTCGGCTCTCCCATTGACACGTTTGAGTATATATAAGATTGTTGCACCACATTTTTAGAGAAGTCATCTCGGTGAAGAAAGAGAAGTGAAAGTTCACAAGTCTTAAATGCTACAACCAGAGAACAACTCGCAAAACGGAAAATATCTGAAGTTGGCCACATATATTTGAATTGGAGTAGTCTTCTATTGAAGCTCGAAACAAGAGATTAAGATTATCGTTTGGCCAGTGAGCACAGCTATTGTAAATCTGTGGGTGAATATTTCGATTCTCATCCATCTCGGTCAACCAATAAACGAAGGTGAGCTCGAAGGATATAACTGGGGATTACAACAAAAATAATGTATAGTTCATAACTCATGAACTTTCATGATAAAAGTCTGCTAAGACGTCTTTTTGAAACCTGTGGAAAATAATCAGGTCTGTGAAGAAATCATATAAATTGACTCCTAAAACTCATCGAAATCGATTTAGATTATATAGACAAACATGCCAAGAGAAGATAAGACTTAAAAGATCAGACCTGTAGAATGTGCCGAAGCTTCAGAAATATTCAAATTTGTAGAGAAAATAATTTCCAGATTTGTGAAGTTCGATTTTGGACCTATGGATATTTTTTCTAATACAAACTAGTGGTGGCACAGAAATATATATATACAAAATCTAAACGAAGATACATGATCCTGTGTTGGATAGAACAATAAAAAGAAAAATGACGTGGAGCATGTTGAAATAAAAATTGTGGAGCATAATATCGCAGATAAAGAAGACAATGAGGAGATTTTTCATACATCACATGTTTGGGTTTTGGAATCTTGCTGCGAAGTAATCTGTTAACAAAGTTTAAGTAAATATTGTGTGTCTCGGCCCCCCTGTGGATGTCAAGTCTCAAACAGAGACAAAAGAATAATTACATTTGAATGGTGATTTAAAGGTGGAGCGGTATAAATATCTTTGCATAATTAGAACAATACAAATCTTTGGGAGCATTCCTTGGACAAAGCTGCAACAGGCCTTTAAGCACATTTGCTGATTATTTATTGAAGCAGAATTGAAGACATGTTGTAGACCCTTGTTGAAGCAGACTAGTGAGCGGGCTTCTAGTATTTTTTGGATCTGTGAGACTTGAGTTTTTTTTTTGGGTATCTCTTGAGAAGCAGTTCATTGAGCATCATTCAAAGGACATTCTTGAATACAATATTATCGATTGTTGAAGATCCATTGAAGAAGCCCTTGTAGAGGCTTAGAGCAGGTGCAAAATTTTGGCTTCCTTTTAAAGACACCTTGAAGGATACTTGAATATATTTGGAAGACTTATAGAAGCTGGTCTTGGAGAAATTATTGGAGACCATGATGTGTTGACGCCATCATGAGGTGACCTTAGAGATCTTTGTTTGGGTACAATGAAGAGCAGTGGTGAAGAACAAGGTTGTCATTGATGAAGTGACGTGGAGACTAATGAAGGCATTGTTGAAGACTGTCAAGGCTCGTTGAAGAAGACATTAGGAGCCGTGAAGAATAACCAAACATATATCTTGACGAATTGAAGCTGGAGGTTGGAGCCTCATAGAGACAAGGTTGGTGCCTTGGAAGATAGGGTTGGAGCCCTAGAGGATAGGAGTCCTCAAGAGACCAGGTTAGGATAGGAGTCCTCAAGAGATCAGGTTGGAGCTTGAACTAGATATAGGGTTGGAGCCCTTGAGGTTGGTGCCTCAGAATTGACAAGGTTGGAGCCTTGGAAAGACCAAGTCGGTGCTTGGCACAATACAAGTTGGAGCCTGGAAGATTGGAGTCTTCGTCTAGGGTTGGAGCCCTATAACATTATTGTACTTTACTTATTGTAAAGAAGAAATTGATAAAAGTATCTATTCCATCATTGTTCATTTTGTGTTCTAAATATAAGTGATCTAACTGGTAAAATTAACAATTGGAAAGAAATGCTTATTCACCCCCCTCTTAGTATTTCTAATAAGTGAGTGCGACGGAGAGGCAATGTAGAGCCATGCAGAGGCAATGTAGTGCTTCAAAGGAGATTCTGTTTTACTCTTGGGAGAAGCAGTGATTCAGTGACAAAAGCCAGAGAGAGAGTCTAGAGGCCAGGATAGTCCATTTTCCAGACATCAGTTGATTAGTTAGTGAGAGGGAAAGCTGTTCCAAGTTGTGGGGACGCAATACTTCGTAGGTTGACGCAGTGACTACGCAGAGGCAACGCAGAACAACTCATCTTGAGCCAAGGTCAGTGTCGGATCGCCAGTGGGAGTGAGATTTTTCTCACTAGACTCTTTATCAGTTATTTCTCTGTATGGTTTGCTAGATTCAAGCAACCATAGATTTGTATTCAGATTTACTACTACATAATAATCAAACCCTCAGCTGTTGCACCGGTTTTTCGGAGTTGGGTTTTTCCGGGGACTTAGTCCAAAAATAACAGTGTTATTTGTGTGTGTGTGTGCATCTATCTTTCCAACATTATTTTTATTCTTCAGTATTTTATTTTGTGAAGGCTGCAACGTATTAGTTTCGATATTTACCGTAGAACACAGTAAATAATTTGTTCAATTTATTTAACAAATAAAAGAAACTTAATCAGTTGCTGTAGTAGGATTCCGGGTATCTAAATTTTCACTGTCAATATTAGAGCCCTTTCCCCAAGCCAAAACTTTGCCATCAACAAAAGCAATTCTATCACCTTTATCTTCTAGACAAGAAATAGAAAGCAATATTTTCTTCAAACTTGGAACATAGAGTATATTATTGAGATGAATACTTCCATTGGTCTTTAGCTCCAATGAAGTAGATCCAATCCGTTTCACAGGGTAGCTCTTCTTGTCTCCAAGTTCGAATAAATGAGAAGAGGCCCCTTTTGATAAAGTTTGAAGTTGACTACATTCGCTTGTCATATGTCTAGAAGCTCCTCTATTAATAACCCATACATAGTCATCCTTAAAAGTACTTGTGTGTATTAAGAAGAAATTTCCATCCATTACTTCTTTTGCTAGCTTGGAGATGTACTTCAAGATGTAGCTTTTCATAGTTACAAGATGACTCCCAAGAGTCTTGAGAGCTTTCTTCATAAGGTTTGCCATTGAGAAGAAATGGTAGATGACTGCTTCTGGATTGCTTTTCAACCAAGATGCCAACAAAGATGTGATATTCCAACTTTCTTCCTTCACCTTAGCTCTGATACCATATTGGAAAATCAAAGTATTTGTAGATTAGAGTTGACTTTCCTTACTTGATAATTACTTGTGATATTAGTTGGCCTTTTATTACTTTTATTTCTTCTTCATCATTACCAAAAACAATGAAGATCACAAAGATACAAAGTACATAAGATATAGGCTCCAAGCTAGGGGAAAGCCCTATAAGGGGAAAACCCAAAAATAATACTTCTCTTCTTAAAGAATCAAATAAAAAAGAGACTTCCAAGACCTAAAGACCAAAGTCAAGTTTCCCCCCAAGCACTAAGTTAGTCGTTCAACAAGATATCTTCCAAACAAGTCAAAGTCTATTAAAGTCAATGAAGGTCAAACTTTTCCAATTATGCCTTCGTCAAAATCTCGGCCTTGCAACTTCAGGTCTGCAATTCGAACCTACAACTTCGGCCCCTGCAACTTGCACAAAAAACCCTAATTTGCTCGCAAGTGTGGACATAAAAGATATATTTTCAAGCCTTCTTCCTCACTTTGACTTTTCCTTCTTCTTCTTCACTTTTTCACTCTTCTTTCTTCTTGCCTTGTTGCAGATCGAACTTGTGAAGTGTGTGCTCTAGTAGGTCGAAGTCTCTCACTATATTTACACCTTTCAAGAGGTCGAATAGGCCTCTTCTAGGTCGACTTCTCCTTGGAAGGGCCAACTTGGTCTTGGAGGACGAATTGTCTTCTATACTAAAAAATAATGACTTTCTTTTGTTACAACAAGTCCAAATGGAACTACAATACATGAAAAAAATTCTTCTTTGATTCAATAAGACCTAGAAGCATGAAGAACATGCTTTGACCTAGACTTTGAGCATGAAACTCATGCTTAAATAAGTAATAGTTCTTTTTCTCTTTTTTATATAAATATGCAATGTCATGATTACAAAAGTCATTATGAAGACTGAATCTTGTTACATTCTCCAACACATATATCAAGTGCATGCCCTAGGATTTTGACAAGGTGTTATTTTAAATAGCTAATCTCTCCTTTTATCACTCTTCCTCAAATTTTGCAACTCAAAATTAGCCAATTTGTTGACTTAAAAGGTTTCTAAAATTTTCCAACATTGATCCAAAGGTTTCAACATGTGGGAAGGTGATTGATCAAACTGAGGGAAAAAGGTTTAAAAAGTTGAACATTAATGATAATTTGTAAAAAAACTGAAAATTTTCAAATTGCTGACAAACTTTCGGCAAGAAGAGGCATATAATATACACATTGCAAACCCTCGCATAAATCTGAAAACAAAAATCTGGTTACATATAAGAAATTTTACACATACCCGAAATCTGAAATCAGTGAGTGGAAATTGATTCCACTTCAATGAAAATCCTTGTTTGACCCTCCAAATTTCACTTGAAAACTCTCCGAACACCCCATTAGAGAACAGAAATGACAACAGGTGAAAATGTAGAACGAAATTAGGGTTTTTGTCTTTTATAGGCCAATTTTGTGCGCCTCAGCTATAATTTATAATTTAATTGCCAAAATTTGGAATTTATTGTGCTAATTTGAATTTATCTGGGTAAATTCAAAATTATAGAGTTGTAATGATAATTTGAAACTATTGTCTGTCACAATAATTCCATGGAGATATATTGGAAATTGTGAAATTGCATATATATTGTAATTATCGCAATATATTGGTAATGAATATGCCAGAGTCAGAGTTTTCCATTTATACTGAAGCGAACCCATACCTCAATCTTGATGGAGAGAACTCATACTTTTGCACAAGGTAATGTCAGCTTATTAGGGGATTATAATGTTTTTAGAGTGAATTGACAAAAAAACGTAAAAGAGTTTGTAGAGGAATATATTGATGTCTTTGACGTTGCAAAGTTTGGGCTCAGAGGTTTTCACCCAAAATTCATCTATACATATGGATTTGTGGTTAGTGAGTATATTCTATGTAGTCGAAGTGGTCTTTCAAAATTTCTTGGTTGTGATATGTTCACTTATCTTTCCAGCTGTACTTAGTATTCAAGGTACCATTGTGGCGGATTGCATCCTCACCACTCTGTTCAGTTTATGCCACTCTCTACCTTTTTATCTGTTTTACAACTCCCACTCGGTGACCCTATTTATTTGTCTGTCACCTCTTCAGATAAACTTCACCATTCTCCTCCTGTGTGTTTCTGGAGACACGAAAATACATTTTCAAAAACACTCATTTTCAGAGTGTCAGGAAATGGGGAAATAAGTTTTGTAATTGTGTTGGAAGGTGTGGTGGGGATAGGAGTGTATGTTTCTAATTATTTTGTTGTTAAAAAACATTTCCCATAAATGGAAACTATCGATGACTCTTTAGATGTTATCAGTTTTATTAAAGACGTGTAGGGATGGATTCAGTTAAAATTTCATGTAGTATCTCTCTGGTTGCTTAAAAGTGCTGTTCCAGAAGTCATGTTACTGTATTTTTCCAAGTTTAAAATATATGTTGTATAAGCTCATACATGTCCACATTAAGTCGAATCTGCGCATAATTATATTTTGAATCATAATGAAATAATGCATGGACTAAAATTGCAGTCCTGAATAATGAACCAATATTGAAGGCATGTTAAGGTTTCTATGTGGACTCCTTATTCTTTCAATTTGCATTTATCATTCATTTATGGTTTTAGGATGTGCACTCAATATTTCATTTCTTATGTGTTATCAGGATCGCATCGTTGTGGATGAATTTAAATATCCCGTTGAACATTTCAAGGTAATTTCATCTTTAAATCTGTTTTGAAGTTGGTAGATAAAGAACTGTTACAGCCATGCATGTTTATGTTTGATTGAACGTTTAAGGTATTATGAGGGCAATGTTTTATGATTCTTTGATTGTCCCTATATGTCACTGGAACTCCTGATGTACAAGTTCCTTCACTTGATTTTGATATGCCATCAGTTCATCTTAACAGCAATGATCATGTGGCTATGCAAAGTCTTACTTAGGAAACTGTTTGGTACACTATCAGGGGAATTGCAATTGGATATCTAGGCCAGTGCTTTCCTCCATATAAACTTTTGCTGGTAATAAAATGTTGTTGTGCCTCTGTCTTGATTTAAATAGAATTTTGTGGAAATCATCAGTAACTATTTAAAAATTAAAATAGATGTGATGGAGGGAGGATGCTTGGGAAAGAGAGGAGATGTAGGGGATAAAGGAGACACAGGGTAGAGAAGATGCATGGGGGAGAAAGGCAATGTAGGGTGAGGTGGTATGGCTGTGAAGGTAAACTCCTATGTGGGGGGGCTGTATGGGGCTTGGTACAGTCATACAGCATACAGAACAGGGTTTGAGCAATGTTACAGTTATCATTATTGGCAATTTATCACCGGGGGTCAAAAATATTAATTATCGGCAATATTGGGAAAAATATCAGAAATTATTGGGAAACTTCAAAAAATACAAAAATAATCAGATTTTTAACTTCTAAAACAACATTGACATCAAACAAACACATTGCTACATAAATGTGAAAATAAAATCGATATATAAGATGCATAAGATGTCAAGTGATAGTAGATACATCAGATATCGATATTGAAATATGATATTTGTCCTGAGTCATAAGATCTAATAGAATGATACAAAATCATATCAGAACAAAAATAAATGTATCTCATGAGATGAATCACGGCAATGAAAACAATGGCTTTCCCCTTGTTTGCTTGATGGAAAATGGTTAATTCATCCTCAACAATGTTATCAGAACTAGACCAAAAGATTGGTGGACCAAAAAATACATAAAATATTCAAATTTTGAAAGAAAATATAATTCATGTGCATCCATATGAATCCAATTTGTTATACACAAATATGCAAAATTTCTCATGTAAATAACAAGGGTGCATATAACTAAAATATTACCAAGTGTAATCCATCTTTGAATCTAAATAGATCAATAGAGAGGCTCTAAATGACCTAAAAAATCCAAAGAAAATCATGCTACAACAAATAGCTAAATAACATCAAAATCATTGCCAATATTGGGATTGTATTCATCAAGATCACCAACTAAACATTAAAATAAGATAGAAAAAGCTTAATTTCCTATTCAATAATTTTGCTCGAGTGAAGTGTACATTTTTACTAGCGTTATGATGCAGGAGCCCAACAGTCAACACCACCAACATTAGTTCCATACCATCATACATCATAGAATCTAGTAGAAACATTACAATCCTGCTAATCCTGAAATCCTAAAGATTGCTAAGTGTGCTGGATTTTGAGTGGGATCTAAAATTCTACTTTCTTCATATGAAATCCATTGAGTTCGGAACCACTCTCAAACATCCTGAGTCAATTAATGGTACTGTTAAAAATTTAAGTTAAATGATGAAAATGAAAGATAAAAGAAAATATCACTTTTAAGAATTTAATATTACTATCAACTATTAGGATATGTATCTCATGAGATGAATCTTGGGAAATGAAAACAATAGATTTCTCCTTGTTTGATTGATGGAAATAGGAAGAGAATCCTCACAGGTCAATCCCCTA
Organism: Pinus albicaulis; assembly: GCA_034641835.2. Classification (NCBI taxonomy): domain Eukaryota; kingdom Viridiplantae; phylum Streptophyta; class Pinopsida; order Pinales; family Pinaceae; genus Pinus; species Pinus albicaulis. Next base: position 565,562,246 of record CM076570.1, on the reverse strand, counting down.
AATCTCTTTTAAAAAGATAGGCTTAAAAAAAGGAAGAGGCTAAAGTTGTGACAAACCGAAGGTGATTTGACACCTTTGGTTTTCCCTTTTCGGCATGGCAAAGTTTTTCAGCAAGGGCCCCACCCTTTGCCCCTCCCGTCCTCCGCCACCCGCGACGGGCCTCCTCCCCTCCCGACCTCTGCCACCCTCCTCCCCTCTCGTCCTCTGCCACCCTCACCTACCCCTGTAGCATCGAATTCGTCGCGACCCCCGAAGCATTGGTGAATTGAATGTGGTTCTCACTGCTCACTGGTGAATTGAATGCAGGTCTATTTGTGAAACGCGGGAGGTGAAAATTCTATTTTCTATTCGTGAAGAGCGGGAGGGATATCAATCCTGCATCTTTGTTCAATCTCATTTCTTGCTCGCCAAAATCCTCGTTGAATCAGTGGGCTCGCACTACCTGAATTACTCACAAGAGGTTGTCAAACAATTGGATTCTCTGAAGTTGGGCAGGCGACTAAATCCAATTATCGTGTGAGTTTCTGTTTCCCAGGTGGGTGGTCTTGAACCAAAAATCATTGTGGCAAGATATAAACAACTTTGATGTATTTTGTTATATTTGTTGTTATCTTCTTGAATTATATTTGCTGTTATACTTTTGAAGTGTGTTAAGTTTCAGTGTAGAAGATTATATATGCCTGGATTTCTAGCAAACCACTAGCAACTGCTTGCTTTTTCCTGTCAGCCTATAACAATATGGAGAAGGTAAATTGGTAATTTACCAATTGGTTCTTTGGTGAGGTTGACAGAGTGTTAACTTATTCACCGGTGTTCTACTCTTAATTTATTTTTCCTCTAGTGTAGTATATTAACCCCCTGGCTCTTGCCACCCCTAAGATATCATCGACGTGGTTACAACAGTGGAAATTTTGAGGGAATGACTATATATGCTATTATCCAGTGTTTGTCTCTAAAGCAACAGGTCATGTTCTTCTAAAATAAGTTGAAGATTCAAACATAGAATGTTGGATTATTCCCCTCCCAATAGTACTTTGTGGACAAAAATGGTAATTTCTTTTGCCTCACTGGTTGCTGTGGCTACTGTGCTTGCAATGTGTGTTTTTTCATGTAAACATTGATTCCAACTAGTTAGACATGGATGGTTGGGGCCTGACCAGTTAATTGGTATGACTTGTTAGCAAGTGAAAGCATTTCCAAGCATGATATTCAATCTTGTTTCTGGCAACAGTTGCACAATCCTGTTTCATACATACTATTTCACAAAAATGAAAAACACAAAAAATCAGCCATAAGATTTTTCCTGCTGCCTTTTTGGGTACATCTCCAGATTTAGAATGGTTCTAACTTCTTTCACTCAATCAATGGATGAAGTGCGACCCCGCGACCTGGTCGCAGGTCGCAGAGTCGCACTTCCATCGGTTTTCCTATAATTTGCGACTCAACAACCTCGCGACCTGGTCGCCAGGTCGCACTTCCATCGGTCTTCCTAAAATTTGTGATCCAGTGACCTCGCGACTTGGTCACAAGGTCGCCAGGTCGCAAATTCGCAGACCCTTTGAGAGTTTCAACATCGCGACCTTTGCGACTCTGCGACCTAGTCGCAGGTCGCTAATTCAGCCCTTCCTATGTCTCTAATTGGAAAAACTAATAACTGTACCTAGGCTTGTATTATCATGGCATCTTTCTTATCCTAGGACTCTTTCATGAACATTATAGGTGAATTCGAAGAAGACTTAGAGTGTGTTCCCGTCTCCTCGGATTTGAAGCAACATGGGACCTCCAGTGGCTCAAAAAAAGAACAAGAGCCCGGAAGCAGAGGACATAGAGATGGATATACCGATGTCCCCACTCCCGATCTACAAGGACACCTTGTGCACATTTGCAAAAAGGGACAGCATGCGGTGGTATCAAGTGTACCAGGAATTTGCTAAGCCAGAATTCCCAGAGGACCTCCCTGACCGACAAGCATACATACAAGTCAAAAGGTCAAGGCTCCATCATGTAGGTGCCCACCCCGCTATATTCCCATGCGCGGAGGTCGTTGAATGGATTATACAAAACACCGACCCCAAAAAGTGGGTAATCAGGGACTCTGAAGGCAAAGCTTTCACGACTCTCAAAGGCTCGGATGCTCATGTTTACTATGCATTGCCCGAATGAGAGGAAGACTTCACAGAAGATTGGGCCATCGCCCACGCAGTCCCCATAATAGACACTCTGAAAGGGTGGTGGGAGGAGCCCGAAAAATTCAAGGCCAAGAAGGATCAAGAATATCCAGTGACAGGTCTTAGGAAGGTGTATAAACTGGTAGCCACTATGCTCTGCAGGTTATACGGGCGTCCCGATGCCACCACTTTCAGCGGCACATGGGTAACCCTAATGGAGTATGTCACGGTGCTCGGCTCTCATTTCAATTGGGCCAACATACTGGTGGCCTCTCTTCAGACAAACATATCCTCGGCATTGGTACCAGATGATGGATATCCTTCTGAATTCTACATGGTCTCTTACTTGTTGGATGTTGTTTGTTCGAGGTGCCACTTTGAGGGATGGGTGCACAACTGGGATGCAAAGCAGGCACGCCTAATCCACCTAGAGACAAAGGTATTTTGGGATTCCAGGTACAAGCAGGACATAGAGCCGATTTCTCAAGTCTTCATCCCGGCCCTCTACGGAAAATTGTTCGGCCAGGACACCCCCTGCATGTCTTGGCGAGCCATGGAGACATTAGGCAAGGTGGCGCATTGGTTTCCACTTGCCGAATACACATTCATTCAAGTCTTTGGTTCGTACAAGGCTCCCCATGCTATGCCCTATATGTTACAGATAAAATGCTCATTCAAGAAGTCTGTTTCCAGATGACGTCAGGCTTCTCTAAGGTCCTGACTAAGGGCAAAAAGAAGCCGTGGCCTACGCTGCCTCTCACTGTCGGTACCTACATGGTCAAAGATTTTAGGGAGGTAGAGGCAAAAGTAGAAGAGATGATAAGTTTTCGCCTACGGCCATTGGACCACCGGACATATGATCCAGAAAGGATAGTCCCTGATCACTGTAAGCGGGCTAAGTTCAAATGGAACTCTCAGCACATTGAATGTCCGGGCGAAGATGAAAAAAGAAATTGGTATAACGTGGACAGGCAACTCGCCCTGGGGGCGTGGTCTGATCAAGAAGATCCGGATGGCCTCACATTGGAGAAAATAAGCCGTGAATTAGGAGGCGCTTCTTCTTCTCAGGCTAAGAAGGCTCGAACCAGTACAGGGCACTACACTACTGCCTAGCAGAAAGAGCAGGAAGCCAAAGCCCAACACGAAACAGAAAAGAAGATGCAAGAGGAAGAGGAAGAAGAAAAGCGCAAGATGACCTTGAGGTCAGAGCAGAAGAAGCAGGAAGAAGAGGCCAGGAAGAAAAAGGAGGAACAGGAAGCAGAGGCTGAAGCGGAACGACAACTCAAAAGAGAGTTAGATCAAGTGGAGGCCGAACGCCAGAGGAAAGCAGAACAGGAAGCGGCAGCGGAAGCCGAATGCAAGAGAAAAGCAGAACAGGCAGTAGTAGCAACAACCAAACGTAAGAGGAAAGCCGAACAGGAAGCAGCGGCAAAAGCAGAGCGCAGGCGGAAAATAGAACTTGAAAAGGCAGAAGTAGAGCAGCTGCGGAAAGAAGAGGAAGAAAAGAAAAGAAAAGAAGAGGAGGATAGAATACTAGAGGACATCGAGAGATCTCCCCAAGGTGCAGAATCACAAACGGAGCTACAGCCCATCGAAGTGCCTGTAGTCAATACACGCGCTACACTCTCTGATGTGAGTTCCTACGAAGGGCAAGAAGAGGAAGCATTCAATCTTACCAGGCTCACATATGATCAGTTCTCCTTCAAGATCCGATAGGAGAAAAGAAAATGCTTGGCACGAAACCCTTCTGCCTCATCTACAGTCGCAATGAAGAAAGATATAGTCCTAGACACTAGGACTAACCCAGTAATGATAGCATCGGCCAGCACAGCTTTCGTCGCGGCCACGGAGGAGAATGTAAACAGAATGAGCAGAGAGATCCTCTCTCTACAAAATAAGCTACAAGAAGCAGAGCAGAGGGAGGCAAGGGCAGAGCAGGATAGGGTAGCATTAAGGGAAGAGATTCAGAACCTCCAAGACAAAACTGCCCCTATCAACGAAGTACCGCTCAGCGTCCGAAAAGAGCTGGATGTATTAGAGGCCACCATGAGACAGGTTTATGGGGAAATGTTCACTATAAAACAAACAGTTGCCCCCTTGGTAAGAGCCCAAGCAGAAACCAAACAGAGGAGCGAGCAACTGAAGGAGGCGTCAGTAGCTTTGGATAGGATGATAGAATGGATAGGCCGGTACCCCCAAGCTCCCGAAAACCTGCCAAAGAAAGACTGGATCCACACACAAGATGCCAAGGTCTAGATTCGGATGAAAATGCAGTCTAAAGATAAGCTGTCCAAGGACCTAGATAAGGTAATGGCCGCATACGAGCATCTAATCAGCAGCATCGATTCAATGTACGTCCTACGTCACATTCCATCGCTGGGTGCATTGAGCGAGGAGAAGACATGGGAACAGGTGGATCAGGAGATCCAAACATTTTTGCAACCCATCAGACAAACCGCTGACACTTCCACTCTTGTGGCATCACAAGAGAACTTGGGCAAGTTCCTTGTCACACCGGTCTGGATCTACACCAAACTGGCCTCTCTATCCATCCTGGTCACACAGAAAAGAGAGACTTTAATCCCAAATGCCTTGGAGTGTCTACATCGGTTGAGAGAAGAAGTTCCTTTGATTTCCCCCATAGCGGCAGATTATCGTGTATGGCAGAACTTCCTCAGAGAGCAACAAGTTGATGCCCCTGACCTCACGATCGCGCACACATCCTCATGATTGGGTGGCAGTAGGTTGCAGGTCGCACTTGGTAATAGGTCGCAGGTCGCACTTTGCAGCTGGGTCCCAGGTCGCAACCCTCATTCAGGTCGCAGGGTAGCTCAACATTTTGGGAGGCGAAAAGTCAGGAAGCCAAAAGTTTTGGTCTATAAAACTTCCTTCGGGAAGATTGTAAATGATCTTTTGTTTGGGACTCGAGCTGAGTACATTGTATTACCAGGATTATACAATTTGAGCATGAATACAAGCACTTTGAAAAATCCCTTTGTGGATTTGGGCGTTGACATATGTATGAGCACTATTGAGGATTATATTTTCAGTTTCTGAACATCTTTAGATTAAGGGAAATGTATCTTCAATTCATATCACAATTGCATAACAGTTTGCTGAATATATGTTAATGGTGGTTGAGTTCATTTCACTTTCTTAATGAATGTTGATGACTTTGTTTATTAGCATTTGTGTTATCATTTAAAACTTTTAGGAAGTGAAGGGTGTTCTTGCCATAAGGAATTGTTTCTTTTGTGGTCAGAACAGTTTACAAGCATGACCCTAATGATGTGTTGTTAACAACATTTCCTTCGGTACTTATGCTTTATTATTTCCTCTTGCTACTCATAGTGTTATATGTACATTTAATGCATCAATCATATGCCTTGTATCATTTGAGAAATCAACGGTAGCCACACATTCCTAATATGTTTTCTTATTTTTTGCGGATTTTAAATCAAAATGGCAAAGAAATGGCAAGCTTTAATAGGCCTTGAGGTGCAAAACCCTAAAGATAAAATGATATTTTCTGGTAAAGATTTGGTCTGGTCTAAAGTATCTAAGACCAACATGAGTTTTGATCGAGTTGCAAAAATTCCTCTACATAGAGTGGATGACTTCATTAAAGGAGAAGAAACGAATCCCGAGGCTCCATGTACTTTTACCTGACGAAAGGCCAAAACTTCAGGCTTAACCAAAAATCCAAGCTTAAGGGGTTGTGTTACCCTGCGATGGGAATTGTAAGTATCTTAGAGATGCCTTCTTTAGATGTTGGTATTAATAGTTCTTTATTATTTGTCAGATATTTTGACGTCTTAAAATTTGTTATGTAGTTATGCTTGCTCATATGGTCCAGAGGACAATAGAGAAAAATGTACAAGCACACGAAAGAAGAGATTTGTGAAGAAGAGGGGCTGTCAATGCCATTTTATCGTGAAGGTTTTGGCTCAAAGCCCTCAAACAACAATAATAACATACAACATGTATGATCATGAAGATGGGGAAGTATGGCCCTGTCATGGAAAAAATGACATTTCAGGTGATGCTAGGTCTCTGCATAAGCCAAGGCTTTCAAGGGTCATGGTTTCTTATGTTGAAAGTTGTTTTTTTCTACAAGTGCCAATTGAATCAGTTTGTAAAATGCATATTCAAAAATATATTGACATAGATTCCAGGGATCGAGATAGGGATTTTTTCTTATGCAGAAAAGATGTCGTAAACATCTATAATCGTCTTATGAAAGGAAATTATCAACTTCATAAAAAAGATGAAATGAGTGTGAACCTTTGGTATGAAAAAAACCAAACTGATTTCTTCTTTTACCAAAAGCCGAATGGTGAAAATGTTCCTTTTATAGCTGGACTACAGACAAAATGGATGTTGGAGAATATGGTTAAGCTATCCCATAATAGCTTAATAGGCATGGATTCAACATTCAACACAAATAAATATGGGGTTAGTATTGTTCCAAGGATTCATTTAGTGAAACAATTTTGATTGTAATCAATCAATATGATTAATGGTTTAAAACTAACTTCAATTTTTTTTTAATATAACAGTGTCAGTTCTACACACTCGTTGCATTTGACGAGCAACAAAGTGGAGTTCCCGTTGCATGGGTGGTGATGTCACGTAATACATCACATGATATAACACTGTGGTTGGAGCACCTAATGCATAGGTGTTATCAGCTTTGTCATGATTGGAAGGTCAAGGCCTTCATGGTTGATGATGCATTGGCTGAAATTGTTGCTTTGAGGTAAACTCAGTGTTCTTATTTCACATTGCAACTTGTATTCAATCTAAATATTTCTCACTTAAAATGAATTATATATGGCAGGAACATCACTAGGTGTGAAGTAATATTGTGTTTGGCATGTAAGGAGGGCATGGCTCAAAAATGTTAACAGGTTAGCCAGTACTACAGAAAAAGGAAAAGAGATGTTCAATGAGCTAGGCCATATCATGAAAAATTGTTCGAACGATGAAGTGACTACTGCAATCAATGAATTTTTCACTAAATTTGCAACTGAGGTGAAGTTTTTGGACTATTTCCACAAGAATTGGGTTGTCGGTGATTAGTTTAGTAAGTGCACATACTTTTTCTTGTGTTTATTCTTTTTTTGGTCCATAAAGATAATATATATTTACTAATTGAGTTTTTACATGTAGGGATGTGGGTTAAAGGATGCCGAGAGTTTCCTCATGCAAATCAGGAGACAAATAATGCCGTGGAATCATATCACTCTTATCTCAAGACTGCCTTTCTCTTTGATCGTAGAAAGAAATGTGCTCGCAGGATGGATTGGCTATTTTATACTCTTCTCACAACCGTTGAACCATGTTACCGATTCAAGGAAATTTTGAAAAAAGAAGGATATTTGAACAACCACAAGAAAGAGCAGCAACTTGAATCGTCAATTGAGAAAGCTAGAAGAATTCCAGATAGTGATTGCAGCCCTCATGAGAGCCTATCTCATGCTTATTGGGTGAAGAGTCAAAGTATAGCTGATGTGCGATATCTTATCACTTGGCATCGCACAAATTTTTTCACCTGTGATTGCCCATGGTCTATTCGTGGCAATGTTTGCAAGCATGCAATAAAGGTGGGTTGGTTGTATTCCGCTACAATGAATTTAGATGCTTTAATGGATCATGATCTCATACCCAATACATTCAATGCCCCTCCTGAGATAAATATGGAGTCGTCAAACCTCGATACAAATGTCAACACAAATATCATGGTTGATAACAATGTAGATCCAAATGTTGAAGAACTTCAGCTGGATAGAGAGGAGTTGTTTGGCTACATAGACCTGTTGAGGAATAGCTCTCCTGCTACTTCGAGCAAGACAAAACAGTTGATAGGTTTGTTTAAAAAAATGTTGGATGATGTCAATGATCTTCATATTATGGACTATGACTTCACCCTTAGTGTGGGTGCTTATGACTCATCTTTGAAGAGAAAGAAGAGTTTTCTTAGCCCTAAAAAGAAAAAAAAAGAGAAAAACAAAGTGGCAGCTTGGAAATTGATTTGAATGTCCATGCATCCAATGAGGAACCATTTTAGTTTCCACATCTCAACAAGCGAGGTCGTCCTCGTTCCAACAACGCATCCTATATTGACTTGGGTAAGTTCCATAAAGTGATGACATCAACATGTTTAGATTCTTAATTCATGTAGTCAATTTTATGATGTTTGTGTTACTTTACATGCCATTAATTTCTTTGATGAAAATTGCATTGTTATCTTACAGCTGCAAGAGCTTCTCCTATGGACCATCCTCCACTGGATGATGCTTTGTTGCTCAACAACTGCGCAATTGGTTATATGCCAGGTTTGTTGCCATATCTTCCATATTAATTGTCTTTTAAACGTGTGTATTGGATGTTATACATTTTGTTAAATAGTGTCTAAATGTTTGCAGGGGTGTGACATCCTTGACATTTGACATGCCTTGAAGGTGTTGAGCCAAATGTATTTTGATTCCCAGTTCGAGAGCTCGGCATGCAATACACATAATGTTGTCAGCGGGGATATACCTTGTTTAGAAAATTGTAGCATACCAAGTTTGTAATACTATATGGTTTCTTTCTCGGATAATATGGATCTTAAAATTTTGTACATTTTTATGGATATTATGGATCTTAAAATACTATATAGTTTCTATCTGAAAAATGTATTTTTCTAATTGACTTCATCATCTGGCAAAGGATCCTGATAACTGCAGTTCAAATAACTCATGATATCGACGCTTTCCTTGCAATCCTTCACACATTATTTATAACATCTATTAGAAAAGTTTTATCCAAATCTAGAATGGAAACATAAATCCATCCAACAATATAAACTTGAAAAAATACGCCCAATGGCATTTTCATCCAAGTGGCCCTGGTGAAAGAGGGATAGCAACCATAGTGGCCTTGGCGCTTTCCTTGCAACCTTTATTTTCCCTCATTTTCACTCTTCTTTTCAACTATGTTTAGAACCTGGAACCTGGAATTTCTTGTCCCTGACTTCTGATTCCAATTTGCTGTCATCTGAAGAAGAATTGATTTCCTACAACGCCTGGAAGTGGAGAGCTCTTATTGCTTTGCGTAGTCTATCACCTATGTTTGAAGATTTGACCCTCTATAACTACATAAACCACAACATAGAAAGGAAGGATCAGACAACTTACAAACAACTAACATATTAGAGTAGTAGTAATGAAGCCCTTTTTCCTCTCCATCAAAATAGGTAATTATTACAACCAACAACAAAAAGAGAAGATAGTACATTTTTTTCCCCATTCCTTGTATAGCTTAAACTGCTTTGAATGTGTCCTTTGGATGTTACCTTTCTTCTCATAAAATATTGATAGCCATGTGGGCAAGCTGCTGAGATGAAGAATTATACCATAGAAAATGAAATTTGGTAAAATGCAAATGATACACTGTTCACTATTTTCAAGTAACCAAGATAAACTAGAACACCATTCCCTACTCAGAGGGCAATTCCCACTGCTTTCAAGCAACTAAGATAAAACAGAACACCATTCCATACCCAAATGGAAATTCCCACTTTTTTCAAGCAACTAAGATAAACCAGAACATCGTTCCCCAACAAAAGGGAAAATTCCGGGCAAATCATTTTTATATTTAATTATATTTGAATATAATTTAATATAAATAATCAATAATTTTTAAAATAATTTAAATTTTTTTTTAACATAGAACCTTAAATTATATGTTAAATTTTTTTTTAATAAAAATTAAAAAATACAAATAAAATAAAATAAAATTAAAAATAAATAAATAAATACAAATAATTGTTTTATAAATTATAAAATAAAAACATAAAATAAAAATAAAAATAAAAATAAAAATAAAAATAAAAATCACAATCAAAATCAAAATAAAATGAAAATTAACATAGATAAATAACATAAATAAAATAAAATAAAAAATAAATACAATAAAATAAAGTAAAATAGAAAATAAAATAAAATTAATAAAAATAATGATAATATTCACTTAAAAAAAAAAAAAACTGAGAGTGAAGGGCAGGAATCCAGCATCTACTAACACTCCACCCATCATCTCTATTGAGGTTAACCGGCCTCTTTTCAATTTCCAAGGCTTCTCTCAACTTTCGGTGGTGGAAATGGTCTATCCTTGCAATAACCTCAGTATCTTCAATACAAATATGATGCTTTGTTTTTTCCGCATGCTCTGCTAAGGCAGAGGACCGAGATCTACCATGTCTAAGGTCAGCAACATGCTCATGAATTCTTTGATTAATGGATCGACCAGTTTCACCTATGTAAGGTGTCCCACAAGAACAAGGAATCAAGTAAACACCCTTACTATCCAAAGGGCCAATCGGGTCTTTAACCGACCTAAGAGAACTTCGAATAGTGCGGAGAGGCCTGAATGTTGAAGAGACATTATGTTTCCTCAAGATCTTAGCAATTCTATCAGTAGTACCTTGGATAAATGGAAGGTGAACTCCAGATAACCGCTCACAGGGATCTTTCTTAGCCCTAGGACCTTTTTCAGCTTTTTGAAAAGCTCTAAGACATTGAGCCCTACTGTAATCGTTCTTACAGAAGACATCCAAGAGATGTGATTTTTCATCTTCAAAATGGTGAACATCAGAGATTCTAAAGGCTCTAGTGACTAGGGTACTAAGAACCCCAAGTTTCTGAGTAGGGAAATGATGAGAACCAACATGTAAATACTGCTCAGTATGCGTCTTCTTTCTAAAGACTTGATGAGAGAAGGAACCATCATCATTTCTCGAAAGAAGGACATCAAGAAAGGGTAGGCTACCATCCACTTCGAATTCCATGGTAAACTTAAAAAAGTTAGATTAGTCATTAACATGCTGGAAGAAAAGGTCCAATTTCTCTTTACCATGGGGCCACACAACAAAAGTGTCATCAACAAACCTTTTCCAAAGCCTAGGTTGAAAGAGAGAGGAGGAAAGGGCCTTCGATTCAAAGTCTTCCATGAATAGATTAGCAACCACAGGGGAAAGCGGGGAACCCATAGCCACACCATAAGTTTGTTCAAAGAATTCACCCTCAAAACTAAAGAAGGTCGAGGTTAGACAAATCTCTATGAGATGAGCAGTATCAAGATCTGTGATACAAGAGATGACATCAATGGCTTCCTTAATGGGAATGCAAGTATACAATGATACGACATCAAAACTTACAAACCTATCATCAGGATCCAACTTAATGTCTTTCAATTCGTTAATAAAGGAAGAATAGTCTTTGACAAAGGAGTCGGTGCGACCCACAAGGGGCTTCAGCTTATTGGCTAAAAGATTTGTTGAATAATAGATACAATTATTTCATAAATCTCACAAATGGGTAAGTTGTAACATTTCTCTTAAAATGTTGAACCAAGAAACAAATTTTTCACAAATTACTCAACCAAGAAACAAATTTTTCACAAATTACTCAAACTAAGAGACAAAATTTTCACCAAATTACTCAAACTATGATCTTTTGATTAGATTTTTTAAAAACCTACATGATTTTGAAACTATGATCTTTCGATTAGATTTTTTAAAAACCTATATGAGTTTGAATTTGAATTCTTTACTGGTGGAAACATCAGATTGCAACAGTGTATTTTGGTATTGTTGTCGCTGAGTCGCAGATTTCTGAAATTTTGGAAAATCGCGACCCCGCGACCCCGAGGTTGCACCTCCCTCAGACCACTGCATAATGCGACCCTGCGACCTCATTAATGGTCCGCATGCACGACCTTTTTATAAATAGAAGGGTCGCTAGGTCGCATTATGCACGTTCGGCGGAGAGAAAGAAAACGCTTCTGACAGGTCGACTGGAGCACGTTTTTCCCGGGTAAGTTGCCGTTTTCCTCCTACTGTTTCCTTTTATGATTTTCTTGCCTATTTTTCCCTACCTTGGCCTTTAAATTGCCCTCTTTCTTGGCCCCTGTTTATCATTTGAGACTTAGGGCTCCCCCTTTTGCTTTGACATTTAGCCTGCTTGTATAACATTGTCACTGCTTCTCATCCAGACCCTTATGGCCTGTGTTCTGCCTCAAAAGCTCTCCCCTTGCTCTGTCTTGGCCCACTTAGCCTTGTAATTTTGAAGTTAGAGGGAATTGGACTTTACGTGGTGCGCGCCAAGACCCCGGCAAGCCCTAGCGCGACTTGCGACCCGTGCGACCCCAGTCGCCAAATCGCAAATCGCCCTTCATTCTATTTTCACGCGACTTAGCGACCCTGCGACTCGGTCGTTGGTTGCAGAGTCGCACTCCTGTCGATTTTCCTAGCATTTGCGACCCAACGACCCTGCGACTTGGTCGCAAGGTCGCACTTCTGTCGGTCTTCCTAAAATTTGTGACCCAGCGACCTTGCGACCTAGTCGCAAGGTTGCCAGGTCGCAAAGTCGCAAAACCTTTGAGAATTTCAACATCATGACCTTTGCGACCTTGCGACCTAGTCGTAGGTCGCTAATTCAGCCCTTCCTGTGTCCCCAGTTGAAATAATTAATAGCTATACCTAGGTTTGTATCATCATGGCATCTTTCTTATCCTGGGACTCTTTCATGAACATGACAGGTGAATTCGAAGCAGACTTAGAGTGGTCCCTGTCTCCTAAGATTCAAGCAACATGGGACCTCCAGTGCCTTAGAAAAAGAACAAGAGCCTAGAAGTAGAGTACATAGAGATGGATATACCAATGTCCCCGCCCCCGATCTATAGAGACACCCTGTGCACATTTGCCAAAGGGGACAGCATGTGTTGGTACCAAGTGTACCAGGAGTTTGCTCGACAGGAATTCCCAGAGGACCTCCCTGACCGGGAAGCATACATATAGGTCAAAAGGTCAAGGCTCCATCTTGCAGGTGCCCACCTTGCTATATTCCCGTGCGCGGAGGTTATAGAATGGATTATACAGAACACTGACCCCAAAAAGTGGGTAATCAGGGACTATGAAGGCAAGGCTTTCGCGACTCTCAAAGGCTCGGATGTTGAAGTTTACTATGCATTGCCTGAACGAGAGGAGGACTTCACAGAAGATTGGGCCAAAGCCCATGCAGTCCCCATAATAGACACTCTAAAAGGATGGTGCGAGGAGCCCGGGAAATTCAAGGCCAAGAAAGATCAAGAATATCTAGTGGCAGGCCTAAGGAGAGTGTATAAATTGGTGGCTGCTATGCTTTGCAGATTGTACGGGCGCCCCGATGCCACCACCTTTAGCGGTACGTGGGAAACCCTAATGGAGTATGTCACTGTCCACAGCACCTGGTTCAACTGGGTCAGCATACTGGTGGTCTCTCTTCAAACAAACATATCCTCGACACTGGTACCGGATAATGGATTTCCTTCTAAATTCTACATGGCCTCATACTTGTTGGATGTTGTTTGTTCGAGGTGCCACTTTGAGGGATGGTGGCACAACTGGGATCCAAAGCAGGCACGCCCAATCCACTTAGAGACAAAGGTATTTTGGGATTCCAGATACAAGCAGGACATAGAGCCGATCTCTCAAGTTTTCATCCCAACTCTCTATAGAAAATTGTTCGGCCAGGACACTCCTTGCATGTCTTGGCGAGCCATGGAGATGTTAGGCAAGGTGGTGCATTGGTTTCCACTTGCCGAGTACACATTCATTCGAGTCTTTGGTTTGTACAAGGCTCCCCATGCTATGCCCCGATATGTCACAGATAAAATGCTCATTCAAGAAGTCTGTTTCCAGATGACGTTCGGTTTCTCTAAGGTCCTGACTAAGGGCAAAAAGAAGCCGTGGCCTACGCTGCCTCTCACTATTGGTACCTACACAGTTAAAGATTTCAGGGAGGTAAAGGTAGAAGCAGAAGAGATGATAAGTTTTCGCCTACGGCCATTGGACCACCGGACATACGATCCAGAAAGGATAGTCCCTGATCACTGTAAGCGGGCTAAGTTCAAGTGGAACTACCAGCACACGGAATGTTCGGGCGAAGATGAAAAAAGAAACTGGTATAATGCAGATAGGCAACTCGCTCCGGCGGCGTGGTCTAATCAAGAAGACCCAGATGACCAAACATTGGAGGAAAGAAAACGTGAATTAGGAGGCGCTTCTTCTTCTCAAGCTAAGAAGCCTCGAACTAGTACAGGGCACAACACTACTGCCTAGCAGAAAGAGCAAGAAGCCAAAACCCAGCAAGAAATAGAGAAGAAGATGAAAGAAGATGAAGAAAAGCGCAAAAGGAGCTTGAGGTCAGAGCAAAAGCAGACAGAAGAGGCCAGGAGAAAAAAGGAGGAATAGGAGGCAGAGGCTGAGGCGGAATGACAACTCAAGAGAGAGTTAGATCAGCTGGAGGCCGAACGCCAGAAGAAAGCAGAACAAGAAGCGGCAGCGGAGGCCAAACGCAAAAGGAAAGCAGAACAGGCAGCAGCGGCAATAGCCGAACGTAAAAGGAAAGCCGAACAGGAAGCAGTGGCAGAATTAGAGCGTAGGCAGAAAATAGAACATGAAAAGGCAGAAGTAGAGCGGCTGTGGAAAGAAGAGGAAGAAAAGAAAAGAAAAGAAGAGGAGGATAGAATACTAGAGGACATCGAGAGATCTCCCCAAGGTGCAGAATCACAAACGGAGCTACAACCCATCGAAGTGCTTGTAGTCAATACACGCGCTACACTCTCTGATGTGAGTTCCTACGAAGGGCAAGAAGAGGAAGTATTCAATCTTACCAGGCTCACATATGATCAGTTCTCCTTCAAGATCTGACAGGAGAAAAGAAGATGCTTGGCACGAAACCCTTCTGCCTCATCTACAGTCGCAACGGAGAAAGATATAGTCCTAGACACTAGGACTAACCCAGTAATGATAGCATCGGTCGGCACAGCTTTCGCCGCGGCCACGGAGGAGAATGTAAAAAAAATGAGCAAAGAGATCCTCTCTCTACAAAATAAGCTACAAGAAGCAGAGCAGAGGGAGGCAAGGGCAGAGCAGGATAGGGTAGCATTAAGGGAAGAGATTCAGCAGCTCCAAGACAAAACTGCACCTATCAACGAAGTACCACTCAGCGTCCGAAAAGAGCTGGATGTATTAGAGGCCACCATGAGACAGGTTTATGGGGAAATGTTCACTATAAAACAAACAGTTGCCCCCTTGGTAAGAGCCCAAGTAGAAACCAAACAGAGGAGCGAGCAGCTGAAGGAGGCGTCAGCCGCTTTGGATAGAATGATAGAATGGACAGGCCGGTACCCCCAGGCTCCCGAAAACCTGCCAAAGAAAGATTGGATCCATACACAAGATGCCAAGGTCCAGATCGGATTAAAATTCAGTCTAAAGATACGCTGTCTAAGGACTTAGATAAGGTGATGGCCGCATACGAGCTTCTGATCAGCGGCATCGATTCAATGCACACTCTACATCACATTCCATCGCTAGGTGCATTGGGCGAGGAGAAGACATGGGAACAGGTGGATCAAGAGATCCAGACATTTTTGCAACCCATCAAACAAGCCACTGCCACTTTCGATCTTGCAGCATCACAGGACAACTTGAGGAAGTTCATTGTCACACCAGTCTGGATCTACACCAAACTGACCTCCCTATCCAACCTGGTCACACAGAAAAGAGAAACTTTAATTCCTAATGCTTTGGAGTGTCTACATCGGTTGAGAGAAGAAGTTCCCTTGATTTCCCCTATAGCGACGGATTATCGTGCATGGCAGAACTTCCTCAGAGAACAACAAGTTGATGCTCCTGACCTCACGATCGCGCGCACCTCCTCATGATCAAATAGCAGTAGGTCGCAGGTCGCAACTCTCATCCAGGTCACAGGGCAGCTCAACAGTTGGGGAGGCGAAAAGTCAGGAAGCCCAAAGGGCAAATTTTGGTCTATAAAACTCCCTTCGGGAAGAATGTAAAGGATCTTTTCTTTTGGGACTCAAAGAGTTAGGGAGCATTGTATAGAAGGATAACACTCTTTTGCATATGAATACAGATACTTGTCAAACTCCTTTTGGATCTGCTGTGTTTTGCTGTGCGAACACTATGAGTATTTCTTGTATAGTTTCAAACATCTTTTGATTAATGAAGCTGCGCTTTTGATGGCATCATTCATGCATGATAGTTCTCTGTACTTGTGTTAATGATGTTAAGTTTATCTATGCTTCCCCAATGAATGTTAATAACTTTGTTTGCTGATATTTGTATTTTCATCGTAAACATTTGAGGAAGTGAATGTTGTTCCTGCCATAAAGAATTGTTTCTTCCATGGCTAGAACAACGTGCAAGCATGACCCTTACGATATGCTGTTGACAGTATTTCTCTTGGCTTCATGTCTTATTATTCGCCTCGCTACGCATAGTGTTATATACGTGTTTAAACTCATCAATCATTTATCTTGTGTCGTTTGAATAAGTGTGTGTCCGCAGGTTCATTGAGTTCTTTTGAGACCCAAGGAAAGGAGACTTAAGCGGTAGCCGGACCCACACCCTGGACGGGATCCCTACTCCAAACTGTTTAGAGTCTAGTTGGGACTTTTTACCGGGGAGATCCCCTGCTGTTGGCCGGATAAACTTTCCCGTCAACAGGTATAAAGAATATCAAATTGAAACCATGGATTTCACTTATAAAATAGAATCAAAGGTGTTGTTGGATTTCATACCTAAGCTGAGAAAGCTTGGTCGAAGCGAAAAGAAGAAGAAAAGGAGCAAACATGAGAATATGAAGCGCAACAACATTTTATAAAAAAAATATCTTATTGGCCATAATAATGCCTCCTCCACTGATGCCAAAGTCAGCTCACAGGCTCTGCATTTATTTATATTTTTTGCAGGAAGCAACTCCCAGACTGCTTTGACCATAAGAATATGAAAGTGTATTTTCTTCTATTGGGAAGGGGTTGGTTTGTTAGGAAAGCAATAAAAGAGAAAATAACAACATAGAGGCAAGGGGGAGGAGGGTGTGGAGTTTAACAATTTTTTTTCTTTTTGCAAAATCACATTGCAATTCCATATATAATTAAGAACAACATGGTAAATAGACAAACATGTTTTAGAATCTAAAAATATTGCAGTAGATTTGTGGATACAATGACTCCTGCCACACTAACTTGACGTCCCGAATACAACAAAGCCTTTGTAAAAAAATATTGCTTATTCATCGACCAATTAATAATCAGCGCATCAGATTTTTTATGGCATTTGTTCATGATTAATACATGACCTTACAGTCCACATAGTCCTATAGATTCTTTGGCTATTGACTGCTGAAATGCTTGGCAATCTACTCCAATTTCACTGAAGGCTGAAATAAGTTAAGGAACAATTTTAAGCAACATAAGCTTGAAGCCAGCAGAACTAGTACTCTTGTTCTCAGACTCTGATGCAACATTACTAGTACTCTTGTTCTTAGACTCTGCTGCAACATTTGATGGCAACGTACAGTCTTCTGAAAGTGATCCAACTTGAGCCCCTTTCACATACGCATCACATGCACGAATAATACAATGACCGCGTTTTTGAAAATTCTCTTTAACAAACATTTCAAAATGCTACACAAACGACTGTCACTTGATTTAAATTGATTCAGAAGAAAAGGGTTAAAAACAAAATAATTAGAACCTAAAATATGCCCAGATTCTACCTTTGGAGGCCTGCGTAGTATGTACAACATTGACTTACATGATAGGAGAAAGGAGTTTTCTGTGTAGGCTAGAGACTCCTCCCCTTTAGCTATCTTTCTTTAACCTCCTGAATGTTAAAATAACTTCTTCTCAATTAAAAATAATTGAAGGGATTAAGTTATGAAGTTTATAGAAACACTGCAAAGATAATAAATAAAATTTAAAGCTTATGCAAGATATATTATATACAGGAATCAACCTTAGCTTTATCGTTTTCATTGATGGTGATATTCTCATGTTCTGGAATCGCAGAGTTCTACAGATTACACTGCTCAGTGTTTGATTCTCTTGGATATTGCCCATCTTTTTGAAATTTCTTGTAAGGTACAAAGCCTGCACCACTGTATGTTTTGTTTTCTCCTCTCGAAGAAGGCAAAACATCCTTTTCTATTTTTTGAATATGCCTACAAAAATCTATTGAAGACATCTCTTGAAGTATTTGGAATTCTAAGATACTATCCACACTAGTTTATGAGTGATGAAATGTCACACTACATTCTTCCTTACGGGGATCACCATAGTTGCTCTAGCTTGCAGAAGCCATCTTCAAATTGCAGTCTGCCATCAATGGGGTAGGGCTCCAGTTACTTCGTAATATAGTATTTCCAGAATCATTTGGCATCTTATAATTATGTGATACATTGGAGATAACTTCAACTGAATTAAGGGCCCAATGTTGAGGTTGAAGTCCAAGTTTATCCTGTAATTGCATCAACGCCTGAAACCGGAACATAAAATTCAGAGTTAAAATGAATCCGAAGAAAATATCTTGCCATCCACAATTGATCAAGCTCACTGAAAGCTACACTGCCATTTGTAGAAAATGCAATAGCCTTAATTCACAGTTGGCCTTCACAAATCCATTTTCATACGTACAATTTTTAGTTTCTTCACATGTGCACAGGACTCTGGAGAGATGATACAAAAAATACCTTGTTTCTCTATTTTTCGTCTTCTTGTTGGCTTTGATGAGTATAACTGCACTTCATGCTAGGCACTCCAGGTTTAGAGACTCCTTCTCCCGTGCGCTTCACCAATTGCGAATTCAAACTTCTCGCGCGCTTCACCAATGAAACTTCTCGCAGTTTGAATTCAATGCTTCGGGGGTCGCGACACATTCAATGCTACAGGGGTAGATGAGGGTGGCAGAGGATGGGAGGGGAGGAGGCCGGTCGCGGGTGGCGGAGGACGGGAGGGGCGGAGGGTGTGGCCCTTGCCGAAAAACTTTGTCGTGCCGGAAAGGGCAGACCGGAGGTGTCAAATCACCTCCGGTTTGTCCCAGCTTTAGCCTCTTCCAAACACCTCCGGTCTGCCCTTTCCGACATGGCAAAGTTTTTCGGCAAGGGCCCCACCCTCCGCCCCTCCTGTCCTCCGCCACCTGCGATGGGCCTCCGCCCCTCCCGATCTCCGCCACCCTCCTCCCCTCCCGTCCCAGCTTTAGCCTCTTCCTTAAAAAAATGGTAATACGTTGAAATTGACAAACAAGGGGATAATTTTGAAATTATCACAATAATTACCCAAATTATCTCAATAAATTCAAAACAGGGAAACTATCAAGATAAGTTGTGGCGATAATATCAACGATGGGCAGTTTGGTGATAATATTACTATAATTATGATATTATTGCGATATGTGCAACATTGGTTTTAGTTACCTAATGATTGTTGATTTACACCGGTTTTAGTTACTGTTTGAGAGATCTCCCGATGAACAAGTACAATCATTTGAGCTCTCTACTGCAAAAGCTACTGGTACAAGCCAGTATACAGATGCAGGAAAGGGGATATCAACTTCTTCAAATGTTTGTTTGACTCTCTCAATCTTAGTAGCTTCATGATCCACATATACAACAAGTTCAGTGGGCATTGCAGCAAATAAGAAAACAACAAGTGACTGTATGTGCTTTGGGTAAATTTTTCAATTCATTGGCTTTTTTGGTGGCAATGGATTTAAGTGTAAAATTTTTTCTAAGGATAAGATCTGGGGGGTTATGAAAGGAAGAGATACTGTGTATTCGTGGTGTGATAAATCTAGGGAGTCTTACCCCCTAGGTACATTTCTCTCAATGGTGTCTTTGAACACTAAATTCTCAAGTAACTCAACCCCTAGTACCTTGAAGGTCGTTGAGGAGTGGTTCCCCCTTCCATCTCAAGGGAAGGCATTCACCTTGGAGGATAAATTGGTAGTGAGTCTTAGTCAAGACTCTGAGGTTAAGTCTACTGATATGCTTGTTATTGCGCATTGTGTATCAAGGGGATTCCCTCTATAGAGGTAGTGCTTGTCCAATCCCCCATGGTCCCAATCTTATTTCCTAGGTTTGTGGGTTTAGAGTCAATGTTATGTATATTTTATTATTTATTAATTAGATTTAGTTATCTTAGGTTATTAACTGAAAGGGCATGATCAAAGATCATGCCTCTTCGCCAAGGGACACCTTGAGGCTATTTAAAGCCTAGGCGATCCCTCATTGTAATCATCTCTTATCTTCATCAATAATAATATATAATTATCAGTTTACCAGAGTTTTTACACTCCATTGGTATCAGAGCCATCGCTCTTCTGGATCTGTGTGATCATCATATTAAAGAGTTTCGAAGGAAATTTCAGAATTTTTTTTTTTACCAAGTGCAGAATTGTTGAAGAAATTCTGCATCTTTTCTCCACTCACGTACACTCACATTACAGCTTCTGCTCACCGTTTCATTTCCCTCGCTTACCGTGACCCCTTCTCACAGATTTTACCCCCCTCCTCTATCTCACATACCTGTCCCTCACTCCCGCTCTGCGTTCACCCAATCCCCTCACATAATTTTTTTTTTAAAAACAGTCACTACACAGCCGCTTACAAATTGAGTGCCAGTTACAGTTTTTCCTTTCGTTTTAACACTGCACAGGTTGTCCACACTGCCACCGTCTCTGTCTGCGCTACCCTCCGCATCCACACATTGTTCATTCCGCTGTCCCACGTCCAAACAGCCGCTGTCCCAGTCGACGACGTCACTGCACGTTCACGAAAGATTCAAATAAAAAACGATTGTTACTGCGCTGTCCGTTGACCGTTTCATTGGCTGTATAAATATATGTAAATATAACTCCGTGGCACATCCACGCTGTCCGTTGATCGATACGTCGTTTAAACCATACAACGTTTAAACATACGGGTATATTTCATAGCGGACGAGTATAATTTTAAGCGGACAGCGTTAAATACATTGAAACGTTAAATACGGTGACAAGGCTGTGTAAATTATACCGTATACCATACATATTATGTGGTTATACATTTCGTACAGATGGATTGTAAAAATATAGTGACGGGTAATTCTTTTAAAGCGGACGAGTTTTTTCTGTGTGAAGGATTGACCGATAGTGAACGGGCACATTTTTTTAAAAAAACACGATTTTTTTTTTTAATTATATATAAAATATATATTATATAATTTAATTGATAATTATATATATATATATATATATTGTAATTATATAGTTTATTTATATATTATATAATTTCCATTTAATAAATTATATATATATAATAATTATATAATTAAATTATATATATTATATAATTTTTAATTAAAAATTATATATATATATAATAATTATATAGTTTAAAAAAAAAAAATTTAATTAATTAATTAAATTTTAATTAATTAATTTTAAAGAAAAAGAGGAGAAACTGGCAGAAAGATATTCCCCACCTCATACACGCTCGATGTCGTCGTCAATGTCGATGGTGGAATTCCAGAAGAAATTGGGAGACCTTGAGAAACAAATTAATAATAATTCCAAAGAATTCGGAAGGCGATTAGTCGATCTGGAAGGTACAGTTGCAGGGCATTCCAACGACATCAAAAAGGTTCATGATACGACAAATCGAATAGAAAGACAAATGTGGCTAAATCATCACGAGGCCACAGAAAAGCTTAACGAAGCAATGAACAAGATGACAGAGCATGGCAAAGCAATGAACAATATGACAGAACTCTTCAGTAAGCTAAATGATAAGATAGATAAGTTAAGTCAGACACAATCCCCAATATCTCCTAACAGGGAACAAAATCAACAAAACAATTCCGCAGATTCAGGGAACTCCGAAGAGCATCAGGAAAAAACCGATTCCCCACATCATCAAGAAGATAGTAATGCAGATTTTCAAAATAAGCAACTCTGGAATGCATTCGCTAATCAATATCCCCTTCTTGTTCCACCATTAGCATATCAGCGCAAAGTCAAGATCGACCTATCCAAATTTGATGGTAATGAAAAAAATAGCGTTGCATGGCTTAATAAAGCAGAATAATATTTTGAGATTTATGACATTACTAGTGATGACGAAAAAATTAAGCATGCTTCCATGAAAATGGAAGGAGAAGCATATAATTGGTATATGTGGTGGAAAAAGACGACGCTCGCCATCAGTTGGAGGAAATTTAAGGATGCGTTCTTCAAAAGGTTTCAAGGCATAAAAGAAGAAAAATTCTTTTCAACGTTTATCAAATTACGCCAAAAAGGAGATGTGGATGAGTACACTCGAGAATGGGAGACCTTGGCAACACGAGTACCGGGATTGTCGGAATCTCGTCTAATCCAGTCTTACATCTCAGGACTTAAAATCCACCTACAGGAAGAGCTAGAACTACATGAAATTACGTCCGTAGAAGTAGCAAGGCAAAAACAAAAGCTGCTGAAAAGAAATTTGAAAGATTATCAAAACTAGAAAAAGTATATTCGAGACGACGGTTTCCTCAATCTGAAAATGTAGATGACACAAAATATGTCCCTGTCCATCTTCGTGAAGAAGAAAAATCTAGTTTGGAAAAACAAAGAATGCGAGAGGGCAAGTGCAAACGTTGCGGTGAAAACTGGGACCCTAAGCACAGATGTGCTAATGGAAAAGCAAAGAATCTATACAGTTGTGAAGCAACTAACGATGCTAACAGTACTGATTCATGTATAGAAGGATTAGAAGACAACTTAGAGTTCTCTCCAGAAGTGGATGGCGAAATTATCCCACAAGTGTCATTATCAGCTATGACAGGCATATTACAACCTCAAACCCTAAGGTTAAGAGGACATATTAAAAAAAACAATGTAATGGTTCTAATAGACACAGGCAGCACGCACAATTTTCTAGATTCAACCATGGCCAAAAGACTCAACCTCTTTGCTTTTCCCATGCCTAATATGAAGGTAATGGTGGCCGATGGTAAGAAGATTGAACAAGTAGGAAAATGCCATAAAGTCAAATTGCAGATTAAAGACTTTCATTTAGAATCTCCATTCTACACCGTTCCATTACGAGGAGTAGATGTGGTCTTAGGGATTCAATGGCTACAAACTCTAGGTACTTATTCTGCCAACCATCAGAAACAGTTTATAAGTTTTAAGTGGAAAGGGCAGAAATACAAGTTGTATGGATTCCAAGCCCCAGAAAATCAAGTCGTATCTTCCTCTCTGATGACGAAGATGACTCAAATAGGAGCACCAACATCTACAGTACAATGTCAGCAGTTAGAAATGTTATTTTCAAAAGGGAGCCACGAAGAGTCGCCAGAAGTCAAGACAGGATCCGACCCTGTCGATATCAGATATTTTCACTATCCAGATCAACAACAGATTGAACTCGAGAATATGCTCCACGGCCTTTTTAAAATATGGGAAGCAAGAGCTCGCCGCTCGTGAAAACCAGACATTCGTCAACATTGTCATGAGTCCACTGTCACTTGAGACAAACGTCTTTTAAGAGAGAGACAATATATGTATATTTTATTATTTATTAATTAGATTTAGTTATCTTGAGTTGATGGCCGAAGGGCATGATCAAAGATCATGCCTCTTCGCCAAGGGACACCTTGAGGCTATTTAAAGCCTAGGCGATCCCTCATTGTAATCATCTCTTATCTTCATCAATAATAATATATAATTATCAGTTTACCAGAGTTTTTACACTCCAGTCAAGCATAATAAAAAAGGTTTTGTTCAAGCAACCTGTTGTGAATTATCAGTGTGTGGAGGTTGAGTCTCCCCCAATCATTTGTGCCTTTTGTTCCCAAAGTGTTGTTAGACCTGAAGGATTTCGATTTTTTTTATGGATAACAATGATGATTATGAGGGTCAATGCATTTGGAGACCAAGGGGGTGATTCTTTTTCTCTTATAGAGGATGTTGGATGAGGATTTTAATCAATGGTGTGTGTATTTGGAGACCAAGGGGGTGATTCTTTTTCTCTTATAGAGGATGTTGGATGAAGATTTTAATGAATGGTGTGTGTTAGGGTTCTATAATAATAGGATTCATAATTTTTGAATTGACTATGATAGTCTTGTAAATATGTACATACCTTGCTTTTTGCAAGTTGTTTTCCCATATTTTGAAAAATGAAAAATAATAAAAAATGAAAAGAGGGTAAAAAGTCCTAAAAGAAAAATCAAAGGACTTAGAAAAAGATAGACTCCAAAAGAAAAAGAGATAAAAATAAGACCTGAAAGTGAGCAAGTCAAAATGCCACTACCATTTACTTTTACTGCAAGAATAATGGTTATGTGCAGATTGTCAATAAATGCCATAATCCATGATTAGTTAAACAGTGTAAACTTAACTTTTCATGCTTTAAATTTCATGTTTTAGATAGAGAATAAAGATATGTCAAACAGTATAAACTTGACAAATCAATAGTTAAGATAGAGAGTAAATGAAGAGCTCAACAGTTTAATCTGAGACCTTGGATGAAATAAGGTTAGACTTAGATAGATTTATGCTTTGAAAGAAAATGGATTAGGGTTGCAAGCTTAAATGCACCCATAAAAATGAAGTAAAAATGTTAGAAATAAAGATGGATAGGTAGAAAGCAGTTGTGAAAGCATGTAATAAGGCATCATCAGACAAAAATCACTAATTTCCCCTTCCCTACAAATATTCAGTATTCTAAACTATTAGTCAAAAAAGGCTCAGAGCATTTCTCTGACTTCTGTTGGGACCGAACCCAAGGCTCGATGACTGATTGGTTAAAAATATTGAATTCCTACATAAAACCCACATTCATTAGCATTTATCTTTCATTTCATAATCCTAATCCATTTTCTTAAGTAAAAACCCATTTTTACTTAGTAAAATTAAAACCCTAAATAACTAATTCCATTCCCTTTCAAAAATCATTCATAAACCCTCAAAAATACATTTATCCTAAGTTAAAGTGTGAAGTAATACAACAAAGACAAACTATGTTATTTACACTTTATTTTAGAGTTAAACATGTGTTTTTCATTTATAGATTTCAGATTTCTGTGGTGTGAGTTTTGAGTTGTTGAATTCAGAATCTCCACAGTGAGCATTTTTGTGTCTACGTTTCGAGTCTAGAACAAGACCCATCATTAGGACAAATCCTGCCGAAAAGGGAGGAGGTTAGATATCATAAATATACCAAAAGAGTGCATGAGGTAGGCCGACCAACCATAAAAATAATCAATATTTTATAATTAAATAAATTAAATAATGTTTTTAAATTTATGCAAAGTTTTCCATTAAAAATTGTTAGCCTTAATTCCTTATAATTTATTAGAGATTAATTATACTTAAATTAAGGATAATGTATCTCAAAGAGGTCATTTGTTATAAGTATTATTAATAAATTGTTAATATTATAATAATATTTCAAATATTTTATGTAATAAATTATATTAAGAGTTCTTTTAAGGTGGGGTTTGTTATATTTAAATTGTTTATATTAAAAAGGTAAAAGTTTATCTTTAAGGATGCTAAAATTAATTAATTAGTGAGAATATTAGAGCACCCTAGAGGCTGAGGTTGGGATCTCCGCTCGGAGACACCCGTGTGCTGAATAGCATTTGTAGACTTAGCTAAACAGCGTAAGCGTGCTCAATATCTGTTAGACAAAAATTTTGAAGATGCATAATAGAATGAATGAGTAGCTATCCTCTCTCTCCTTTTATGCTTGAGACCCTAACTCTCCTTGGGCCCCACTAAACTGCGATGTCTCCTCATGCCACGCCGTCCCCACTAAACTGCTCTATCCTGGCCCACGCTGGCACTGCGCTGCCTCGACGCTGTCCCTCTCCCTGCACTGTCACTTGTCTCCCCTGGGCCCCATGTTGAAATCCAAATAATGTCCAAGTGACTTTAGGGAGTTATTTTATCCTAAGTTGGGTTATGGGTCCCATCACCCCTTTATTTTATCACTGAACATTAGAAAGGAAAAATCTGAGCAAAAATTAATATTTCCAATTAGCTGCTACTAATTGGGAATATTACGGTCCTCCTTGCCAAAATGTTACTTGTCCTCAAGCAACGACAAATATGGGTGCGGCAAAATCTTCTCATTTCCCAAAGTTGCATCCTCATCTGGTAGATTTCTCCATCTCACCAAATACTCCTTGACTGTTCGGCTCCGTAGCTGTCTCTCCTGGGTGTCTAAGATGGCTTCTGGTTGTAACACCAAATGCCCCTCATCATCTGTAGGTGGGAGCTCTTCTGTTGCAGTCTCCTGCCGCCCCAATGCCTTTTTCAGGCATGATACATGGAAGATGTTATGTATCCTGGTACCTATTAGTAGCTCCAACTCATAAGCAACCTCCCCTATTTGGCGGATCACCCTGTAAGGTCCATAGAAGCAGGGCTTGAGCTTCTTGGCCCCTTTCTGCTTTAGCGTAGACTGCCAGTACGGCTGAAGTCGGAGATAGACCAAGTCACCTACCTCAAATTGCTTCTCTACCCGCCCTCTGTCGCCATATAACTTTTGTTGATTCTGCGCTGTTGCTAAGTTGTCCTTAAGAGCCCGGAGTATATCTTGGCTCTCTTGGTTCTAGTCTGTTGTCGCATGGATTGTCTAGGCACCGCGACAACGACTCAGATCGGGGGCTGTCACCCTGATGCGCAATCTCTCTATCTAAGCTGTCTCCTTGCAAGCTAAGGGAGGTAGACCCTATTAGAAATGAAGGACAAGAATCCAGGAGACACAGCTAAAACACCCAACACTTGATAAAATTAACGAGATTTCACAGTTTGATTATGTTAGAACCAGTGCCTTATGGAGTCAAACAAGATCCCATTATGCAATTAAAAATAAGTATTGGATGTATAACTGCTGCTAAATGACGACAATGATATTCAATAGAAAGTGCCACGATCATTCATTAAGATGCTTGAGCCAATCAACAAAGCTTATCATGGAACGATCATTGAGATAAATGCCAGATACTTAAAAAAATTCCGAAATTAAGAGTTTCCAATATAACCCAGTTCGAAAATTAAAATACTCCACAGTCAAACTTCAGATAAAAAATTGAGGCTTATTTGACTATAGAGAAATTTTTGAAATTTTTTTATGTTTTGTATTTTCTAGATTTTTTTTAGAATTTTTGGGATTTTTTATTTTTTATTATTTTTTAAATTTAAAACAAATTAAAAGTCTAAATCTAAATAAAAGTTTTAATCTAAAATCTAATTTAAGAAAAGTTGGAATCTAAAATTAAACTAAAACTAAAATCTAAATTAAATCTAAAAAAATTAAATTGAAAACTAAAAACGAATCAAATCGAATCTAAACTAACGCTAAAAAATATTAACATCTAAAATCTAAAAATAAATAAACCTAAAATTAAACTAAAACGAAGTCTCACCACAAAATTAAAATCGACTAAACTAAAACTAAAAAAAATTTAAACAAATCGAAATTTATAAAAAAAGAAACCGACCCAAGATAAAATGTTAAACGCGGGTTTCGATTTTTGATGTCAGCGTGAGTTTATCGTTTTGTGGGTGCAAGTCGGACGGAGGGATGGCGGTTTAGAGAGATGGACTGCAGAAGAAACTACGAAGGCGGAAAAAGAGAAGGTCGGACGACGGGTAGGCTTGGATTGGATGAAAGGAAACGGTGGCACAATGGGGAAAGACGGCTTGGACGCATGTGGGATCGATTAGAATGGACAGCGCTCAAAGAGCTAATCGACGACAAAGAGGAAGGGATCTCAGCTGGAAAGGTTAAGGAAAATCGAGGAGACAAGGAAAGGGTTGATAGATCGAAGGGTAAGGAGGACGGATCGAATGGAGGAAGGCAGCGTTTGGGAAATCCACTGTAGAGAGGGAAGATGAGGGCGTTTAATGCAGATCGATAGGTCTCAATGGGAGATAGATGGTGGATATGCAGCGTGAATAAAACCTAGTACATTCAAAAAATCCGCCCAGCAAACTTAAATTTTTTCTTTCTTTCAAAACTCAGATTTTTATGCTGTTAAATGCACCAGAGATCTTTTCCTTTGAAATTATGCCCGGATCTGGAAGCTGACCCAATCTCGAGGCCAGATCCTACTCAGATTTAAAGATATTTTGAGAAAAACTTCCTGCACTCTTGCAATAAACCCGAAAAGAACCAAAACTGTATACAGAAACAAACTATCAAATCTAAGAAATAACTACAAATTTACAAGACTAATTTACAATTTGGGAGGCTCTTAGAGCTAGATTTAAATTCATTTTAGCACAATTTTAGAAAATGAATTTTTTTGGGAGAGAGGCACAAGCCTTAGGAGATCCTGCAAAAGCACAAATTTCGTAAGATAGACTTGGAATTTAACAAATAATGAGTTTTTCAGATTTATGTTTATTGAGAGTCGGCTAGTCCAACTGAAGACTTCCCCAGACGCTCAATCTTAAAATATTTTCCCTGCACACTTAGATCTGAACCTTAGATTGATAGAGATTTAAGAAAATAACATGAGATCCTTTAGAAAAATTAAAATGTCATTTTATGAATCCAGAAAACTGCACAAGATACCTGTATGCAGATTAATCCATGAAGACCATCAACCATAAAATGCAAAAAACAAAGTAGCAGAGTTTAGAAACAATTCACCATATAGATCCGAGAAGGAACATCAAAATTTGTAACCCCAAAGTCTTTATGCTTTATTCCTAAAAAATTTTGCAAGAGCTTCTAAGAACAAGTGCACGATCCTGAGATCGGATGACTCAATACTGACAAAGACCTCTAAATTTATAGGATAAAATCTCCAACGACTAGTTTGGATGATCCTTGTCAAAATAATCTCATTCGTCCAAAAGATTTAATCATTTTTTAATCCGGAGCGTTGAAATTAAAATGTTGGGGAAAAAACGAATTTATCATTTAATTCAATTTTAATTAACTTAAAAATATTATTTTTGAGTTAGTTACCCCAAAATTTTGAATTTGACTTAACCACCAAGGCCCAAAGGTCCAAAATTTCTTAAAATTCTCAATATCCCTTTGCCTGGGGCTTTCAAAATCATTTTTCAAGGACCCACAAATTTTGCCTTTAAAGATTTAATCCTAACTTAGGACCCTAAATTAATTAAATTTCTGGTTTAAGATTTTTTTAAATTAATTGACCAGAAAATTTAATTAATTGACTGAGAGGGGATTATAATTATTTTTCCAACCCTCTTTACATGAGATAATACATTTACATACATGAAGGGGGAATACCATAGTTTTAAAAACCAGCCGGTTTGAACCGGTAACTGGCCAAACCGGTCGGTCAGATGTGCCCGCGGTTGAAACCGGCCAAGCAACCCAGTTGAAGAGGGCATTTCGCCTTTTTTTTGCAATAAACCAGACCTAACCGGCCGGTTTATGCATAAACCGGCCGGTTACTTACTAACCTTTTACGCGGACCCACACACGGCCGCAGTTAAGCTTTAGGGCTGATTTGTTTATAAGGGGGGGTTCATTTAGCTACTCTTTCCCTATGTGGACCCACGCACGGCCAGAAATAGGTTTTAGGGCTGATGTGGAGGTAAGGGAAGCATTGACATTTCATGGTAATGTTCATTTCCTTTATTTTTCATTTTCATCCTTTTACTTAAATTTTTAACATTACCATGAAATGACTCAGGATGTTTAAGAGTGGTTTCGACCTCATTGGATTTCATATGGAGAAACTAGAATTTTAGGTTTCACTCAAAATTCAGCAGACTTAATGGGTTTCAGGGTTTCATGGTTTGGGAATTTGCAATGTTTCCATTTGATTCTATCATGTGTAAGGGTATGATATTGGCATTTGATCAAGAGCATGAAGTCCTTTAAGAACCTTGATGTACCCTTCAATCAAAGGAAAACCACTGGTTAGGCATGCTAATCTTTTTCTACCGCATTTTAAGGTTGAGGAGATGAACTCTTCACTCAAACCAAAATCATTGGTTAGGCATATTAAACTTTTTCAATTTCTATCATGTTATAAGGTTGAGCAATCCAAGTCTGAAGACTTTGAGCTAGATGATGTTTATGTATCTCTTGTTGATGATCCCATTTCTAGTAGCGATGAATCAATGATGAGTTTCATGAGAGACCATGTTGCTCGGTGATTTGTAGTTTTGATGTCTATTTTTGCTACTACTACTACTACTAAAGTTGTAGAGGAGTTTTAGGAGTCCTCAAACTTTGAGCCATATTATTTATGTAGCTCCTGTTGATGATCCCTTGTCTAGTAGTGGTGATAATTTTGATCATGATGAGGAGTGATTATGTTGTTGATCACTAATATGTAGTCTTGTATTAGGCCAATGGCCTCATAGCTTGTAGCATTGTTTTTGGACTTTATGGGCCATTTGGAGCCTCATTTCTTATTTATTTTTCGATGATATGTATTGCACTTGGTGCCATTTTGATATATTCACCTTTGCATGGTATATAAATGAACAAACTTTGCATATTTTGTCTCTATTGGCTTGGAATCATGGTTGCAAATCTTAAAAATAGTTTTTTTTATTAAAAAAATAATTATTTAATATATATTTTTTTAAACCGGTTCATTGAGATCTGACCGCTCCTGGTTAGACCGGTTCCGGTTAGAAACCTGGTTCATTAGGTCCACCGGTCCGGTCAACGGTTCCGGTTTTTAAAACTATGGGGAATACCCATTCGTATAGACCCTCAAATAAATACCCAATTCTGTGACTCAAAACATGATCTAGTAGACCAAGTAGCTCAAACTACTTTTACAAGGACTCGATAGAAAATACTAGGACTCACTTAGCATGCTGATGACAAAATCCACCCTAGCTTTGGGGTGAGGCTGGAGGGAAAAACTTTTTCGATCACTTTTGTGAATCAGTGAGACAAAAAACCTCCCAGGATAGAGATCATCAACAACATACTAGTTTTACCTAGGTTGTTACATACATTGATGGTCCTACTTAGATAATTTACATCATAACATGTAGAATGGGTTTAGATCATTTATAAAAATTGTTGACTGATGATGGAATCTGAATGGCACGACCACGTCGAACATGACGAATCCCATTTGAAAAAATGGGGGTGTACTGCTATGGGGTAGTTGACAAAGTGTGGTCAACACAGTCCTTGGCCCTAAGGGCCTTGCTAGCTCCAAACATAACATCAACAAAAGTCAAAGCATGATATCCATACAAATCATAAAATGGAGACATATCAATAAACATGTGGAAAGTGGTGTTGTAGCAGTATTCTCCCAAATGCAGCCACCAATGCAACCGTGCCTTATGGTGCCCCGTGACATAGTTTCACAAGTAGCCCTCCAGTCACTTGTTCACTATCTTTGTTTGCCCATCCGTCTGAGGGTGATCGCTGTTAATAGGAGTCAACTTTGTACCCACCAAACGAAAGAGCTCCTGCCAAAAGCCACCCATGAAACGACTGTCCCTGTCGCTGACGATGGTCTTCAGAAGACCATGCAATCTGAAAACATCACGGAAAAACAGCTCTGCCACCTGTGCAACGGTGTACCGTGCTGATATGGCGAAGAAGTGAGCATACTTTGTTAGTTGATCAATGACCACAAAGATGCAATCCTTGTTCTACACTACGGGCAACCCAATAATGAAATCCATAGAGATGCTTTCCCACTTTCCTTCCGGAATGGGAAGCGGCTATAGTAATCCGGCTGGGTGGCTCATCTCCCCTTTGTTCCTCTAACACACATCGCACTCCTTGACATGTCGAAGTACGTCCTCCTTGAGGCCTCTCCAAGAGAACCTCTCCCCGATAGCCCTGTAAGTCTTCGTGAATCCCTGATGGCCTGATAATGTTGAGTCGTGGAATGCACGCAATATCTTCACCTTGAGCTGAGAATCCCTAGTCAAGGAGATCCTGTCTTTGAAGTAGATGACCTCATCCATCACCTTGTATCTGTCATCTGTAATATGACCATCCAACACCTCACAAGCAAAGCTGTCCTTGGAGTACTCCACCAATAGTTGGGCCCTCCTGTTTGTATCTATGCTCATTAAGGACAACACTGCTGGTCTACGTGATAGAGCATCCGCCACTACATGTTCTTCCCTTTGACATACTCAATGTCAAAGTCGTAAGCTTGGACCTTACTGACCCATTTGTTGCCTCTCCAACAACTGTTTCTGTTCAAGGAAAAATCGAAGTCTATTGTGATTAGTCCTCACCTGAAACCTGTTGCCCACTAGATACTGCCAGAACTTGGCCAATGAATGCATAATGGCCAGCATCTCTTTGTCATATATAGGATACAACCTCGCATGTAGCAGTAGCTTCTTGCTCTCGAAAGCTATGGGGTGGCTTTCCTGCATCAAAACTGAGCCTACCCCCTCCCCTAAAGCATCACACTCCAAAATGAAGGGCTGCATGAAATCCGACAAAGCCAACACTGGGCAACTACTCATTACGTCGTTGAGCCTGTCAAAGGCCCTCTACGCAATATCAATCAAGGTGAATGCCCCCTTCTTGGTGAGATCTGTAATGGGTGCAGCAAGCTGGGAAAATCTCCTGACAAACTTC
This sequence comes from Pinus albicaulis, assembly GCA_034641835.2. Lineage (NCBI taxonomy): Eukaryota > Viridiplantae > Streptophyta > Pinopsida > Pinales > Pinaceae > Pinus > Pinus albicaulis. The sequence continues at coordinate 565,529,644 of CM076570.1, read as the reverse complement.
CGGTAGTAGGTGCAGATGCTTACAAACCCCCAGAGTTTTGTCACGTTCTTCGGCTCCAAACATTCCCAGATGGCTCGGATCTTCTCCTCGTGGACTCTCACTCCGTTCACACCAATGATATGCCCCAAATAGAGCATCTCTCTCAGTCCAAACTCGGACTTGGAGATCCTAGTATAGAAATGCTGCTCCTCCAAAATACGCAATACAGCCTCAATGTGCTGCAAGTGCTCCTCCCATGTGCAGTTGTATATAAGGATATCATCGAAGAACACCAACACGAACATCCTCAATTGACAACAGAAGATGTGGTTCATGCAGGACTGAAAAGTGGCCAGTGCGTTGGTTAGCCCGAAGGGCATTACCAAAAACTCGAAGTGGCCGTAATGGCACCTGAGAGCAGTCTTGAGGACTTCCTGGTCCCTCACCCAGATCTAATGGTATCAAGACCTCAGATCGATCTTGGAGAAGAATTTTGATCCCCTCAGCTCGTCCATCAAGTCGTCAATCCTAGGAATGGGGTATCGGTTCTTCATTGTCTTTTTGTTGAGTGCCCTGTAGTCGATGCACATCCTCAGTGTGGCATCCTTCTTCTTCACCAGTACGACAGAAGATGCAAATGGGCTAGTAATGGGCCGGATGTGTCCCAGTGCTAAGAGCTCATGAATAGCTCCCTCAATCTCATCCCTGTAGGCCTTGGAGTGCCTATAGGGAGTGGTGATCACTGTCTGGATCCCCTGCTCCAGCTCAATGGTATGCTCAAACCCCCGGTCTGGTGGCAACCCCGTTGGTATGTCCGCAAAAACCGTGGAGCACTTGTCCAATATCAACTGCACGTCTGGGTGAACTGCTTACCCTGTGGCCCCTGCCTCTGAAATATGCAGTTCTACTGCCCACTCTATGTCTCCCTTCCGGAAGTCTTCATCCTATTTGCTGAAACTAGCCGTGGAGGATATGTATGCATGCCTCTGATCATCAATTGCTTTCCGCTTTTCTTTTCCATCCACTCTATCTCTAGTGTCTCCTAGTCTGTGGTGACCTTACCCAGCATAATCAACCACTGCACTCCCAATACCACGTTGGTATCTGGAATGTCGACCACAAAAAAATGGTCTTCCATAGTGTAGGCCCCCATGGTCACTGCTAATGTTGGAACATATCTCACACACTGCATAGTTCTGGTACCCGGTACTAGTACTAAGAAGCCATTAAAGCTCTCCGTCAGTATGCCCTTCCTCTCTACCAGCTAGGCATCAATAAAGTTGTGAGTGGCCCCACTATCTACCAGAACTGAAACACGCTGTCCCTGTACTGTGCCTCAGACACGCAGTGTCAAATACTTCGTAACTCCTCGCAAAGATGAAAGGACCTTTCCTGTGGGTGCAAACGCTACCCGTCTTGCTCCTGGGGGAGGAGTAGGTGGATGATCCCCTCTCTGCACTACAACGCTGACCTTTCCCTCTATCTCCTCATAAGCATCTTCTTCTCCCTGCGACACATCGATGACTTGGTGCTCGTGGCTCCTGGCATGTGAAGCATAGCTTCCTCCTTCTCAAGTCTCTCCAAGTATCAAAATCCAAAGGCCCTCAGCCTTGGTTCTCCTTCTGCGGTGGAACTCTCGTGTGCTTCTCCTTTGGCGAAAATGCTGGTCTCTGGGGGAAAGGAGCTCTGGTCCTGGGAAAAGCATCCTGCAAGTTTCTCGTCCTCTCGAGTGCATCCTGAAGTGTAGCAGGCCTAGTGGATCTGACTAGCCCACGCAGAGGTTTTTCCAACCCATCAATGAGCATGTAAATCCTCCTGGCTGTGGACAAGTCGGGTACCATCACGGAAAGTCTCAAGAACTTGGAAATGTGAGTTTCCGAATTCCCGGTCTGTTTGAGCTTGGCCAGCTTGACAAAATGCTCCTCTAGATCCTTCCGGTCAAACCTCTCCACCAATCTCCAGGTGAACTCTGCATACACTGTCACTGCTAAGTGACCCAGCGTGGCCATTCCATGGAACCACTAGTCATGGGCTTCTACCTCAAGGTGCAGCGCTGCCACCTTGATGGCCTCCACCTCTGCCATCTGATTAAGCTGAAAGTAAATGTCCAACTTCTCCACCCAAGCTTTTGCTGAACATTTAGATGACCCATCATAAGTTGGCAAGAAAAATCTGCCCACAGTACGTTGCATCTCACCTCCCTTTGTGTACCCACCACCTCTGTTCTGGTTACGGGGTTTGTTGTTGTTCTTGAGTTGGCAAAAATCGTGAAAAGTGAGAGCTTCACCAAACTCTTGCCCATATGACTGATACTTTGCAAAATAGTCCCGTAATGAGCCATCTCTGGCTCCTGGGTCCTCCCGTTCCAGTACCTGCAATCAAGAATGTGGGCATCGTGGAACATGGGGGAGTGTGTAGCACCACCTGCTGCACTGTGTTCTGCTCCTGTGTGTGATGGGAAGTGCTGGATCCCTCTTCGATGTGAAAACCCCTTGGGGTTTTACGCTATCTATACTCCCCTGTAATCTTCTGACCCATCTCCTCTATCCTCCTCGAGAGCTCCTGCACAGACTTAAGGAGAAGATTCCCGAACTCCTTCTCGTCATCTCTCTCTTCTGCCATGGGTTCTTCCTTCTCTAGAACGCAGTCCCCTTCTCCAAATGTGGCCTCGAGCCTCCGCTCTTGGCTCCTGTACCGCTGTGTCCGGTAAGTGATGTATTCTTTCCCTCTAGGTGTCATAGACTGATCTGCTCCATAGGCTGAGCCAAGTCTATGAGCTCTGATACCACTGTAATATTCCCACTGTAATATTCCGAATAGGAAATAGACAACAATATAAAACAACATAAACAAAAACTACAACAAATAGAGAGACATCATGAAAAACACTGCAAACATTGAGAAAAGCTGAGCCATTTTATTATAATCTGAAAGAGGGAAATGAGTACAAAAAGGTGATCAGAATGATGGCACCTTGGCTTGCTCAAGGCAAGCTGAAATCACTCTGAAAACCCTACTATGAATTGCTGCTGTCTCTGCATTGTGTACCTCCTAAGCCGTTGCTGCTGCCTCTGATTGGAATAGAGCTGCGCTTTGGGGCTGTTCCCCTGCTCAGAAAATTATGGAACTTTGGGTATGGACTCTCCTCCAAAAACCCGGAAAAACCCAGGAAGGGATTCTAGAAAGGCTGAGCTCGGAATTTGACCCCCTTGAGAAAACTACGCACTCCTGGTGAGTATGCTAGCCACTGAGATGGATGACTGGAAATGCTAGCCACCAACTGCTCCAAAGATCACTAGTGAAGGGCTGATCCCTTCACAACTTTCCTGGATTGAAGCTACTGAATATCCCTTTCTCCCGAAGCTGCCCTCTTCAAAGACTTTGTAACTCCTGTGAGAGACTGCGCTACCTCAGGACTGCGTAACTCTTGGGTGGCTGATGTTGCATTCTCTGCTCTGAAAACTCAAGGTAGAACTCCTCACCTAGGCGGGCACTCGAAGTCCCCCAAGGCTGAGGTTGCGATCTCCGCACGGAGACACCCGTGTGCTGAACAACATTTGCAGACTTAGCTAAACAACGTAAGTGTGCTCAATATTTGTTAGACATAAATTAAGATGCATAATAGAATGAATGAGTAGCTAGCCTCTCCCTCCTTTTATGCTTGAGACCCTAGCTCTCCCTTGGGCCCCACTAAACTGCGCTGTCGCCACTAAACTGCGTTGTCCTGGCCCACCCTGCCACTGCGCTGCCTGGCCCACGCTGCCTCCACGCTGTCCCTCTCCTTGCGCTGTCACTTGGCTCCCCTGGGCCCCATGCTGAAATCCAAATAATGTCTAAGTGACTTTAGGGAGTTATTTTATCCTAAGTTAGGTTATGGGTCTATCACCCCTTTATTTTATGACTGAACATTAGAAAGCCAAAATCTGAGCAAAAATTAATATTGCTAATTAGCTGCTTCTAATTGGGAATATTACAGGGCACCTCAAGGATCCTGCCCATATTGAATGAAGTGAACAAAGTTCGTTCTTCAGTTTAAATGCTCTAGAAGACTTGGAATAAGAAAATATCCATCGAGGATAGAAATATTTTTATATATAAAATGTATGAAGAATGATTGATTTGAATGTTACAAATGAGACCCACTTATATACCTAGGCAGGTGCCTCTTCACGGAAGGTCATGCCCCATTTAGACATGTCTCTTCAACCTAATTACTAATTAACTAATAATTATTTACTGTTTATAGTATTTATATCATTTTATTCATAACATTGCCTTCCTCCTCAAAAAGCTTTGTCCTCAAAGCTTGTTGATGAAAGGGCTTGATCTCTTTTTCTACTATGAATGTCTTCTCGTCTCGGGGTGGTCATCCTTGTCGATACAAGTTGATATGATCCTCTAAGTGACAAACAAAATTATCGCACTGAGAAGGGATTAGATCATCCTAAATTAATCTTCTGTCGACTCTTTTGATTATTGGAACCTTGTGATGAACTGTTATCATTGGACTGAGTTGTGTGCACTTCAGTATTCTTCGGAACATCAATTTGTTCTTTTTGTTATGAATGGTACATAAACGTATCTTGATTGAATTGTCTACTCTCGTGATTCAGATGTCAATAGGGAACTTTTTTGGTTTGACTTTCCCTTATTAGATGTGTGGTAATTTTTTTGTTTTCTCCTGGCGAGGATGTTATTCCTTCAATAGACTTGTTTTCTTTTTGAGTCGTGATATTTATTGGATCAATGTTCATTTTTTCTTCAACTTGAATTTCTACATTTGAAGATTTCGACGCTTCATTTTTGACAAGTTGTTGTACCTTGTTTTCCAACAACTTCTTATCGTTCTTAAGCTTCTTAATTTGCGTTAGTAATTTTTCATTGTGGTCCTTGAGGCAAGAAACTTCTTCATTCTTGTTAGTGGTGATTTTGTCAATTTCCTTTTGCATATTTTGTATCGCTTTTTTACTTTCTTGAAGAATTAATTTTGAGATATCTAGTATGTCTTCAGGCGTCACTGAATTTGGCTTCAAGGTAACGTCCTGTAGCATTATTTTTTTTTATTTTTGTATGAAAATGTCAAAAATTTCTTTTTCATATTCAGGATGAAAGAGCCTAGGGTTTCCATCCATGGTGATCCCAGAATAATGTCACTTTGAGCATTCCATAGGGATTGAACAGAGAATTTCAATATAAATTTATAATTGCCAATGTTTAACTGTAAATCAGTTATTTCGTATTTTTTTTTGCCGAAAAAGTGAAATTTTTCGATTATATTTAACACAACAATCAACAATTAGTTTGCAATTTTAGTGTTTATAAATTTTTTATCTTCAGCAGGTGAGATAGCAATAGTAACATCTTTTCCTGCGAGAGTTCCTTTAATTTTAAATAGCATTGTAGCATAGCCAGATAAGGTTTCTAAAAACCTCTTTTGTTTCATTTGACTTAGACTCCATTTTACTTCTTTGTTAAGATGAACTTGGGTTTCTAACTTTTATTAAATGACCCGTTTACTTCCCAAGGTAGGTTAACATTACCTTCACAATTCTCGACTCTCTTTATTTTGAATTGGCCCCTTATTTTTTTCCAAAATTTAATAGTCCCTTTTAATACAACTATATAAAAATAATTAGTTACCTTTTTTTTTCTTGATATGTATATATTAATTTTTTTCTAATTTTTGATAGATACCTTTATTTCACTTATAACCTTTGGGATATTTAATTTTAATAATATTCTTTTTTATATTTCAATGTAATTTTCTCGATTAGTAATTAATGTCTGAAACCACGTATTTTGTTCTAACCCCAAAACTAGTCACGTGTGGTAAATCTTCACAACATACTTAATATTTTCTTATCTCGTTGATTTCTTAGAATGGCGGCAAATCCCACAAAAACAATGATTAATTTGACTAATAGAAGGGCACAATGCTTGAAATTGTGGTAGCACTGTTCGAGGTATCGACTTACTTAGATCCTTTGCAAATTTTAGCGCATTTCATGGGACAGATTGAAATGGTGGCGACAAAAAATATTCATTGTAGTGGCAGAGAGGTCAAGATTGCTAATTGGATGGTGACAAAAAATATTCGTTGCAGTGGCAGAGAGGTCAAGACCGCTAATTGGATGGCGACAATAGTAAGTTATAGTACAATTTTGTACGACAGAGCGGGGATGGGCGAGTAGCTGGAGGCACCGTCAGTGTCTCGACGACAGAGCAGGGGGTGTTGTTGACTGCAATATGACAATGGCAGTGTCTCACCTGCAACAATTGCGGCACTGGGTAGATTGTGGGCATGTGATGTGTATATGCAGCGATAGAATTCATCTAGCAGATATGATACGACAATAGGTAGAGTAAGTCGGAGTTAACGACTTCTATTCGGGCGACTATTGATATGTGGGTTGGGGGACTGTTTCTATGTGGGTCGGCCGATTGCGGCTGCAGATGGCCACAGTTAAGCTGCTGTTGGTTTTTATTTTTTGAAGTTTTTATTTTATTTTATTTATTATATTTTTCAATTTAATGGCCAAGGGCCAATTGGCAAAAATGGAGAAACTCCAAGACTTATAGCGAAACGCTTCAACGACAACGACGTTGACGAATTTGACAGTCAAGGATCCAGATCAGAGAGCATGGCTCTGTGCAGCAGTGAGCGGCCAGAAGATCAAACTGCTCTGATACCAAATGAAGTGAACAAAGTTTGTTCTTCAGTTGAAATACTCCAGAAGACTTGGAATATGAAAATATCCATTTGGTATACAAATATTATTATATATAAAATGTATGAAGAATGATTGATTTGAATGTTACAAATTAGGTCCGCTTATATACCTAGGCAGGTGCCTCTTCACGGAGGTCATGTCCCATTTAGACATGCCTCTTGAACTTAATTACTAATTAACTAATCAATATTTACTGTTTATATTATTTATATCATTTTATTCATAACACTGAAGTTCAAAGAACTACAGATCAATGTCGCCCCACCTCTTCTCTCGAGGCACATGAGCACTCATCATCATCCCCATCATCATCCTTCGCTATAGTAGCCTTCGAGTCAGATTTCTTCTTTTCCCTTCTTCTTCAGAGGGCATTGCATGGTGAAATGTCCCAATTCTCCATACCTGGAGCATCTGATCTTCGAGAGGTCCTTCTTCTTCCTTCTCTACTGCCCATGCTATCCCTTAGATGCGAGAGCCGCATCTTCCTCCTCCTCCTCCTTGATTTTGATCCCCTTGCTGCTACTTCCGACCTTGGTCAACCTTCTGATCTCTCCCCGTCGAAGAGTTGCGCACATCTCCTCCCAGTTTGGAAGAGACACCTTGGACAAAGTTCTCTCAGTCTTCAGAGACTGCATTCAGGGCAGTCCTGACCATAAGACCATCATCTGGTGTAGCCCCTACAGAAGCTAGTTGATCTCGAATCGCTTGCAATCTGATAAGGAAGGGGTCAATCTCTTCTCCCTTCTACATCTGAAACAGTCTCAGGTGATTCTCAAGCAATCTTCCGTTGGATGAAATTTTCCTGGTAGATAGTAGTCAAGGAAGTCCACATTGCCCTTGCTGTGTTCTTCTTAGCAAAATGTGGGATTACACGATCCTTGACTCCGTCCATGATCATGCATTTTGCCTTCGCTTGAGCCTCTTCGTATTTCTTGAGAGGATCAACATCAACGGGGACAAAAACTGCATTCAAGACATGATCATTGATGTGATGTTCATCCAAAACTGATAGGATCTTGGTATTCCAGATGACAAAATTGGATGCTCCATCCAACCTATCCTGACCCCTCAGTCCATGTGTGGCCATCTCTGCTCAACAAGAAAATGTTGAACTAGTTCTCATCTCCCTCTTTTGCTATTGCCCCAGGAAAACTCAAATCTGGGTTTCTTTGGCGCTAGAAACCCTCTAAGGAACAATCTCCCTCTGAAAATCGATTTCCTTTATGGAAATCCTTCTGCCAACTGATGTCAAAACACTCCTCTCCAATCACTCTTTGTTGCTGATCAACATTGGATCTAGACTTCTTGGCAAGAAGTCTTCTGAGGAACTGCTTCCCTCTACTTTTCCACTGCCCCACTAGACACTTTTCTGCATCAATAGGAACAATGCCCCACCAACAACTCTAGAAGAAAATCAAACTGTACTTCTAGCCATGGCAGCCGAAAAAAATTGAGGTTCAAAACCTCTGCGCTAGCCCAACAAACACTATGCTTCCTCTGCTGCAGCTACAACGTCACCCTAGCTGGCCGACGAGAGTAGAGTTTTCAGATTGATAGTAGAGACCTTTCAGGACTTGGATAACACTATGGCTCTTACCCTTGTGAAAAAACTCCGGATTTTGGAAGATATGGCCAAACTTCGAACCTATGACATCATGTTTGATCTAGAGTGTGATGACTTGATTCTTCAAATGTTCCAATCCTTTTTCAGCATTAAGAAACATCTTCCAGACACCGTCAAAGTACACTTACAGTCCATCTTGTCTTCATTTTTGGGAGATTGTGATGCCATTTGCAAGAAGTTACAGTCTGAGTTGTTGGTCATTTGGAGAGAGGAACATGTGGTCTCTCCTACTTCTTATGAGTTAGCCGAAAGGTTGGTTGAGCAGAATATTTGATTGTTCCGAAGAGAGTTGACCAGGGAGGAGCTGCTCAGGTTTGGTGGATCATGTAGCAAGAATGAGTTAAGGAGGAAGGGTCTTTGCTTCACCTACAAGGAACTTTGGGGATTTGACCACTGATGCAGGATTGAAGAAGAGGAAATGAAAAAGGTATATCAGGAGGAGGTTCCCTCTGACTTTTTGGCTAAGGTTTCTTCTTTTTTAGTGGAGTCCATGGGTTCTTATGGATATGCCTTTGAGGAGCTCGAGCAGTCATGTGGAGTTGATGACAGTAGCCTAGATATGCATCCACGTGTGGTAGAGGAGTATGATGAGCGACTGATTGTTCCCATGAGGGAAGGGGATTAGGGAGTAGATGAGTGACTGATGTTTCAACATAAAGGGCACTTAAAGGAGCATGCATTAGATAATACACATAGTGTACGGGGTGGGCCATTTCCAGAGCGTCAGCTGGTGGCTCATTTTGAGCCCATGATGGTGGATGAGTAAAAACCCTTGGGGCCAGCCATGGGTGAGGAGCAGGCAGATGTATAGACAACCAACAGGGTGGTAGTATATGCAGATACTTGTCGTCAGGAGCTGTTGGAGATGGTGGTGCATCCATATTTGGGCCTACCCATTGATGCGGTGCAAATAGGTGCAGTGGCAACCAGTAGAGCTATAATATTTCCAGGCCTCAACCCTCTCTAGGAGTACATAGACAAGGCTTGTAGCACATCTTGCTCAGTTTGGCCTATTGTAGAGAGAGGGGTAGGTTTCCTTAGACAAATGTTGTTGATTAACCAGGCAAAGCATCCTATGTTGAGCAGGGGACCTGTTGACCACTGGAGTGGCACTTGATGACAATGAGAAGACTCCATGCCCAAGGATGAACCAGAAGACATTTGTACCATCAGATATCATCAGATATCATCATGTTCAACAGAGTTTTTAAACTCTACTTCTTCTTCTCATCATTTTCTTTTTCAGTCTTCAGATTCCGCAGCCCTGCGGGGATATTGTATAAATGTCACTAGCATGATGAATAAAGCCATGTAACAGGCCTAGGATGTCGGGACTCGATCAGCAAGCGAGTACACCTTGGAGTGTTTTTTTTACTTGGTTAATTATTCCTTCTTTTTAGTGGCGAATAATTTTCTAGGTTTTTTCACTCATTGCATTACCCCAAAGCCGAGGTGACGGCTTGAAGGTTGAGCCCCTAACGCATCTTAGTGTCTAGAGTCGATGTATATTACCATGCGAGGTCATCTCTGAAATTTCGCGGAATTTGACTAAGTCTAAGTAGGATTTTTTAATAATTAAAAATTCCCCGCAAAATGGGATTTTTTAATTAATTTCTATGTAATGATGTAATTAAGTGGCCTTAGGAAATGTCTGGGGCGTGTGACCAGTCGAAATTCATCCTCAGAGACCCAGCATTATCCTAGGACCCACTTTGAGGGTCAAAAAACGACTTATGGTCCCTCAAAAGCCGATTTTCCTAATGCCAGTGGCAAAAATGAGAAAAAATTCAAAATAATTCATAATTGGAAAAATTTGGAAAATTTTCCAAAGTCAAAATAAGTCAAAATTTTGACATGGCAGATTCAGTGAAGGTCAAGGGTGATGTAGCAGCAATGTGGGGTCCACCACATAAGGTGTAGCAGTCAAAGTCAAAGTTCCAAGTGGCAAGTCAAATGGAAGTCAAAAAAGTCACGTAATGCCTAAAGTTCAATGATTTAATTTAATTCACGTATCAGAAATATGTGGTACGTTTGAAAAGTTTAAAGGGGGACAAAAGGTGTGACATGGCAGCCACTTCATCACCATGAGTTAGTGGGCCAAGTCAAACATAAGTCAACAAGCACTCAACAAAGTCTCGAATTATCCACTCAGCAGTCGTAAAAATCAGCGTAAAGAGCATTTGTGAAGGTTAAAAAATAAAAAATTTGAGAAAGTTGAAGGGGGACAAGGCTGCCACATAGGACAGACCTTGCCTCCCACTTGTCCCCCACTTAAAAAAATCGAAGGACCAGTCAAAAGAAGCATCATACGTAGCCTAGTTTGGCATCTCCTTCAACACGTATTTTGCCAAGAATTTAGTGGAGGACAGACTACTACATGCGTCAAACTTTGTCCCCCACTAACTCATGTTTATCTCCAAAATAAAATCAGCGTAGACTTTGATGGAATTTCAAGAGATGTTAACTAAATTTTTTGTGATCATTGTCTATGCCTTAGACTCCACTACGCCTCCACGCTGCCAGCTAAAAATATTTATCACAACAGTCCACGGAGGCCAACTAGAGATAATACGCAGCGGTCATTTAATGAAAGATTTATCACAGCAGTCAAGCAAGTATTTTGAGGGAGTTTGTCTCCCATTTACTTCAGTCGTATATGCACTTGGCAAGCGGCTTTCACAGTAATCAGCAGTTAAGAGATATGCACATGAAGGAAAATTTGTACGCTGTCCAGAACAGAAATTATACACCAAAAAGGAGCAGTTTACAACAGTGACCTACAGTAGTTGGTTCCACTTGGACAGTTCTTGTGCTACTTGTGCAAATTCGTTTTGCATTGGGATTATCTCCCTTCTCCACTTGTCATTCATTTTTTCATTGGGATTTGCTCCCGTAGTTCTATTTAAATGAGCCTTGGGCTCTCATTGTAACAGTGGATTTTTGAAGCTTGTGCTTATTGTTATTATGCCGAAATTGTTATTGAGTTGAATAAAGAAAAGTCTTTGGGGTTACTAGCTTCTCTTGTGGTGCATTCTTTGGTTGATGAGGTATACTTGTTTCATTTGATATTGTTATTTATCGCAATCTAGTTGTTTTTCTTTGCATTTGCTTGAAGGCACTATTGTCTAGGGAGGGGAGATTTGTAGCTATCTCAGATCTCCTTTGGACTTGGTATGTTTTGTGCTCTTGTTGTAGCTTGTTATTTTCGATGAAATGACAAGCTCAACGTGACCTCTATATGCCAAGTTTCTTTTGCACTAACAATTGGTTTGCAGAAATTTGTGTGTTCAAAGGACAAGTTGCCAAGTCCATTGGAGTGTGAAGACTTCTTCGGTTGGAATAAGTCAGCTCCAAGGATATCAGAGGTCTCACAAGTTGTTCAAGCCAACATCTCATAAGACATCAAGAGATTTATTTAAAAGGGGGTTTCATGAGCCTTTTGCTTCTATTCCATCTCTAAAAAAATTTTCATATATTTCTTCTCTCATTTGTGCGCATATCTATTTTATCTAGCATTTGAGGCTAAGTTATTGGGTTTAAATCCTAATTCTCACTCACTAAATCAACTCTTTCAAGCTGTTCTTAGTGAGGGAATTTGTAACATAAAGTGTATTTTATATTGCATTGAGTTTCTAACTATTTCTTTGGCATTCTAACTCTTTTGCTTGTTTGCCTATAGGTGTGCTTGGAAGCAATCTAAGTTTTGAAGAAAGGGAGCTAAAGCTTAGGCTAAGGAACACTCTTCTGTTTGGAACCTCAAATCCAAGTTCCGCCTTATCACTTCACCTCTACTTCTAAAGCCTCATTCTTTTGAGGAATTGTAACCGCCATTCACCTCAAGGCTTTAAGCCTTTACTTTGTAAACATCTCACAAGTAGATTTTTTTTTTTTCTAACCTTACGCTTGTAACTTTGGGAAAGAGCAAATTTAAAACGCATATTGTAAGCTCTTCCCAATCCCCTCATTTCTATAAGAGGGCCTCATTTTCATTAATAAAGAAGCTAACTGTTCTTGAGGGAGCTTGGGAAGTTTTTCCCATGGTATCTCACCTACTCATTTAGAGGGAGGAAATCTTCTTGAGTGGGTAACTTTCTTTTGCTTAGTTTTTCTTTTAATTTTCTCAAACTAAATCACTTGCAAACTCATTTCCATATCATTTAGGCATTTCACTTTGCATGCTAGACTTGCGTCTCTAAAAATTAACCTCCAACTTAAGTTGGTTGTATAGACATTAGGGACCCTCCACCCCTATGGACTCCTCATTGTGAGATCCGAATTTCGGGCGAGGGTGAGGTCTGGGGACAGGAGTTCAATTGTAACATTGCTTTACGACTAATTAATAAAATAAACCAAGAGCACTATCTCAACACATTTACTTGCAAAGTTCCCAATTTTCTGTTGCTATCTTGACGGTTTAAAAATTTACGTGCAAATATTATCTCAAGAAGCATTTTGGATGCAAGCATTTTAATTCTTTAAATTTTGCAACAAGTTTAATTCTATGGTACTTGGAAATTTGCTTCTACATACAATTTCAGTGCATGTTGTCATTTTAATGATCATTATGCTTATGGATAATTGATATATCTCGTTTCGTTGGCAAATACCCTTATTTGGTGTTGCAAATTTAATTGCATATTGTGATCTTGGTCTAACACTTCCTTTGTGGGATTATTGTCATTATATCTTGATTTTTATTTTTGAGCAAGCATTTGTTATCTACTTTAAAGCACTGGTCTATATTTTGAACACGTCATTGAATATTGCTCATATACCTATATGCTTGTTTACATATTGGAAATCAAGTCATCTTTGATAAGTAATTCCTTCTAATCAATTCTCCTAGAAATCTCACATCTTTAACTTAGTTTTCCATTAGGGACCACCCCCCTTAGCTAACCTAGGAGATAGCTTAAACGGAGAGAGTTGGGAATAGGTGACAGCCCCTTCTCTGAGTTCCTTGCCACCAACCACACCTGTGGGGTTGAAGGCTTTTCCCACTAACTGTAGGTAGGTGTAGGCGGCAAGCGATAACAGGACCCATATCAGCCTAGTAGACTTGTTCCTTACATAGGTGTCCATGCATGGGATTGGCGAGAGATCATGAGTTGGTATCTTATTGATGGTATGATATTCTTAGTCTAGGGCATAGTGGAGCAGGGACCCCTAGACATGTCAGATGCTACGTGCCCCAGCTGGCAGTGGGATACATGTCAACAACTCTTCAACATTCCATCCCGCCATCAGGAGAGTGGGATTGGCATTATATTGAGTCAAGGGTTGGACTGGAGAGAGGTAATGAGTTGGTACATAGTTGATGGGTTCACAGCCGGAGCTGTAGCATAATAGGAGTCAAGGAGCATTGATGCTTGTTCTTGGTGGCACTAGGATCCGGGCATTGAGGGGTCCATTCATGATGGGATGACATAGAGGCATGGCATCACCTAGTGGTTTGTATGGGATCCAGGCATTAAGTCTCGGTTTCATTGGGCCACTAGAGTGGTCAACAAGTTTGGATTGCTTGAGGACAATAAATCTTGCGGCAGAAGGATTTGTGATGTTCCTTTTTCTGGTGTTTCTTATGGCATGGATAGGATGGACTTCCAGAGTTGGGGGAAAACAGGTCATAGGTGCAGGTTGGCATCCTCAGTGGGCCCAGGGGCTTTTGGAGGTGTTTTGGGGGGTTTTTATGAGGTCCGATGGCATTTACTTGGTATATTCCATCATCCACCCAATTTGGATTTTGTTTCGTTGCATTTTGACAACTTTCGAAAAACAAAGTTATTAATGGGCCCGACTCAATTAATTACCCTGAAGGTTGCATTTCGGGAGGAATACTTCGCAGAACACCTTAGTGCAATAGCTCGTTTGAATTGGAATGAGAAGATCTACATGATAGCATGGTTAAAAGTGATTTTTAGTGACCCGAGGAGGCATGGTGGCCAATTTATTCTTTTTCTACATATAAAAAGAATATTTTAATAAAAGAGGGAAAAGTGCTCCATGATTAAAATAATAATAAAATAGGAGTTTCTAGAGGGGTCTAGCAAATTTATAAAAGAGGAGGAGGAGGCCATTTTGGGACATCTTGGATTTGACATTTCTTCTTGTATGAGTGGTTGATAACCCGGTTCTCTACTTCATTGGTAGCCCCATGATGGAAACCCTCGGGTATGTTGTTGAGCGTTGGACGAAAAGCCAACTCTCTTTGAGGAGACTTCATCGAGGAGTTTCATAGAGCTTCAGGGATATTGGGGGAGACACCATCCAAGAGTTTCATAGAGCTTCAGGGATATTGGAGTGAGGATCATTCAAGTCCTCAATTGGTACAATGTCTTTCAGTTGATTTAGCGGCAACTGTTGTTGAAGGGAGAGTGCAACAGTTGTGGAGTTTTGAGAGATTAGGATTAACATATTAGCATAATATTTAGAGGTCCACTCAGCGATTATCTTTCCTATTTTGTCTCAAATATTTCCAGTTGTACTCTACATGCTATATGATAATAAATGAAGCTGAGTCATTTCTTGCGCTGCATTTTATGATGTTATTTGAGTTTTTGGGTTTACTTTTGCAAATTGTCAATGTATTTTCCGTGCTTGTATAATTCCTGGGTTGCTATTTATTGGTGCATTTTGTGGGGCAATTTTGTGGGTTTTTGGCGAAAATGCCAACATAAAATTTTATAAAGAAAATTCTTAGGAAAAGACCAGAAAATTCTCGAATGCGATATTACACTATTTCATGTTTGGAAAATAAACGAGATAGAGTAGTGTTTGTTGATGGAAAAGTGCTTGTATGGCCCAAGGGCTCTAGTATAGATGATTTAAAGTTATTGAAATTCGTGAAGGAAGATTGTATAGACTCTTGTGTCAACTAGCTCAAGCTTTAATACATGATGAAATCAATCCATATGAAGTATGGCATAGGAGATATGATCACCTTCATTATAGAGCCTTGCCTACTTTAAGTCAAACAGTGTCAAGTGTTCCTGAGTTGTAGATAGAACATGGAGGTGTTTGTAAGGGTTGTGCACTTGTAAGGAATGTCAAAAGGTTATTTCCAAGCAGTGATAGTAGATGCAAAGAAATTTTGGATCTGATTCATTTTGACGTATGTGTTCCTATGTCAATGAAATCACTTGGAGGTTATTTATACTATGTAACTTTTATTGATGACTTCTCTAGTAAGATGTGGATCTATCTCATGACTAAGGATGAAGTCTTCTCTGAGTTTCAAGAATTCAAGTTTGAAGTAGAGAACTTGACAGGAAAAAGATCAAGATTTTAAGATCTGACAATGAAGGAGAATACACTTCAAAAGAACTTGTTGCATTCTTTAAAGAAGCTGGGATTAAGAGGGAGTTGATTGTCCCCTATAATCCTCAACAAAATGGAGTGGCAGAAAGAAAGAACATGTCCATTGAAGAATCTGTTAAGGCTATGATGCATGATCAAGATTTTCCTATGTTTTTATGGGGAGAAGCATGGTTAACAATTGTATATATTCATAATAGAATTCCTCATTGAATTTTGGAAGATATGACTCCTAAAGAAGTGTTCACTAGATAGAAGCCAAAGGTTGGGCATTTGAAAATCTTAGGCTACCTAGTGTACATTCATGTTCCCAAAGATAGAGGAAGAAGCTAGAACGTTCAGGAAAGAAAGGAATATTTGCTGGTTATAGAGAATCATCAAAGGACTATAAAATCTACATTCCAGAGCAACGAAAGGTTGAGGTCGGCTGGGATATTACCTTTAATGAGAAGATTGCATATTGGAAGTCTAAAGAAGTTTCCGTGAACTCCAACGATGAAGAAGAGTATGAAGCTTCTATGGAAGAAGGTTCAAGTCCTACAAAACATCTTGAAGTTGTTACTGAGATCAGGAAAATACCAACATGGCTTAAATCCACCTTGCAAGATGCAGAAGGACACGCAATTCCACATGGCACATCTAGAGAAAGTAAGAAATCTAAAAGGTTCTCTAGTTATGCAGCTCTTATGACCAATCTCATTGATGCAAAACCTTCCACTCATGGAGAAGCAACTAGCCAACAATTGTGGAAGGATGCTATGGTTGAAGAATACCAATCCATCATGAAGAATGACATATGGGAGATTGTGCAAGCAACATGTGGAAGTATTGACAAATACAAGGCGCGATTTGTGGCTAGAGGGTTCTCGCAGAAAGAGGGAGAGGACTGTGATGAGACCTTTGCTCCAGTTTCCAAGTACACCTCTATTAGATCTATTATTTCTCTTGCTGCTTCTTTAGGTTGGAGTTTACATCAGATGGACATAAAGATTGCTTTCCTCAGTGGTGTAATTGAGGAGGAGGTGTACATAGAGCAACCTCATGGTTTTGAGGTGCATGGGAAGGAGTCTCATGTTTGCAGGTTGAAGAAAGCATTGTATGGACTCAAGCAAGCTTCAAGAGCTTGGTATTCTTGTATTGATAGCTACTTGATGAGACGTGGATTTTCCAAGAGTGATGTTGATCAAAATCTCTATTCAAAGTTTTGAAGAATGCACCTGTGATTTTATTGCTATATGTTGATGATTTGTTTCTGACAGGTGCTGAGCCTCTCATTATCCAGTGTAAGAGGGAGTTGGCCTTTGAATTTGAGATGAAGGATCTTGGCTTCATGCACTATTATTTGGGACTGGAACTATCGCAGAAGCCTAGTGAAATCTTCCTTGGTCAAGGAAAGTATGCTATTAATATCCTTTAGAAGTTTGGCACGATGGACTTTAAATCCATGACAACTCCCATGGTGACTAATTTGAAGAAGTTGAGACCCTAGATCTGATTTGGTAGATCCATCCATGTACTAGTAGTTGGCTGGCTTGTTGATGTATTTGGTTAATACTAAGATGAACATTTCTTTGTAGTAAACATGTTGAGCCAGTTCCAGGTGGAATTGAGACATGAACATTGGATTGCAACAAAGCACATATTGAAATATTGATGTGGTAGTGTAAATTATAGTTTGAGATGTCTGAAACAATGATGTACAATTGTAGGGATATATATATTTTTGATTGGGTGGGGAGTGCAGATGACAGGAAAAGCATTTCAGGAGGGTGCTTTAGTTTGGGTTCTACCATGATTTCTTGGATGAGCAAGAAGCAAAATTTTGTTTCCCTCAACATTGCAGAAGAAGAGTATGTCATAGCCAATGAAGCTTGTATTGAAGCAATGTGGATTCAGAAGTTGTTTGTAGGTTCGTTTGACTAGGAGTTAGAGCCAACCATGATATATTGTGACAATCAAAGTTGTGTAAAGCTTTCAGATAACCCTGTGTTCCGTGACAGGTCAAAGCACATTAAAATCAAGTACCACTACATCTGTGACAGGGTGCAAAAGGGAGCAGTAAGGCTCTAGTAGATCTCCACTGATGAGCAGAGAGTCGATAGTTTGACAAAGCCTATGTCCAGAGTGAAGTTCATATACTTCAGGGACAAGCTTGGGCTTGTGGAGATTGCCCCTCTCGTTGAGAGGGAGTGTTGATATGATAGCATCATGGACAATCATTCTCCCTATGTCAATGATGTTGACCAGTTGGGGAGAATAGTCCTAAAAGCCTAGGATAACTCAATTGAGTGCGAGGCTTTCAGCATCATTTAGCATTAGGCCTAGTTGCTCATGCAGAGTGTGGCCTTTGCAGTTTCACCACGAGTCAAAGAGATTGACTAGGATGGTGATTCACTACTAGTCTAGATTAGGAGTACCGACCAAGATTATGGATCAGTGGTACTGATGAAAGCTATGATGACTAGTTGACGCTAAATGTTATAGCATGTGTGAGGAGTATCGACTAAGATTATGTTGAAATTTGGTTACCGGAGGGCAGGTGGTTCCCTAAGGCTTTGATCTTTGACCTAGGGAAAAGTGTCCAAAAGAATTTAATTTTTCTCCTAAAGTGACTTTATAAAGTTATAAAGTCAAATCTAATTTAAAAGTGACTTTAAGTGATAAAGTTACTAAGTCTAATTTTAAAGTGACTTTAATAAAGTCAATGTGAAATTAGAAAGTGAAAAGTGACTTTGGAAATAAATGACTAAAAGGGTCTTTATTAAAGTGGGGTGAATTAAAAAATAGAAAGTGAGATTTAAATGACCATTTAATTTCAGCCTTAGATCTAAAGCTATCTCAGCCATTGGATTTAGGGATTCCCCAAAAGTCACCTAGGGTTAGGTTAAAGGAGGAAAAGGAGAGAAAAGATCATTCATTCTTTCATGAACAGATTAAGAGGAGGAGAGAGAGTTGGAGAATTTCTGAGCTTGAGAAGGTTTCCTAGTCTTCAATCACTGCATTCAGGGCAGTCCTGACCATATATCCAACATCTGGTGTAGCCCCTATGGAAGATAGTTGATCTCAGATCCCTTGCAATCTAATAAGGAAGGGATCGATCTCTTCTCCCTTCAGCATCTGAAACAATCTCAGTTGATTCTCAAGCAACATCTTCCGCTGGACGGAAGATCCCTCGTACAATGTGGTCAAGGCCTCCCACATTTCACTTGTTGTGTTCTTCTCAGCAATATGTGGGATCACATGATCCTTGACTCCGTCCATGATCATGCATTTTGCTCTTGCTTGAGCCTCCACATACTTCTTCAGAGGACTGCTGTTGATTTTTGTAGCATCAGAAAGTGATTAAAGTCTCAAATTTGGTGAGGAGGCTTAGACATCAGTGTTCCAAAGAACCCATAAAATGTATGTGGAAATTTCACTTGGTTTATGTTTTATTAAAATAATCAATTATTTTAATGGGGAACCTAAGTCTAAACTTAGGGAAATTAAATAATTAATGGGTATTAATAAAACATAGTGTGAACCTTCTAGAGAATGAAGATCAAGTCAAGTTTTAATCTTAGCGATTGATTAAATTTCTAATCTGGGCCGTTAATTCTTCAATGAGAAGATTATAAAATAAGGCTTGAGAGTCATTTGGAATATAAGCTGGGCATACACTCAGTAACCTGAAGGAAGTCGATTGTGAAGGAATAGAATTCGATTTCAGAGGGAGAGTTGCAGGGCAGAGGAAGTAGAGGGCATCAACAGTGTCAGAGATCGAGGGAAGAAGGATGCAGAAGGCCAGAGAGGGCAACACAGAGCAGCAACAGAGAGAGCTCACACAGGGTGACGCAATCTCACGCAAGCTCTGCGTAGAGAGGCACGGAGAGGTGACGCAAATTGGGGCAGTGAGTCCTTGGAGTGTCAGAAATTCTCCAGATCGTTGATGAGAATTTATCTCAGGTGTTTTCTCATGTATTTTCTCAGTTAGACTGCCAGTCTTTCATTGTAAAGAATTTACTGCTGAAGATTAATATATAAACGCTCATTTGTTGCACTAGTTTTCCCACATTGGCTTTTTTGGGGGACAGTTGTTCAAAAATAACTGTCATTGTGATTGGTTCTTATGTTTGCAGTTTACTATTCTTTTCTCTATATGTACAAGTGATGACTGTAGTAGTGTTTATTTTGAAATTTGCTGTAAGGGTTTTGTAAATAACTTATTATGGAAATAAGTAGGAGAAATAAATCTATAATTGCAGTAGCAATTCAGATTTGATTTTTTCTCATGGTATCAGAGCTGAGTTGAGTAACAGGATTGGAGACTTTGCGTTGGAACGATGTCTAGACACTGTTGCTGCAACAACTCGAAAGGGTTCACGCAGCTCTCCAGAGAAAAGGGGAAAGCATGGAAGAATAAAGGGATCACAATATCTCTGTATTGGCATCCAGACTGGATGAAAAATTTGCTTGCTTATTAAACTTTGCTTCTCCTGAAGTTTGGTATATTGATAGTGGAACTTCTGCACATATGACGGGAGTACGAAAATGCTTCTCAAGCTACCTGGAAGAGTAGATGAATTTCCAGATCACCATTGGAAATATGGCTAAGTGTACCCGTATTGGGAGAGGTACCATAGAATTTCAAACTCGTTCCTCTCCCATAGATGAATTTCCAGATCACCATTGGAAATATGGCTAAGTGTACCCGTATTGGGAGAGGTACCATAGAATTTCAAACTGAAGCTGGAAATAAGCTTCGGGCCACCAATGTGCTGCATGTGCCTGGTTTGGGGATGAACTTATTCTTAGCATTTCAACTACAAAATAAGGGCTATGATGTCTACTTCATTAGCAAAAGAGTATATGTCAAACACCTGAGTTGGAAGAAGGAGGCACAAATCAGCGTCAGGAGCAATAAAATGTATAAGTTACAACTGGAATCTCTGTTGGCATTGATAAGCAGCTGTGAAGAGAGGGATTTGATTGAGCTATGGCACAAGAGAATGGGGCACTTACATCATGGGGTTTTGAGAATTCTCTAGAAGACTATCACGGGAGTTCCAAATTTGAGCACCAAATGAGATGAAATTTGTAGAGGGTGCGTACTAGGGAAGTACGCTAAGGCAACCTACTCCAAAAGCAATAATAGGGCTAAGAGTGTGTTAGGATTGATACACTCAGACATCTGCGGACCAATGTCTACTAGAGCTCTTAGTGGTGCTGAGTATTTCGTCACCTTCATTGATGACCATTCCAGGAAAACACAGATCTACTTTATGAAGACCGAAGACGAAATCTTTCATTGATTCAAGGAGTTTAAAGCTTTGGTTGAGAATTTGACAGTTAAGCGGATAAAGGTTCTGCGATCAGATAAAGGTGGAGAATACATTGATAAAGACTTCACAGAATTCTGCACGAGGAAAGGCATCAGAAGAGAGTGGATTGCTCCATATAATCCGAAGCAGAATGGAGTTTCAGAAAGGAGGAATAGAACTATTGTGGAGGTTGCAAGAGCAATGTTGTATTATCAAGACATGCCCAAATTTCTGTGGGCTGAAGCTTGTAACACAATTGTATATGTTCAGAACAGGGTTCCTCATAATGCATTGGGTAAGATCACACTAGAAAGCGTCTTTACTGGCAGGAAGCCAGAGGTAAGCCACTTTAGGATCTCTGGTAGTGTGGCATACTGCCATGTACCCGAAGAAAAGAGGAATAAATTGGATAGGACTGCTGAAAAAGGGTATTTGGTGGGATACAGTGAAAATGCTAAGGCTTACAGAATCTATATTCCTGGCAGCAGGAAGGTTGTAGTGGGGCGAGATGTAAAGTTCATGGAGGAAAGAGCTTTCAGAAAATCCCTAGAGATGCCTTCAGCAACGCAGTCTGAAGATGACCCACTAGTCCAACCATTACGACTAGCTGAGGTTAGCCCGAGTGCTTCTCCAAGGCAGAAATATCCAAGGGATTCATCTCCAGAAGATTTGCAGGAGGGGGAGTAGGTAGAACCACCCCTTACCAGTGGTAGGACGAGCAGGGAATTACGAAAAATTTTGAAGGATGTAGAGGAGTTTGTTGGGGTCCCCATAAATGAGAAGAGGCAGCATAAGCAACTAGACAGGTACCAAGCCTTGGTAGCCCAGGTTGGGAAACCCTCTATTTTTCAGGAGGCAACTCAACATCAGGTATGGGTCGATGCAATGGTGGAAGAGTATAGTTCCATCATGACAAATGATGTCTGGGAGGTGGTTCGTAGGCCTCAGACAGATCAGTTGTGGGTTCGAGATGGATCTACAAGATCAAATATGCTGCAGATGGCAGCATAGAAAAATTCAAAGCCAAGTTTGTGGCAATGGGGTATGCTCAAAAGGAAGGGATAGACTATGAAGAGACCTTCGCCCCAGTCGTCAAATATACTTTTATTAGATCCGTGATATCCCTTGCTGCACAGATGGGATGGAAGATTCACCAAATGGACGTCAAGACTGCGTTCTTGAATGGAGTGATAGAAGAAGAAGTATATATCGAACAACCAGAGGGCTTTGAGATGCATTAGCAGAAGATTCATATGTGTAGGCTTAAGAAAGCCTTGTATGGACTTAAGCAAGCCCCTAGAGCTCGGTATGCTTAGAGCTATTTGCAGAAGATAGGATTCGTCAAGAGTGACGCAGATCCCAATCTCTACTATCTGAGAGTAGGGGATGAGCCTCTGATATTGGTGTTGTACGTAGATGTTTTATTCCTAACAGGATCATCTAGGCTCATCAAGGACTACAAGGAGAATTTAGCTGCAATATTGGACATGGAGGATTTGGGGCTGATGCATTATTTTCCAGGGTTGGAAGTTTGGCAGTAGAAGGGTGAGATCTTCCTTGGTCAAGGGAGATATGCTACATAAATATTGAAAAGGTTAAAGATGGAGGATTGTAGACCCATGGCTACACCAATGATCACCAACTAGAAGAAGATTGATACTTCCGAAGATGATGAGGCTGATCCTACCTTGTATGGGAAGCTCATGGGTCCCTGATGTATCTGGTCAACACTAGGCCAGACATCTGTTCTACCGTCAACACCATCATTTAGTTCATGGTGGAACCAAGGAGGGCACATTGGGTAGCAGCCAAGCATGTTCTCAGATATTTGCAGGGAACAATCGAGCTTGAATTGAGATACACTCGAGGCAATGACATCAAATTGAGTGGGTTCACTGACGCAAATAAGTGAGCTGGAAGCCCAGTAGATCGATAAAGTACCAGTGGGTACTGCTTCAACGTTGGATTAGGAATGACCTCCTGGTGTACCAGGAAACAAAATTTCGTGGCTCTAAGCTTAGCTAAGGCAGAATATATGGCTGCAATCATTGCTTCGTGCAAGGCCATATGGATTAGGAAGGTGCTTGTGAATCTACTGAAGGAAAAGATGGAAGCGACCAACATTCTATGTGATAATCAGATTTGCTTCAAGCTCTTTGAAAAGCCCGTGTTTCATGATCGGTCGAAGCACATTGACATCAAGGGTCATTTAATTAGAGACTGTGTCCAGCGGGGAGCTGTACAATTGCAGTACACTTCGATAGGAGAACAGGTAGCAGACATCCTCACTAAAGCTCTGGGAAAGACAAAGTTTGTCTACTTCAGAGAGAAGATGGGGATGATCAAGCATCCATTTCAATAGCGGAAATGGACTGGTGCAGAATTGAGAGGGAGCTGCAGTACAAATGAGGCAGTGATAGTGGTAGTGTCATGGGCAGCAGTATAGAAGACAACAACACAGCAGATGAGGGGCAGCATCAGCCAAGCATAAAAAACGCAGAGGATGCTTCAGGGTCAGAGAAGTATGTGACAGACAAATTGCTAGAATACTTTCCTCGCTAAGAGGGAGTGTTGATTTTTGCAGCATCGGAAAGTGATCTAAGTCTCAAATTTGGTAGGAGGCTTAGACACCAGTATTTTAAAGAACCCAAAAACCGTTTGTGGAAATGTCACTCGGTTCATGTTTTATTAAAATAATTAATTATTTTAATGGAGACCCCAAGTCTAAACTTAAGGAAATTAAATAATTAATGGGTATTAATAAAACAGAGTGTGAATCTTCTAGAGAACGAAGATCAAGTCAAGTTTTAATCTTAGCCATTGATTAAACTTCTAATCTGGGTCATTGATTCTTCAATGAGAAGATTATAAAAGAAGGTTTGAGGGTCATTTGGAAAGTAAGCTGGGCATACACTCTGTAACCTGAAGGAAGTCGATTCTGAAGCAATAGAATTCGATTTCAAAGGGAGAGTTGCAGGGTAGAGGAAGCAGAGGGCATCAACAGTGTCAGGGATCGAGGGAAGGACGCAGAATGTCGGAGAAGGCAGCATAGAGCAGCCGCGCAGAGAGCTCACGCAGGTTGACGCAGTCTCACGCAGGTTCTGTGCTACCTTTAGAGGTGACGCAGACTGGAGTAGTGAGTCCTCGGAGTGTTGGAAATTCTCCAGAGCGTTGATGAGAATTTATATCAGGGGTTTTCTCATGAATTTTCTTAGTTAGACTGCCTGTCTTTCCTTCTAAAGAATTTACGACTGAAGATTAATATATAAACCCTCATTTGCTACACCGTTTTTCCCACTTTGGGTTTTTCCGGGGACAATTGTCCAAAAATAACTGTGTCATTGTGATTGGTTCTTGTGGTTGCATTTTACTGTTCTTTTCTGTATGTGTACAAGTGATGACTATAATAGTGTTTATTTCGAAATTTGCTGTAAGGGTTTTGTAAATAACTTATTTTGGAAATAAGTAGGAGAAATAAATCTATAACTACAGTAGTAATTCAGATTTGTATTTTTCACATCAACATCAACCGAAACAACAATCTTGTTCAAGGCATGATCTTTGATGTGATGTTCATCCAGAACTGCGAGGATCCTAGCTTTCCAGATGACAAAGTTGGATGCTACATCCAACCTGTCTTGGTCTCTTAGTCCATTCACGACCATCTTTGCTCAACTAAGTGTCGAACTAGTTCCTTTCTCCCTCTTTCGCTGCTGCCCCAACAAAAATCTGATCTGGATTTCGTTGGCACTAGAAATCCTCTAAGGAACACGCTCTCTTTGAAATTCGATTTCCTTTATGAAAATCCTTCTGCCAACAAATGTCGAAGCACTCCTCTTTGATTTCTCTTTGCTATTGCTTAGCACTGGATCTAGATTTCTTGGCAAGAAATCTTCTGAGGAGCTGATTCCCTCTACTTTGCTTCTGCCCCACTAGGCATTGTTCTGCACCATTCGAATCAATGTCCCACCAACGACTTCAGTTAGAAATCTGCACTGCACCTCCAACTACGACAACCAGAAAATTGAGACTCAAAAGCCTCTACGTTGGACCAAAAACCACTGCGCTGCCTTTTGCAGCTATAGGGTCACCCTAGCAAGCTGATGCAGGCTCTGCGTGAGCCTTTGCTGGTGACTGTGTCACCTTTCCTCTGATTTTTTTGTTCAAAACTGGGTGTCTCTCGGGACAAATACTTTCCTGCAGTAGATTTCCTTATGTCTTTCACAGATGGCTTCAGTCCTCCTTGATCTGCAATTGCTCTTATACCATGTGAAAATTTCTGAATCTAACAACCAAAAATCCTACTACAGTTAACTGATTTTCATTACCTACTTGTATTTCCATTTAACAAGTTATTTACATAATTATTCAACAAATATTAATGCAAATACTCAACAGCCTACACCAATATACAGATCAAGTACTGAAAAATAAATGAGACAATCACACAAAGGACACACTTATTTTTGGACTAACATCCCTCGAAAAACCCAATGCGGGAAAGCCGATGCAACATATATGAGGGTTTGTATTATTAAGCAACAGTATTTTGAGTAAAACTAGGGTGCCAAATCTGTCTCACCCAACAGAGAAAAATCCTCGACAAACAGGTAAAATAGTGAGTTTTACCTCACACTACAAGTTCTGGCTGATCCAAATCAGAGTTGGTGAAAGCCCAACTCCGTCTGTGTTGCCTATGCGTAGTAGATGCGTAGGCCTACGTGGGGATGGTTGATGATTGCATCACCTCTTCTATGCACTGATCTGCCTCGTAGAAAATTGAGTTTCATCCCTCTCGACTCAGAAACCTTGGTCTCTAGCTAAATACAGACTGTCCCTTGGAAGCTCTGTGCAGTCCCAACATGAGCCCTGCGTCACCTCTCCTGGTGGCTACGCTGCTTCCTTTGCTGTCTTTGCTACCTCTCTGCTATGTACTCTTGGTCCTCTGACCAATAACTGCTTCTGCCCCTCACTGCTGCTGAATCACTCAAGACTTATCTTCATCCGAGCACTGCTTCGTCAGAAGAATTCGATCTCCAAATTCACTCTTTGTGTGTGTTCTTCAATTGACCCTTAAGCCTTCCTTTATACTTTTCCCGTTGATGAATGAACGGTTGTGTTGTAATCTTTAATCAACAACTAAGATTAAATCAGGCTTGATCCTTGTCACTTAGAAGCTTCTCACCCATATTTAAATTAATTCACTTTAATTGTTTTAATTCCCTAAGTTTTAACTTAGGCTCCATTAAAAATAATTAATTATTTGGATAACTTTCACTTTGTGTGGAATTTCTCAAAATGATTTCTGGGTCTTGGAGATCTCATGTGTTCTAGCCCCTTCACACAATTTTGGAGCTAGAGTACATGTGATGTTACCCAAAAATCAACAAAATACTCTTCCAATCTCCCTTCACTTCAACCCTCCAAAACACCTCAAATCTTCGACAAATACTAAGGCAATAAACTCCCTAAAGGCCCAGAATCCAATATGCCTTGTAGCTATCTTTCCCAAGGAGTGCGTGCTGCTTCTTCTATGCCCAGTCTGCTCCAAATGATGGTTGAATACACCTGCTGTAATATCCCAAATGGGGATTAACACTAATAAAAGTGCAAATAGACAAGTAACTACAACAAAAATGCAAACACCTTTAAAACACACAAACTGGAGTGAAAATCACTATTGACCATTGTAAATTTTTGAAGATGTTCTATGCTTGATGCAACTTTACTTTAAACCCAATACCAAATAGCAATCACATAAACATGAAAATGAAATGTTGATAGAACATACCAATAGATCGACGAAAGACAAGCCAAAAAATACACTTAACTTGATCAACAAAATATATGTGTGGTGGTGCATTACGACGGTTAATAGGATGCTTCAACCAATAAAGTATCCTTACGGTCAGCCAATCAGAAGTGTCACACAACCCTCAAGACAGCTCCACAAAAGTCAACCCAAAGTCAATGCTGTCTAGTCAATGTTCAATGCAGAACAATAGCAACAGAAAGTCAATGCAGTAGGTCAAAGGTCAACGTCTAGCCTCGGTTATTGTGCAAAAATGCGGACTGCAGAAATCGAAATTTTGGGAGAGTTTGAGGTCAAATGGACCAAGCGTTAACCAAAGTCAACGCTGGTCAAAGCTGCGTTGAAACCCTAAATAGATCTGAATCGAAACCCTAGTCGCTGTTTTCCCGTGTGTGGGACTAGAAGCCTCCAAATGATGATCGAACCAATCAGACACAAAAGAGAAGTGTGTGATGAGTGGATGATGAAATTGGTGAGATTTTGTGTATTTGGGGTAGGATCAGTTGTGCTCTAGCTCCTAAATTTTGTGGAGGAACTAGAGTACACTTGATTTACAAGACATAGAAATTGATTTGGGAAATTTCATCTGGTTTAGGAGATATTAAATTAATTAATTATTTTAATGTATTCTTAAGTTAAAACTTAGGGAACTTAAATAATTAAAGTGAATTTAATTAAACATATGATGAAATTGTCTTAAGTCACACGGATCAAGCTTTCTTTTAATCTTAGCCATTGATTCAAGATCTGATCATGGCTGTTGGTTTCCCAACGAGAAAAGTATAAAGGAAAGGCTTGGGGTCATTTGTAAAGATACACAAAGGCAGAGCACTGAAGCTAAGCTGAGATTTTAGGGTAGGGTTTGCTAAGAATTCTCAGAAGTGTTTTAGTTGTAGAGAGGGGAATTTAGGCCAAGGGGATGATCTGATCCCAGGGTCTAGAATACAAAAGAGGCAGAGATCAGCTTAGAGGACAACGCAGAGAAGAAGGGACGCTGCAGCAGCAAAGATAGCGCAGTCCATCCAAGGACAGCGTGATTTTCAGCAAGAAACCCTCAAGGGTTACGTAAAGACCCTAGGGGGCAACGTAAGGCCTGCGTCACCCAGTTTGGGGTAATGCAGACCTTTTCGGAGCAGCGTTGATGGTCAGAGTGGCTTAAGAGGCTGACGTAGAGGTTTTCAAGGGCAATGCTAGGGTTTCTAGGCCCTAATCTTGGCTGAGTTTTGTAAATCCTGTTTGAGGGTGTGGATCAGTTATTATTTTTGCCCTAGATCAACCAGTGAGCATTAGATCTAATATTTCTCTGTCGGGTTTTCCAGATCTGGAACGCAAGCGTGTTGTATTCACAAAATTCTTAATAATAAAACCCTCTAGCAGCCAGAGACCGGTTTTCCCGCATTGGGTTTTTCCGAGGACTATTTGTCTAGAAATAACTGTGTCACTTTGTCTATGTGTGCATGAACTTGTTCTAGATCTGGATTGGTGGAGATCTGTTATGTGTTTTGCTTCTATTTTAACTTGAATTTATTTAGTTAATAAATTGTCTAAAGTAGCAGGAGCATAACTAGATTAACAGTAAATAATTTCTGCATAAAGTGTAAAGATTCCGAAATTTCCACATGGTATCAGAGCAATTGCAGATCTAGGAGGGGAAGCAGCTGAAAAAGCAGCAAAAACGCAGATCTGAAGGAACAATGCAGTTTTTAGACACGAAGAGGGAAGGGTGACGCTATCTAATGCTGTGTCCTAGCAAGCCCACACAATTACTGTGCAGAGGCAGCTCAGAAACAACACTGGAATTGTCTGAAGCCAGCCAGTGTGATGCAGATCTAAATCTGTCAGATCCAGAAAAGATTGAAGAAAAGCTGCAGAAATTCAGAGGGTGTTGGTGGGATTAAATTTCTGAAGTTTTCAGATTTTTAGCCTAAGCACAAGTGATAAAGAGTGGGAGGAGATCAGCTTCTCAGAGAATTTCTAGCCAAAGAAACTTGCAGTTTGATTAGAGGATCAAAGAAAGTTGAATCATAGTTGATTTGGCAGATTTCCAAGGAGGGAAATTAGTTGTCAGAGGGAGCAGAAGGTGCCTGTTTCACCAATGGCCTTAGATCCATTTCTCTAACAAAGAGAAAAGGAAGTTCCGACACATTCTGAGCAGATGGCTCCTCATGGACTACGTGATCAGGATAGGTTGAATGGCCTCTCAAACTTTTCAGTTTGGAAGGCAAGGATCCTGATAGTCCTTGAGGCATATAAATCTTAGAGACCATGCATAGAAAACTCTGGCCACACCGACAGATCCAGATCTCCTTCGGAAGAATGAGGAGGCTGTTGGGCATGCCAAGCGGCTTGATTATGGATGGAATCAACGACCATATTGTACCACACTTAGCTGAGAAGAAGACAACTAATGAGATTTGGAAGGCCTTGATATCCCTATATGAGGGAAAATCTGTCCAAAGGAAGATGCTATTGGAGACACAGATGAGGTCATTCATGATGGCCATGGGAGAATAAATGGAGCATTTTCTCTCCAGATTGTAGTCAATCAGAGATAAACTGACTGGAACGAGTGCTAAGGTGGAAGACGATGTGATATTCATGATTGTCATCAATGCAGTCACAGATGAGTGGGAAACCTTTGTCCAAAGTATCTTAGGCAAAGCGGACCTCCCAGATTAGGACAGCTTGTGGTCAATTCTGCGTCAAGAAGAACTCCGCAGATTCACCAAGAAGCAGCACAACTCTGGATTGAGCAAAGTGAAGAAGGAAGATGAGGAAGATGCAGCCTTGGCATCAAAGAAGCAGCCAAAGAAGAAGAAGGATCTCTCAAAGATCAAGTGCTTCCAGTGTGGTGAAATGGGACATTTTGCTAGCAATTGTCCTCAGGAGAAAAAGGACAAGGAAGCATCTTCTTCCAAAGCTGTTGTGGCAGATGATGGGTCAGAAGATGATGCAACTATGAGTGCTCATGAACCACAAAGGTGGGGTGACATGGATATGTAGAGAACCTACATAGAAGTGAGGCGGGATCCCTGAGCAGCTCATCTCTTGGATCATATGCGAGCTACGACAGCCTTAAGATAATAGCGGGACAAGTGGAGAAGTGGGTGCATAGATCATAGAAGAAGCTGAACCAGAGGCAGATCTGAAGATTGGGAGGAGTAGCGCAGAGCAGAGAAGTAGCAGCGTAGAAGCAGTAGCAGCGCAGTGGCTGATGTGACTTCAGCAACGCAGAGCAGAGCTGCTTACGCAGTGCAAAGCTGCAACAGCGCAGAAGGCTTTAGAGGGACAACGCAGTGCAGCAGCAGCGTGAGAGATTTCAACACAAGGGGATGATGTGACTTTAGTAGTGCAGAGGGAGTCTTCTTACGCAGTGCAAAGCTGTAGTTGTGCATCATCCTTCAGATGCCAGCACAGATCTGTAGCTTATGGAGCTTCAGTGATGAGGATGCAACCCATTTTGACTAGTCTGTCAAGGATTGGGTAGGAGATTCAATTGTTTCTCTCAACAACTGAAGTCGTAGTGCAGCAGATCAGCAGTGGTAGTGCTATGAGCAGAATAGATGCAACATATTGAGAGGGAGCTGCAGTACAAAAGTTGCAGTGGCAGTGGCAGAGTCATGGGCAGCAGTACAGAATGGCAGCAGCAGTGCAGAGTTGAGTGGCAGCAGGCCAAGAATCAACACAAAACCAATACGCAAAGTCTTGTCACACATAGTATGATGTATTTCTAGAGCACACCCTTGATGCTAAGAGGGAGTGTTGAGATTTTGTGTATTTGGGGTAGCATTAGTTGTGCTCTAGCTCCCAAATTTTGTGGAAGAACTAGAGTACATTTGATCTACAAGACCCAGAAATTGATTTTGGAAATTTTATCTAGCTTGGGAGATATTAAATTAATTAATTATTTTAATGTATTTCCTAAGTTAAAACTTAGGGAACTTAAATAATTAAAGTGAATTTAATTAAACATGTGATGAAATTGTCTTAAGTCACACTGATCAAACTTTCTTTTAATCTTAGCCATTGATTCTAGATCTGATCATGGTCGTTGGTTTCCCAACGAGAAAAGTATAAAGGAAAGGCTTGGGGTCATTTGTAAAGATACACAGAGGCAGAGCACTGAAGCTAAGTTGAGATTCTAGGGCAGGGTTTGTTAAGAATTCTTAGAAGTGTTTCAGCTGCAGAGAGGGGAATTTAGGCCAAGGGGATGATCTGATCCCAGTGTCTAGAATACACAAGAGGTAGAGATTAGCTCAGAGGACAACGCAGAGAAGAAGGGAAGCTGCAGCAGCAAGGACAACGCAGTCCCTCCAAGGACAACGTGATTTTTCAGCAGGAAACCCTCAAGGGTTACGCAAAGACCCTAAGGGGCAACGTAAGGCCTGCGTCACCCAGTCTGGGGTAATGCAGACCTTTTCAGAGCAACGCTGAGGGTCAGAGGGGCTTTAGAGGCTGACACAGAGGCTTTTAGGGGCAGTGCTGGGGTTTCTAGGCCCTAATCTTGGCTTAGTTTTGTAAATCCTGCTTGAGGGTGTGGATCAGTTATTATTTTGGCCCAAGATCAGCTAGTGAGTTGTAGATCTAATATTTCTTTGTTGGGTTTTCCAAATCTGGAACCCAAGCTTGTTGTATTCAGAAAATTCTTAATAAAAAAACCCTCCGGCAGCCAGAGACCAGTTTTCCCGCATTGGGTTTTTCCGGGGACTATTTGTCAAGAAAGAACTATGTCACTTTGTCTATGTCTGCATGAACTTGTTCTAGATTTGGATTGGTGGAGATCTGTTATGTGTTTTGCTTCGATTTTAACTTGAATTTATTCAGTTAATAACTTGTATAAAGTAGGAGGAGCATAACCAGATTAACAGTAAATAATTTCTGCATAAAGTGTAAAGACTCAGAAATTTCCACAGAAATGAACTCCAAGTCTGTCCAATATATATCCATCTGTGAGGGTGTGTGACACATCTGTTGGGGCTCCAAGCCTACATGACAATTCTGGCCGACCTTGCACATAAGTGGAATAAATTCAAAATAAATGTTCTGCTCATTCGATCAAGATGATCTTTAGATCGATCTT
The DNA here is from genome assembly GCA_034641835.2 of Pinus albicaulis. Classification (NCBI taxonomy): domain Eukaryota; kingdom Viridiplantae; phylum Streptophyta; class Pinopsida; order Pinales; family Pinaceae; genus Pinus; species Pinus albicaulis. Next base: position 565,497,804 of record CM076570.1, on the reverse strand, counting down.
GCTCCTCTTCGAAAGAGGAATCCAATAAAAATATTGGCATCATCATCTGAGCAATACAACATGGAATTTGGACCTATTTGCCCAAAATTAACACCCCCTCTCTACTAGGGAGAACTCCATCCACTTGTGCCATCCAAACATCGTGCGTCATCTCGCCATAATTTGCTTTGCTGGCTTCTTTATTTCAAATGGTGAGTCACAAAGACATCACTCCCAGTTGACCCAAAGTCAGCTCAGAGGTTTGAAACCTCTATAGGACTCAAAGGAGTGTCATATTAACTCGAAGTTAGTTTAACTGATCCGAAGTCAGTTGGAGGTCTGAAACCTCACTAGACTTGATCCTAGATCAAGTGGTTGGACACGTGCCATTCTAGACATAGAGAGTACGACAATCTCCGATGTGTCTATTGGTCTTGCTATCGGTCTCTATCGACATTTCCCACCTCATTGGCCAAGATGAGAAGTACTTCCCATGAGTCCGGGACTCCATGGGTAGGATGCATACGGGGCACAGATCAAAGAGAGGTGAACCAATTCAATATCTTCACAATGGGGCGGAAGCACACCAACAAGGTTCGGCAAGCCTAGCCCTCTGGTTGCTTATAGATCCAAGAAGCTATCCCTAAAGCCCCCTGGAGCTCCCATAGCTCATCTACCAACAAGACCCTCAACATAGGGTCATTCCACGATTCCAAAATTCTCACGGAAGGTTAGGAGCTTGACCTTCCCCAAGGGCATTGTGAGAATATTTGCGACCTACTCATCAGTTCCTATATGATCGAGCCTTACGGTGCCTCGCTGTACCATATCCTGGATAAAGTGGTACCTAATATCAATATGCTTGGATCGATTGTGGAATACGAGATTTTCTGACAAACGATTCCCACTCTGGTTATCACAAAAGATAATGGTGGTATCTAGCACATGTCCGAACAACTCACTGAAGAGCTTTCGCAACCAAATAGCTTTACAACAGGCCATACTCGCTGCAATGTATTCGGCCTCGGCGGTGCTCAAAGCCACCGACTTCTGCTTCCTGGTCATCCAAGATATCGAAGCAGACCCAAGTGTGAAGCAGCATCCAGATGTGCTCTTACGATCCACCACACTACCAGCCCGATCGGCATCAGTGTATCCATGGAGTCTCAAACTCTCGGAAGTGTATCTTAGCCCATGGTTTATTGTGTCCCAAAGATATCTCAACAGATTCTTGGCACCAACCCAGTGAATGTGATGAGGATCAACCATGTGTTGACTCAAAGTGTTCACTGGAAAACGTACGTCTGGACGAGTGTTCACCAAGAACATCAGGGCCCCTATGAGTTGTCGATGCTCATTAGGATTTGCTAGCACTGGCCCAACAACGTTCCCACTCAACTTATTAAATTTGAGCTCCATCAGTGTCGATATGGACTTACAGTCCACCATCCCAAATATTTCCAGCTACTTCAAAATGTATTTTCCTTGAGAGAGGAAAATCTCGCCAGGTCTTTGCCAGACCTCCAAGCCTAGGAAGTAATGCATTAGTCCTAGGTCTTTCATCTCGAACTCAGAAGCGAGCTCCTTCTTACACTGATGAATGAGAGGGTCAGCACCTATCAGGAAGAGATCGTCCACATAGAGAACCAGAATGAGAGGCTTTTCTCTATCAACCTTGAAGTAAAGGTTTGGATCAACATGATTTTGGGTGAAGTCCAGCTTCATCAAGTAGCTATCTATCCTATCGTACCAAGCCCTGGGAGTTTGCTTCAACCCATAGAGGGCTTTCTTCAACCTGCATACATGAGAGTCTTTATCCTGGACTTCGAACCCCAGAGGTTGCTCCACATACACCTCTTCCTTTATCGAACAATGCAGAAAAGCGGTCTTCACGTCCATCTGATGAAGACTCCATCCTTGCATAGCAACAAGGGCAATAATAGATCGGATGGTGGTATAGCGGGTCATAGGTGAAAATATATCATCATAGTCTATGCCTTCCTTCTGAGAGAAGCCTCGGGCAATGAATCTTGCCTTGAACTTTTCAGCACTACCATCAAATCCATGCTTGATCTTATAAAGCCATTTCGAGGTGAAAATGGCTTTGACCTTCGGCCTCGGAACCACATCCCAAACATCATTCTTCATATTGGACTCGTACTCTTCGTGCATAGCATCCTTTCAAACTTGATGCTTTACGACTTCTTCAAAAGATCCAGGCTCAGATTGTACGATTGTACTCATGGCTGCTAGATACCCTTGGAATCTATTCGGCTTCTCGCTTTCACGAAATGTCCCCCTTGGGGATATATGTCTCTCGGCATCTTCAAGAGTATCTTGGAGCCATGACGGTCTTCTCTTCATTGAAGGTGGTGGATCAATGGGGTCCATCGGTCCTTCAACATCGGGCATCATTTCATCCTTCGACTCTTCCTGATTCCGTGATCTTACATCATGATCTTCCTCGGAGCTCAGAAGGTTTATCACTTTCCTGAGGGAAGCATCTTCATTAAAGGTAACGTTGCATCTTAAGAGACAATCCCTCGGTTGTGACAGGAATCAGTGCTTAAGACATTTTAGAAGTGTGTCACATAAATAATTTTATCATGAGGTCTCTGTTCTATCCCATTGGAAACTAGTTTTCTAAAACCCTTAATGATCTGGAATAATAGAAGATTTCACAATGCCATTGACTGCTGATATCTGAATGGAAAAGGGAACTGCAGGGGAAACTCAAAGTAATATGCTGAAAACACAGAATCTACTACTTTTAAGTTTTGGAGGAACTTCATGGAGAGAGAGGAAACTCAAAATAATATGCTGTAAACACAAAATCTATTTCTTTAAAGTTGCAGAGAGAGTTTATGGAGAGAGAGGAAACTCAAAATAATATGTTGTAAACACAAAATGTATTACTTTTAAGTTTTAGAGAGAATTTGTGAAGGGAGAACTGATGGAGTGAAGGAGCGCTTATTAATGCTATTTAACTCACTCTTACAAACGTAAATCAGAGACTAGCTGCTTCTTTACTTCACTTCATTCAAGGAGGAAACCACATAAAATGGCACAAGAGACTTGAATCACCATCAACAGTTGCAGGAAACTTGTTGCTTCTTTCATTCACCCATCATAACAAGAAGTACAAAATGTATTCCCCAAGAGGTCCAGAACTCGGAACACCTCCTCTCTCTTTCTCACTTCCTTAAATACAAACCAAAAGCAGTTTGTAACTGCTCCAACTTCTTGAAACTCCTAGATTGCCTAAATTGTTAAACTACTTATTACATTGCAATTGAGGACATCATTGTAGCTTTGATCTTAACAAAGAAAACAAAATAAAACTTGAAATATAATCCTTTTGTTGAATCTGATTTGTTGTTGATGTGTCTCCTTCCGTTTTCGTTGTGATATCCTAACAGTCTGCTTAAATGCATCTCCACCTGACTCTGCCCATGCTTTTGCGTTTCGAACACTGTCACCATGTCACCTAACACCCGACTTTGCCTCTTCCGCTCGTGCCCGTGACGTTCCATCTTCTCTTCTCCTTTGCTCTGTGTCGGGTCACTTACCCGAGTCCACCACCGCTGTGTTCAAGCTCTCAGTTATTACAAGGCGCAACGCATACGACACTGTTTTGCACGTGGCCGGGTGTTTTCTTACCCAAGTCTGTCTTGCGTTCAAACTTTCCCTTGTAACTGCCGTAAGATTAGAATTTAAAAAATATTCCATTACCTTTGAAAACTGTATCACATCCGCTTCTCTATCACATCTCATCATTCCAGCGTTCTATGTTATAATCTGCTTTTGCCCTCCGATGCGACTTTTAGCAAGGAAAAACCCCTGTACTTGGACTTAAAAACCTTTAGAATTTAGCGATAACTTCCGTCGTGTCCGCTTGATTATCGCACTTCACACTTTGACGATTCAACCTTGTTCCTTAGCGCCTTTCCTTTTGAGCTTGCGATGCGCGATGTGTGATGTGCTAGAGGGTCCCACGGCCGGACTTTAAATACTTTAGATTCGAGCTTCGAACTATATCGCATTTGGTCTCGTATCGCATTTCGCATATCAACATTCTTAACACGTTCCTTAGCGCCTTTCCTCCTGAACTTGTGGCGTGCAATGTGTGATTTGTGATATGAGATCAGGCCTTCCACATGCGATTGCGATTAAGCCTCCAAACACTATTCTGCACGTACATTTGCACGACTTGACCCTGACCTATGTGCAATGTTCTGAGCGCATCAATCGGCCCGACTCGTGAACTGTTCTACATGCGAATAAGCCCGACTTGACCCTTGCTGCGTGCTTTTCTTCTTTGCTGCTCCTCTGGCTTAGATTGCACTTCCAATGCTGCTGTTGCTTCCCTGACTTTGGTTCCAGTGCACATGTGATGATGGATCCTCGTTGCGCTTGTGGTTATCCTTTTGAGCATATTGCAGGGCTTCTTGAAATTCTAACAACTGTTCCTCAACAACCTTGAATTGCTCAGGACCTCTCTTGACTTTTAGCTGAGTCAAATTATGCTACAACAGGTAAAATCCTAGAAAATCTCCACTTCTCTTTGACCAGGCAGATAGACTCTATAAGCCTTCGAAGTTTCATTGTAGCCCACAAACATTCCCTTCTTCCTAGAAACATGCAGCTTGCTTCTCTTCTCTTTCGGCACATGAAAGTAAATGGGATAACCAAAAACTCTAAAATGAGAAAAATCAGGTTTCTTACCAGAGAGTAATTCTTCGGGAGTTTTGGAGTCCAGAGCTGAATGTGGGCATCAATTTTGTATGTACACCGCAGTGTTCGCAGCCTCTCCCCATAGGAACTTCAGAAGACCTTGGTTACATATCATGGCACAAACAACTTCCACAATGGTGTTGTTCTTTCTTTCAGCAACATCATTTTGTTTAGGAGTATACACGGTTGTGGTCTTTCTCTGAATGCCAGCTTGTCTACAGAAGTTATTGAACTTGTTCATCTCATATTCAGTTCCATTATCGGTCCTCAAAATATTGATCTTCTTCCCTATTTAATTTTCCACCAAGGCTTTGAAAGTACGAAACCACATAAATGCTTCATCCCTTTCTTCAAGAAGTATATCCAGGTCTTGCGAGAGAAGTCATCTATAAACGTCATGTAATAAAAACATCCTCCCAAAGATGTCACGGGCAACATACTTGATAGATCAGAATGTATCAATTGCAATACATCAGATGTCTTTGTGACACTTGAGGGGAAAGGTCCCCTTGTATGCTTTCCTTAGGCACAACCCTGACATACACCTTCATGATCATTTTTGAATTCGAGCATCCCTGTCACCACCTTCCTTGCTTCGGGAAGGGCTTTGTAATGAAGGTGTCCAAACCTCCGGTGCCATAGTTTGGTTTGACGAATTGTATCACATGTCATGGCCCCCAATGCACTTCCTCCAACCTGGTAGAGTGTATCAACTCTAAAGCCAATAGTGAGAGCTTCTTTGAAACTCTTCTTCCATATGCATACCTTTCCATAGACGAATGCCACCTTGAAACCTTTGTCTTCCATGGCCGAAATAGACATTAGGTTCTTCTTCAAATCAGGTACATACAATACATCTTGCAAACGGAGGACTAGACCTTGAGATAGATGGATGGTCACAGTCCCTATCCCTTTCACGGGATAGGTGGCATTAACTCCAAGGATAATTTTCAGATTAGTATCCTTCTCAATCAAACCAGAGAGAGCTTCTTTAAACCCAGTGAGGTGCCTTGAAGCACCACTATCAATCAACCAAACGTCCAAGGTGTCGGGTGGAGATGCAACAGTGGGCAGATACAAGAATGAATTCATTTCTTTTATCATCAACAACATTAGATTCCTCATACCTAGAATTTCTTAACCTTTTGAGGGGTTTCCCATTTCCATTACAACCAGAGGAAGCCTTCCTCTTTCCTTTGACCCTGTTGTTCCTTTGATTTCCATTCCTATTGTTGTTGTTGTCATCATCTCCGTGAGAATCCCTTCTATTAGGGCATTCTCTAGCATAGTAGCCAAACTTGTTACATGTGTAACATCTTCCTTTCTTTCCTTGAGCTCCTTCTCTTCCATGTTTCCTCGGACCACCATTGTTCTTCTTCTTAGCACGAGCGGTGAAGGCAACATTACCTTCATTTTCATATTCCATCATTTTTGTTTCCTCTTGAGTGCATCTCGACAATACTTCGTCAAAATCAGGAATCACATTATTATTGAGAATGGTTGTAACATGCCATTTAGAGGGGAGACCTCCAAGTGTGGTTAGAACCATTTCTCGATCAGCTATTGTTTCTCCAATGGTAAGAAGGTTATTCCTGATTTCTGTCAACTTTTGAAAATAAGATTGAATGGATTCATCCCTGCCTTTCTTGAGATTCTTCAATTGGTTCTTAAAGAAAAGAACTTGATTTGCATTGTTATCCCTAAACATATTGACCAACTTATCATACATCTCCTTAGATGTGCCCAGTTAAGAGATGTAAGCAACTAGACTTTTATGGATGGAATCATAGATGATTAGCTTAGCTTTGATTTCTCCTTTTCTATACTTCATCTTTGGACAATAGGTGCAAATGATGGAGGCTCTTGGATTTTACACTGCACATAGTCCATGACCTCTTGATCTTCCAAGACCAAGTCCAAAGACATCTTCCAAGCATGATAGTCAAACTTGCCAGTCAACTTATCATCAGCTTTGAAGCCATTATAATTTGAGGTACCCATGGGTCCTTGAAAAATGCTACTGCTTCAGTGATTGCTCTTAACACAAACTTGGGCTTTATCTTCACCTTAGCTCTGATACCATGTAAATTTTTGAAGATGTTCTATGCTTGATGCAACTTTACTTTAAACTCGATACCAAATAGCAATCACATAAACATGAAAGTAAAATGCTGATAGAACATACCAATAGATCGACAGAAGACAAGCCAAAAATACACTTGATCAACAAAATATATGTGTGGTGGTGCGTTATGGCGGTCAACAAAATGATTCATCCAGCAAAGTCTGCTTACAGTCAGCCAACCAGAAGTGTCACACAACCCTCAAGACAACTCCACAAAAGTCAACCCATAGTCAACGTTGTCCATTCAATGATCAACGTAGAACAACAACAAAAAGTCAACGCAGCAGGTTAAAGGTCAACGTTTAGCCTCGGTTTTTGTGCCAAAAAATGCAGACTGCAGAAATCAGAATTTTGGGAGAGTTTGAGGTCAAATGGACCAAGCGTTGACCAAAGGTCAAAGATGCGCTGAAACCCTAGACAAATCTGAACTGAAACCATAGCTGCTGTTTGAGGTCAAAGAATTTTGGGAGAGTTTGAGGTCAAAGATGCGCTGAAACCCTAGACAAATCTGAACTGAAACCATAGCTGCTGTTTTCCCACGTGTGAGAAGAGAAGCCTCGAAATGATGATCGAACCAATCAGACACGAGAGAATTGAGTGGATGATGAAATGAACTCCAAGTCTGTCCAATATATATCCATCTGTGAGGGTGTGTGACACATCTGTTGGGGCTCCAAGCCTACATTACAATTCTGGCCAACCTTGCACATAAGTGGAATAAATTCAAAATAAAGTTTCTACTCATCTGATCAAGATGATCTTTAGATCAATCTTGCACCTCTCTGAAAGAGGAATCCAATAAAAATATTGGCGTCATCATCTAAGCAGTACAACATGGAGTTTGGACCTAGTTGCCCAAAATTAACAACCATTTTATTAATATATTGGAAAAGAGTACAATTGAGGTGTTGGAAAGTTTGCACCTGGACATGCTCAAGGTAGGCTTGAAGAACAACTCAAACCCGAGAAAAAGCTTTGGCTGAAGTGCATCTGTGTGGTTCAGTCTCTGCACTGCTTAGGCCATAAATGCTGGTGGTGGCTATCCTCGGACTGCTAGTTGCGCTGCTTCCTCTGCTCAGAAAATTTAGGGATTTAACCCCAGACTCTACTCACCAAACCCACAAAAACCCGTGAAGGAATTGGCGAGATGTTTACCCCGGAATTTCGGCCCAATTTCCTTTAGCTCCTCTAGCTGCTGGCTGCGTTAGGATCTCTGTTTGAAGCCTCAAACTTGCCCAATTTTTTTTTCCAAATTAATCTTCGCTTCTCCTAAATAAACCCAAGAAAACCCAGAAAGGGTTCGCCTAAAGCTTGACTTTGGAATTTGGCCCTCTTGGGCTTGGCTCACTGTGCTGCTGGGTAAATTGAACCTCTGGATGAATCTGCTGGAAAATGCCTCTGGAGAGCTACCAAAATCCCTGGTAGGAGGTGGTTAACCTCCCCTCCAAATCTCTCGCTGAAACTCTGTTGCTCTTCACACACCTGGCTTTCACACCGAACTGAACTGCGTAGTCTACTCTATCTCTGTGCAATCCTGAAGGGGCTACACTCTTCCTGTAGCTGCTACTGTGTAATTTCCTTTCCAAAATGCATAACTCTTGTCCTGAGTGGGCACTCGAAGTCCCCCGAGGTAGAGGATGAGATCTCCGCTTGAAGATCTCGTGTGCTAAACAACACTGCAGACTTGGCTCTCCGGCTCAAGTGTGCTTCAGTCAAAATGACCAAGAAAAATAAGATGAATGAATGAATGAATGACCAAATGAGCCTTCCCTTCATCCTCTTGTCCATTGAGGCCCAAATGAGCCTTCCCTTCATCCTCTTGTCCATTGAGGCCCAACGTATTCCTTGGGTCTCACCTTGGCCTGCGCTGCCTCTCCTTGGCCAATTACGTGATGCCTTCCTCTAGCCAATCCCACGCTGTCCTTTTCGTGCCTCTTCTATGCTGCCACCTAAGGCAAACTCGGCCCCACCACTAGAGCCGCAATTTTCCCTTAGGGACTTTCGTAAAATACTTTATTTGGCCTAATTATTAATTATGGGTCCCCTACCCATTTTATTTCCGCCCAACATTAGGATTTGCCAAAATTAATAAAAGTTATTATCTCAATAAGCTGACTGCTAATTTGGGGATTTTACACCTGCAAATCTCCCCAGAAGAGCTTTGAAATGTAGCAATAGACTCCCCTAGGGTGGCACTCAAAGTCCACCAAAAAAAAAGGTGAGATCTCCACCTGGAAACCTACTGTGCTGCACAACACGAGGTCACTTAGTTAAAAAACTCAAGAAAGCAAGAGTTCAATTCTGAGTTTGGCAAAAAGTCCCAAAATGAGGCCCTCCACCTCTATTTATCCTTGTTGCTCCTCTTCTCTCCATGTGTGCTCCACAAGTCAACCTCCCTTCTCTCTTCTTTCCCACAAGTGCGAATTCCCTCTTGGAGTGGCCTCCACATACCACTTACTTTTTAATTTGTCTTGTTCTCCTATGTTCGGAGCCTTCTTTCATCAAAATGTCAAGTGTCGTCCTCCTAACCCACTTTTCCTAAGCCAAAACATGCCGAAATATCAAAATTGTGCAAAAATGTATTACTTAGCAAAACTTGCTATCTGGGAACGTCACAGGTTGCCCACCTTCTAATATGTGATTCTGACAAATGGGCTAGGAAACATACAACTGGTGCAGGTGGCGGAGATAAAGTGGCACATCACATTGGCTACAAGGTGGCTGTCAAGGGCTGTTGGCTGCCAGATGGAAGAAGATGAATAGAAGAAATGTTCTCCTAGGGGTACCCAATTTTGGTGGGTAACAGAAATGACGCTTATTATAGGTTTAGGTAGAATCTATTTACGAGAAAGGAAATTGCAGCTCTCTTTTTGTTTTGGGAGATTTTGTTAAGAATCTGCAATCTATGGTCCTGTTAAAACAACATTGAGCATTTCTTGTTACTATTTTCCATGAGTATAAATCATGGTTTGTGACACTGAAACTAGAGTTGTTATTAAATTGTGAGAGACTCTGGATGTCCTTTCTTAGTTTGTTGAATTTTATATTTCCTGCATTTTTCTAGCATGCACATTGATATACATAATGCAGTGGGATTCCAAATCAATATTTATAACTATCTGGGCCATTTCCAAGGAAATCATAACCGTATCTATTTTTTCGTATATTATACATTGGCATTTCTTTCTATTCATTTACTATCTTGGAATTAATTGGTCAAAATATACATCTTTGTTCATGTTGTCTTTCTGATCTGGAACAGACATTCAATGACTTCTTTATAAGAGAGCTCCAGCCAGGTGCTCGACCTATTGCTTATGAAGACAATGCTCATGTTGCTGTTTGTGGAGCTGATTCACGATTGATGGCATTTCAGTCAGAAGATGACAGTAAACGTTTCTGGATAAAGGTTAGGCCTCAATCTGGCATTATTTTTTCTTTTAAATCAAAATAGAAAACAAGAAAAATGTAGTTTTATGAAAGCATGACATTAGTGGAACTTTATTGTGCATTTCTATCTTATCAGTCATGCTTATCTACAAATACGCATGAATCCAATTGGGTTAATAGCTATTAAAGATTAACCAAAACAAAAAATATATAAATAAATATAAATAAAATGTGCAGCGTAACATGCTCGCATTATCTGATTTTGGTTCTTCCATCAGATTTAAATGAAAACAATTACATTACCTAAATAGACTCTCATATCATGCAAATGCTAATTGCTTTGGAATTTTTCCTAGGGACAATTCTGGTTTTGGTCTTTGACTATTCCCTGATAACTGAATTTTGTTAAAACAATTGCATCCATCTTGTGTTTTGCCACAAACCATTGATGCCCATCACAAGCATGGAGCATAGCACATGTGAGAATTCAAATTATAGCAGCAACCCTAAATAGAGATTTCTTTTATTGATGCGTGAATTTTTGTTCCATTTTTGGCTATCTTGCATTGTTTTGGGCATGGGGAATGGCGGGGATGGTAGCATACATCCTTGGGGCAGCAAGAGGTCACCTGCAATTTTTTCAAGGTATGGCGTGTTGGGAATGGAAATATATATATATATATATATATATTAAAAATATTAAAAATTTATAATTCACTATAAACATTTGTAGTTGCTTGTAAACATAACTAGATTATACTATATATATATATATATATAGAGATATATTAAAAATATTAAAAATTTATAATTCACTATAAACATTTGTAGTTGCTTGTAAACATAAATAGATTATACTATATTAGTATATAGTATTATGCACACCAATTACATTTGCCAGTTTTGAAAAAGCTCTGGCAATTTAAGAAAGGATGGAATCACATTCCATTATTGGCCCCTAAACATGAGCAAACTGCTGTTTAGCTTTAGGTAACTTAACTGTAACTATTTTCAATTTGTAATAAGTTACATGAAGTTTCTATAGCAACTTTTCTTTCTTACATTTTTTTGTTAATGATGTTTATGTTAAAACTTACAAGGCATTCCCTTCTTAATAGGTTTTCCAAAGTTTTACAACTTTTATTGAAAACTATTTCAAAACACTTTGGTTCTGTAAAGAGATTAGATTCATATTTCAAATTAAATAGGTGATTGAATAGAAATTTATTCAAACATTTAGTACCCAATTTGAGTCACTATCATCTAATTGTTTTCACAATCATTCAGATTGGGATGGTGGAAGAAATGGGCTTGAATCATTGAATTTTGTAGCTATGGTCGGTCTTCATGAATAAGGTTTTTAGCCCTCCACGCACACACATATATATGATGTGGATTTCAAGTCAGCTTAGAAAGGGAAATTTCATTTTTTGAAATTCAAATTTGTGGTACCAAAATGATCAAGTCGGTCCTCAAGAAAGAAACACCCATTCGGCCTCATCAAACACTATATATAGACTCCTTGATCTCCTCCTCTTGGAAATTCGGATCACTCATACATCTTTTGTTCATCTAAGCAAAGAAGTCACAAGTCAAGAAGGCTGAAGTTGACCAGACAGTCTAGCATTTGACCAGGTTTCTTCTTTCTCTCTGTTTGACCTTGCATGTGAGGATTCTATCTCTGCTTGACCTCGCATGTGTGGAAAACAGGCCAGATTTCTTCTGGGCAAAATCACAAAGCAGCAGATCCAGTTTCTGAGGTGAAGAAGAAGGCTGAAATTCAGCCTAGCAAATCAGACTTGACTGAATCTTTTGGGCAGAAGTTTGAGTTGGATAGAAGACAGTTTGACTATGTTTGACCAGGGTTTTATTCATGGTCCGTTTGACTTGCTTTTTGACTGGAAATATCAGTTGTATTACCTCTTGTTGAATTGAATAATTTCTCTAAGGAAAAGGTTGCTGGGTTTTTCCCTAGAAGACGGTTTTCCCAGGGTAAAATTTGTGTTGTCTTTATGCATTGTGATCTGTATTGCTATGCTGCATTTTATGGCTGAATTTTTGAAGTGTAATTGCTTAATGTTAAATTGGAAGTGCTAAAGATAGTATCATATCATTAGAAGCATAGTAACACGGGTACCGCTCCCAGCCATTGGAGAGCACGTACCCCACGCTCCCCCGCTCCTGGGAGCTTGGGAGCTAGTAGGAAACTTTCCAAAATTGTTGGGAGCTTCACTACTACAAATTTTGACGTTTCGGGTACTTATTTTGAGCAGATTTTCACCTTTCGAGTACCTATTCTAAGTAGATTTTCAACTTTTTGGTACCTATTTTGAGCAGAGAGGGTACCAATTGTTTATTTCATAACTAATACATGATAGTTCAAGGGATTAGACTGCATGGGCTCTGTAAAACAACAGAGATGTGGAGATCTACCAAAGATTTCAACAAAATATATACAATTGCTAGTCATTCCTTGGCAGCTTCTGTTGCAAATCTTGAAGTTCAACAATTGCAAATAACTCTACTTTCTTGAAGCCTATCTTGAAGCTTTAATGATAAGATTCAACAAATTACAATGATGGACAGAAAGAGAAAGAGTAGTGTGTTAATCAGTTTCATTCTATAAATTTCCAAACTTGAATTTCAAAATTGAATATAATATAGTGTTACATGAAATCACATAATAATCAAGTAATAATAACCTTTTTTTTTTTTTAGGAGTTCCACATGTTTCTTCATTGGCAAGGAATTTCATTGGCAAGTTGTTGATGGATTGATACTTTGATTTCTGGTAGTGTTTGAATGTCCAATCTTTTACATATTTCAATGCAAGATGGAATCTGCATGGTGGAATTTAATTTGCACCTTTAAATTATTTTATTTTTATTTTTAATATATTATATTATTGCCGCTCCCAACTTAAAGTTTCCTGTAAATTTGAGCAAAGCTTCTAGCCGTACCGGATACTCGTTTCCCCGTACTAGAAGTACCCACGTACCGGGAACTCGTGCAACATAGATTAGAAGTAATTATCAGTTTGAAAATTTTGTTCTTGTATCTATTGCACTTGTAAAATCAACATGGTATCAGAGCTTTGGTGAAGGGAAGAGGGCATTGAGATTACTTTTGAAGACATCTACTTCAGAAAATTTAATTCTTGGACCAGATCTTTGACCATGAGTTCTTTTACCAAGACTGAGAACAAATTGGAAGGTGCTACAAATTTCAGGGCATGGAAGACAAGGATTCATCTCATCCTTGAAGAAAGTGATGTTATGGACTATGTGAAGGGAAAAGTAACATAACCTCAAGATAGTGAAGGAAAAGCAAGGTACAGGACGTCTGAAATCACTTGTTGATTCCATCAGAGATCACTTGATTCCATATGTTTCATGGCTGGACACTTCAAAGCAGATGGATGATGCTCTAGTAGGTTGGTATAACATCAACCACATTGGTTGGAAAATGAGTTTGAGAAACCAACCTCATGATGTTCATATTACTAGAGAGATGATATGGTGGCATCTAACTTCATGAGGATCTCTCAATTGAGAGATCAACTCAAGGCTCTTGGTGAAAACATTGAAGAGACATAACTTGTGACTACAACTCTTAATGGCCTACCTAAATCATGGGATGCATTTGCATCTAGATTCTAGCATTTGTGGTAGAACATTAATTCCTAAGTTCGATCAGCTATGGACCTCATGTACTCAAGAAGAATCTAGACTGATATCAAAGGTAAGATTGAAGGAGCTCAAGATGGTGAATCTCAAGCATTTGCAGCTCATGCAAAGAATGGTAAAGGAAGAAAGAATTTTGGAAGATTTCAGAAAATAAATTCAGGAAAGAGACCTACTCCCAATCATGATCAAAAGAAGAAAGATTTGTCAAATAATCATTGTTTTTGTTGCCACAAGTTTGGTCATCATAAAAATCAACGCATTGAAAGGAAGGATGATAAGAAAATGTAAGGCAAACAACATGCTTCTACAACAACCATTGATGATGAGCATCCAAATGAAATGAGATTTAAGAATGAAAATGAAGAAGATTTTGTTTTCTTTTTTGCTATTTCAGGTACTGTTACAGTAGACAATGGTGCTTCCAAACATGTGACAGGTAACTGCAATAGTCTCACAAAATTGGAAGAGAAGAGGTCAACTCTAAAGGTGGAGCTTGGCGACGATGGAAAGTATGAAGTCCAAGGTGTTGGGTCAACATCCTTCCAGATGAAGTGAAGATGAAATATTTATTTGAATGATGTATTGTATGTTCTAGGTTTTAAAAGGAACTTAGTCTCTACTTCATCTTTGGAAGAGAAAGGATATAGAGATGCATTTGTTGATGGACAGGTTCTTGTTTGGAAGAAGTGCTCTAGCATAGATTCTGCCAAAGTGATTGGTGTTCGAGAAGAAGTCTTGTATAGACTCCTAGGACAATCAACTCAAGCATTGGTACATAATGACACCAATCTATTCGAGCCATGGAACCATAAATTTTCTCACGTTCATTATAAGGCTTTGTCAGTATTAAGGAACATTGTTATAGGTTTTCTAAAACTCCAAGTGCAACATGAATGAGTTTGCAAAGGTTGTGCATTTGGCAAGAATTCCAAGTGATACTTTCTAAGCAGTGGTAATAGATCCCAGGGAATCTTGGATTTATTTCATTAAGCTGTATGTGATCCAATGACATGGATCTATTTCATGAACACAAAAGATGAAGTCATTAGTAGGTTTCAAGAATTCAAGGCTTCGATAGAGAACTTGACAGGGAAGAAGATGAAGACTCTAAGATGAGATGATGGAGGAGAATACACTTCCAACGAACTCATTTCCTTTTGCAAAGAAGTTGGGATTAAGAGGGAGTTGATAGTCCCTTACAGCCCTCAATAGAATGGGGTTTCCGAAAGAAAGATTAGGACTATTTTGGGAGCTTCGAAGACAAGATTCTTGAAGAAGTCTTCACTGTTGAGAAATCATAGGTTGGGCATTTGAGAATTTTTGGTTGTCCTATTTACATTCATGTACCCAAGGAGAAGAGGATGATGCTAGAGCCTTCCGAAAAGAAAGGAACATTTGTTGGGTATAGTTAGACATCAAAGGAAAACAAAATTTATATTTTGGGATAACAAAAGATTGAAATTAGTAGAGACATTATCTTTGATGAAGATGCAACCTTCAAGAAATCCAAGGATGTTGATGATGGTGAAGAACATGAAGCTCCCATAAATCTTGCTATAGGACCTTTTGAACTAGTGGAACATCCCTTAGATCCTCTGGAGGACCTTGAAGGGCCAAATGATCCAGTGGACCTACCTAGTGTTGTTCTGAAACCCAAGACGAGACGACCATAACTTTGAAGTACTTTGCATGAACCAAAGGGACATGCAACTCCTTGTCGCACTTTCAAAGAAAGAAAACATCCCAAGAACTTCTTGGGATTGTTGGATAAAGTTTTCATTGATGTCAATATGTTATCTAGTATTGTTGAAGCAATTTCCTTTTATATGAAGCCCTAGCACAAGCTTTGGAAGATTGATGATGGGAAGCCCAAGAAGGTTGGTTGGCAGACCCAAAAATGGTAGATTGATGAAACACTAGATGCAAATCCTAGGATCCTAAGTGCTAAATGTAGTGTTGATAGCAAACCCTAACCCCAAATTCATTGATATTGGTGACTTGAGCATACCCTAGATACATGATGACCCTAGCATTGTTGGAGATAATGAAAACAAGAAACCCTAGTTCTATGTCCTAAACATTGTCCATCCATATAATGAAACCCTTGACATACCCTGAATGAAGGATGTAAATGAAGCCCTTGCTCTAGATGATGGAATTGTAAGTGTATAAAGAAGTCCTAAGCATGAATCTAGCTTGGTTGATGCATGAAGTCCTAGATGCATATGCCTTCTGCATGTTCAAAGTATTTTGGAATGACATGTGAAGTTCCTGAAATGAAATTCTACTTACTTGGTGACTGTGGTCTTGGACTGAAGATATAACAAATAATATCTAGTCCTATGATCCTTCATTTAACAAGTGGGAGCATGTTGCAAGCATGGTGACATCTAGGTTCCATGTGTTATGGTTGCTACAAAAGATGATTTAGAGCTTGAGGATCTTTTCTCCACAACTCCAAAAAGTCCATTAGAAGAAGAATTCTTTGGGAACTGTTAATGGATTTCATGACTGTTATGGATCCTGTCAAAAAGCCTTGCTTATTTAATTTATATTAAGTATCTTTGAGATCCTATTTCAATAATTCATGTAACCACGAAAGATTAAATTCACCAAGGAATTTCGTTTAGTATTTTTTGGACCTTGTAACACTGGGGAAGTCTGCTTAACTGAATGCCTTAATTAAAAAACCATTTGTTGAAAAATACATAACATGTAATATCCATTAAAACTACAACAAACAGAAAATAGCCATTAAAAACATCATGATACGGCCAAAAACATTTGAGCCATTTTATTAAATCTCTGATGGGAAAAGGTACAAAGTGCTTAGAAATATGGTACCTTGGCCTGCACAAGGCAGGCTTAAATAACCCCTCAACCCTGCTTAGAAATCTCTGCTACGCTGCTGCTCTGCGTGGCTCCTCCTCTACACTATCCTGGCTGAAACTACTGCTGCTGGTTGAAAAGGCACTGCGTGTTGAGGCTGCTATGCTGCTGAAAATATTTCGGGAATTAGACACCGGACTCTCCTCAAGAAACCCAGAAAAACCTGTGAAGGGTTTCCAGAAATCTTAACCCCGGAAATTAACCCCCTTGGTCTTGGCACGCTGTTCTGCTGGGCTCTTTGGTTTTCTGGCTGAACTGCTGGAAGAAGCTACTGAAATCTGCCCAAGAACTCTATTAAGGAGTGGCTAACACCCTATCAAACTCCCGGCTGCAATATTCTCTTTCTCCTTCTCTCCCAAGTGCTACTGCTCATTGGGCAGCTTAATTCTCCTGTTACTTGCGTGGCCTCTACGCTGTCCTAGAGGGACTACGTCTGCCTGAATGTGTGGCTGTGACTCCTCCCTCGAAACTGGATGTGAGTCTTCTCCTAACCGGGCACTCCCACACTGTCACTGCGCTGCCTATGCTGCTGCCTCTCCTGTGCTGCCACTAGGACGTTATCTTTGACATGTGGCTGGCCTAATCGGTCCCACTCCAACCCTAATATTTGTCTTAATGACTTTAGGAAAGTAAGTTAGCCATATAGTTTATTTGTGGCCCCCCTTAGCCACTTTATTCCCTGCTAAACATTAGAAAAGCCAAAATTTGACAAAATTAATATTCCAATTAGCTGACTGCTAATTTGGAATATTATAGTCATCCTCGCCATTTTCTTGTCCTCAAGCAACTGCAAAGATGGATGCTGCAAGATCTTCATCCCCTCCTAAGTGGCATCCTCATCTGGAAGGTTTCTCCACCTGATCAGATATACTTTTACTATCCTTCGCCTCAAATGCCTCTCCTGAGTGTCGAAAATGGCCTCCAGCTATAGCACTAAATGCCCCTCATAATCAGTAGACAGAATCTCCATGGTTGTTATCCCATGTTGTCCCAAAGCCTTCTTCAAGCATGAGACATGGAAAATGTTGTGAATCGTTCCCCCTGATGGTAGCTCCAGCTTATATGCTACCTCGCCAACTCACCCGATCACCCTGTATGGTCCATAAAAGTGTGGCTTGAGGTTCTCAGCTACTTTCTGCTTTAGCATAGACTGCTTGTATGGCTGAAGGCGGAATTACACCAAGTCATCCACCTCAAACTGCCTCTCCACGTAGCCCCTATTTGTGTACAATTTTTGCTGGTTTTGGGTTGTGGCTAAGTTATTTTTGAGAGCTCGGAGTATGTATCTAGGATTAAGAGGGAGTTGATAGTCCCTTACAACCCTCAACAGAATGGGGTTGCCGAAAGAAAGATTAGGACTATTTTGGGAGCTTCGAAGACAATGATTCAAGATCAAGATTTGCCCATGTTCTTATGGGAAGAAGCATCCAGGATAGAAGTTTATGTGCAAATCATATGTTCTCACCAAATATTGGAATTCAAGATTCCTGAAGAAGTCTTCACTGTTGAGAAACCAGAGGTTGGTCATTTGAGAATTTTTGGCTATCCTATTTACATTCATGCACCCAAGGAGAAGAGGATGATGCTAGAGCCTTCTGAAAAGGAGGGAATAGTTGTTGGGTATAGTTAGACATTAAAGGAAAACAAAATTTATATTCTGGGATAACAAAAGATTGAAATTAGTGGAGACATTATCCTTGATGAAGAAGCAACCTTCAAGAAATTCAAGGATGTTGATGATGATGAAGGACATGAATCTCCCAGAAATGTTTCTATAGGACCTTTTGAACAAGTGTAACTTCCCTCAGATCCTCTGGAAGACGCTGAAGGGCCCAATGATCCAAGGACCCACCTAGTATTGTTCTGAAACCCAAGATGAGACGGGCATGGCTTTGAAGTACTTTGCATGAAGCAGAGGGACATGGAACTCCTCGCGACACTTTCAGAGAAAGAAAACGTCCCAAGAACTTCTTGGGTTTGTTGGATAAAGTTTTGATTGATGTCAATATGTTATCTAGTATTGTTGAAACAATTCCCTTTTATATGAAGCCTTAGCACAAGATCTAGAAGATTGATGATGGGAAGCCCAAGAAGGTTGGTTGACAAACCCTAAAAAGGTAGATTGTTGAAACCCTAGATGCAAATCCTAGGATCCTAAGTGCTAAATGTAGTGTTGATAGCAAACCCAAACCCTAAATTCATAGATATTGGTGACCTAAGCATACCCTAGATATATGATGATCCTAGGATTGTTGGAGATGATGAAAACAACAAACCCTAGGTCTATGTCCTAAACATTGTCCATTCATATAATGAAACCCTTGACATGCCCTGAATGAAGGATGTAAATGAAGCCCTTGCTCTAGATGATGGAACCGTAAGTGTATAAAGAAGTCCTAAGCATGACTCTAGCATGGTTGATGGATAAAGTCCTAGATGCATCTGTGTTATGTATGTTCAAAGTATTTCGGAATGACATGTGAAGTTCTTGAAAGGAAATTCTACTATTTGGTGACTGTGTTCTTAGATTGAAGATATAACAAATAAAATCTAGTCCTATGATCCTTCATTTAACAAGTGGGAGGATGTTGCAAACATGGTGACATCAAGGTTCCATGTGTTATGGTTGCCACAAAAGATGATTTAGAGGTTGAAGATCTTTTCTCCACAACTCCAAAAAGCCCATTAGAAGAAGGTAACTACGAAGATTCAATGGAGAAGAATTCTTTGGGAACTGCTAATGGATCTCATGACTGTTATGGATCCTGCAAAAAGCCTTGCTTATTTAATTTATATTAGCTATCTTGGAGATCCTATTTCAATATTTCATGTAACCAGAAAAGATTAAATTCACGAAGGAATTTCGTTTAGTATTTTTTGGACCTAGTAACACTAGGGAAGTCTGCTTCACTCAATGCCATAATTAAGAAGCCATTTGTTGAAAAATACACACCATGTAATATCCTAAATTGGGAACAAATAGTAATATAAAGCATACAAAGACTAAAACTACAACAAACAGAAAATAGCCAATAAAAACACCATGATATAGCCAAAAGCATCTGAGCCATTTTATTAAATCTCTGATGGGAAAAGGTACAAGAAGGTGCTTAGAAATATGGCACCTTGGCCTGCACAAGGTAGGCTGAAATATACCCTCAACCTTGCTCAGAAATCTCTACTATGTTGCTTCTCTACGTGGCTCCTCCTCTACGCTGTCCTGGCTGAAACTCTTGCTGCTGGCTGAAAAGGGACTGCATGTTAAGGCTGCTCTGCTGCTCAGAAAATTCTGGGAATTAGACACCATACTCTCGTCAACAAAGCCAGAAAAATCCACGAAGGGTTTCTAGAAATCCTAACCCCGGAAATTCACCCCCTTGGACTTTAAACGCTGTTCTGCTTGACTCTCTAGTTTTCTGGCTAAACTGCTGCAAGAAGCTACTGAAATCTGCCCAGGAACTTTTCTAGGGAATGGCTAACCCCCTATCAAACTCCCAGTTGCAATCTGCTTTTTTTCCTTCTCTCCCAAGTGTTGCTCCTCACTGGGCTGTGTAATTTTCCTGCTAACTGCTTGGCCTCTACGCTGCCCTGGTGGGACTGCGTATGCCTGAATGCATGGCTGTGACTTCTCCCTCGAAACTGGATGTGAGTCCTCTCCTTAGAGGGCACTCGAAGTCCCCCGAGGATGAAGATGAGATCTCTGCTTCGAAATCTCTGTGCTAAACAACAATGCAGACTCGTCTAAACAACTCAATCGCGTTTTCAGTCTATTAGACAGGAAAAATCAGTGGTTGAATGAATGAGGAATGAGTTGTTCTCATCCTCTTTTACCAGCTGAGCCCCAACGTTCCCTTGGGCCTCACTGGACTGTGCTGCCACCTCTACCACCCAATCACTGCGTTGCCACTGCGCAGCCACTATGCTGCTGCCTCTTCCATGCTGTCACTGCGCTACCTATGCTGCTGCCTCTCTTGCAATGCCACTAGGATGTTGTCTTTGACATGTGGCTGGCCTCATGGGTCCCACTCCAACTCTAATATTTGTCTTAGTGACTTTAGGAAAGTAAGTTAGCCATATAGTTTATTTGTGGCCCCCCTTACCCACTTTATTCCCTGCTAAACATTAGAAAAGCCAAAATTTGACAAAATTAATATTCCAATTAGGTGACTGCTAATTTGGAATATTACAGTCGTCCCTGGAAAAATGTTGCTTGTCCTCAAGCAACTGCAAAAATGGATGTCGCAGGATCTTCTTCACCTTCCAAGTGGCATCCTCATCTGGAAGGTTTCTCCACTTGATCAAATAGTCTCTTACTATCCTGCTCCTCAAATGCCTCTCCCAAGTGCCCAAGATGGCCTCCGATTGTAGTAGCAAATGCCCCTCATCATCAATAGGCGGAAGCTCCATGGTTGCTGTCACTTATTGTCCCAAAGCCTTCTTCAGGCATGAAACATGGAAAATGTTGTGAATCCTGCTCCCTGATGGTAGCTCCAGCTCATATGCTACCTCTCCAACCTGCCTGATGACCCTGTATGTTCTATAAAATCATGGCTTGAGCTTCTCAGCTACTTTCTGCTTCAGTGTGAATTACTTGTACTACTGAAGGCAAGGGTACACCAAGTCATCCACCTCAAACTGCCTCTCCACGCGGCTCTTATCTGCGTACAATTTTTGCTGGTTTTGGGCTGTGGCTAAGTTATCTTTGAGAGCCCGGAGTATGTCTTTGGGATTAAGAGGGAGTTGATAGTCCCTTACAATCCTCAACAGAATGGGGTTGCCGAAAGAAAGATTAGGACTATTTTGGGAGCTTCGAAGACAATGATTCAAGATCACGATTTTCCCATGTTCTTATGGGGAGAAGCATCCAATTTGAAGTTTATGTGAAAAACATATGTTCTCACCAAATTTTGGAATTCAAGAGTCCTGAAGAAGTCTTCATTTTTGAGAAACTAGAGGTTGGGCATTTGAGAATTTTTGGTTGTCTTATTTACATTCATGTACCCAAGGAGAAGAGGATGATGCTAGAGCCTTCCGAAAAGAAGGGAACATTTGTTGGGTATAGTTAGACATCACATGAAACCAATATTTATATTCTAGGATAACAAAAGATTGAAATTAGTAGAGACATTATTTTTGATGAAGATGCAACCTTCAAGAAATCCAAGGATGTTGATGATGATGAAGAACAAGAAGCTCCCAGGAATGTTGCTATAGGAGCTTTTGAACCAGTGGAACATCCCTCAGATCCTCTAGAAGACCTTGAAGGGCCAAATGGTCCAGTGGACCCACCTAGTGTTGTTACAAAACCCAAGACGAGACGAGCATGGCTTTGAAGTACTTTGGATGAAGCAGAGGGACATGCAACTCCTCGTGGCACTTTCAGAGAAAGAAAACGTCCCAAGAACTTCTTGGGATTGTTGGATAAAGTTTTCATTGATGTCAATATGTTATCTAGTTTTTTTGAAGCAATTCCCTTTTATAAGAAGCCCTAGCACAAGCTCTATAAGATTAATGATGAGAAGCCCAAGAAGGTTGACCCTAAAAAGGTAGATTGATGAAACACTAGATGAAAATCCTAGGATCCTAAGTGCTAAATGTTGTTTTGATAGAAAACCCTAACCCTAAATTCATTTATATTGGTGACCTGAGCATACCCTAGATACATGATGACCCTAGCATTGTTGGAGATGATGAAAACAAGAAGCCCTAGGTCTATGTCGTAAACATTGTCCATCTATATAATGAAACCCTTGACATGCCCTGAATGAAGGATGTAATTGAAGCCCTTGCTCTAGATGATGGAACCGTAAGTTTATAAAGAAGTCCTAAGCATGACTCTAGCATGGTTGATGATGAAGTCCTAGATGCATATGCCTTATGCATGTTCAAAGTATTTGTGAATGACATGTGAAGTTCCTGACAGGAAATTCTACTTACTTGGTGACTGTGGTTTTGGATTGAAGATATAACAAATAAAATCTAGTCCTATGATCCTTTATTTAACAAGTGGGAGCATGTTGCAAACATGGTGACACCAAGGTTCCATGTGTTATGGTTGCTACCAAAGATGATTTAGTGCTTGAAGATATTTTCTCCACAACTCCAAAAAGTCCATTAGAAGAAGGTAACTATGAAGATTCAATGGAAACGAATTCTTTGGGAACTGTTAATGGATTTCATGACTGTTATGGATCCTGTCAAAAAGCCTTGCCTATTTAATTTATATCAGGTATGTTGGAGATCCTTTTCAATATTTCATGTAACTACAAAAGATTAAATTCACCAAGAAATTTCGTTGAGTATTTTTTGGACCTAATAACACCGGGGAAGTCTGCTTAACTCAATGCCTTAATTAAGAAGCCATTTGTTGAAAAGTACACACCATGTAATATCCCAAATTGGGAACAAACAATAATATAATGTCCAAAGGAAATTCTACTTACTTGGTGACTGTGGTATTGGATTGAAGATATAACAAATAAAATCTAGTCCTATGATCCTTCATTTAACAAGTGGGAGAATGTTGCAAACATGGTGACATCAAGGTTACATGTGTTATGGTTGCTCCAAAAGATGATTTAATGCTTGAAGATCTTTTCTCCACAACTCCAAAAAGTCCATTAGAAGAAGGTAACTAGGAAGATTCATTGGAAAATAATACTTTGGGAACTTTTAATGGATTTCATGACTGTTATGGATCTTGTCAAAAAGCCTTCCTTATTTAATTTATATTAGGTATGTTGGAGATCCTATTTCAATATTTCATGTAACTACAAAATATTAAATTCACCAAGGAATTTCGTTTAGTATTTTTTGTACCTAGTAACACTGGGGAAGTCTGCTTAACTCAATGCCTTAATTAAGAAGCCATTTGTTGAAAAATACACACCATGTAATATCCCAAATTGGGAACAAACAATAATATAAAGCATACAAAGACTAAAACTACAACAAACAAAAAATAGCCATTAAAAAAACCATGATACAACCAAAAACATCTGAGTCATTTTATTAAATCTCTGATGGGAAAAGGTACAAGAAGGTGCTTAGAAATATGGCATCTTGGCCTGCACAATGAAGGCTGAAATAACCCCTCAACCTTGCTTAGAAATTTCTGCTACGCTGTTGCTCTACGTGGCTCCTCCTCTATGCTGTCCTTGTTGAAACTCCTACCGCTGGCTGAAAAGGGACTGCTTGTTGAGGCTGCTCTGCTGCTGAGAAAATTCCGGGAATTAGACATCGAACTCTCCTCAACAATCCCAGAAAAAGCTGCGAAGGGTTTCCAGATATATTGACCCTAGAAATTCACCCCCTTGGGCTTAGCATGTTGTTCTGTTGGGCTCTCTGGTTTTCTGGATGAATTACTGGAATAAGCTACTGAAATTTGCCCAAGAACTCTGCTAGGGAGTTGCTAACCCCCTATCAAACTCTCGACTACAATCTTCTCTTTCTCCTTCTCTCCCAAGTGCTGCTCCTCATCGGGCTGCGTAATTCTCCTCTTACTTGTGTGGCCTCTACTCTGTCCTGGAGAGACTGCGTATGCCTGAATGTGTGGCTATGACTCCTCCCTCGAAACTAGATATGAGTCCTCTCCTGAGCGTTCACTCGAAGTCCCCCGACGATGAGGTTGAGATCTCCGCTCAGAAATCTTTGTGCTAAACAACACTGTAGACTGGGTTAAAATACTCAAGCGTTCTTTCAGTCTATCAGACAAAAAAATTAGTGGCTGAATGAATGAGGAATGAGGTGCTCTCATCCTCTTTTACCTCGCTGAGACCCAACGTTCCCTTGGGCCTTAGTGGATTGCGCTTCCACCTCTGCCACCCAACCATTGCGTTGCCACTGCGCTGCTTCCTCTCCCACGCTGTCACTATGCTTCCTACGTTGCTGCCTCTGCTTCACTGCCACTAGGACGTTGTCTTTGACATGTAGCTGGCCTCATGGGTCCCACTCCAACTCTAGTATTTGTCTTAGTGACTTTAGGAAAGTAAGTTAGGCATATAGTTTATTTGTGGGCCCCCTTATCCACTTTATTCCTTGTTAAACATTAGAAAAGCCAAAATTTGACAAAATTAATATTCCAATTAGCTAACTACTAATTTGGAATATTACAGTTGTCCCCGCCAAAATGTTGCTCGTCCTCAAGCAACTGCAAAGATGGATGCTGCAGGATCTTCTTCCCCTCCCAAGTGGCATCCTCATCGAGAAGGTTTCTCCACCTGATAAGATATTCTCTTACTATCCTGCTCCTCAAATGCCTCTCCCGAGTGCACAAGATGGCCTCCGACTGTAGCGCCAAATGCCCGTCATCATCAGTAGGCCGAAGCTCCATGGTTGTTGTCACCTGTTGTTGTAGAGGTAAATCCCCTCTGCGGACAGAGGCGATCCCTACCAGCCCAGATCGGGTCTAGCAACAATCGTATCACGCTAAGGTGCAAGTTCCTAATTGCAATAGACCAAATTGCGACGAAGGCCTACCTCAAGTCCAACGCTGTTGTTCGTAGAGAAGATGGCGCTCCCATTTCCTTGCTCCAGCAGATCACAATCCTCTCGCTTGCCGCGATCGAACACCTGCACACACAAGAAACACAACAAACACAAAGCGTAAAACCCAATATATGCAATTATGTATCAGTCCGAGAAGACACAACTCATGATCATAATGAACAATACGAGTGGAACCATAACCAATAGTCGCTTATCATTAATTCATACAAAGGAAAATACAACCTGGCTCTGACGCTGAATCTTCCTTCTGCGGGTCGTCAGCGGAATACGTCTCGGTAAAGCTCGCCGGGGATGAGACAAGCCTCTCTCTTCGATCGTCAATCTCCTTGCTACTGATTTGGCTCTATGAGGACTATTGCAACATTTTTAGGTTATGGAAGCTCTTGGAGACAAGCTTGCAAAGGGAAATGGCAAGCTTATATAGATGGTGGAAGGGGAGTTGGGATCCCTACAATCATGGGATTATGGAGTGTAAAAACTCTGGTAAACTTGATAATTATATATTATTATTGATGAAGATGAAAGATGATTACAATGGGGAATCACCGAGGCTTTAAATATAGCCTCATGGTGTCACTTGGTGAAGAGGCATGATCTTTGATCATGCCCTTTCACTTAATAAAACCTAATATAACTATATCTAACTAACAATTAATAAAATTTACATAACATTGCCCCTCTTGCATTAATACTGCACCAATACCGAATCCAGAGGCATCACATTCAATGATAAATGGTTTAGAAAAGTCAGGAGTTGCCAATACTGGTGCATTAGCCATTACTTCCTTCAAATCTTCAAAACATTTCCCTGCTTCCTCATTCCATTGAAACGAATTTTTCTTTAAAAGATTTGTAAGAGGTGCAATTCGATGCGCATAATCTTTAATAAATCTTCGATAATATCCCGTTAATCCTAAAAATCCTCTGAGCTTGGATATGTTCACTGGTTTATTCCATTCCCTTATAGCCTTAATCTTAGAAGGACCCACTTTTACTCCTTCATGGGATATTAGGTGTCCCAGATATTCAACTTCTTCTTTTCCAAAGGTGCATTTGGATTTTTTTGCATAGAATTGATGGTCTTCTAGTAACGTGAGAATTTTATCCAAGTGTTGCAAATGCTCCCTCCAGGTTTTACTATAAATCAAAATATCATCAAAAAATACTAGTACAAATTTCCTAAGATATGGATGAAATAACTCGTTCATAGTGGCTTGGAACGTAGCTGGTGCATTTGTTAACCCAAAGGGCATTACTTTAAATTCATAAGGGACACCATGGGACACCAAGGGACACCATGAGGCTATATTTAAAGCCTCGGTGATTCCCCATTGTAATCATCTTTCATCTTCATCAATAATAATATATAATTATCAAGTTTACCAGAGTTTTTACACTCCATTGGTATCAGAGTTTTTACACTCCAGATTAGCCCTATCCTCAAGGAAGCTTCCATGAGAGGTGGAAAACCACTTCCTCTACATGGAGATCCG
This sequence comes from Pinus albicaulis, assembly GCA_034641835.2. Classification (NCBI taxonomy): domain Eukaryota; kingdom Viridiplantae; phylum Streptophyta; class Pinopsida; order Pinales; family Pinaceae; genus Pinus; species Pinus albicaulis. Next base: position 565,471,000 of record CM076570.1, on the reverse strand, counting down.
GAGCCAACCTCCCAACTCAATTTAGAGACCAGTTCAGGAATTGGTTGGAGTCAATCTTCCGCCATTTATTTTTAAAAAACACTCTTTATTAAGCCTGGCGCGAGTGCGACTTTGAGACAGAGCACCAATTGGCGCGCCCTCTTTGGAGGATTTCCCCCATTGGCGCGGGTATAACACTGACGAGTCGTGCCAAGGATAAAAAGGCTATTTTTAGGGTTTTTCACAAGGAGTTGTCTTCAGGGGAATGAAAGTGCATGTTTAGGGGAATGCCATGAAAGTGTTTTCAGATCATGTCACTGCTCATAGGTCACGGAATAAGCCCTCCAATGTGCGGGACGGGGAATTGCAGGGATGGTGACAAATTGCTGTGTAACAGATGCCCCCTAAAGCATGAGGCCCAAAAGAGAGAGAGGGGTGAAATGCTTTACGAGAACGTGTCCAACTGAGAACACTACCGTCGGAAAACCTTCATAGAGAAGTACAACTGATATCTCAAATACATGATATATATGTAGTATGGGCGCAACCATCCATAACAGAGTATACAAGAATCCAGATCCAAGGCATGGACGCAACCATCCAATAAGGATCGATAAAAGAGACTCAGGTATGGTCGCAGCCATCCAATCAGCGAGTCATGTAACCAATCATAATAATCCACAAAATCCCAGCCTGGATTCTAACAGACGAAATCCAGGGTCTTGCGCTCCATCTCGATCCGAACAAAGTACAAGTTCAAGCATGTGAATAAGTGAGCTGAAGTCGAACATGCAAGAACATCGCCTGATTACCAACCAATGATGAAGGTTGTTAACAAACGCGAGAGGTACCACCAATAATGACAATGGTCCTCAAGGTACTATAGGTACAATCTACGGCATGTGAATCAATGAGCTGGCGTCGAACACCCATAGAATCACTCTATCGGAGGCCAATGATGAAAACCTCATGTCGAACGCGAAGAGCCTGCCATTGACGCATGCAGGCTCCAAGGTACCAGAAGGGAGTCTCTAGATTAGCTTCCTGGATAATGAGCTGAAGTCGATAGGAAGTGACCTTGATCGAAGGTGGGCCATAATGTTTCCCACATCATCGACACGAGACAGAGGAACATAATGTCTTTGTGAATCAAGATCAGATGAGAATCAGAGGAGGGTTGAAATTTTGCAGGGGTCAACTTCTCTTGAACATATCGGCGGCATGACAGTGGATTTGGCAGTATTTGACATCAAAAGATCAAAGGTCATGATGACGAGGCAAAGAGCAGATGAGAGGTCAAAAGGGATAGCCCAAACCCACGGAGGCAAGTGGAAAACGAGATGAGATGTCCCCAACCCGACATGAATGCAGACAAGTGCCATGTTCAAGAGCGACATACTGCCGACACGACAATGATGCTGGTTCCATATTTCCCCACCATTTCTGGCGAGTACCCCGATTATTTTTGAAAACAAGCTTGAAGGGGATAGCATATGCTTGTCATATAAGTCCGTCCTTTGGACGAATCCATCCTAGTACATTTAACGAGCCCTAGGAAGGAGGAAATCGAATATCGTCATTACCACTGAATCCAATGTCATCAGGGCTTAACAAGTCTGACAAAGGGAGAACTCGACGTCTTTTCATATTTAGAGAGTTTGAAAAGACAGCGGAAAAGTAAACTCCAATGGTCCCTTTTCGTAAATAGTTCCTCAGATCCGAAAAGGTAGAAAACTATGTCTGAGAAAACCTCCTAGTCGCGATAGGCTAGGTTATTCCTTTTTCGTAAGTAATCTATCCCAGCCCGAAAAAGGGGTAAACGTATACTGGGTAGTTGTCGTTTCGCAACCACTTTAACGAGATCGAAATGACAAGGGAGTCGGCAATCTTTTCAATTTTTAAGAGTCAGAAAAGAGCTGAAAGTTGACTCCTCCTGGAGGAACGAGTGGTATAAAGGGTAGCCACTGGTTCCGGTAATGGTGGAACTGCTCAAAACAAGATAAAGGTCAAGAGGCTGGCTAACAAGACCACTCATCGCAGCGGTTCCTCAGGAACGGGTAAAACAACCAAGTGAAGGCATATGATCGACCAAGCAAATAGTGATGATGGAGTGAGAAAACCAAGGCTCATCTAGCAAAAACAAGCTTATAAAATGGCAATCACAAGAGGTAAAATGGGAAAGGTTTCATTTTTACACGAGCTTGAAATCAGGAAACTCTGCTTGAAGTTGGTTTCATTTTTACACAAGCTTGAAACAAAGATAAACTATGCTTGAAACCAATTTCATTTTTACACAAGCTTGAAACGGAAACAAACTATGCTTGAAAAAGTAAGCATGCCCCCAGCATGGTGACTCAATTCGAGGTACATGCCCCCCAAGCTTCAGTCCATATGAAAGGCAGATGGAGTGAAGGTTCAAGTTACGAGATCAAGAGACCGACTCGACTGGGATTTTACGAGAACTTATCAAAGACTTGAATTGAACAGGAAAGTGTTTCATTGTTTTAACAAGGTTGACACATTAAAAGAACTATCTTCAGGACACCTTGTTTCACGGTTTAAGGAGCTTGGCACAAGAGAAGGAACTCTGCTCCGACAACCTTGTTTCTTTTTTTAAGGAGCTTGACACAAGACAAGGAACTCTGCTCCAACCAGCTTGTTTCATTTTTTAAGGAGCTTGACACAAGAAAACGAACTCTGCTCCGACGAGCTTGTTTCATTTTCTAAGGAGCTTGACACAAGGAAAAGATCTATGCTCCGACGAGCTTGTTTCATTTTTTAAGGAGCTTGACACAAGGAAAAGAACTATGCTCCGAAGACGACTCATCATGATGAATAAGAAGCCATTGCTTCGAAGAGTTCCACTCCCGATGGAAGGAAAACATTCTGGAAGTCAGGACCCAATGCCCCCAGCACGCGATGCACGACGGCATCATCACTGAGTACATGCACGGGTTAGGTAGCCACATAGTTGACCTGTGGTGGGGCAGATACAACGGGTGGATAAAAGCCAGGAAGGGATGATGGCGGGTTAGTTGCCACATCAGGACCAAAGAACAAAAGCTGATCAATGGTCACGATCCATCCGTCATGTGGAAAACAGACCACATGAAAAAGGGAGGAGACAAGCGCTCCCGTGGCATAGGTGTAATCGCGCCCCAAGAGCAAATTGAAATCCAAAGGGCCTGGAACAACCATCACGTCCATATGGACGGTTTTACCTCCCAAAGTAATAGGTAACCTTAGAAGGATTCCTAACGGTTGACTAGTTCTTCTGTTAAATGCCAACAGATTCTGCGTAACATGCGCAAGCGGCAGCGAACCGAAAGCTTGCCAGGTAGTCGAGGATAAAATACTAACAGATGCGCCTTCATCTATAATGGTGCTGGGTACGACCAAACCAAAGGCCTGTACCGTTATCTCGAAAGGCACATAAGACGGAAGGCGGTATCCCGCAAATCGATTCCAATCAAAGGAAGCGACCAAACTACTCGGAGGGGCTACCATCGAACCGAGATGGTCTTCCCCTAGTGTTACGGAAGAAGAAGGAGCATCCTCCACAACCTCCATCTCGAAGGTGGGAGGAGCAACTTCTTGAGATATAGGGACATGAGAATATTTCTCCAAGTCCGAGGAATCTGAAGAAACAAGAAGAACCTGAGGGATGTGAGATCCACTCTCAACGGAAAAGACCTGGTGCACCGCAGACGGGGCCAGCTCAACTGATCCCACGACCAATGGTTGGTCGGGAATGGATTCCTGAATTTGAATTTCCAAGGGAGCGGGATCGACCAAGGATGACTCTTGACCAATCATAGGATCAGCTGGTGGAGGACTCAAAGAAAACTGTTTGTAACCAGCCGGAAGGCATGGTCCAGAAACAGATGAGTTGTCCAAAATCCTTTTGGCTTCATCCATATACGGACAAAGGTGAATGGCATGGTGTCCTTCACACAACTTACAGGGATTGGTAATCTTACCCTGCCTCTTAGGAGCCTTACCAGCACCAGTTGAAGACGTGCCCCCAACCTGACTCCCGGAAGCCAAAGGCAACGGCGGACGACCGTTGGACCATTCTTCAAGCACCTTGGGAATGCCAAGGCAATCTCGAAGGAGAGGTCTCCCATGCACAACATGCAAGGGAACTTGACTTTCCGTGGAGGGTTGGAAGGTTTATCAAGAGGAGATGTTTTAGAAGCACTAGCCGCAGCCTTAGCCTCTCGCTTATCTGACTTCTTCTTCTTCTTCTTAGCCACCTGGTTACTCGAATCCAGACTTTCACCATGCGAAGTAGAAGAGGAGGACGTAGAAACAGGCGAAGAAGGGGAGAGGTCCACCTTGGAATCAACATGATGTTGTTCAGGTGGAGGAACTGATTGAACAGTAGTCAGGACATTTGGAACTGCAGGGGTTGAAAACAACGAAACAGGCAACCCAACAGTTGACCCAAGAAGGGACAACGTTGCCATATAAGGAGCACCAACATTCCCAAAAGGAGGAAAAGGACCCGGATTCCCATTGGAGGGGATTCCTTGGTTGGTGAACTCCGGAAAATTTTCCATCAGAAATGATCTTCAGAACAACACCCTAAGGAAACTAACCTTAACCAGGAATATTTCGTGGGCAGTTAATTTTTAAAACATTGAAACAAAACTCTACCGTTTCATCTTTTAAGAGTCAAGAAACGAGTGAAAGGTGACTCTATCTCTTTCAATTTGGAAACAAGCATGAAAGGACAAGCGCTTGATGATCTTTTGAAATTTAATGAGTCAGAAAATATCGAAATGACTACTCTGGAAATTTAGGCAAAAGGGTGTACTAGATATCCGTGAACTGCAATATACACCTTGGTTTCAAAATGAAAGAGAAATCAACCAAGGACTTAACATACATGCAGGCAATCTCCCCGAATGCTGTGTCCGGTGTATCGCGGGTATAAGGCGACAGACTCGGCTTCCTACGGATAAAGGATAGCAACCTAGTGGGGTCTCCCTTTATATACGCGACGGTACGGGGAGCACAAGTCCGTACTAGTGTTGTCTAAAGCCAAGAGGCGAACGACAGCTATTAGGTTTAAAGCAGTGTGGAAAAAATCCCGATTTTATCTCGACTTTTTAAAAAAATCCCGATTTTTTTGCAGGCGCAGATAAAATCCCCCGATTTTTTCCCGATTTTTCGAAAGTTGAAAAAGTCGGGATTTAATCGTTATAATCCCGACTTTTTGCCGACTTTTTCCAAAAAATCGTGAGGGAGGTAATTTTTTTAATAATTTTTAAATTTTTTTTTGAAAAAATCGGGATTTTTTCGAAAAAATCGGGATTTTTTCCAAAAAGTCGGGATTTTTTCAAAATATGAATATTTTTGCATTTTTTTAGTTTTGCCGATTTTTTGCCGATTTTTTCGAAAAAATCCCAACTTTGCCGATTTAATCCCGACTTGAAGCCCTGCCGATTTAATCCCGACTTCGACTTTTTCCACATTGGTTTAAAGACGCCAGAACACATCTCTAGCCTAGACCTCTAAATATTTCGTTAATGTTCCAATGCTGCCTTAGTGTAAATTGAATAAATTTTAATGTTTATCTTCAATTATGTTTCAATTTTCAGGCCATAGCGTATGTTATCTGACAATCTCCTATATGCAGCTATATGAGAAAAGAAAACTTTTCAATTCGATGAATGCTATCTAGTTAAGGGAAGAGCTTCAAACAATGATGCGACATAAAACAAGTTACAACACTGCAAACGAAATCTTTTCCAAACTAGATGACTTTCACTATCCAAAAGTAATTTCAAACATTCAACGATGTAATCTATGCAAAATCCTCTTTTTCGAAAACTATGCAATTGTATTCTATGCACAATTTCCTTTTCCTTTTCGAAATGATAAGAATGCACTCAATGCATTTTTCGATGAAATGAGAATCTACTTAATGCATGCTTTTAATGAAAGAGAATGCACTCAATGTGATTTTGGCTTTCAATCATTAAACAATGTGATCTAAGTTCAATGATAAATCTCAAAAATACTTTTCAATGCAATGTGATCTAATGCATTCTAACGAAAAGCAAACTATGAGACGAAAACTAAATGAACGCAAAACTCCTTAATGAAGGATGAATGCGAAAGGGATGCAAACAAACTCTAAGAATGCAATCGTTGTTTCAAAACACTTTGTAACGAAATTCCTCAAAAGGTGACGAGACATATGAGGTTAGACACAAAAAGGACTTCCAAAGCATGAGATCAAAATAAGGCATTCATTCCCTTTTACATCAAGCAATCATGGAGAGAAGACATTTCAAACAATGAGCAATGTAATCTATGCTCATACAGAGAAAAGACCGAAAGGGAAAGACACACTGGTGAAGGATTTAGGGAAAAAATCTTAATTTTCACACACCCTGAAATTGGCACGACTTTGGTAGGTGAAACTAGCGCCAACTGGCGTGACTTGCTTACTGACAACTAGCGCCAATGGCAAATTGGCATGGGTTGCTACCTGACAACAAGCGCCAATGCCTGAAAATGAAAAAACAAAGAATTTCTCCCAACCAAGACCAGACTCACCACTCCAAGCAGAATCTCCAACACTCAAATGAACCATGTAATCTAGGCTCAAAGCGAGACAAAGCGGAATTCGAATGAAGAAGAAGCCAATCACTCAAATAACGCAATAAAATGATAGACAACCACCAGACGAATGCAGAGAAGCAATCACAAAGTTGACTGAACAGATAGAAACCAAAAACTCCCACGGGAGGCTCGACACACAATAGCACCTAGATGCCCTAGGGCTAGAATGTAAAATCGATAGAAACGGGCAAACAACCAAAGGATGAAGGTCACAGTCAGTCAAACAATGCTCCAGAACACTCAGGCAGTCGTAAAAATGAAACCAAACACATAGATCAAGCTCAGAAAGCTCAAAACAGAGCAAACCCTGGCACCTTACAGAATTGGCGCGACTGTCAGGCGGAATCTAGCGCCAAAACAGGATTGGCGTGAGTAATACACTGGCAACATGCGCCAATGGGCGCGACTGTCAGGGTAATAAGCATGCCAGTCAAGTTTACTAAGAAAAAATAAAAAAGAGCAATCCAAGAAACAGACTAGTGATGGCGAAGCTAAATAAAAGCCAAACACACAGAAAGAGCCAGCCAAAAGAGCTGATGAAGCAAGCAAAGTCAAGAATCGACCGAAAAGACAAGACAATACTCCAAATCAATGATCCCTAGTGGAGTCGCCAATTTGTTGTAGAGGTAAATCCCCTCTGCGGACAGAGGCGATCCCTACCAGCCCAGATCGGGTCTAGCAACAATCGTATCACGCTAAGGTGCAAGTTCCTAATTGCAATAGACCAAATTGCGATGAAGGCCTACCTCAAGTCCAACGCTGTTGTTCGTAGAGAAGCTGGCGCTCCCGTTTCCTTGCTCCAGCAGATCACAATCCTCTCGCTTGCCACGATCGAACACCTGCACACACAAGAAACACAACAAACACAAGCGTAAAACCCAATATATGCAATTATGTATCAGTCAGAGAAGACACAATTCATGATCATAATGAACAATACGAGTGGAACCATAACCAATAGTCGCTTATTATTAATTCATACAAAGGAAAATACAACCTGGCTTTGACGCTGAATCTTCCTTCGGTGGGTCGTCAGCGGAATACGTCTCGTTAAAGCTCGTCGGGGATGAGACAAGCCTCTCTCTTCGATCGTCAATCTCCTTGCTACTGATTTGGCTCTATGAGGACTATTGCAGCATTCTTTAGGCTATGGAAGCTCTTGGAGACTAGCTTGCAAAGGGAAATGGCAAGCTTATATAGATGGTGGAAGGGGAGTTGGGATCCCTACAATCATGGGATTAGCCCTATCCTCAAGGAAGCTTCCATGAGAGGTGGAAAACCACTTCCTCTACATGGAGATCCAGAGCCAACCTCCCAACTCAATTTAGAGACCAGTTCAAGAATTGGTTGGAGTCAATCTTCCGCCATTTATTTTAAAAAAACACTCTTTATTAAGCCTGGCGCGAGTGCGCCTCTGAGACAGAGCGCCAATTGGCGCGCCCTCTTTGGAGGATTTCCCCCATTGGCGCGCCCTCTTTGGAGGATTTCCCCCATTGGCGCGGGTATAACACTGACGAGTCGCGCCAAGGATAAAAAGGCTATTTTTAGGGCTTTTCACAAGGAGTTGTCTTCAGGGGATTGAAAGTCCATGTTTAGGGGAATGCCATGAAAGTGTTTTCAGATCATGTCACTGCTCACAGGTCACGGAATAAGCCCTCCAATGTGCGGGATGGGGAATTGCAGGGACAGTGACAAATTGCTGTGTAACACCTGTTGTCCCAAAGCCTTCTTCACTCTTGAGACATTGAAAATGTTGTGAATCCTAATCCCCGATGGCAGCTCCATTCCATTAGCTACCTCTCCACCCCGCCTGATCACCCTGTATGTTCCATAAAATCGTGGCTTGAGCTTCTTAGAGACTTTTTGCTTCAGCATGGACTGATTGTACGCTTAAAGGCGAAGTTAACACCAAATCATCCACCTCAAATTGCCTCTCCACGTGGCCCCTATTTGTGTACAATTTTTGTTGTTTTTACACTATGGCTAAGTTATCTTTGAGAGCCCGGAGTATGCCTCTGGGATTAAGCAGGAGTTGATAGTCCCTTACAACCCTCATCAGAATGGGGTTGTCGAAAGAAAGATTAGGATTATTTTGGGAGCTTCGAAAACATTGATTCAAGATCACGATTTTCCCATGTTCTTATGGGGAGAAGCATCCAATCTAAAGTTTATGTGCAAAACATATGTTCTCACCAAATTTTGGAATTCAAGATTCCTGAAGAAGTCTTCACTGTTGAGAATCCAGGGGTTGGGAATTTGCGAATTTTTGGTGTCCTATTTACATCCATGTACCCAAGGAGAAGAGGATGATGCTAGAGCCTCAGCTACTTTCTGCTTGAGCTTGAGCTTGAGCTTGAGCTAAAATCGTGGCTTGAGCTTCTCAGCTACTTTCTGCTTCAACGTGGACTGCTTGTACGGCTGGAGGCGGAGGTAGAGCAAGTCATCCACCTCAAACTGCCTCTCCACGCAGCCCCTTTTTGTGTACATTTTTTGCTGGTTTTGGGCTATGGCTAACTTATCTTTGAGAGCCTGGAGTATGTCTCTGGAATTAAGAGGGAGTTGATAGTCCCTTACATCCGTCAACAGAATGGGGTTGCTGAAAGAAAGATTAAGACTATTTTGGGAGCTTTGAAGACAATGATTCAAGATCAAGATTTTCCCATGCTCTTATGGGGAGAAGCATCCAAGATAGAAGTTTATGTGCAAAACATATCTTCTCACCAAATTTTGGAATTCAAGATTCCTGAAGAAGTCTTCACTATTGAGAAATTAGAAGTTGGGCATTTGAGAATTTTTGGTTGTCCTATTTACATTCATGTACCCAAGGAGAAGAGGATGATGCTAGAGCCTTCTGAAAAGAAGGGTACATTTGTTGGGTATAGTTAGAGATCAAAGGAAAACAAAATTTATATTGTAGGATAACAAAAGATTGAAATTAGTAGAGACATTATCTTTGATGAAGATGCAACCTTCAAGAAATCCAAGGATGTTGATGATGATTAAGAACATGAAGCTCCAAGGAATGTTGCTATAGGACGTTTTGAACCAGTGGAAGATCCCTCGTATCCTTTGGAAGAACCTGAAGGGCCAAATGATCGAGTGGACCCACCTAGTGTTGTTCTGAAACCCAAGACAAGACGAGCATGGAGTTGAAGTACTTTGCATGAAGCTGAGGAACATGCCACTCCTCATGGCACTTTCAGAGAAAGAAAATGTCCCAAGAACTTCTTGGGATAGTTGGATAAGCTTTTGATTGATGTCAATATGTTATCTAGTATTGTTAAAGCAATTCCCTTTTATATGAAGCCCTAGCACAAGCTCTATAAGATTGATGATGGGAAGCCCAAGAAGGTTGGTTGGAAAACCCTAAAAAGGTAGATTGATGAAACTCTAGATGCAAATTCTAGGATCCTAAGTGCTAAAGGTAGTGTTGATAGCAAACCCTAACCCTAAATTCCTTGATATTGGTGACTTGAGCATATCCTAGATACATGATGACCCTAGCATTGGTGGAGATGATGAAAACAAGAAACCCTAGGTCTATGTCCTAAACATTGACCATCCATATAATGAAACCCTTGACATGCCCTGAATGAAGGATGCAAATGAAGCCCTTGCTCTAGATGATGGAACCATAAGTGTATAAAGAAGTCCTAAGCATGACTCTAGCCTGGTTGATGGATGAAGTCCTAGATGCATATGCCTTATTCATGTTCAAAGTATGTTGGAATGACGTGAAGTTCCTGAAAGGAATATCTACTTACTTGGTGACTGTGGTCTTGGACTGAAGATATAACAAATAAAATCTAGTACTATGATGCTTCATTTAACAAGTGGGAGCGTGTTGCAAACATGGTGACATCAAGGTTCCATGTATTATAGTTGCTACAAAAGATGATTTAGAGCTTAAAGATCTTTTCTCCACAACTCCAAAAAGTCCATTAGAAGAAGATAACTACGAAGATTCAATGGAGAAGAATTCTTTGGGAAGTTTGTTAATGGATTTCATGACTGTTATGGATCCTTTCAAAAAGCCTTAGCTTATTTAATTTATATTAGGTGTCTTGGAGATCCTATTTTAATATTTCATGTAACCACAAAAGATTAAATTCACCAAGGAATTTCGTTTAGTATTTTTTCGACCTAATAACACTGGGGAAGTCTGCTTAACTCAATGCCTTAATTAAGAAGCCATTTGCTGAAAAATACACACCATTTATTATCTCAAATTGGACAAACAATAATATAAAGCATACAAAGACTAAAACTACAACAAACAAAAAATAGCCATTAAAAATCACCATGATACAACCAAAAACATCTGAGCGATTTTATTAAAACTCTAATGGGAAAAGGTACAAGAAGGTGCTTAGAAATATGGCACCTTGGCCTGCACAAGGCAGGCTGAAATAACCCCTCAACCTTGCTCGGAAAGCTCTGCTACACTGTTGCTCTGAGTGGCTCCTCCTCTACGTTGTCTTGGCCAAAACTGCTGCTGCTGGCTGAAAAGGGATTGCATGTTGAGGCTGCTCTACTAAGAAAATTCTGGGAATTAGACACAGGAATTTCCTCAAGAAACCCAAAAAAATCTGCGCAGGGTTTCCAGAAATCCTAACCTCGTAAATTCACCTCCTTGGGCTTAACATGCTGTTCTGCTAGGCTCTCTAGTTTTCTGGCTGAACTACTGGAAGAAGCTATTGAAATCTGCCCAAGAACTCTGCTAGGGAGTAGCTAACCCGCTATCAAACTCTCGACTACAATCTGCTCTTTCTCCTTCTCTCCCAAGTGCTGCTCCTCATTGGGCTGCATAATTCTCCTGCTACCTACGTGGCCTCTACGTTGTCCTAGAGGAATTGCATATGCCTGAATGTGTGGCTGTGACTCCTCCCTCAAAATTGGATGTGAGTCCTCTCCTGAGCAGGCACTCGAAGTCCCCCGAGGATGAGGTTGAGATCTCTGCTCGGAAATCTCTGTATTAAAAAACACTGCAGACTCGGCTAAACAAATCAAGCGTGCTTTCAGTTTGTGAGACAGAAAAATCAGTGGCTAAATGAATGAGGAATGATCTGCTCTCATCCTCTTTTACCTAGCTGAGCGACAACGTTCCCTTGGGCCCCACTGGATTGCGCTGCCACCTCTGCCACCCAATCACTACGTTGCCCCTGTGCAACCACTGCGCTGCTGCCTCTTCCACGCTGCCTACGTTGTCACCTCTCTTGCGCTGCCACTAGGACGCTGTCTTTGACATGTTGCTAGCCTCATGGGTCCCACTCCAGCTCTAATATTTGTCTTAGTGACTTTATGAAAGTAAGTTAGCCATATAGTTTATTTGTGGGCCCCTTACCCACTTTATTCCCTGCTAAACATTAGTAAAGCCAAAATTTGACAAAATTAATATTCTAATTCGTTGACTGCTAATTTGGAATATCACAATCATCCCCGCCAAAATGTTGCTTGTCCTCAAGCAACTGCAAAGATGGATGCGGCAGGATCTTCTTCCCCTCTCAAGTGGCATCCTCATCTGGAAGGTTTCTCCACCTGATCATATATTCTTTTACTATCCTGCTCCTCAAATGCCTCTCCCGAGTGTCCAATATGGCCTCCGTCTGTAGCACCAAATTCCCCTCATCATCAGTAGGCAGAAGCTCCATGGAAAATGTTCTGAAACCTGCTCCCTGATGGCAGCTCCAACTCATATGGTACCTCTCCAACCTGCCTGATCACCCTGTATTGTCCTTAAAAGCGTGGCTTGATCTTCTCAGGTACTTTATGCTTCAGCGTGGACTACTTGTATGACAAAAATGCAATCCTTGCCCTGCACAATGGGAAATCCGGTGATGAAGTCCATGGAGATGCTTTCCCATTTCCCCTCCGGGATGTGAAGCGACTATAATAAACCTACTGGATGATTCAACGCCCCCTTATTTCGCTGGAAAACTACGCACTCCTGGACATGTCGGAGTACGTCCTCCTTGAGGCTCTTCCAAGAGAACCTCTTCCTCATGGCCCTATAAGTATTAGTGAATCCCTGGTGGCCTGAAAACGGTGCGTCATGGGCTACGTGAAAAATATTCTCCTTTAGCTGGGAGTTGGCTATCAAAAAGATCCGGTCACGATAGTGGAAGACCTCATCCATCACCCTATACCGGTCATTCGTCACCTTCCCATCTAGAATCTCGCATGAAAACCGGTCTTTAGAGTACTGCACCAACAGCTGGGCTCTCCAATCTCCGTCAATTCTCATCAAGGATAACGTTGTAGGTCTCCGGGAACCCACATCTGCTACCATGGTGTTCTTCCCCTTGAAATACACAATGTCAAAATCATATGCTTGGATCATGCTAACCCATTTTTGCTGCCTTTCTGCAACTGTTTATGCTCAAGGAAGAATCTAAGGCTGTTGTTGTCGGTCGACACCCAAAACCGGTTCCCCACAAGATACTGCCAGTACTTGGCTAACAAATGCATGATAGCCAACATTTCTTTGTCATAGATGGGGTATAACATCTCATGTGGGAGTAGCTGTGAAATTTTCAATCTGAAAATCTATAGTTGCATTGAGAGATTTATTTCTCCTACTTATTACTTCAATAAGTTATTTACAGAAATCTATTAGCGAACTTTGAAATAAATATTACTGCAACATTCACACTTATATATGCAGAGAAGTGAACAGTAAAGGACACAAGCATAAGAACCAATCACATGTACACAATTATTTTTGGACAATTGTCCTCGGAAAAACCTTATGCGGGAAAACCAGTGGAGCAGATGAGGGTTTTATTATTAATCTTCAACAAATGAATCTTGACAAGGAATACACTAGCAGATATAATCAGAAAACACCTGAGACAAAATTCTCGTATCCTCCCAACAATTTCCTTACACCCGGAAGAACGTCTGCTTCCCTCTGTGCCTGTTTGCATGTTACGTTGCACAATGCCTGTGCTGGACTGCGTAACTCTGCATAGGCTCTGCGTGGGTTCATTGCGCTGCCTCCTGTGACCCTCTGCATCCCTCTGTCCTCGAGCTCGGTCATTGCTGACTACCTCCTTCTCCTTCTGTTTCTGCAACTCTCCACCCTGTAACTCTCCCACTGAGATCGAATTCTATTACTTCAAAATTGATCTCCTTTGGGTACTGAGTGTATGCCCGACTTACTTTCCAAATGACCCTCAAGCCTTCTTTTATAATCTTCTCATTGTTGAATCGATGGTCCATATTAGAAGTCTAATCAATGGCTAAGATTAAAAGCTGACTTAATCTTCCCTTTCTAGAAGATTCACACTTTGTCTTATTAATATGCTTTAATTATTTAATTTCCCTAAGTTTAGAGTCTAGACTTAGGGTCTCCATTAAAATAATTAATCATTTTAATAAGACATGAAGCGAGTGGAATTTCCACGTACGGTCTTTGGGTTCTTTGGAATACTGATGTCCAAGTCTCCTCACAAAGTTTGAGACTTAGAACACTTTTTGATGCTACAAAAATCAACACTCCCTCTTAGCGAGGAAAGTGTTCTAGCAATATGCTTGCTGCATGCTGCTCTGCTTTTGAAGCATCTTCTGCGCTGCTGATTTCTAGACGCTGCCCTCCCTCCTGCAAGTCCTCGGGAGAAATGTCCCTTGGATCCCCATGCCTTGGAGAGGCAGCTGAATTATCTGCCGCCGGTTGTTGAGGTTGAACCAACGGATCCTCCTCAGACTGCGTAGCAGAAGGCAACTCGCGGGATCTTTTGAAGGCCCTCTCCTCCATGAATTTCACATCCCTCTGTACTACAACTTTCCTTCTCTCAGGAATATAGATGCGATATGCCTTTGCATTCTCACTGTATCCTACCAGATACCCCTTTTTTGCAGTCATGCCGAACTTCTTCCTCTTCTCACTGGGCACATGACAGTAAGTTGTACTGCCGAAGATCCTAAAGTGACTCACCTCAGGCTTGCTACCAGTGAAGGCACTTTCCAGCGTGATCTTTTCCAATGCAACGTGAGGGATCTTGATTTGAACATAGACATTTGTATTAGAAGCTTCAACCCACAAAAATTTGGGCATGTCTTGATCATACAACATCGCCCTTGGAGCTTCGACAATAGTCTTGTTTTTCCTTTTTTCCACATCGTTCTGCGCCGGATTATATGGAGCGGTCCACTCTTTTCTGATACGTTCCCTTGCGCCAAACCCAATGAATTCTTTGTCTGTGTATTCACCACTATTGTTTGAATGCAACGCTTTGATCCGCTTTCCTGTCAGATTTTCTACCAGAGCTTTAAACTCTTTAAACAGACTGAAGACTTCGCCTTTGTTCTTCAAAAAATAGATCCAGGTTTTCCTGGAATAGTCATCAATAAAGGTGACGAAATACTCGGCACCACTAAGAGCTCTAGTGGACATTGGTCCACAGATATTTGAGTGTATCAAGCCCAATACACTCTTGGTTCGATTGCTACTTCTCTGATATGCTACCTTGGCATATTTACCCAACACGCATCCTCTGTAGACATCGTCCTGCTTGCTATTCAGCTCTGGAAATCCCATGGCAGTTTTCTTGAGAATTTTTAATGCCCCATGATGCAAATGCCCCATTCTTTTGTGCCATAGTTCATTCAGGTCTGTTTCATCAGCGTTGCCTATTAATGCCATTGGGGATTCGAGTTGTAACTTATAAAGTATGTTGCTCCTTACTTTGATCTGTGCTTTCTTCTTCCAATTGGGGTGTTTGACGTAATCCTTGTTACCAATAAAGTAAACGTCATAACCTTGGTTTTGAATTTGAGACACTGAGAGCAAGTTCATTCCCAACCCGAGCACATGCAGTACATTAGTGGCCCGAAGCTTATTACCAGCCTCGGTCTGAAATACTACGGTACCTCTTCCAATAGGGTTACATTTTTCTTGATTACCTATGGTTATTTTAAAATTCATCTGCTCCTCTCGGTAGTCGGAAAAACATTCCCGCACTCCCATCATATGAGCAGAAGCTCCATTGTTAATGTAGTAGACCTCAGGAGAAGCAGTGCTTGACGCACAAGCAAATTCTTCTTCAAGTCTGGATGCCAAAATAGAAACATCGTGATCCATCTATTCTATCATGCTTCCTTCCCTCTCTCGAGAACTACGTGAACCCCTCTGAGCTACTGCTGCAATGTCAGATTTCAGTTCACTTGTCGATTCTCTATCCTTGTTACTCATCTCTGGCTCTGATACCATGTGAAATTTTCAATCTGAAAATCTACGGTTGCAGTGATAGATTTATTTCTCCTACTTATTACTTCAATAAGTTATTTATAGAAAACTATCAGTAAATTTTGAAATAAATACTACTGCAACATTCACACTTAAATATGCAGAGAAGTGAACCGTGAAGGACACAAGCATAAGAACCAATCACATATATACAATTATTTTTGGACAATTGTCCCTAGAAAAACCCAATGCGGGAAAACGAATGAACTAGATGAGGGTTTTATTATTAGTCTTCAGCAAATGAATCTTTACAAGGAATACACTGGCACATATAATCATAAAACACCTTAGACAAAATTCTTGGATCCTCCTGACAATTTCTTGACACCGAGATCAGCCTCTGCTTCCCTCTGTGCATGTCTGAATGTTTCTCTACGCAGTCCTTGCATTGGACTACGTAACTCTACGTAGGTTCGCATGGGTTCACTGCGCTCCCTCCTGTGACCCTTTGCGTCCCTCTGTCCTTGAGCTCCCATAGCCGTCGCCTTCCAAATACCAGTCAAGATTCGTAATGCCCATGTCTCGCGATGTATCATTGACGAGGGCACATACACCTGCATGATGTCCACATCTATTTGGAATAAACTCGAATCACCTGAGTTAGCCCCATCCACCATCACTTTGCGTGCTTGGGACGGTCACTCTTCTCAGCCCCCTTGGTATGTACCGCAATTGTCCTGTCACTCTTGCGGGAAACACTGTTTGTATTGACATTGAAGTCATTGATGCCCCCTTGGATTACAACATCTTTTTGGGTTGTAGCTACAACTATGAGATGTATGCTGTCGCATCTGCATTCACCGTAAGATGTGCTTTCCTGATAATGGAAAGATCATTACCATTGATCAGTTGACATATTACGAACCGAAGTCTCACATCTCCCCCAAGTCTATCATATATTCGGTGGTCGATAAGCAATCAGTTGCACCTCTTATGAGTGTCTCACCTGGAGTCTATAAAGATTGCACCTTACTTGGTGCATTCCCTGTTCCCTCCCCTCTTGTCGTCGATCCCATATGTTGAATGTTTGCATGATGCAATCG
The DNA here is from genome assembly GCA_034641835.2 of Pinus albicaulis. Lineage (NCBI taxonomy): Eukaryota > Viridiplantae > Streptophyta > Pinopsida > Pinales > Pinaceae > Pinus > Pinus albicaulis. The sequence continues at coordinate 565,454,095 of CM076570.1, read as the reverse complement.
TCTCGGACTAGCCATAAGTGGTTCGGTTCAACAACCCAGCAGCCCATGCCTCCGCAAACTGCGGGTGGTCGCTTGACAGAACCTGCAGGGCCTTCTTTTCGAGGACTTTCTCTCCTCTGTCCCCGTCTCGATGATTTCTGCGACAACCTTGAGGCTGTCTGTAGAATCGAGGTCGAACAAAGTGGATCTTGTACTCCTCTACTCCTGCGGTTGGCTTAGCTCGAACCAGAGGACATTTCTCCACCCATTGTGATACCTCCACCCAATGTTGAGATGACGGAGCCTTCGGCCACTATCCTCTATTTGTCATCATCCATGAGATCCTTGACGGAAAACCCCTTCGAGGCATTCCCTTCTATTTCGATTGAACCTCCTTCGGCAATCACCTTGGGCTCAACATCGGTAGATGTTCCATCTACTATCTCTTTGTCTACCCTCTGTAGCGATGCATATGTGAACCATATCTCTCATGATGATGCGTCAGGTAGCCCCATCACGTCATGTGGTCTTTCTTCTACCAATCCCCCCATCTTTCATTCTGATGAAGACATTATGGAAGGAATGAGCACCCTTGACTTTCCTTGGGATGATATGCACCACCGTGCGTACTTCTTTTCGTAGTAGTCCCATGATCAGTATGTTGTGGAGTCTAAAGACTTCATCTCAGATGAGGTCGATCGGTTTAGAAATCCCATTCCTGCACCCGATGCTTTCGAAGAAGAAAACATTGCCTTGGGGACACATAACACCCCGAAAGATATTGAGGCTTACACCAAGCTATTCAAATAATTCCGCAATGTTTCCGCCAGGTCCTATTAAGAGATGCCCGGGCTTGATCCCGCCATTGTTGAACACCATATCGACACATGGCCCGATTCCCACCCTGTCCGTCAAAAGTTGAGACATATTTCTCGACGAGAGGATCTCAAAACCACGATCGATAAGCTCAAGCAGGATGGCTGTTCCTATCCCATTCTCAAGAAAACAGGCACCATTCATGTCTGTATGGACTTTCGTGACCCAAATAAAGACTGTCCCCGAGACAGCTTCCCTACACCATGTGTTGACGATATCTCTAACAAGTGTAAGGGGCATAGAAATTTTACCCATAACATCCCTCATGCGTGTTTTATTTCTGCCATGCATTCAGGTTACTTGCGTTCTCCATCATCTTCTCCTATGTTGTCTTGTGACGCCTTTTAGATGGATCCTGCATCCACACCGTACATCGGCTATGCCAACGGTACAAGTCGCTAGTCCTAGAATCTAGCCTCGACAGTGTTAATTTTGGGCAACTAGGTCCAAACTCCATGTTGCACTACTCATATGACGATGGTTATATTTTTGTTGGATTCCTTTTTCGGAGAGGTGCAAGATTGATCTAAAGATCATCTTGATCGGATGAGAAGAACATTGATTTTGAATTTATTTTCCACATGTGCAAGGTCGGCCAGATTTATCCCACATGCCTAAGAGATGTGTCAACACCCTCATTGATGAATATAAATTGGGGAGACTTGGAGGTCATTTTTTCATCATCTCATCACACATTCTCTCATTGTGATCTGATTGTTTCGATAGCCTTTGGAGGCCTTTTTCCCTCACACATGTGGAGCGAAGTTGCTGTTTTTTGCGCTGATCTATTTAGGGCTTTCCATTTTCTGCGCTGATCTGTTTAGGGCTTTTCTGCTGCAGCGTTGACCAGCATTGACCGTGGTCAACCCTTGGTCTTTTGACCTCAATCTTCGACAGAGATTCCAATTTTACGAGTTTGTATAGCTGGGCACTAAAATCAAGGAATTTCGGGTTGTTTTACTGAAGCCCTAGTTTTTTGCGTTGACTTTTTTGAAGCTGCATGCGTTGACTTTTCAGTGCTATCCCTGGTTTGACTTGCGTTGACTTGTGATGAGCTGTCTTTGAGGGTTGTGGGTGTGACACATGAAAGTGCTGGCTGACCGAGAAAGACTTGTTGGTTGAAGCATCCTGTTGACCACTGTAACGCCACAATATCTCATATCTTTGCTGGACAAAAGGAATCGTAAATCTGATTTGTATTTGGCTTGTCTTCTATTGATCTATTATTATGTTCTATCAACATTTTACTTTCAAGTTTATGTGATTTCTATCTTGTATTGGGCCTATGAAAGATTGAAGTAAAATTGCATCAAGCATAGAACATCATTGTTATCTAAATTTAACATGGTATCACAACTGAGGTGAAGACAAAGTCCAAGAGTCCAAGTTGGTGTTAGAAGCTATCTCTGAAGGAAGAAATCCTATCAAGGACAAATGGCCTCCTCAACCTACGAGGGTTTCAAGGCTGATGATAAATTGAATGATAAGTTTGATTATCATGCATGGAAGATGTCCTTGGATTTGGCGCTAGAAGATCAAGATGTCATGGACTATGTACAGGGGAATATTCAAGAGCCTCCGTCAAATGCAGTTGCTGCCACGAAGACGAAGTATAGAAAAGGGGAAATCAAAGCAAAGATGATTATCTGAGATTCTATTCATAAGCACTTTGTTGCTTGCATTTCTTAGCTAAAGACATCTAAGGAGATGTATAATAAGCTGGTGAGGATGTTCAAGGCTAGCAATGCTAATCAAATCCTCTTCTTCAAGAATCAATTGAAGAATATCAAGAAGGGTAAGGATGAATCTATTCAATCCTATTTTATGAGGCTCACTGAAATCAGGAATAAGCTCCTAGCTATTGGGGAAGCAATATCTAATCGAGACATGGTTCTTATTGCACTTGGAGGTATCCCCCATGATTGGCATGTATTCAATACCACTATTCTCAATAATAATGTGATTCCTGATTTTGATGAAATGTTGACGAGATGCATTCAAGTGGAAACAAGAATGATGGAGTATGCCTCTAATGGTAATGGAAGTGACCCTACTGCCTTCGCCACTCATGCAAAGAAGAAGAACCATGGTGGCCTGAGAAATCAAAACCATGGTAGAGCGGGGCCCAAAGGAAGGAAGGGAAGATGTTACACTTGTAACAAGATTGGTGACTATGCAAGAGAGTGCCCTAATAGAAGGGACTCTCCCAGGGATGATGACAACAACAACTCAAGAAGAAATTGCAGGAACAACAGGTTCCAAGGAAAAATGAAGGCTCCCTCTGATCGTAGTGGAAATGGGCAATCTTTCAAGAGGTCAAGAAATTCCAGGTACGATGAATCTAATGTTGTTGATAATAAAAGAAATGAATTTATTCTTGTATCTGCCCTCTCTGCTGCATCTCCACCTGACACCTTGGATGTTTGGTTGATTGATAGTGGTGCTTCAAGGCACCTGATTGGTTATAAAGAAGCCCTTTTTGATTTGGTTGTGAAGGATACTAATATGGAAATTATGCTTGGAGATAATGCCACCTATCCCATGAAGGGGACAAGGACTGTGTCCCTCCATTTATCTCAAGGTCAAGTTCTCCGATTATAAGATGTGTTGTATGTGCCTGATTTGAAGAAGAAACTTGTGTCTATTTCGACAATGGAAGACAAAGGGTTCAAGGCGGCATTTGTTGATGGAAAGGTACTTATCTGGAAGAAGAACTTCAAGGAAGCTCTTTGTATTGGTTTCAGAGTTGATACACTCTACGAGGTTGGAGGAAGTCCATTGGGGGCTATGGCATGTGATACAACTCTTCAAACAGAGTTATGGCACCAGAGAAAGCCCTTCCCGAAGAAAGGAAGGTGGTGACATGGATGCCCAAATATTAAAATAAATTCAAAGACCTTTGGCAGAGAAGCTGGCATTAAGAGGGAGACCATAACTGCGTACACTCCTAAGAAAAATGGTGTTGCTGAGAGAAAGAATAGGACCATTGTGGAAGCTTCCCGCGCCATTCTATGTGACCAAGGTCTTTTGAAGTTTTTATGAGGAGAAGCTGCGAACACTGTTGTGTATGTTCAAAACAGATGCCCGCATTCCGCTCTGGACTCCAAAACTCCCGAAGAAGTCTTCTCTGGTAAGAAACCTGATGTTTCTCATTTTAAAGTTTTTGGTTGTCTTGTTTACTTTCATGTGCTGAAAGAAATGAGAAGCAAACTGGATGCTTATGGAAAGAAGGGAATGTTTGTGGGCTACAGTGAAACTTCGAAGACATACAAAATCTATGTGCCTGGTCAAAGAGAAGTGGAGATATGACACGATGTCACCTACGATGAAGATGTCGCCCTCAAGAAAGTGAGAAATCTTCCTAGCTTCGAGGAAGACAAAGAAGATGAAGAAGAAAGGAAGTTGGAAGAGCCGAAGGATGACCTGATGCCCGATGTTGAAGGACCTATGGATCTCATTCATCCACCTCCTTCAAATAAGAGAAGACCCTCATGGCTTAGGGATACTCTCGAAGATGCCGAGAGACATATTTCCCCAAGGGGGAAATTCGGTGAAAGTAAGAAGCCGAAGAGATACCAAGGGTATTTAGCAGCCATGAGTACGATAGTACAATCTGGGCCTGGAACATTTGAAGAAGCCATAAAGCATCAAGTTTGGAAGGATCCTATGTGCGAAGAATATGAGTCCATTATGAAGAATGATTTCTGGGAAGTGGTCCCAAGAAGAGAGGAAAAATCTGTTGTCACCTTGAGATGGCTCTATAAGATCAAGCATGGATCTGATGGAAGTGCTGAAAAGTACAAGGCAAGATTCATTGCCTCTCAAAAAGAAGGCATAGATTATGATGCCATATTTGCACCTGTGGCCCGCTATAACACCATCCGATCTATTATTACATTAGATGGATGTGAAGACTGCTTTTCTTCATGGATCTATAAAGGAAGAGGTGTATGTGGAGGAACCTCTAGGGTTCGAAGTCTGAGATAGAGACACCCATTTATGCAAGTTGAAGAAAGCCCTCTATGGGTTGAAACAAGCCCCCAAGGCTTGGTACGAGAGGATAGATAGCTACTTGATGAAGTTGGGCTTCACTCGAAGTAATGCTGATCCAAACCTTTATTTTAAGGTTGATAGAGAAAGACCTTTCATTTTGGTTCTCTATGTGGACGATCTCTTCTTGAGAGGTTTTGACCCTCTCATTCATTAGTGTGAGAGGAAGCTAGCTTCCAAGTTTGAGATGAAAGACCTAGGATTGATGCACTACTTCATAGGCTTGGAGGTCTAGTAGAGGCCAGGCGAGATTTTCCTTTCTCAAGTAAAATATGTCGTGAAGCTACTGGAGAGATTTGGTATGGTGGATTGTAAGTGTGTGTCGACACCGATGGAACTTAACTTTAAGAAGTTGAGTGGAAACGCTGCTGGGCCCGTGTTAGCAAATCCTACCAAGTATTGACAACTCGTGGGGGCCCTGATGTTCTTAGTGAACTCTAGTCCGGACGTATGTTTTGCAGTGAACACTTTGAGTCAACATATGGTTGATCCTCATCACATTCACTGGATTGGTGCCAAGAATCTGTTGAGATATCTTCGGGGTAGAATGAGCCATGAGCTGAGATACACTGTCGGGAGTTTGAGACTCCATGGATATATTGATGCCGATTGGACTGGCAGTGTGGTGGATCGCAAGAGCACATCTGGATGTTGCATCACCTTGGGTTCCGCTTCGATATCTTGGATGAGTAGGAAGCAGAAGTCGGTGGCTTTGAGCACTGCTGAGGCCTAATACATTGCAGCAAGTATGGCATGTTGTGAAGCTTTTTGGTTGCGGAAGCTCTTCAGTGAGATTTTCGGACATGTGCTAGATACCACCATTATCCTTTGTGATAACCAGAGTGGGATTCGTCTTTCTGAGAATCTTGTGTTCCACGATCGATCTAAGCATATTAGGTACCACTTCGTCTGGGACATGGTACAGCGAGGCACCGTAAGGCTCGATCATATAGGAACTGATGAGCAGGTCGCGGATATTCTCACGTAGCCCCTGGGGAAGGTCAAGTTTCTAACCTTCCATGAGAAGCTTGAAATTGTAGAAAGACCCTATTCTGAGGGTCCTGCTTGAGTTGGACAATGAGCTCTGGGAGCTGTAGGGGGCTTGGGGATAAGTTCTTGGACCTATAAGCACATACGGGGCTACGCTTGCCGAACCTTGTTGTGCTTCTGTCCCACTGTTCTGATATTGAGTTGGTTCACCTCTCTTTGATTTGTGCTTCGCACGCATCCTACCCATGGAGTTTCGGACTCATGGGAAGTACCTCTCATTTGGCCAATGAGGTGGGAAACGTGGATAGAGATCATAGCAAGACCGATGGACACATCGGAGATTGCCGTACTCTCTATGTCTAGGATGGCACGTGTCTAACACCTTGATCTCGGATCAAGTATGACATGGTTCTTACCTCTAAAACTGACTTCGGGTCAGTAAACTAACTTCGGGTTAGTATGTGACTCTTTGTGAGTCTATTGAGGTTTTATCCTCTAAAATTGACTTCGGGTAAGTAAACTAACTTCGGGTTAGTATGAGACTCTTTTTTGAGTCCAAGAGAGTTTTTTACCTCTAAGTTGACTTCGGGCCAACTGAGTGTGATGTCTTTGTGACTCACCTTTTGTTCTGAAATAAAGAGCCACAAGGCAAGTTACGATAGGATGCCTCACTATGTTTGGTTTGGTACATGATGGATGGCACTTGTGGATAGATAGAGTTCTCCCTAGTTGAGAGGGATTGTTAATTTTAGGCAACTAAGTCCAAACTCCATGTTGCACTACTCATATGACGATGGTCATATTTTTGTTGGATTCATCTTTCGAAGAGGTGCAAGGTTGATCTAAAGATCATCTTGATCGGATGAGCAGAACATTGATTTTGAATTTACTTTCCACATGTGCAAGGTCGGCCAGATTTATCCCACAAGCCTAAGAGATGTGTCACACACCTTCATTGATGAATATAAATTCGAGAGACTTGGAGGTCATTTTCTCATCATCTCATCACACATTCTCTCATTGTGATCTGATTGGTTTGATAGCCTTTGGAGGCTTTTTTCCCTCACACGCGTGGAGTGAAGATGTTTTCTGCGCTGATCTATTTAGGGCTTTCTTTTCTGTGCTGATCTATTTAGGGCTTTTTTGTTGCAGCATTGACCAACTTTGATCGTGGTCAACCCTTGGTCGTTTGACCTCAATCTTCTGTAGAAATTCTAATTTTAGGAGGCCGTATAGTTGGGCAGTAAAATCGAGGAATTTCGGGTTGTTTGACTAAAGCCCTAGTTTGCTGCATTGACTTTTCTGTGTTGTCCCTGGTTTGACTTGCGTTGACTTGTGATGAAATGTCTTTGAGGGTTGTGGGTGTGACACATGAAAGTGTTGGCTGACTGAGAAAGACTCTGCTGGTTGAAGCATCCTGTTGACTGCTGTAACGCCACAATATCTCATATCTTTGCTGGACAAAAGGAATTGTAAATCTGATCTATATTTGGCTTGTCTTCTATTGATCTATTATTGTGTTCTATCAGCTTATTGCTTTCAAGTTTATGTGACTGCTATCTTGTATTGGGCATATGAAAGATTGAAGTAAAAGTGCATCAAGCATAGAACACCATTGTTATCTAAATTTAACAGACAGCCTGGGCCATTTTTACCCCCATACATTCGTTAGTCCTTTCCAACAGTGTATGTATTGGATCTGCCACCAACAATCAGGCCGAATATGATGCAGTGATAGGTTCGTTAGTCGATGCCCTTGACCATTGCATCCTTCATCTTCATGTTCGTTTAGATTCCCTGCTGCTTGTCAGTCAGTTGAATGGCGTATATCGTGTGCATAACCTTGTCCTTTTTAGAAGATATTTACGTGTGAAACTCTTAATGCATGAATTTGAAACCATTACATTCAGTCATGTACCTAGAACCCAAAATTACTATGTAGATAACATTGCAAACGATATTCTAGATTGACACTTATCACATGTATTTAACACGAGACAGTAACCATAAACAAATGGCGAGCCATATACTCGTCATATATAAAAAGAGGCATATCCATAATATGTGTTTACAAAATCATAAATGTTTTGGAGTCCTCTACTCTAATACATCCGACATGCCCATAGCATGTTACAAAAATCAAAACTGGGGGCACCTCATGCCCCTACATCTAATCACTATCTGGATGGTCTCGAGCCAATGGCTTGCCTCCTGTAGCCCGCAGATCCCGCATACTCGACCCGACCATCGCCATGCATCGCATGACCCCTCTCTACTCCGAGGGTAGCCCGACACATGTCTCAATGTAGCGGTCATCTAGGTCATGCTAGCCACGCTCTGATACCCCGGTCATTAACAACTCGCATCTGCGATGGACATCCTCCAATAGTGCCTGTAAATCCGCTCTATCAACTCCTCTAGCTGTGCTAGACTCTGCAGCCCCTGGCGCTGCGGATCGTCCCATATACTCGGTCGATTTCACCGGTGCTATATCTGCATACGAAAAGTAACGAATCAGTACCATATACATCATTCTAATACTTTAAATGCATCATGAAATATAACAACTTGTCACTTACCATCTGGTCTCCATCCCCGGCCAGGCGGAAGTGGCAAGTCTGGGTCCCCCTGATAGTTCAGCCCATTGTATGGATAGTCGTCTATATATAGCGGCGTTTGGTCCCAATGTGCAAAGAGCTCAAGTCAGAACACTCGTCCAACTCCCCTGCCTCCTCTTCGTAGTAGTTGCCCCCAACGACACATCCTGGGCTCTCACGGGCCTCCATCTTGGATCCGAACATGAGGTTGAAGTGTAGGGATATTCTCGAAAAAGAGCGAGCATAACACTGTACCAAAAGCACAGTCATGGTTCACTTGTCGCTTGCATAGCGACAGTTGTCATTTCGATAGCAACAGCATCATTTGGGCCCACCCATAGTAGGTCCCTCTCAACACACTCTCAACAATCATCATCTGCTCTCTGGTGATGTGGTGGATGGCCTGGTTGCCGAAGATCCGCAACACTGCTGCGGCAACAACCCGAGTCTCTAGTCTCTCTAGATCTTCAATTGGTATAGCCGTGCCCTTGACACGAACATCCGATTGATAATGGCATTCCACAAACTCATAAATATTCCTCCGTCGCGGTAATACTGGCTAGATGTTTCCCACCATCCCCAATGGTGGGAGACTGGTTAGGAAATAGATGTCATGAACAGTCAACTCGATTTGGTGCCCTTGCACTATAAAGACCTCTAGGTCCGGGTCCCAATAGTTGACTATCTTGGCTAACAAGGGCTCTCCTGCCCTCATCAATGGGTTCTCAACCAACTTGAGAACCCCATATCTCGCTAGTGCGCCTCGAACAACCTGATCCCCTTGGATCTCAGAACGAAGTGCCTCAAAGTCTCTCTCTCTCCAGTTGATCTTTAACTCTGCCATACCTGCACAAAGCCAACAATTTGTCAGTCAGAGGAAGTAAAAACTGCATAAAAAACATCAAGACCTAATTCCCAACCAAAAATAGGACAAAACCCAACTTTTGGCAGCTTGCACTTTTTCAGCCCTGTACCTGCTATGTTGCAGTTTTTCCTTTGAAACCTGCTACCGAGCTCGCAGAACAGGCCCCAGAAAGTGCAAGTCGGCCGTGAGGAGGGGCAGAGTGTTGTTCCCAGCCTCTGGGCACTTAATCTAAAATTCTAAACCACTGAAATTGAAGAGTATGGTTAGGCCACCTACCTGCAACTGACGGATCTCGATTTCGACAGTCAGATTGTTAGCTATGAACACCGCAAGATTTAGGGCCTTTTCCTCCTCTCCACATTCACCACAACTACATTTGCAAATGAATCAAATTGGAGGGAAATTGCCCTGTTAAAAGAGAAACCCTAATTTTTCTTTTGCTAATTGTGACGAAACTGTAGCTCTATTCGATGAACCGCCAAAATTGTTGGAAAGCTCTGATTGAGCTCTAAAATGGGTATTCATTTGTTTTTGGTGATTTGATACTTCATCCGGAAGCCTTTTTTCAAAGAAGGTTCACTTCGCTGCCTCTCGAAATCAAATTTCTGCACCTGCACCACTTAGCCTTGTGTCGATTTTCGTCATGAGTAACCATCGTTTGCTCATGCTTTTATGGTCCCCACCGGGCCTATCTTGTGTGGCAACATCATTGAGTCGCCCTTGATCAAAGCATCCGAGTTGAGTCATCATCACATTCATGGAGTCTGTCTTGAATCCCTTTTGCCTCTTGTTACAGTATTCCATCCATTCATGCCTTGTCCCTCTCTCGTGTAGCCCATTTTGGCCTCCAGTCTCACTGTCCCCCATCCCCTCAATAGTCAAGTCAGTCGTTGCAAGGTCATCCATGCTTTTTATGCTCTGACAAGGGAAGTCGTCCGCTTGCTACTCAATATCACCCATTATATCATCATCCCTGGTGTCAGTCCATCAGTCTCTCTACTATGATCTCTCGTGCCTTAGTTGAGGATTGCTTATTGCCTCACCTATAGCGGACCTCCTTCTGTCAACATCAGCACATTCATTCCAGAAGACAGGTCTAGAGGGCGGCGTATCTTGGTTCTAGCGTCCATTATTGTTCAGTGCCTCGAATCAGGCAAAGGGACTCCTTATTGCTCTTTGACTTGATTGTTTCTCATCCGCTCCACTTCAGCATGATCGAGATTCGTATACTCGATAGTTCGGTGATCCAGTGATTCCCGGGTGTGTGTGAGATGTTTAAGACCTCATGAGAGAGTGGCCCTTTAGGTAGCCCTCCAAATGCCCAGATGACTTCATTTTATGCTACAACCTCAAATGCAGCTCCGTAGATTTGATGGGTTCGGCCCCAGCTGCTTGCAGCGCCTATAGCATGCATGTGTCACTTAGATGATCCATTCATATTTTCAAAGCCCTCTCTCGTTTATCAGGGCTTCTCTAGTTGTTATTATATCTCATGTACTCAAATATTATTGTATTTAGTCCTGGCTGTTGTCGCAGGTGCAGTATGTATGTGGGATCCATTATATTTTTGTCTGGCGCATTTTCATGCCAACATATCATGTACTTTATAGCTCAGTCTCGTTTTACTGGGAAAACCATTATTCTTTGTACTTTGTCATCTCAACGGGCATAGGTATGCCTCCCTCGCCTCACTGAGAAGAGGTACCCAAACATCAAAGGGGACTTATCTCATTTGTAGGTGTCGCCCCCTTAGGATTATTGTCCTCTCTCGCTTCACTTTGCCTACGCATCTCTCTCTCTATGACTCCCCTTCAGTGTCTAGTGATTGTGTTCTTACAACGTACTTCGGTCATACGATTAGCTCCTAATGCTCGCACGTTGGGGGGCAATCTGTTACACCAATTTTTGGTCATCTAACCATTTACAATTACATGGGTCAAAATACACCATGTAAGACCAATTTTACCGTAGTGAAATTGCTTTCACCATAAGAAAGAATTTAATAAACCATCGTTTATTAAGTTATTTTTGGTCCAAATAGGAAACCCCATGAGAAATAATTAAATAAATCCTTATTTATTTGATTTCCTCTAGGGATAATTAATTAAACCAATGTTTAAATAATATTCCTGGTCATATTTAACCCAATTAATGAGAAATAATTAGATAAATCATTATTTATCTTATTATTCTCTAGGAATAATTAATTAAATCATTATTTAATTAATATTCCTTGTTAAATTTGACTAAATCATATAGGAATAATAAAATAAATCATTATTTGTTAAATTATTCCTTAACCCCATCCTTGAAATAATAAATAAATCATTTATTTGTTTATTTTTTCTAAATAAAGGGATTTAACCAATTTAAATTCCTTTTCCCTCCAACAAAAAATAATAAAATATTCCAAGCAGTTAGATCTAGATCTTGGTTAATAATATTTTATTATGCACTATTATCAAGGATAACTCAATATTTTGTTATAAATAGGAGGGTTTTCCATTCATTATTTACCTTTGATCCTTTTATCATGGTCAGACTTTGATCCTCTTATCATTGTCATACTTTGATTACTTTTATTTACTTTTGCTTATTGACCTCCCTTTGAGTTATACACGTCTCGGGTTTTCTACACCATTGACAGAGAGAAACTCTGAAGCTGAAGTGCTGTGGACAGCCAAGAACCCATCCCATTGAGGGGGATTGGTAACATCATTCTTTGTTCCCTTCCCAGGTGTTAATATAACATAAAAATTCTTTAAAATCTTGCTTTGTCCATTGGATATTTGGAGAAACTCTTATTTCATTTTACTGCTTAGCTGCTTTATTTGCATAGATCTGGGTTTGTTTTGAATTTGTTTCTATCGTCTATTGCAGATTTAAAGAAGTTAGACAACCATCTTTGTTGTTAGGGTTGTTTGTCATGTGCAGCTAAAGTGATCTCTTTTCGTACACTTGCGTTAAGAATTCTTTCTAACACCACTATTGGACTCAATTTTGATGAAGAAATCACAAATTGGACCGTTCCACGTTGTCACAACAATAACTTAAGGCTGATTTCCTGTGTAAAAACTTGGATGTAGTTGTGCGTATAGACACCACGAAGTGAGTGATCAGTCAAAAGGATTGAGAAGTTAAACTGACTGAGCAGTAGGGAGAGCTTTCTCTGCATGCACACGCTGAGTCAATTGAGTCGGGTTTTTCTTGTTCTTTTTTAGAAGACGTCGTCGGGCTCAGGGCTATCATTCTCTATGGTTGAGCCTCCATTCTAATAGAAAATTGGTGGATCCCAACTCTCCAGTTACAAATCGCACGAGGAGACCATAAATTGACCCGACACAGGCACAAATGTTGAATCTCATAATTATTACAGTTCGAGTTGTTGTATCAAAGGCTGGATCGAATCCCGAATCCCTGAGACAGACCTTCAAACATGTTAAGGATGAAATAGAGTGAGATGGTGGGTGGAATTTGCTTAATGAGAAAGCACGAGTAGCCACAGTGATTCTGGACAAGTTTTTACATCTAAACCAGATTGGATTTCGTTGTTCCACATTGAGACATCGCTAAGTATAGATATAATCAGGTTGAATATAATTTCTTTGGTGATCGATCGTACTCATCCTCAAAAGCTAGCCAGTAACAAATTGAAATAGACCAAGACCTTAGACTAAACAAGAGACTTTTCTCACTCCACCAAGTCAGCCCTCAAACTGTCTTTGCAGACTCTAAGTTCACATGCAACAATACTACATTAATACTGCGTCAAAGATAGAATTTCAGGCCAACTACTTCAAAATTTTGGCCCAACTTCAGTACTGCAATTTCGACCCTTCTAGCAACCCAACAACTTTGCACGTGTGAGACAAAGAGAGAGAAAAGTCATTTTCTTTTGCTTTTAAAAGACTTCCTTCTCCTCCACTATTCTTTCCTCCTTCCTTGAATTCTGCACCCTTTTTCTTCTTCAACAACTGTAGATCGACCTTGTAATGAAATGTACTCCAAATGAGGTCGAGTTGCTGCCTTTATATAGTGAATATATGAGGTTGAATTCCCTTGATGAGGCCGACTTGTCCTTCTTGAGGCTGAATTGCCGGAGGAGACCTAAAAGACCTATTTTACATTAAAATATATATCTTTCTTGACTCAAGAATCCCAAGAAGGGTCTATTACATAATGACAAAGACAAGAACTCTTGACAGAAACCCTAGAAGCCTACATTGAAGGCTTTGACCTAAAAATCATTGACCCAAGCATGAAACCCATGCTTTAATAAGTCAATTTCCTTTACAATAATTTTTTTCTTTCTTTCTTTTGACATACACGACTCAAATACAATTATGAAGATCGACACTAGTTACATTAGTTACATTTTTCAGTAGACCCAATAAGGAGTCGCAAAGGTGCCCCTTCACTTACTGAGTCTACATTACTACTCAACATTAGACTAGAATTGTTTATTCCATTAATGGGTGAAAAACTCCATTAAATAAAGAAATCAAACCTGCTCTATAAAAAATAGATCACTCCATCCCAGAGCAAGCAATGAGAGGATTGTGGGACAAATTCGTAGAGCTAGATACCAAGGCTATTAGGAGAGGAATTTCCCCAGGCCATTCACCCCTAGCCCAATCAACATGGACCCATGTGTGAATGTATCATTCTACCCCAGTCAAATCAACATGACCCTGTGGGAGAATGTCTACCTGATGGTGCAAACTGCAAAAACATGAACAAGGCCTACTAAAAATAGCAACACTCTCCAATCTATGAAGAAATGTGCCTGATCCTAAGAACCAACCACTAGCCTTTGTGTGCACTTGTCTTTGACTCTCCAACCTAATGAAATGTGCTGGTCTTTAACCCTCTAAATTTGCATGGGGAAAATTTAGGGGTTGAAAATACTTAATGCCAAATTTTATCACATCGTTTTGCACTAGTGAATTTTTATTGATGTTCATGCTAGTTGAACACAAACACAACTTGAACCTGGTGACTTATGCAACTACCATCGGTTTGTGGTGGTAATAGCTATAAAGATTTGTTGGTTTGAAGTTGGGAGAGTCTTCTAGTTGTGATTGTTCTAGGATGTCCTTGTCCAAATGGTTATTGGTGCTAAGGATCGATATTTATATGGTTTGCTATCTTACTATGTTTGTTACTATGATTTGATGCTTATGCTGTCTCGTACTAGAAATTTGGCTACCAAGTTGGTATAAGCCTTTGGGAATTCTCGTGGTCGACAATGGATGTCATGTGAATAACACCCACCCTTCTAGATTTAAATAGTCCATTCTATTCTACAATATGTGGTTTTTACTAAACATAATCTTAAGGGTTATCTGTTTAAGTGGTACTTCTTTGCACTTGCACGGGGTAATTTGATAAGTTATTGCACTCGGGGATGAAATTGGGCTCAAAAGGTTGATATGCATTACTTATACTATTTAATTCAAAGAGAAGGAAATATTATTCTGCCTTATTGTTTATGTAAGTTGCAACAAAAATGTTTGGATAAGTTGTTTATCATTTGATTGGAAGGCACCTTTGAAATGCTCACTCAACATGACCTAACTACAAAGTAGTAGTATGATTAGTCATTTAGTGGTACCTGTTTGCAAGGAATCTATTGTTGACTTTGGCTTCGCATGCATTGATGGATTTTTGTGGATCTTATATGTATTATGGTAGAATGGGAGTCTTCCAATGTGAAGTTGCCCGATGGATTCTTCAATAATTGGTACATGATAATGAGGTGTAAAGAGATGAAATAATTACATAGGGTTTGCTTGTGTATCATGCCCAATTAAGGGGTAAATAAATTTTAATTCCTTTGAACTTGAATATATTGCAAGCAAAGTTGTTTTAGGAAACCAAAAACTCACTTGGCTTATTTTGCTGTGGTTTTTCCTTTGAAGATCTATATTTCAGATTTGACATTTTCCTCAGTAGCATTCTGTTAATTTCTGCATATGTTCTATGCCATTTCAGATTAGGGCACACAATACTGAAAGAGATAGAACATACTAATAGATCGATGAAAGACAAGCCAAAACAAAGATGATGAATGGTGGCGTTACGACGATCAGCAGGATGCTTCTACCAACAAAGTCTCCAATAGGTCATTTAGCCAAGCGTGTCACACATAACCCCAGAACAACCCAAACAAAGAATAGTCCATAGATACGCAGTTCCAATGCTATCCAGAGAGAGAGAATTCCTCCACACAAAAGTGTGTCAAATGAACTCTAAGTCTCTCCAATATATAGGAATCTTTGGGGGTGTGTGACACGTCCTTTAAGACATTTAAGTCTATATTTTATTCCAGGCCGACCTAACACATAAGTGGAATAAATTCAAATTACATGTTCTGCTCATTCGATCGAAATGATCTTTGGATCAATCTTACACTTCTCCGAAAGAGGAATCCAATAAAAATATTGGGATCGTCATCTGAGCAGTACAACCCGGAGTTTGGACCTAGCTGTCCAATTTTAACACTCCCTCTCAACTAGGGAGAACTCCGTCCACAAGTGCAATCCAAACAATGTGCGTCATCTCGTCGTAACTTGCTTTGCTGGCCTCTTTATTTCAGAACAGAAGTGGGTCAGTCACAAAGACATCATACCTTGCTGACAGATTCAGCCCAGAGGTCCAAAACCTCTATAGGACTCACAACGAGTCTCATACCAACCCGAAGTTGGTTTACCTAACCCAAAGTCAGTTGGAGGTCTGAAACCTCACTAGGACTCAAGAGAGTCATATACTAACCCGAAGTTAGTTTCACTGACTCGAAGTTAGTTGGAGGTCCGAAACCTCACTAGGACTTGATCCCAGATCAAGTGGTTGGACACGTGCCATCCTAGACATAGAGAGTACTGCAATTTCTGATGCGTCCATCAGTCTTTGCTACTAGTCTCTAGCTTTTCCCACCTCATTGGCCAAATGAGAGGTACTTCCCATGAGCCCTGAACTCAATGGGTAGGATGCATACGAGGCACAGATAATGAGAGGTGAACCAACTCAAAATCACAACGGTGGGGCCCAAACACACCAACAAGGTTCGGCAAGCCTAGCCTTGTGGTTGCTTATAGCTCCGAGAAGCTATCCCCAAAGTCCCCCAGAGCTCCCAGAGCTCATCATCCAACAGGACCCATATCATAGGGTCGTTCCATGAGTCCAAGATTCTCACGGAAGGTTAGGAACATGACCTTCCCCAAGGGCATTGTGAGAATGTCCGCGACCTGTTCATCAGTTCCTATATGATTGAGCCTTACGACGCCTCGCTGTACCATATCCCAGATAAAGTGGTACTAGCCATCAACATGCTTGGATCGATCATGGAACCCAGGATTCTGTGACAAATGAATCCCCTTCTGGTTATCTCAAAGGATAACGGTGGCATCTAGCACATGCTCGAACAGCTCACTAAAGAGCTTTCGCAACTAAGTGACTTCACAACGGGTCATACATACTGCAATGTATTCGACCTCAGCGGTGCTCAAGGAAACTGACTTTAATTTCTTGCCCGAAGCAGATCTACTTGTGAAGTAACATCCAGATGTGCTCTTACGATCCACCACACTACCAGCCCAATCGGCATCAGTATATCCAAGGAGTGTCATGCTCCCGGTAGTGTATCTCAGCCCATGGTCTATCGTGCCTCAGAGATATCTCAAGAGTTTCTTGGCACCAACCCAGTGAATGATATGATCAACCATGTGTTGATTCAAAGTGTTCACTGCACAACATACGTCTGGACGTGTGTTCACTAAGAACATCAGGCATTGCACAACATACGTCTGGACGTGTGTTCACTATGAACATTAGGGCCCCTACGAGTTGACGATACTAAGTAGGATTTGTTAACACGGGCCTAGCAGCGCTACCGCTCAACTTCTTGAAGTTGAGCTCCATCGTTGTCGACACGGACTTGCAGTCCATCATGTTAAATCTTTCCAAAGGCTTCACAATGTATTTTCCTTGAGAAAGGAAAATCTCGCCAGGTCTCTGCCAGACCTCCAGGCCTAAGAAGTAGTGTATCAGTCCTAGGTCCTTCATCTCGCTCTTAGTAGCGAGCTCCCTCTTGCACTGATGAAAGAGAGGGCTAGCACCTATCAAGAAGAGGTCTTCCTCATACAACACCAGAGTGAGAGGCTTCTCTCTATTAACCTTGCAGTGAAGGTTCGGATCAACATTACTACGATTGAAGCCCAACTTCATTAGGTAGCTATCTATCCTCTCGTACTAAGCTCTAGGTGCTTGCTTCAGCCCATAAAGGGCTTTCTTCAACCTGCAGACATGGGTGTCCCTAACCTAGACTTCAAATCCCAGAGGTTGCTCAACATACACCTTCTTCCTTTATCGCATCATGCAAAAATGTGGTTTTTTCATCCATCTGATGAAGACTTCATCCTTGCGTAGCAACAAGGGTTATGATTGATCGAATGGTGGTATATCGGGCCACAGGTGCAAGTGTGTCATCATAGTCTATGCCTTCCTCACAGGCAACGAATCTTCCTTGAACTTTTCAGCACTTCTATAAGATCCATGCTTGATTTTATATCGAGGTGACAACAACTATGTTCTATGGTCTAGGAACCATATCCTAGACATCACTCTCGCATCCTAGTAGATTTGATGCTTTACAGCTTCTTCAAATGATCCAGGCTCATATTGTACTCATGGCAGCTAGATACCTTTGGTATTTATATGGCTTCTTGGTTTTCTTCTGGAATTTCCCCCTCTGAAGCCATATGTCTTTGAGCCATGAGGATCTTTATTTGATCAGCAATGATATCCGCTCAGGAGCATATACAGATATATTCTCCCTCTTAATGCCAGCTTCTCTTTCGAGAGAAGACTTCTAATTTAAATGAGGGCATCCAAGACACCAGCTTGGAAAGGAGTTTTATTTTCCCATAGTCAAAGCCATTAAAGACTCATAGCCATATACAATCATATTGCTTTCATGCATCTTGACATGTATCATATGCTTGTCAAATAATGGAAATCATTTATTCATAACTTTACAGGCTTTGCTAAGCATGGTTCAAGACTCCAACGACGTGACTGAAGGCTGCAAAGACTTCTCAGTTCACATTTTATCATTACGTTGTAAGACTGATACAGATTACTGCGATATCGCTGATTATGATGTGTCATAATTTTATCTTACCCATCACTATCTTCTTCATCATGGTCATACTACCATATAGAATTTGAAGATTTCAACTTTCATGGTCATACATATTATGCCATATGTCGCTGTCAAACAGGGATAATGTATCTACAAGCCTTAGCTTGTGTCTTATAGCAATTACCTGTTATTCTGAGGAGATTTGCTGGAGCTTCCTCAAACAGCCTTCTAAGACTGCAACTGGGGATCCAATTTGCCATGTTTTATCCTGCACTTGAGGCATTGCATCCTGATTTTCTTCCAGATCTACCCATTTGTCATTTTTCTGGTTATTTCAGAGGACTGTTCCTAAGGCTGTTTAAGATTTGCCTAGCTCAATGACAATTCAATTTCCCTTGTCACTCTTCCTGAGACTTACATCTTTGCCCATCTCGTCAATAATCTGACTGCTACATACAATTGCCCCAAGGGCTTCTGTAGTCAACCCTTAAAAAAACTTCCAACTCCAAAAAAAAAATCGTTCTTTAGAGCTTAGTTCTACAATTTTTCCTCCTAAATTTGCACAGATATAGGAACCAATCTCAGCTTGATTTCTCCTCTTCAAGGTGACCCGTACACACCTGCCCTCTTGGCTCTAGTATTAGTTGCAGTTGCATCATGGTTGCTCCCGGATGATTGGAATGTACCATTAGTGTCGTATTCTTGAGAAAAAAAATTTGGGGCCCTGGTCTTGATCTGGCAAAAAAGGTGTAGGCTATTATCTAGCTAACTGTTATGGTAAGCTCCTTCAATATCCAGAGACTTGATTTTAACAGACTTGTTCTTTGTCGTCCCCCATAGCCACTAACGTCATCAGTTCTGAAAAACACGAGTTTCTTAGTGAGGATGATGATGGTGGTAGCCGAGACTACACTTCTATAGTTGACAATGTCCTGTCAAGTGAAATCATTGTAATTTCAACATCGCATTCAAGAGGGAATGAATGATTATCTGTGACAAGGCTCTGATATTTCCCCTTCTCTCAGATGTCATTGCTAGAGGGCTTGCAGTGACTGGTATATTTACAGCATGTGCCTGATTTGATGAGATCTCCGAGTGTTCCATGAGCAAAAGGTCCCTGTCACTCCTAGTATGGCTTTCACAATCCAATGCAATACAACCAACAACCATGGAAGTCCCACAGTAACCCAAAAGCCAACATTGAAAGACTTTTCAATGTGGGTAAACTTCCCTAAACACTGTAGTTTCAAAGCATATCTAGTAATTTCGATGGATGACAAGCCAGCTCGGATCGCCCCAAATGTGCGACAAACTGCCTCGGCTTAAAGGCTAAAAACGTTGTACCTTTCTTTTTTCTTCTTCTTGGCAATGAAACGGTTTACCGGAGACATTCCTAGCAGAGGCCATCATCTAATCCCTTAAAACGATACGGATCGCTCATTCCACGTCCACGTCGCCAACACCATTCAGTAAAGTGCAATAAAATTCTTCAAACTAAAGTATTTTACGACCAGACATTTAAAGCAACATATCTTGCATCACAATTTATATGACGTCCTTTGATGTCAAAGGCGTCCGATGTGTTTCTAGAACAGTTCAGATGTAAGTTCGAATGCAAATTTTGTCGGTGGATTTTTCCACAGATCTGTTCGCTCGAATTAAATAAACCGTCTTCAGTTCGACCATGATTCTTCCATATGCAGGTAGTCGGAGCTATAGCATTCAATTTGCACTAGATATGGTATTTAGCCAAATCGCATTCTGCAGGCATAGGAAATCGACATCAATCTGATTGCCCTTGACCAGCAGCGTGATTTCAGTGCGCCAACGTTGCTATGGTTTCCAGAATTTCTGCACATCGATGATTGGAAGATACGATAGTGGAGCGGCTCCCTCAGAGCTGTCGGTTGTTGAGCTGAGCTGGACATCTGACCTCACTAGCGGTCGGTATCATGTATTTTGCCATGGACCGACCAAATTGAGATGATACGCGTGCATGCTCCTTGTGGGCTGTTGTTCTGAGCTATAATTTAAGAGTAACAGTCTCGGGAGATTACCGTGCCAGACCCGAGCCTTTACTTCCAACCAGACTTCTCTTTGTAAGAGAATCCGAAACTGCAGAGAAACTCAGAATTTTGTGCTTGGTCAAGTGCTATTCCACGATTATGGACAAGTATCAGTAGTTTTCCTTAGTTCCACATATCCAGATAGAAACGAATGTCAGGCTGTCGTAGCCTTGAAACCCTTTTCGCTGGTTTGTTTTGGGGAGGGTAGGCCTACAGCCTACCTTAGTTTGCTATGGCTCCCTAATAGCCTCCTCATACCTTTGTTTGACCTTTAAACAAGGCCGCAAACATTTATAGCAGTCTCAGCCTTCCAGCTCCGTCTTCACCTTACAAATAGGGCTTGACTTCACCTTAGCTCTGATACCATGTTAATTTCTCCATATGTTCTATGCCATTTCAGATTAGGGCACACAATACTGAAGGAGATAGAACATACTAATAGATCGATGAAAGACAAGCCAAAATAGAGATGATGAATGGTGGTGTTACGGCGATCAGCAGGATGCTTCTACCAGCAAAGTCTCCAATAGGTCATTCAGCCAAGCCTGTCACACATAACCCCAGAACAACCCAAACAAAGAACAATCCATAGATACGCAGCTCCAATGCTATCCAAAGAGAGAGAATTTCTCCACACAAAAGTGTGTCAAATGAACTCTAAGTCTCTCCAATATATAGGAATCTTTGGGGGTGTGTGACACGTCCTTTAAGACATTTAAGTCTATATTTTATTCCAGGCCGACCTAGCACATAAGTGGAATAAATTCAAAGTACATGTTCTGCTTATCCGATCGAGATGATCTTTAGATCAATCTTACACCTCTCCAAAGAGGAATCCAATAAAAATATTGGGATCGTCATCTGAGCAGTACAACCCGGAGTTTGGACCTATTTGTCCAATTTTAACACATTCTCTGTTTCAATGTTATTGAAATTTGAATCTTTGTTAAGGATGTGTTTGAGAATGTTTTCATTGAATCTTTACCTTGGGCTTATATAGTGTGGAACCTTATATCCAAATTTCTCTGGTGAATCTTTGAGAGGATTAATGACAAAGTTTGCACTGGTATCAGCCTACGAGCCAGTTGAATCATAGATAATTTGTAAAATAGATAAAGGGCTATAGTGTTGAACATGTCATTGGTGCCATACTTTTGGTTATGTAAGTTATAACTTATCTGTCAAAACATAAGAAACCAGATTCATCCCCAGCCCCTTGTGTCCCGAATCTCAGCGTCAGACACGATTCTCAAGGGACACCTGTCTGATTCATGGCTCGAGCGTGTCCATACACATGGGATTCGCGTGTCCGAGGGTGTCCCGATTTCAGGACACATGTCTGTTTAGAAGAGCGTGTCGCGGGCCTTATTAAGGCTGATTTGGGCCGCTTTCTCCTCATTCTTGTGTCTCTCTCTTGCTGTGGGTGTGTGGGAGCGAGTAGCAAAGGGATTAGGAGCATTTTGGAGGTGATTCAAGCAATCAGTAAGTGCATTTTTCTTTCATTTTTTTCCATTTTTGCTACAACAGTTTTCCTGTCCATTTTGTTTACATGCTGGTGCATTTTTTCTTTATTGTTTTACAGCATTTATGGTTCAATCAAGGGCAGCAGGAAAGGGGAAAAAGAAGGGGAAGAATGTCCCCATTGGTGATGCCCCTCCCATTCTAGTTTCATCAATGTCTGATAGTGTTCCCTCTGTTGGAAGTGGGGCTGCAACAACAGCTTCAATTTGAGGGCAGAATAAATTTAGAAATACAGCAGGCTCGAGAAAATAAATATCCCTCGTGGAAGTATGTCATAAGAGATGGCTTGATGAGAAAACTGCAGTTTCTTGTCTTTCTCCTATTGGATCATTGATGAATCTGTCACGATTGTATTTGAAATATGTATGCATAATGTTACAACTTACAAATTTACAATGTAGAATCTAGATCTATGGTTGAATTTGTATCATGAATGAGAATTTGTGTAATATGAAATCATTGAAATATATATATATATATAAAACATGTGCTACATGTCCTGTTCCAGAGAGTATACGTGCCCCATGTCGGACACTCGAATTTGCATGTCCTGTGTCCTCATGTCAGGTGGATTAGGTTTTGAGATAGATATTACTTCATGTTCACAATTTCTTTCAAAACTGGAATAATCTTTTTGAAAAATACACTGATGGAATGTTTGAAATTTGTATAACTGTGTACACTGTATACAGGGCCGCAAATTTTCTGTTCGAGGTCTCTTGGGAGATGAAGCATATTCAACTGGTTTTGGTGAAGGATCTTTGGTGATCTTTCGATTGGCTCCACAGGTATCTTCCCATCTCTTCATACAGTATAAAATAACAGAAGGAACACTAAATGGAAAACCAAAGACTTATTCTGAGAGTAGAAAAAGGAATTATTTTTCTGTATCGTGTTATCCAAGACTTTGGCTATATGGGTTTCTATTGAGATGTGAAAATGTTATAAAATAGGGCCTTGAAACTTAAATTCAGTTTGTTTTAGAGAATGTGATGAAATTATTTTTTCATTTTCATTTTACATAAATAGGTTTATGATGTGCAGGACTATCATCGTTTCCATGTTCCTATCAGTGGTGTAGTTGGGAAGTTCATTGAGATTCCTGGCCCTCTATATACAGTATGTGCATCTGCATAAATTTTCATGATTGCATTCATTAATAAGAGTTTGTAGTCTTGATATCCAAATCAGTCCATAACACCTCTGTCTTTTAAAGGAAAATTCCCACATGTGGTTTTTAACACCTTTCTTATGACTGGTCTTGTAGGTCAATCCTATAGCAGTAAATAGTAAATATTGCAATGTGTTCACTGAGAACAAACGTGTAGTCTGCATTATCTCTAGTGAAGAATTCGGAAAGGTAAAACATGTCTTTTTTTCTATTTTTTGAAGTCCTTACCTTATATTCTGCAATCAATTACTATGATTTCTTCCATTTTACCTGTTGTTTCCAGGGAGTGTTTTCTCACATTTTTTTGATGATCCATATGCATTATTACTAAGTGATTTTATATTTGTAATTAGCAATGCATATTGTTCCCTTCATTATCTGCACATCCGAATGGATACCTGTTTACTTTTTCAGCATATATAGGAATCTTATTGTCTTCTGTGTTATTTTAATTTATCATTCCATTTATTGTATGGTGAAGGTTGCTACCTGTCATTCCAATCTCCTTTTAAAAACTACAAGCTGGGAAGTCAAACTCCTACAGGGAAAATAACAGCATTGCTCTGAAAAATGTGAAACCACTATCTTCACAACAAGCTCAGCTACTGCAACCATTCTTCCTCCACGCACAATGAGAATATCTCATTCCTAAGACACCAGAAGAAACTCTACACTCTACAGCCTTAGTGTTACCACAGAACATGTAGGGAGCTTAATCCCTGGAGGTAAGTGCACCTTTCAATGTATTTTAAATTTTGATGGATAATCTTCCACTAGGGATGCTTTTGAGGCATTTTCACTCCACCAAGGAAAAATTGCATATTTGAAAGTGGTTTCCAC
Organism: Pinus albicaulis; assembly: GCA_034641835.2. NCBI lineage: Eukaryota > Viridiplantae > Streptophyta > Pinopsida > Pinales > Pinaceae > Pinus > Pinus albicaulis. The sequence goes on along the minus strand of CM076570.1, from coordinate 565,429,998 downwards.
TTCAAAGGTACACCTCACATTGTACGAGGCATTTTCGACATATTTGGAGGCGTGGATGATGGCATGGTTCATTGGCATTCTCTACAAGGCAAAGATGTGGAATACACTTCACAAGATAATGACACATGGCATGCAAAACCCCATATTTGAGGGAAAATATGCAGACCTTAATGAAGCACCCGTCATCCAAGAGATAAGTTATGGAGCATTGATACATTAGGGAGTTACTATATAATGGTCGTCCCACATATGAACCCACACATGACACATATATTCGTGAAATATGTATGTAAAGAAATATTATTTCATTATTTATGGAGTGTCTTGCATGGAAGACTCTATAAGATACCTTTGAAGGGTCCCTTTATGTAATATTCCTAATGGAAATTCACAATGATAAACAAAACAACATAGCAAAACCACATACAAAAATTTACAGCACATTTAACAATCAGAAATCTCCATGAACTGCGTTGATCTGACTCATTTTATTGATATAATTGCTGGGTACAAAGTAAAATTGGAAAACATGCACCTAGGCTTGCTTAGGGCAAGCTAACAATATCCAGGTGATGAAATTAACTGCTCTAACATGCAATGTGGCTGTCCCCAACAATCTTTGCGCTGTCCTGATGAAAACTTCACCGCTAGTTGCAAATAATAGCTGCTAGGGCCTCCTCCGGTGCTCCGTAGATTCTGAGAAATTAACCTCGGGCTCTCCAACAATAACCCACAAAACCCAGGAAGGAATGGGCCAAATGTTGACCTCGGAATTTCAGCCCAATTTTCTCCTAGCCCCTCTAGCTGCTATCCAAGTTGGGGTTGTTGTTTAACTCTTCAAATCTGCCCAGAAAATTTTGCCAAATTATTTCTAAGGTCCTTGTCAAAAACTCAGAAAAACCCAGAAAGGGTTTTCTCTAGTTTCAAAGCTCCGAAATTGACCCCAAATGCTTGGCCCTCATCCAAAAGTAGAAAATGTAATCTGCAGCAGATGTTGTCTTTGCTGCTGCACCAAAACGCTGGAAAATCCCCCACAATTACCTCCATTCCAACTCCCAGTAGCCGAGCTCCTCAATCGCTCTCTCAAGACACTGCACAAGTTGTCTCAACAAAGGACTACGCAGTCCATGAGCAAAATGACGTAGACCCTCCTCCAGATTAGGTGATGCTTACTGTCCTTGCAAATCTCCCTCCTGGACTAGAAAATGATCAAAGAGTTCCCCAACAACAATACAACCCCTCACTCCATGTCTTCTCTCCTCCAATCGCTGTTTGGATCCCTGAATTGTGTCCAAACCGATTTAGAATTCACGCTGCCTGTGTGGTCTTCCTTCCAACTCCAAAAGAATGCGTAGAACTTGCCTCCCTAGGGTGGCACTCGTGGTCCACCAAAGAAGAGGGTGAGATTTCCTCTTGGAAACCTTTGGTGCTAAACATCACTTGTGAGCTAGTTGAACAACTTGAGCAACAAAGAGTAAAATGTCAAATAATCAAAAGCTCCTCAATGATGTTGCGTTCCTCTTATTTATAATTGTTTCTCTCTTCCTTCACATGGGCCCCTTCGCCAAGCAATTTGAGCCCCCTCCTTAGCCATTTGAATTTCTCCATCAAGGGGTGCGTATTTCAACATGGGGCGGTCCCCACATCCCACTATGAGGTTAATCCTCTCTTTTTCCAATGTTTTGGGGCCTACACTACCACACATGTAATATCCCAAATTGGGAACAAACAGTAATATAAAGCATGCAAGACTAAAACTATAGCAAAACAGAAATAACCATTAAAAACACCATGAATGAGCCAAAAACATCTGAGTCATTTTATTGAATTTCTGATGGGTAAAAGGTACAATTAGGTGTTCAAGAAGATGGCACCTTGGCCTGCACAAGATAGGCTGAAATAACTCCTCAAACCCGAACATAAACCCAATCGTTTTGCTGCTCTGTGTGGCACCTCCTGGGCACTGTCTTGCTGGAACTGTTTTCGAGAATTAGACACCGGACTAGCCTAGAAAAGCCCGCTAAGGGTTTCTAGAAATCCTAACCCCGAAAATTCGCCTCCTTGCGCTTGGCAAGCTGCTCTACTGGGTAATCTGTTTCTCTGGCTAAATTGCTAGAAGATGCTACTGGAATTCTTCCGAAAAACCCTGGTAGGAGGTGGCTAACCTCCCCTCCAAAATTGCAGACTGAAATCTGGTCTCTCTCCCATCTCCCAACGCTGCTCCTTAACTGGACTGTGTATTCCCTCTGCTACCTATGTGGCCTCTGCGCTGTCCTGGAGGGACTGCGTATGCCTGAATGTGCTCATGTGAATCCTCTCTCGAAACTAGATGGAATCTCCTCTCCTAATCGGGCACTTGAAGTCCCCCGAGGTAGAGCTTGAGATCTCCTCTCAGAAATATTTGTGCTAAACAACATTTGCAGACTCAGCTAAACAACTCAAGCGTGCTACAGTCTATCAGATAAAAAATCAATGATTGAATGCATACAGAATGAGTTGCTCTCACACCTTATTTATCCAAGTGAGCCTCCAACGTTCCCTTAGGCCCACCTATGTCGCACTGCCCCTCTACTAGCTTGCCCCTGCGTTGCTACTGTGTTGCCTCTCCTGCGCTGTCACTTAGGATGATGTCCCATTCGAATGGCTGGCCTCATGGGCCCCACTTCGGCTCTAATATTTGTCTAAATGAATTTAGGAAAGTGAATTAATTCTATGGTTTATTAGTGGGTCTGTCCTCATCCATTTTATTTCCTGCTAAGCATTAGAAAAGGAAAATCTTGACAAAATTAATATTCCAATTAGCTGACTACTCCTCCCCGCCGAAACATTGCTTGTCCTCTAGCAACTGGAAATATGGCTGTTGCAGAATCTTCTCCCCTTCCCAAGTGGCATCCTCATCTGGAAGGTTTATCCACCTGATCAGATACTCCTTGACCAAGTCACCACCATTGTTCTGGGTCACCACCTCGTTGTTGTTCTTTCTGTGTTTCCCACTGCAAAAGAAGCAAATGTTGTTCTTCAGTTCTTTTCTTTCTCTTACTGCAGGGAAATAGCACAGGGAAAGGATAAGAGTCATAGTCAGAGTCACAGTCAAGAACTACTATGCTCCTTAAGTGTCTCTTCCTGGTATGAAGAATGGCCTCCGATTGTAGCAACAAATGCCCCTCATCATCGGTAGGTGGGAGCTCTGTTTTTGCAGTCACGTATTGTCCCAAAGCCTTCTTCAGGCATGAGACATGAAAATATTGTGAATCTGGCTACCTTGTGGCAACTCTAGCTCATATGCCACCTCTCCAACCTGTCGAATCACCCTGTATGGGCCATAAAAACGTGGCTTGAGCTTCTCAACTCCCTTCTACTTCAGCGTGGACTGCCTATAGGCTGAAGCCGAAGATACACTATGTCATCCACCTCAAACTGCCTCTCCGCGCAGCCTCTATTTGTGTACATATTTTGTTGGTTTTGGGTTGTGGCTAAATTATCCTTAAGAGACTAGAGTATGTCTTGGCTCTCTTGGATCCAGCCTTTAGCCCTGGGGGCCTTGCTAGCTCCAAACATCACATCAGCAAAAGTCAGTGCATTATAACCATACAAAGCATAAAATGGAGACATACCGATAGACATGTGGAATGTTGTGTTGTAGCAGTATTCCCCCAAGTGAAGCTAGTGTAGCCAAGCCTTCTGCTGCCCTGTGACATAGTTCCTCAAGTAGCCCTCTAGCCACTTGTTAACTATCTCGGTTTGCCCATCTGTTTGTGGGTGGTAGCTAGTGTTGGGTATCAACTCTGTGCCTACCTAATGGAACAGCTCCTGCCAAAAGCCTCCCATGAACTGGCTGTCCTTGTCACTGACTATGGTCTTTGGAAGGCCATGGAGTCTGAAGATGCCCCTAAAAAATAGCTCAATCACTTGTGAAGCAGTGTACCGAGTTGAAATGGCAAAAAAGTGGGCATACTTTGTCAATCGATCAACCACCATGTGTGAAATTTTCAAGTTGAAATACTACTGCAGTGATTGATTTATTTCGCCTACTTATTTATGTTAAGTTATTTACAGATAATTTCAGTAAATTGTGAAATACACACAACTGCAATATTCACTTAATCAAAAGAAGAAAAACAAATAGAAAGCATATAACGCAATAGAAAAAATCACATGAACATAGTTATTTTTGGACAATTGTCCTCGGAAAAATCCAATGTGGGAAAACCAATGTAGCAGATGAGGGTTTGTATTGTTCTTCAGCAGTGGAAATCATTTACAGAAATTTGAGAAGAAGCCGTCTAGAATACACTTGAGATAATTTTTCTGAACCCTTTGGAAGAATTTCCGACACACGGGAGGCACCCTTTCTCCCCTGCGTCACTTTGCGTGGTCTTCTACGCAGTCACTACACTTGCTCAACACTGTCCCCTCTGCGTTCTCGTCCTGCCTTCTTCTTCCTCTGTTGACTTCCCCTTCCTCCTTCTGCCTCTACAACCTCTCCCTCTGAAATCGAATTCTATTCCTTCAGAATCGATTACCTTCGAGTCTCGAGTGTGTGCCCGACTTGCTTTCCAAATGACCCTCAAGCCTTCTCTTATAATCTTCTTGTTGATGAATCAACGACCTAGATTAGATCTCTAATCAATGGTTGAGATTAAAACATGACTTGATCTTCTTTTTCTAGAAGATTCACACTCTGCTTTATTAATACTCTTTAATTATTTAATTTCCCTAAGTTTAGACTAAGGGATCACTTTAAAATAATTAATTATTTTAATAAAGCATGAACCGAGTGGAATTTTCACAAACAATTTCTGGGTTCTCTGGAATATTGATGTCCAAGTCTTCTCCCAAAATATGAGACTTGGAACACTTTCCAATGTTACAAAATCAACACTCCCTCTTAGCGAGAAAACTGTTCAAGCAAAATACCAACTGCATCTGCTTTGACCTGAAGCATCCACTGCGTTGCTGATGTCTTTTCTCCTCATCTCTGTGTTACTGCCCTCTGTATTGCTACCCCTCATCTCTGTGTTGCTACCCTTTGTACTGCGGCCCGTGACACCATCTCTGCCATTGCCTCATTGTACTGTAGCTTCCTCTAGATCTCAAGTCCACCCATCCCTCTACTGGAATGGGTTCTTGACCATCCCCATCTTTTCCCTGAAGTAAGTAAACTTAATCTTACCCAGAGCTTTCGTGAGGATATCTGCCATTTGTTCCCTTGTAGGAATGCACTTCAGTTGTACAACTCTCTATTCGACATAGTCTCTGATGAAGTGGCACCTAATGTAAATGTGCTTTGACCAATCATGAAACGCAGGATTCTCAGAGAGCTTGATGCAACTCTGATTATCACACAAAATTTTGGTCGATTCCATCCTCTTCTTGAGCAAGTTCATGAGCAACTAACGAAGCCATATGGCCTCACACGAAGTTGTGCTAGCTGCCATATATTCAGTCTCGTCTGAGCTCAGTGCCATGGATTTCTGTTTCCTACTGCACTAGGAAGTCATCACTGATCCGATACTGAAACAATACCCACTTGTACGTTTTTGATCTACTAGGCTTCCAGCCTAGTCGCAATCAGTGAACCCACTCAACTGGATTTCATTGCCCTTGGTGTACATCAATCCAAACTCGATTGTCCCCTTCAAGTATTTGAGAACATGTTTGGCTACTGCCTAGTGAACCCTCCCTGGTTCTACCATGAACTGACTGAGGGTATTCACGGAAGAACAGATGTTTGGTCTAGTGTTGACTAGGTACATTAATGATCCTATGAGTTGCCTATACAAGGTAGGGTCAGCCTCATCATCCTCGGACTTGTCGATCTTCTTCCACTTTGTGATCATTGGTGTAACCATGGGTCTACAGTCCTCCATCTAAAATCTCTTCAGGATCTCTATAGTATATCTTTCTTTCCCAAGGAATATTTCTCCCTTTTGCTGCCAAACCTCCAAACCAAAAAAATAGTGCATCTGCCCTAGATCCTTCATGTCAAATTTTGTAGCCAGATTTTCCTTGTAGTCTTTGATGAGCTTAGATGATCCAGTCAAGAAAAAATCATCTACATATAATACCAGAATTAATGGCTCATCCCCTACTCTTAGATAGTAGAGGTTGGGATCTGCGTCAGTCTTGACAAATCCCACTTCTGCAAGTAGCTATCAATTCACCCATACCATGCTCTAGGGGCTTGCTTCAGTCCGTACAAGGCTTTCTTAAGCCTGCACACATGAGTCTTCTGCTCATGCATTTTAAAGCCCTCTAGCTGTTCTATGTACACTTCCTCTTCTATCACCCCATTCAAGAACGTTTTCTTGACATCCATTTGGTGAATTTCCCATCCCATCTGTGCTGCAAGAGAGATGACAGATCTGATTGAAGTGTACCAGGCTACAGGGGCGAAGGTTTCTTCATAATCGATCCCTTCCTTCTATGCATACCCCTTAGCCACAAACTTGGCTTTGAACTTCTCTATGCTTCCATCTGCAGCATACTTGATCTTGTAGATGCACCTTGATCCTACAACCGATCTATTCTAAGGTCTAGGGACTACTTCCCATACATCATTTGTCATGATGTAGTTGTACTCCTCCACCACAGCGTCTACCCACACATGATGTTGAGCTGCCTCTCAAAAACTAGAGGGTTCTCCAACTTGTGCTACCAGTGCTTGGTACTTGTCTGGCTGCCTGCGTTCCCTCTTCTCATTTCTATGGGCTCCAATAAATTCCTTTGCATCCCTCAGAGTCTGTTGGATTTCTTTGCTCGTCCTTCCACTAGTGGTGGGTGGATTCACCTGCTCTCCTTCTTGCACTTCCTCGGAAGAACTTTCCTTAGGATCCTTGTGCTGTGGAGAGGCACTAGAGCCATCTTCTTTAGGCCGTTGTGGCTGAACCAACAGATCCTCTTCAGACTGCATAGCTATAGACATCTCTTGGGATCTCCTGAAGGCTCTCTCGTCCATGAATTTCACATCCCATCTTACTACGATCTTCCTACTCTCGGGAATAAAAATGCGATATGCCTTCACATTTTCGCTATATCCCAGAAGGTATCATTTGTCTGCAGTCTGATCTAACTTCTTTCTCTTGTCATTAGGTATATGGCAATACGCTATATTGCCAAATATCCTGAAGTGGCTCACCTCAGGCTTGCTGCTAGTGAACACACTCTTAGGAGTAATCTTATCCAATGCTCTATGAGGCACCCTGTTCTGCACATACACTGCTATATTGCAAGCTTCAACCCATAGAAATTTGGGCATGTCTTGATCATACAACATCGCTCTCGCAGCTTCCGCAATGGTCCTATTCTTCGTCTCTTCAACTCCATTCTGCTCCAGCTTATATGCAGTTTTCCATTCTCTCTTGATGCCTTCCTTTGCGTAGAACCTCATGAAGTCCTTATCAATGTATTCTCCACCATTGTCTGATTGCAATTTCTTGATTTGCTTTTCGGTTAGGTTTTCTACCAAAGCTTTGAATTCTTTGAATCGCTCAAAGACCTCATCTTTGGTCTTCAGAAAGTAGATCGATGTCTTTTGGAAAGGAGATCGATGTCTTTCGGGAATGGTCATCAATAAAGGTGGGAAAATACTTTGCACCACTGAGAGCATTCATTTACATTGGTCCGCAGATGTCTAAGTATATCAATTCGAACACACTGTTGGCCCTACTGCTACATCTTGGAAATTATGCCTTGGCATACTTCCCTAATACGCACCCCCTGCAGACATTGTCTTTCCTAGTGCTAAGTTCTGGAGCACCCGTGATAGTCTTCTTGAGGATGTTGAATGCTCCATGATGTTGATGCCTAATTCTTCTGAGCCATAATTCATTCAAATCCCTTTCATCAATACTGCCTATCAGTGCCATTGGAGACTTGAGCTGTAACTTATATAGTTTATGGCTCCTTACTCCAATTTGTGCCTTCCTTTTTCAACTAGGTTGTTTAACATAAACTTTGTTGCTAATAAAGTATACATCATAACCCTTGTTCTGAAGTTGAGACACTGAGAGCAAGTTCATTCCCAATCCTGGTACATGCAATACGTTGGTGGCCCGAAGCTTGTTGCTAGCCTTTGTTTGAAATATTATGGTTCCTCTTCAAATAGGGGCACACTTGGCCTTGTTTCCCATCGTGATCTGAAAATTCATTTGCTCTTCTTGGTAACTCGAGAAGAATTCTTGAACTCCTGTCGTGTGAGCAAATGCTCCACTGTCAATATACCAGACCCCTGGAGAGGCCATGCTTGACACACAAGAAAAATCTTCTTCTAGTCTGGATGCTAGAATTAAAATGTCATGATCCCTTGGTTCCTCAATGCATTCTAGAGGACTGCGTGAACCCTTCTGAGCTGATGTTGCATTGTTGTCGGACTTTCGTTCCATTGCAGAACCTCCTCTTCTATTTGTCATCTTTTGCTCTGATACCATGTGAAATTTTCAAGCTGAAATACTACTGCAGTGATTGATTTATTTCGCCTACTTATTTATGATAAGTTATTTACAGCAATGTGGAAAAAGTCGAAGTCGAGATTAAATCGGCAAGGGTCCAAAAGTTGAAAAACTCGATAAAGTTGAGAGTTTTTTGAAAAAGTCGGCAAAACTAAAAAAATACAAAAATATTCATTTTTGGAAAAAATCTTGATTTTTTCAAAAAAAATTTAAAAAATTATTAAAGAAACTACCTCACTCACGATTTTTTGGAAAAATTCAGCAAAAAGTCGGGACTTCGAGGATAAAATCGCGAAAAAGTCAGCAAAAAGTTGGCCGATAAAGTCGGCTCTGGGAAAATTTTGGGATTTTATTCAAGAAGTTGGGACTTTTTGCCGACTTTTTCCACACTGATTTACAGATACTTTCAGTAAATTTTGAAATAAACACAACTGCAGTATTCACTTCATCAAAAGTAGAGAATCAAATAGAATGCATATAACGCAATAGAAACTGTCACATGAACACAGCTATTTTTGGACAATTGTCCCCGGAAAAACCCAATGTGGGAAAACGAGTGCAGCAGATGAGGGTTTGTATTATTCTTCACCTTTGGAAATCATTTACAAAAATTTGACAAACAGATGTCTAGAATACACTTGAGATCATTTTTCTGAACCCTTCGGAAGAATTTCCGACACACGGGAGGCACCCTTTCTCCCTATGCGTCACTCTGCGTGGAGGACCAATGCTGCTGCTCAGGGTTGTCCCTTCTGCGTCCTCCTCCTGCCTTCTTCTTCCTTTGCTCACTTCCCCTTCCTCCTTCTGCCTCTGCAACTCCACCTCTACAACCTCTCCCTTTGAAATCAAATTCTATTCCTTCAAAATCGATTTCCTTTGGGTACTGAGTGTGTGCCCGGCTTGCCCGACTCTGATACCAGTTGTTAGAAAATTATGTATTACAGAGCAACATAACACATAAAATATGCGGAAACACAACCACAGAAAACATGTAAAACAAGAGAGACACAGATATACATGGCTCACCCAATTTGGGCTACATCCACCCCGACCGGCCAGTCCTTCCTTTATATTTTCTAGCAAGATGAAGAGACAACCTACAGCAGATCCACTGTAATATCCTCTACTCTCTATTAAATTTAGATAATCATGGTGTTCTATGCTTAATGCAAATTTACTTCAATCTTTCTTAGGCCCGATTCAAAATAACAATCACATAAACATGAAAGTAAAACACTCATAGAACACAATAATAGATCAACAAAAGACAAGCCAATAATATAGATCAGATTTTACAATTCTTCTTATCCAACAAATATTTAGCTTTGTGTGCGTTATGGCAGTCAACACGATGCTTCACCAGCAAAGTCTTTCTTCGATCAGCCAATCCTCCAAGTGTCACACCCACAACCCTCAAAGACAACTCATCACAAGTCACTGCTGGTCAACCAAAAGTCAATGCAGGACAACAACAGAAAGTCAATGCAACAAATTAGGGCTTTGGTCAAACAACTCCTTTTCCCTCGATTTTTGTGCCTAGCAGAACGACCTCCAAAAATCAAAATTTCAGCACAAGTTTGAGGTCAAACAGACAAGGGTTGACTACGGTCAATGTTGGTCAATGGTTCAACAAATCAGCCCTAAGCAGATCCGCAGAAAACAACAGCTCCAGTTCTGCACGTGTGAAGGGAAGAGGCCTCTAAAGGCTATCAAACCAATCAGATCACAATGCGAGATGTGTGATGAGTTGATGAGCAAAATGACCTCCAAGTCTCTTCAATTTATATCCATCAGAGAGGGTGTGTGACACATTTATTAGGCATGTGAGCCTACATTACAAATCTAGCCGACCTTGCACATGTGTGGAAAATAAATTCAAAATATATGTTCTACTCATCCAAACAAGATGATCTTTAGATCAGTCTTGCACCTCTCCGAAAGAGGAATCCAACAAAAATATGACCATCATCATATGAGCAGTGCAACATGGAGTTTGGAGCTAGTTGCCCAAAATTAATACTTCCTCTCAACTAGGGAGAACTCCATCTGTCCATAAGTGCCATCCATTGGTACCATCCTGTACTTTCATCTAGCATCATGCGTCATCCTGCCATAACTTGCTTTGCTGGCTCTTCTTCTCAAATAGAACAAACGGTGAGTCACAAAGACATCACGCTGAGCTAACCCGAAGTCAGCTTAGAGGTTAAAACCTCTCTTGGACTCAAAAGAGTCTTATACTAACCCAAAATTAATTTATCGACCCAAATTCAGTTAAGAGGATAAAACCTCAATAGACTCAAAGGAGTCACATACTAACCCAAAGTTAGTTTACTGACTCGAAGTCAGTTTAGAGGTAAGAACCTCATCATACTTGATCCCAGATCAAGGTGTTGGACACGTGCCATCCTAGACATAGAGAGTACGACAATCTCCAATGTGTCCATCGGTCTTGCTATTGGTCTTTATCCACATTTCCCACCTCATTGGCCAAATGAGAGGTACTTCCCATGAGTCCAAAACTCCATGGGTAGGATGCGTGCGAGGCATAGATCAAAGAGAGGTGGACCAACTCAATATCATAACAGTGTGGCAGAAGCACAAATAAGGTTCGACAAGCCTAGCCCCATGTGCGCTTATATCTCCAAGAAGCTATCCCCAAGCCCCTTGGCTCTCCCAGAGCTCATAGTCCAACTCAAGCAAGACCCTCAGAATAGGGCCTTTCCACGATTCCAAGCTTCTCATGGAAGGTTAGGAATTTGACCTTCCTTAGGGGCTTCGCGAGAATATATGCAGCCTGTTCATCAGTTCCTATATGATCAAGCCTTATGGCGCTTCGTTGTACCATATCTCGAATAAAGTGGTACCTGATAACAATATGCTTGGATCGATTATGGAACACGAGATTCTTAAAAAGACAAAGCCCACTCTGGTTATCACAAAGGATGATGGTGGTATCTAGCACATGCCCAAACAACTCACTGAAGAGCTTTCGCAACCAAACAACTTCACAACAGGCCATGCTCGCTGCATTGTATTCAGCCTCAACGGTGCTCAAAGCCACCGACATCTGCTTCCTTCTCATCGAAGATATCGAAGAAGAACTCAAGGTGAAGCGACATCCAGATGTGCTCTTGCGATCCACCACACTGCCAGCCCAATTGGCATCAGTATATCCATGGAGTCTCAAACTCCCGACAGTGTATCTCAGCCGATGGTTGATTGTGCCCCAAAGATATCTCAATAGATTCTTGGCACCAATCCAGTGAATGTGATGAGGATCAACCATATGTTGACTCAAAGTGTTCACTGCAAAACATATGTCCGGACGAGAATTCACTAGGAACATCAGGGCCCCCATGAGTTGTCGATACTCGGTAGGATTTGCTAGCACGAGCCCAACAACGTTTCCACACAACTTCTTGAAGTTGAGTTTGATCGGTGTCGACACAGACTTACAGTCCACCATACCAAATCTCTCCAGCAGCTTCACAACATATTTTCCTTGAGAAAGGAAAATCTCGCTTGGCCTCTGCCAAATATCCAATCCTTGGAAGTAGTGCATCAATCCTAGGTCTTTCATCTCAAACTCGGAAGCTAGCTCCCTCTTACACTGATGAATGAGAGGGTCAGCACCTGTGAGGAAGAGATCATCCACATAGAGAACCAGAATGAGAGGCCTTTCTCTATCAACCTTAAAATAAAGGTTTGGATCAGCAATACTTCGAGTGAAGAACATCTTCATCAAGTAGCTATTTATCATCTCGTACCAAGCCCTGGGGGCTTGCTTCAACCCATAGAGGGCTTTCTTCAACCTGCATACATGGGTGTCTCTATCTCAGACTTCGAACCCCAGAGGTTGCTCCACATACACCTCTTCCTTTATAGAACCATGCAGAAAAACAGTCTTCACATCCATCTCATGTAGACTCCATCCTTGCATAGTGGGCCACAGGTTCAAATATATCATCATAATCTATGCCTTCTTTTTGAGAGAAGCCTTGGGCAACAAATCATGCCTTGTACTTTTTAGCACTAACATCAGATCCGTGCTTGATCTTATAGAGCCATTTCAAGGTGACAACAGATTTGCCCTCCGGTCTCGGGACCACTTCCCAGACATCATTTTTCAGAATGGACTCATATTCTTCGTGCATATCATCCTTCCAAACTTGATGCTTTACGACTTCTTCAAATGATCCAGCCTCAAATTGTACTATTGTACTCATGACTACTAGATACCCTTGGTATCTATTCGGCTTCTTGCTTTCACGTAATGCCCCCCTTGGGGCAATATGTTTCTCGACATCTGCGAGAGTATCCCTAAGCCATGAGGGGCTTCTCTTATTTGAAGGAGGTGGATCAATAGGATCCATAGATCCTTCAACATTGGGCATCAGTTCATCCTTCGACTCTTCCTGCTTCCCTGCTTCTTCATCTTCTTTGTCTTCCTTGGAGCTTGGAATATTTCTCACTTTCTTGAGGGCAACATCTTCATTGAAGGTGTCGTGGCATATCTCCACTTCTCTTTGACCAGGCACATAGATTCTACATGCTTTCGAAGTTTCGTTGTAGCCCACAAACATTCTCTTCTTTCTAGAAGCATCCAACTTGCTTCTCTTTTCTTTCGGCACATGAAACTAAATAGGACAACCAAAAATTCTAAAATGAGAAACATACCAGAGAAGACTTCTTTGGGAGTTTTGGAGTCCACAGCGGAATGTGTGCATCTATTTTGAACGTACACAGCTGTGTTCGTAGCTTCTCCCCATAGGAACTTCGAAAGGCCTTGATCACATAGCATGGCGCGACCAACTTCCACAATGGTCCTGTTCTTTCTTTCAGCAATACCAGTTTGCTCAAGAGTATATACAGTTGTGGTCTCCCTCTTAATTCTAGCTTCTCTGCAAAAGTCATTGAATTCATTTGACTCATACTCAGTCCCATTGTCGGTGCTCAAAACTTTGATTCTCTTCTCGGTTTGATTTTCCACCAAAGCCTTGAAGGTACGAAACCATTTGAATGCTTCGTCCTTCTTCTTCAAGAAATATATCCAGGTCTTGCGAGAGAAGTCATTTGTAAAAGTCATGTAATAGGAACATCCTCCTAGGGATGTCTTGGGTAGCATACCAGATAAGTCAGAATGTATCAACTGCAAGATATCAGTTGTCTTTGTGATACTTGAGGGGAATGGTCCCCTTGTATGCTTCTCTTCGGCACAAACCTGACATATACCTTCATGATCATCTCTAAATTCGAGCATCCCTGTCACCACCTTCCTTACTTTGGGAAGGGCTTTGTAATAAAGGTTGGCAAACCTCCGGTGCCATAACTCTATTTGATGAGTTGTATCACATGACATAGCCCCTAATGGACTTCCTCCAACTTGGTAGAGTGTATCAACTCTAAAACCAATAGTAATAGCTTCCTTGACGTTCTTCTTCCATATGTGTATCTTTCCATCAATGAATGCCACCTTGAACACTTTGTCTTCCATTCCCGAAATAGACAGAAGGTTCTTCTTCAAATCAGGTACGTACAACACATCTTGTAAATGGAGGACTTCACCTTGAGATAGATGAAGGATCACAGTCCTTGTCCCTTTCACAGGATAGGTGGCATTATCTCCAAGGATAATTTTCATATTAGTATCCTTCTCAATCAAATCAGAGGGGGCTTCTTTATAACTAGTGAGGTGCCTTGAAGCACCACTATCAATCAACCAGACATCCAGGGTGTCAGGTGGAGATGCAGTGGAGAGGGTAGATACAAGAATAAATTCATTTCTCTTATTATCAACAACATTAGACTCATCGTACCTGGAATTTCTTGACCTCTTGAAAGGTTGCCCATTTCCACTACGATCAGGAGGAGCCTTCCTTTTTCCTTTGAACCTGTTGTTTCTTTGATTGCCATCCCCCCTGGAGTTGTTGTTGTCTTCATCCCTAGGACAATCCCTTCTATTAGGGCACTCTCTTGCATAGTGACCAAACTTGTTACAAGTGTAACATCTTCCCTTCCTTCCTTTGGGCCCCACTCTTGCATGGTTTTGATTTCTTGGACCACCATTGTTTTTCTTCTTTGCATGAGCGACAAAGGCAGTAGGGTCGCCTCCATTTGCATTTGAGGGATAATCTCTCTCCATCATTCTTCTCTCCTCTTGAGTGCATCTCGTCGATATTTCATCAAAATCAAGAATCACATTATTATTAAGAATAGTAGTATTGAATACATACCAAATACGGGGGAGACCTCCAAGCACAATAAGAACCATCTCTTGATCAGATATTGCTTCCCCAATAGCTAGGAGGTTATTCCTGATTTCAGTGAGCCTCGTAAAATAAGATTGAATGGATTCATCTTTGCCCTTCTTGATATTCTTCAATTGATTCTTGAGGAAAAGGATTTGATTAGCATTGCTAGCCCTGAACATGCTAACCAGCTTATCATACATCTATTTAGATGTGCTCAGCTTCGAAATGTAAGCAACCAAGTGCTTATGAATAGAATCCCTGACAATCATCTTTGCTTTGATTTCCCCTTTTCTATACTTCGACTTTGTGGCAGCCGCTGCATTTGATGGAGGCTCTTGAATCTTCCCCTGCACATAGTCCATGACATCTTGATCTTCTAATACCAAATCCAAGGACATCTTCCATGCATGATAATCAAACTTATCAGTGAATTTATCATCAGCCTTGAAACCCTTGTAGGTTGAGGAGGCCATTTGTCCTTGATAGGATTCGTTCTTCAATGATTTCTTCAAACACTAGCTTGGACTTTGTCTTCATGTCAGCTCCGATACCATGTTAAATTTAGATAACCATGGTGTTCTATGCTTAATGCAAATTTACTTCAATCTTTCTTAGGCCTGGTTGAAAATAGAAATCACATAAACATGAAAGTAAAATGTTGATAGAACACAATAATAGATCAACAAAAGACAAGCCAATAATATAGATCAAATTTTACAATTCTTCTTGTCCAGCAAAGATATAGGTTGGTGTGCGTTATGACAATGAACAGGATGCTTCAGCCGACAAAGTCTTTCTTAGATTAGCCAATCCTCCAAGTGTCACACCCACATCCCTCAAAGACAGCTCATCACAAGTGAATGTTGGTCAACCAAAAGTCAATGCAGGACAACAACAGAAAGTCAACGCAACAAACTAGGGCTTCGATCAAACAACTCCTTTTCCCTCGATTTTTGTGCCCAGCAATACGACCTCCAAAAATTGAAATTTCAACACAAGTTTGACGTCAAACAGAGAAAGGTTGACAACGGTTAACGCTGGTCAATGCTTCAACAAATCGGCCATAAACAAATCCGCAGAAAACAACAGCTCCAACTCCGCATGTGTGAAGGGAAGAGACCTCCAAAGGCTATCGAACCAATCAAATCACAATGAGAGATGTGTGATGAGTTGATGAGCAGAATGACCTCCAAGTCTCTTCAATTTATATCCATCAGTGAGGGTGTGTGACACATCTATTAGGCATGTGAGCCTACATTACAAATTTGGCCGACCTTGAACATGTGCGGAAAATAAATTCAAAATATATGTTATGCTCATCCAAACAAGATGATCTTTAGATCAATCTTGCACCTCTCCAAAAGGGGAATCGAACAAAAATATGACCATCATCATATGAGTAGTGCAGCATGGAGTTTGGACCTAATTGCCCAAAATTAACACTCTCTCAGTCCCCCTTTTTGTTTCACTCATAATACACATACACTATACAACTACAATACAATACTCTCATACAAAACGAGGGGTTGCCTTCTAGGGAAAGAAACCCTACATTAAACATAACTTCTACTATCAGATCATCCGCCTAATGAATGACCTAGATTGACTACGAAATTACAATATTTTACAAGGCAATTTTACATCTGTTTTAATCTTCGGGGGTGCTTCCCCCAAAACCCCTATCAGGGGATTGCTGGCCCCCGGATCCCCAAGCCGAGGGGGATCGGCCCCCCGGGACCCCTGCAGAGGGGACAAGTCCCCCTCGCGTGGAGCGGTGTACAGTGTTCCTGGGGTATACATTCAGCTGAAACAAAAACCTCTGAATCAAGATGAAAAATCAGGCTCCACACCCAACATGACCCTCAAGCCTCTCTTATAATCTTCTCGTTGATGAATCAATGACCCAAGTTAGATCTCTAATCAATGGCTGAGATTAAAACATGACTTGATCTTCGTTTTCTAGAAAATTCACACTCTGTTTTATACCTTTTGATTATTTAATTTCCCTAAGTTTAGACATATGGATCACTTTAAAATAATTTATTATTTTAATAAAGCATGAATCGAGTGAAATTTTCACAAACGGTTTTTGGGTTCTCTGGAATATTGATGTCCAAGCCTCCTCCCAAAATATGAGACTTGGAAGACTTTCCAATCCTACAAAATCAACACCACGAAGATATAATCCTTGCCTTGTACCATGTGCAACCCAGTGATGAAGTCCATAGAAATGCTTTCCCAGTTCCCCTCAGGAATGGGAAGCGGTTGCAACAATCCCGCCGGATAGTTTAGCTCCCCATTGTTCTTCTGACAAACTACGCACTCCCTGACATGCCGGAGTACGTCCTCCTTGAGGCTCTTCAAAGAGGACCTCTCTTTGATGGCCCATTAAGCTTTGGTAAATCCCTGGTGGCCTGAAAGCGGTGAGTCATGTGTTGCATGCATAATCTTCTCCCATAGCTGGGAGTTTGTTGTCAAAAAGATTCGGTCACATTAGTAAATGACCTCATCCATCACCCTGTACTGGTCATCCGTTGCATACCCATCCAAGATCTCACATGCAAACTGGTCTTTGGAGTACTCCACTAGTAGTTGAGCCCTCCAATCTGCGTCCGTGCTCGTCAAGGGTAGAGACGCTGGTCTTTGGGACAATGCATCAGCCACTACGTTGTTCTTCCCTTTTACATACTCAATGTCAAAATCATATGCCTGGATCTTGCTGACCCATTTTTGTTGCCTCTCTTGGTGCTTCTGCTCAAGGAAAAATCTAATGCTGTTGTGATCTGTCGTCACATAGAACTTATTCCCCACAAGGTACTACCGAAACTTGGCCAACGCATGCATGATGACAAACATCTCCTTGTCATAGATGGGGTATAATCTCTCATGCGGCAATAACTTTCGTCTCTCGAAAGCTATGAGGTGTCACGCCTGCATCAGTACTGTGCCTACCCCTTACCTTGAAGCATCACACTCTAGCACGAATGGCTGCGTGAAGTTTGGTAGGGCTAATACTGGACAGCTACTCATCACCTCCTTGAGCCTGTCAAAGGCTCTTTCCGCAGTCTCCGTCCAACTAAAAGCCCCCTTTTTTGGTGAGGTCTGTGAGGGTTGCTGCAAGCTGTGAAAACCCTTTGATGAACTTTCGGTAGTAGGTACAAATAACCACAAACCACTGGAGCTCTGTCACATTCTTCGGCTCTGCCCAATCCCAGATGGCCCTGATCTTCTCCTAGTGGACTCTCACTCCGTCCACAATAGAGCATTTTTGTCAACCCAAACTCGCATTTGGAAAACTTGGCATAGAAGTGTTGATCCTCCAAGATACGGAACACCGTCTCTATGTGATGCAAATGCTCCTCCCATGTGCATCTGTATATGAGGATGTCGTCAAAGAACAACAACACAGACTTCCTCAATTGACCACAGAAAATGTGGTTCATACAAGACTAAAAAGTAGCTGGAGCATTGGTCAGCCCAAAGGGCATCACCAAGAAATTGAAATGGCCATAGTGACATCAAAATGCAGTCTTGGGAACATCCTGGTCCCTCACCTTGATCTGGTGGTACCCCGAGCTCAGATCAATCTTGGAGAAGAACTTTTCCCCCCTCAGCTTATCCATCAACTCATCGATCCTGGGAATAGGGTAGTGGTTCTTCCTGGTCTTCTTGTTCGGAGCCCTGTAGTCTATGCACATCCACAATGTGCTGTCCTTCTATGAAAATTTCTGAATATCTCAAACAACAACCCTACTGTTAAATTTCAGATTTACTTCTCCTACTTACATTAAGTTATTAATGTGACATATTCAGCATTAACATCGAAGTAAACACATTAATAGCCTACACATACAGATCTAAACTGAATAACATGCACAATGACAAGGTGACACAAAAGGATTTTCTGGATAATTGTCCCCGGAAAAACCTAATTCAGGAAAATCGATCTTCTAGCTACTGGAGGGTTTTATTATTAAGAAGAATCTAAGTACAACAAATCTAGGCACCAAACTGGTTAACCGAACAAAGAAAAAATATGCAGCGATACCGCTGTTCTGGAGACAGAAAAATTGACTGATTCACACGCTCAAACGGGATTTACAGAATTCAGCCCTTTTCAGTCTTCAGAAACCTCATTGTTGCTCTGAAGCCCTCTGTGTTAGCCCTGATGCCTGCGTCAGCCCCTGCGCTGGTTAGGGAGGGCTTGCGTCACCCAGACTGGGTTACGTTGCCCTTGTGCTGCACTTTCTGGGCTCGCATCAAGCCTTCATAGCTCCTGAAGCCTCTGCATTGTCCCTGTTGGGCTCTTGGCTGAGATGCGTAGCTACTGCCTCTACGCTGCCTCGGTCTGCTGCTTCTCTGTGTTCGTTGCACTCTTGGCCTGGGATCAAGCCATCTGTCTCACCAACACTGTTGCTCGCTGTAGCTGAAACACTTATGAAATTCTTAGCAAACCACGCCCTAGAATTCCAGCTTAGTTTCAGTGCTCTGCCACTGTGTGCGTTCTCCAACTAACCCTAAGCCCTCTTCTTATACTTTTCTCGTTGAAACATCAACCACCGTGATCTAATCTTGAATTAACGGCTAATATTAGAAGATGCTTGATCTGTGTGACTTAAGTCATTTTCATCACATGTCTAATTTCGTTTAATTTTTCTAAGTTAGACTTAGGGTCGTTAATTAAAAAATATTAATTAATTAAATATCTCTTAAACATGATGGAATTTCTTAAATCGCTTTCTGAGTCTTGGAGATCTTATGTACTCTAGTCGCTCCACAAAGTTTGGGAGCTAGAGCACATTCGATGCTACCCCAACACCCCAAAATCTCCACATTCCCTCTTAGCTAGGAATGTGCTCTAGCAAAAATACTTCACCCCGAAGTTCTGCACTGATCTCTAGTGTACGTCTCTGCACTGATGCTTGGCTTGATGCCCTTCATCATTGCGCTGTTGCTGGTCTCCGTACTGCTGGACATGATGCTGCCACCACCACTACCACATCTGTACTGCAGCTCCCTCTCAATCTGCTGCATCGTGCTACCAACTGCTACACTGCAACTCAGTTTCTGAGATTAAGCAACTAAAGTCCTCCTACCCAATCTTTGACAGACAAGTCAGTTGGGCTGCATCTTCATCACTGAAGCTCCATAGGCTTTTGCTCTGTGCTGACATCTAGATTCTAGAGGCTGTTGCGCTGTTGCAGTGCTGCACTACGTAAGCAAACCTCCTCTGCGTTGCCTCTGTGCTGAACTCCCCTACAATGCTATTGCACTGCGATGTCCTCCTGAAGCCTTTGTGCTGCTGCAGCTCTGCACTGCGTAAGCAAGCTTTCTCTGTGCTACTGAAGTCACATCAACCCCTCTGTGCTGCTGCTACATCTGCATTGCGCTGCTCTCTCTCAGCATCCAGCTCTGCCTCAGCTCCATTTGTGATTGTCTACACCCACTGCTCCACTTGCTCTGCTACCGTCTTAAGGCTCCCGTAGCTCATATGTGATCCAAGAGTTGGGCTACTCAAGGATCCTGCCTCCATTCTGTAGCTGCATTACAGATCAAGATCGTCCCACTTTCGTGGTTCATGAGCGCTCATGGCTACGTCATCTCCGGAGCCATTGTCCGCCACAATAGCCTTGGAGCTAGAAGCTTGCTTGTCCTTTTTCTTCTGAGGACAATTGTTGGCGAAATGTCCTAGTTCTCTGCACTGGAAACACTTGATCTTTGATAGACCACGCTTCTATTTCCCTTGCTGCCTCTTTGATGCCAAGGCTGCATCTTCCTCTTTTTCCTTCTTCACTTTGCTTGAACCAGTGTGGTATCTTCTTTTGGTCATCCGGCGGATTTCCTCTTGTCGGAGGATAGCCCACATGTTGTCCCAGTTGGGAAGGTCCGCTCTACCCAAGAGACTTTGGATAAATGTTTCCTAGTTCCTTGTGACTGCATTGAGAGAAATCCTCACCATGACATCGTCATCTACCTTGACCCCCATGCCAGTCAGCTGATCCCGGATCGATTGTAGTCTGTATAGAAAAGAGTCGATCTCCTCTCCCTTGGCCATCACGAATAACCTCAGTTGGTTCTCCAGAAGCATCTTCCTCTGGACGGATATTCCTTCATATAGTGTGGTTAGAGCTACCACATCTCATGAGCCGTTGCCTTCTCGGCTATGTTTGGAACCACATTTGACTTCGTACATAATGAAGCACTTCGCATGTGTTGCTGCTTCTTCATGCTTCTCTAGAAGTTTTGCATCGGTCGGTGTGCCATGACTTTCTCTGCATGCTCTCTCAAGCCGTATGCCTCCATGACTACCAGGATTCTGGCCTTCTAGATTGCAAAGTTGGGCAGGCCATCCAACCGATCCTAATCACGTAGTCCACGGGATGCCAGCTGCTCAGAAAATGTGTCGGAATGAAACCTCCTCTCTATGCTAGAGACTCGGATATAAGGTCCTTGGCGAGAAAGGCACCCTCTGCTCCCTCTGACAACTGACTCCCTCTCTTGGAAGTTTGCCAAACAAAATGAATCAACTCTCTTCGATCTTCAGACTTCTTTAGCAGGAAATATTCTGAGAAACTGTTCTCCTTCTTCTCTTCGTCAACTTAACTTAGGCTAAATTCTGCACCGATAAAATTTTCACTGCACCACCAACTGTTGAAGGTCTGCAGCTCAGCTTCCGACACTTTGAACAACACTCAGCTTCTGGACCGCGTCACCCTGGCTAGCCTTTGCATGAGCAGATAGTCTTAGCGCAGCTTCTGCGCAATAAGTGCGTGGAGACTGCATCACCCTTGCCTTTGCTACCTTCTACTGTTGTGCTGCCATCTCTGGTTCGGTTTATCTGCTGCTGCTGCTGCTTTCTGCAGCACAGATTCTTCAGCGTTCTTGCTGGAGATCCAGGCTAGATCTGCAATTGCTCTGATGCCATGTGAAAATTTCTGAATATCTTAAATAGAAACCCTATTGTTAAATTTCAGATTTACTTCTCCTACCTACATTAAGTTATTAATGTGAAATATTCAGCATTAACATCGAAGTAAACACATTAACAACCTACACATATAGATCTAAACTAAATAACATGAACAATGACAAAGTGACACAGGGATTTTTTGGACAACTGTACCCGGAAAAGCCCAATGCGCGAAAACTGATCTCTTGGCTGCTGGAGGGTTTTATTATTAAGTAGAATCTAAGTGCAACAAATCTAGGCACCAAACTAGTTAACCCGACAGAGAAAAAATATGCAGCTATACCTCTGTTCTGGAGACAAAAAAACTAATGGATTCACACCCTCAAATAGGATTAACAGATCTCAGCCCTTCTCAGTCTTCAGAAACCCCAGTGTTGCTCTGAGGCCCTCTGCATCAACCCCTACGCTGCTCAAGGATGGCATGCGTCACCCCAGTCTGGGTTACGCTACCCCTGTGTTGCCATGGCTGTGCCTCCATTAGCTCTGCTGGCCTCCTGCTGCCCCTGTGATGCCCTTTCTGACCCTGCGTCAAGCCTGCCTAGCCCCTGAAGCCTATGCGCTGCCCTTGTTGGGCTCTTGGATGAGTTCCGTACCTGCTTGTTCTGCGTTGCCTAGGTATGCTGCTTCTCTGCCTTCATTGCACTCTTGGCCTGGGATCAAACCATCCCTCTCACCAATACTACCCCTCGCTGTAGCTGAAACACTTCTGAAATTCTTAGCAAACGATTCCCTAGAATTCCTACTTAGTTTCAGTGCTGCGCCACTGTGTGTGTTCTCCAACTAACCCCAAGCCCTCTTCTTATACTTTTCTCGTTCAAACATCAATGACCGTGATCTAATCTGAATCAACAGCTAAGATTAGAAGATACTTGATCCATGTGACTTAAGTCATTTTCATCACATGTTTAATTTAATTTACTTTAATCTTTTAATTTTCCTATGTTAGACTTAGGGTCCTTAATTAAAAATATTAATTAATTAAATATCTGTTAAACAGGATGGAATTTCTTAAATCGCTTTCTGGGCCTTGGAGATCTTATGTACTCTAGTCCCTCCACAAATTTTGGGAGCTAGAGCACATCTGATGCTACCCCAACATCCTAAAATATCAACACTCCCTCTTAGCGAGGAATTTTCTCTAGCAACAATACTTCACGTTGAAGTTCTGCACTGATCTCTAGTGTGGGTCTCGACACTGATGCTTAACTTGTTGCCCTTCATCATTGCGCTGCTACTGCTCTCCCGTACTGTTGCCCATGACGCTGCCATGACCACTGCCACATCTGTGCTGCAGCTCCCTCTCAATCTGCTGCATTGTGCTGCCAACTGCTGCACTGCAACTTAGTTGCTGATAGTTAGCAACTTAAGTCCTCCTACCCAATATTTGATAAACAAGTCAGTTGGGTTGCATCTTCATCACTGAAGCTCCATAGGTTGTTGCTTTGTGTTGACATCTAAAGGTTTTTGCGCTGCTGCAGCTCTGCACTGCGTAAACAGACCTCCTTTGCGTTGAAGTCCCCTATGTTGTTGTTGCACTGTGTTGTACTCCTAAAGCCTCTGCGCTACTGCAGCTCTGCATTGCATAAGCAGGCCTTCTCTACGCTACCAAAGTCACATCAAGCCCTCTGTGCTGGTGCTGCATCTACATTGCACTGCTCCCTCTCAACATCCATCTTTGCCTCTGCTCCATCTGTGAAGTCTTCCTGCCTAATCTTTGATAGACAAGTTAGTTGGGCTGCAACTTCATCATTGAAGCTCCATAGGCTATTGCTCTGTCCTAACATGTAGAGGTTGTTACGCTATTGCAGCTCTGCACTGCGTTGAGCTGTCCACCTGAAGCCTTTGAGCTGAAGTCCCCTACGTTGTTGTTGCGCTGAGATGTCTTCTTGAAGCCTCTGTGCTGTTGTAGCTCTGCATTGCGTAAGCAATCCTTCTTTGCGCTATTGAAGTCACATCAACCCCTTTGCGTTGCTGTAGCTACATCTGCATTGCGTTGCTCCCTCTTAGCATCTAGCTCTGTCTCTGCTCCATCTGTGATTCTCTACACCCACTATTCCACTTGCCTCGCTACCGTCTTAAGGCTCCCGTAGCTCGTATGTGATCCAAGAGTTGCGCTACTCAAGGATCCTGCTTCCACTCTGTAGCTGCTCTACAGATCAAGATTGCCCCACTTTCGTGGTTCATGAGCGCTCATGGCTACGTCATCTCCGGAAGCATTGTTCGCCACAGCAGCCTTGGAGCTGGAAGCTTCTTGTCCTTTTTCTTCTGAGGACAAGTGCTAGCGAAATGTCCTAGTTCACTGCACTAGAAACACTTGATCTTCAACAGATCACGTTTCTTTCTCCCTTACTGCCTCTTGGATGACAAGGTTGCATCTTCCTCTTCTTCCTTCTTCACTTTGCTCGAACCAGCGATGTATTGTCTTTTGGTCATCCGACGGATTTCCTCTTGTCGGAGGATAGCACACATGTTGTTCCAGTTTGGAAGGTCCGCTCTACCCAATAGACTTTGGACAAAAGTTTCCCAGTCCTTTGTGATTGCATTGAGAGCAGTCCTCACCATGACATCGTAATCTACCTTGACCCCTGTTGTTTAGTGACTAGTCATCTCATCTAACAAATAAAAGGAGAAACCAAGCATAAAAACCGAGAAGCTAAGAAGGATCGTGGACTGAATAAACAGTGAAGGTCTTGCAGAGAAGATAACTAAAGGACAGGTGCGATGACTTAATGTAGCGGGGCTACTATACAGCAAGAATCAGTGTTCATGGCTCTGCGGCGGAACCAAGAGCCATAGAGCTCGTGGATAAGGTTTTCCGTCGGCCTCAAAAGAGTTTTGCAACGGCCGTAGTCAGGCCCCCAGAAATGGTGACGTCACCTTCTTTTGGGCCAATCACAAGCATTCCGCGAGGTTAGAAAATGGGCTCGAAAACTCCAATGCACCCCACCGAAATTCAAGGGGGGCCCACCGAAGATGATAGTTGGTACCCACCAAGGAGGATAGTTGGCGCCGGTAAATAAAGAGGTAAGGTAAGTCTAGGATGGCGGTACGAAGGTCGGTACTTACTTAGTTCGGTACGTGGCTTCCACCAACCCGGCTGCTGCCAACCAATCACCCATCGCCACGTGTCCCATTGTCGGGGTCCTTGTGACGCCAACCCTACAACTGTCACCTTGTCTCGTACTCCGTAAAACCCAGTCTAATATAAGCTTGTTTTACCCTCGACTGTGTAAATTACTGGTTATTAACCGACTTTTCGCGCATAACAGGTTAAAACTCAAGTGCAAGGTCGTTTTGAAACCCGCGTCGCTTTCCCCTTGGCTACCTTACCACTCTCAGGTATTTCATCGTTTTTCCGTCTCACTATTTCTCTTCTATTTTTATTTTCAAATTGTCATGGAGAAAAATAAAATGAAAAAGTCTGCGCCTGAAACCCCACAAGCCCGTGAGGTCAGGACTACTCCTGGACCTGAGCCCCTCACTGATGCTCATGCACAAATTCTGAGCCCCAGTCTGCCGTTTAGTGTAGCCCGCACCAGAGCAAGATTTTTTGAACAATGGTCCTTTCTTCAATATTTTCCCCTAGTCTTTTAAGAGAGTTAACCACTTCAGCTACTCTGAGGAAGTATGATGCAATATCTTCTTCATCATCCATTTTCAGACTCTCAAATTGTCTTCTATAGGTTTGAAGCCTTGCCTTCTTAACTTTGGAGTCCCCATCATATAGAGAAACCAACTTATCCCATACTTCTTTGGCTGAGTCACAGTTCATGACTATCGTAACTTTGGAATCGGTAATTCCACTAGTGATGGAGTTTAAAGCTTTGGCATTAGCAATGTAGGCTTTTCTTTGATCTTGATCAGTTGGAAGATCGGCGAGAGCTTTGTACCCATCCAAAACAGAGTGCCATGCTTCAGGGCCAAGAGACATTAGGTAGTAGGACATCCTCTTTTTCCAAAAACTAAAATTTGTTCCATCAAAGATAGACAGTTTTCCTGTTACTTCCATGTTCTTCATTGTGCCTAAGAATCCTTCTTCCAGTTGTTAGGCTGATAATGAAGAAGCTGGCTTTGATACCAATTGTTGGAAATATTGAGAGGGGGGTGAATCAGTATTTCTTTTCAATTGTTAATTATTGCTAGTTAGATTCTTCACAATTAAAGACAGAGAGGTGTATAATGATAATATTAAGGATTAATAAGAATTTCAATCCCCTTTCTAATAATAGTATACAATACATGAGTGAGGGCACCAACCCTTTTAATGAGACAGGCACCAACCTGTTGCCAAGCACCAACTTGGACTTTGATGAGGCTCCGACCTCTAGGGCTTTGACCCTATCTTCTCAAGGCACCAACCTTGTGTTTAGGAGCTCCTACTCCAAGGACACCAATCCTTTTGTCTCCTTTTTAATAGAGAATGTGAATAGTATTTACTATTTACTTGAACATCCTTGACATAATTCTTCATTGTTTAATCACTTCCAATGTTCTTCATTGTCTGATCACTTCAAAATTCATCACTGTCTACTTGTTCATCACTGCACTTCAATTCCAAAAATTCTTTACTGTCTAATCACTTCAAAATTCTTCATTCTCTACTTGTTCACCATTGCACTTCAATTCAAAAATTCTTCACTGTCTACTTGTTCATCATTGCACTTATCTTTACACAAGTTATTAGTCCAAGATTGTAATTGCAGCAATCAATAGATCTAAGGGCTGTAGCTGTTCCAAGCTTCAGTGCATAAGGGACAGTCTGAGATCCTGAAAGGTATTCACCATAGAGAATATACTGAGGGTCTTGTTGTAATAACACTGGTCCGAGATTGTGATGTGGAAAATCTAAAACACAAGTCTGAGCCCTAACACTGGGTTATAACACAGGTCCGAGGGTTGGTTTAGTTGATCTGAGTTCTGTGTTAT
The DNA here is from genome assembly GCA_034641835.2 of Pinus albicaulis. Taxonomy (NCBI): domain Eukaryota; kingdom Viridiplantae; phylum Streptophyta; class Pinopsida; order Pinales; family Pinaceae; genus Pinus; species Pinus albicaulis. Next base: position 565,403,401 of record CM076570.1, on the reverse strand, counting down.
AATTCTATCACTCTAGCAAATAACCCGAGTTGGTATAGCAAATGATCTGAGTTATGAGATTAGCTTTATCCTTCAACAAATAATCTGAGTTCTGTCCGAGCTCAAATATTTTCCTTATTTCTATTCCGTTAGAAACTCAGGTCTACACTTCAGGTATCCTCTACAACTCTGCTCTCCTTGACCGAGGTCTTGAATAACCCAACCTTCAGATTTAACCCTTCAAATCCTTCTCGGTGTCCCTTGTTCACGAGTGGTGAACTGTTGTATGTCTCTGTAATTGATCTTTTCCAAATTAATGATTTGAAAATGAAGTTTCAGTCGTATTTATAGTGATTTTCGACTAGAATGAAGTGTCACGTCTTTTGGAGGGTGGCCGACATGAAACTGTGAGTGTAGGTCGGCTAGATAAAAAATATATTTTCTTAAATTCAATATCTCACAAACCGCTGGGAGTTTCAGGGCAAGTAATGGCTCATTGGAAAAGAAAAATTATGCTCTAAAAGATGGTATAGGAATCATATTGAGAGGCTGCCTCTAAGGTAGTGAAAAGCATTTTTTTTAAGTGACTGGTCATTAATTAGTGCAGAAGGTGATGGACAGCAAGGGCTTCTTCATTGTCATATGTCATCAAGTGTTTTTAAGTGCGGTTTCCACTTGTTGCGTCTTTCATCATCAAGTGATCTCTAATTCCTTCATTGTCCATGTCATCAAATGTAATGTCACCATATATGTCATCATGTGTGCCGTCTTCATCTCAGCCAAAGTCATATTGACATCAATGACAATCTGAATTAACATGGCCAACCTGGTTTCGGTCAGGAAAAAGAACGGAGAAATAAGGATGTGTGTGGATTTCTGAAATCTAAAGAGGGCTTCCCTCAAAGAGAATTACCCCCTTCCTAAGATGGGCCACATTCTGCAGAAGGTGGTGGGATCCTCCCGGATGTCGATGATGGACGGCTTCTTGGGATACAATCAAGTGGCAGTCCTCCCTGAGGACCAGAAGAAAACGACGTTCACCATGCCATGGGGACTTTCATGTACGCTCGGATGCCCTTTGGCTTGATCAACGCAAGCGCCACTTTTCAGCAGGCAATGTGTAATATTCCAGATAGAAATAAATAGCAATATAAAGCACATAAACAAGAAACTATAGCAACTAGAGAGACATCACATGAACAAAACACAATATGGAGAATGCTGAGCCATTTAATTAAATACTGAAAGATAAAATGAGTACAAAGGTGATCAGAATGATGGCACCTTGGCTTGCACTAGGCAAGCGTAGAAATAATCTCAGAATCTACCATGGAATGGTTGCTCCCTCAATGGTTGCGTAATCTCCAAGCTGCTGGTGCTGCTGCTACTACTGGAATAAACTGAATCTTTGGGGCTGCTTCCCACCTCAGAAAATTATGAAACTTTGGGAATGGCCTGTCCACCCAATACCCAGAAAAGCCCAGAGAGCTTTTCGAAAATCGCTGACCCTCGAAAATGACCTCCCTTGAGGTACCACGCTGTCCTAGTGATAAACACTGGCCCTGAATGATCTGTTGCAAAAGATGGCCTCCAACTCTACCAAAATGATGGAATAGGGAAGGGCTGACCCCTTTCCAACTCTCCCGGGTTGAATCCCCTGATAAACCCTCAATTCAGAATCTCCTCCTCCAAAGACTGCGTCCTCCCTCTCACTGACTGCGCTGTCTCTGCAAGTGAACAATCCTAGTTGTGGCTGTTCCACTCTCTCCGACAAAACAAGGATAGAACTCCTCACCCGAGAAGGCACTCTAAGTCCCCCGGGGCTGAGGTTGGGATCTCCGCATAGAGACACCCGATGTGCTGAACAACACTTGCAGACTTTGCTCAACAACAAAAGCGTGCTCAATGTCAAAAGACAAATAACATAGATGCATAATCGAATAAGAGAATGAGGAGCCTCTTCCCCTTTTTATGCTTTGAGAGCCTTGCTCTCACCCGGGCCCCACCAAACTGCGTTGTCCCTCTTGGCCCATGCTGCCCCCCTCTCTCACTACGCTGTCATGGGCCCACGCTGCCACTTCCCTCACACTGCCACTTCGTCATCCTGGGCCCCACGCTGCTAAATAATTATATGCTCAAGTGACTTTAGGGAATGTTTATTTCCCAAGTGTAGGTTGTTTGTCTCATCACCCACTTTATTAACTGAATTAACTTTAGAAAAGCAAAACTGGCCAAAATTAATATTACCAATTAGCTGCTGCTAATTGGGAATATTACAGTCCTCCCCGCCAAAAACCTCTTGAACAAACCTCCTCTCTAGCTGATGCTCCTACCATCACTGCAAATGTGCCTGGGTCCCAGATGCACCACTGAATCTTCCCTGTCCTCTGTATCACCCTGATATGAAGGGATCTCTCAATGCCAGGATCCCAAGCCATCCTGTCCAGCATGAAGCTCCACTCACCATCCTGCCATGCTAATGAAGTCCCCCCTTCATCAGTGACTCGCTAAAGCCCGATAGAAGATATACATGATCTCCCCATGTAGTATACAGTGCACCCCTAGAGGTTATTGAGTTGTGTAGAGCTGTAATGCTCAAGTATCCTGCTAATCTCTTAGAGGTACCACCATGCTGATGCTGCGCTACTCTGATCATGAGATACTCCCCGTCATGCGCAAACTGTATCCTCCTCTCCTGAGACCTAGTGGCAGGAGATCTATGAGAGACAAGCTCATCCGGCCTAGGCATTGCCATGATGCCAATACCTACCCCTCTAAATGCAGCTCTGAATCTATGCAACAATAGAGAAAGTCTGCGTTGCCATCCAATGAATGCCTCTGTGTACCCCCATGTGCCAACCCAACAATGAACTAGATCACTCTCTGTCCTGACTCCGACCATCATGAGACAAAATGGGCTATCAATCAACTGAATCTCTGCATCCAGTAGTCGGATTTGCTGCACCATAGCTTTGACAACTGTGGGAATCCCTCCGTGCCTCATCTCTAGTCCCTGCTCGTGACCAATATAGAGGGTCCATGTATCATGGGAAAATATGATGCATGCTAACCTGCCCTGTGTCTGCCACTGTGTAATACCGATGACGGCTAGAAGCGATATGTGACAAATAGCCACCCCCTGAATGTAATCAATAGATGGATATCTGATACTCGCAATTGACTCAAGGGATGTGAATCCCTCCTGTCCTTGCCAACCATCTCCATTGGGTCTGCCATCCACCCTCTCGATAATGTGTCGATACATTGTCTCGAGCCCATGCGCATACTTGGATGCTACCTCTGTTGTACCCAGTATCCTCTACTCATGCATGGTCTCGACATGCCATGAGAAAAGAGTGACGCATGTCTCCCTCATGACCCGCTCCCCAGGCGTAGGCTCAACGATGACTGATGTGCTACCCCTACAGAGGATCATCACATCCCCTAACCTGTGGCTGTCAACTAGCGCACCAACCCAGTGCCACTGCTGAGAAGTCTCTCCCCTAGTGTGCTGAGTGTCATCCAAATATCTTGGGTGAGCCTCGTGTACCCCATTGCTCATGCCCAGAGTGCCAAAGGACAACAACAAAATCGACTGTGCCCGTGAGTGATGTAGAAGAGGGTCAAGCGTGTGAGTCCCCACAGATACCGTCACGTGTTGCTCATCTGTCTCCCCATTGATCCTGGGTGAACTACCCCCAAAGGTATGCCCGGTGTCCCTGTCTGTGGGTCTCCCTGGAGGCAATAATCTAAGACCCTGCTGTGCAGCACCATACACCCTCACATACCACCAATAATCCATGTACTCCTCGACATACCTCTGGCCCTCTGCACATTGAGGCATACCCCTGTGCACTGCTGGATACCCCTTGCTATTGCTGTACCACACTGTATCGTCTCGTGCCTTGTCTGTGTCAAGGCACCGGTCACTCCTCGCGTGTTCTCAATGTGATGTAGGACACTCCTACTCCACAATGAAGTCCCACACACTACGGTACACTACCATGCAACTCCATGTCCACCGGTAGTCCACTGCTCAATGCTAGATGCTCCCACACATCCTTGGATGTGATGGCCGAGAGTTGAGTCTCTACATGTCAGACCACCCTCAATCGGTATCATCACCTCCACTGTCACATCGCTATACCTGCCGATGAATGGATCATCACTCCAAACCCTCCCTGAGGGGTCCGAGAAGTGAATCTCCCTATGTGTTAGTAGTGATACCACCACTGCTCGGCTCCGCTATGACCTCTGTGCCCCACAAAAAGGTGAAGAATCCTTAGCTCCATACAAGGCACCATCTGGTGACCTACCAATGCCACCTCCTACGACAAGCTCCTGCCAAAGTATGTTGATCAACGTGTGACCCCGCATACAAGTGTCATACCAAGACAACCCAGGGAGTCTGCCCATACACTGGTTGGCCACTGGAGCTGACCGAAACTCCCCTAGCGAATGTGTACGTTCAACTACTAGGCCAACTATACCCTCCAAGACATAGTCAACCAACCTGCCTGGGAAACAAAAGGTAGTCTCGCCTAGATCCCAATGCCAATCTGGGGTTCTTGTATTCCCAGCACCTGGAAACTCCTACTAAACTACACCCAGGTCCACCACTATCTCCATAACCCATTCCACCGAGTACCAACTCAAAATCTCTTGCCATCCAACCTCAACATGTGGATGCTGCACCCTATGTAACTCCGATCATCTCATCCCGCTATCCAAGTCAACATATGAGATCTGACTAGGTGGCTTCGCCTCTCTCTCTCTCCAATGGAAAGTGGTGACCCAACAATGTTGCTAGCCTTGTCTATGTATGCTTGGAGGGGGCTGCTCTGACACTCCAATGTGCCCTTTAGCTGTACCATTAGGGAATCCAGTCGTTCCCCAATGTGGGCCAACTTGGCCGTTGACTCGGCACAGACCACTCTCATGCTCTCTAGCTCCTCGTTTTGCAACAAAATAGCCTCTCGTACTGATGTGGCCTTCCCTTTCAAAAATAGAAGGTCGGCTCGAAGCTGATGACACCGTAGTGTGTGACCATCTTTCGATACCTCTGTATCTCCTAGCGCCTCATCAAAGGTGGATACATCCCCTGGCACCTCACCCATCTGCCGCGTGCTGCTACCACCCGAAGACTCAGACACTACCTCGGTCATCACCTCAATGGATGGCACTACTGGGGTAGGCTCTACTCTCTCTACTAAGATGTTAACCGATATGGTCAAAGAAGTCTCCAACACAGGTGACCCTTGCGTCATACTGGGTGTATCCACTTGCTCCCCATGATCCTGTGTGCCCTCATCCTCCAAGTGAGAGGTAGCCATTTTGATGGCTTCCCCCTCCGTTATTCAGTCAAGCTGGAAAGAGGTATCTAGCTTTCCCACTCGATTCGGAGCTGTGCAATCAGTGGATCCATCATACGTGGGAAAAGGTGTCCTCCCAATGGTAAGTTGCAACTTTGAACTCTGCGTGCTAGATCCCCCACTGTTCCTTCCTTCTTCATCCTGCCTGAGCTGGCAGTAATCTCCGAAGGACAAAGCCGCTCTGAAGTTTTCCCCCATGGACTGCCATTCACGGAAATAATCTCCCATGGGTATATGATCATGCTGCCTACCTTTCTCACTCAGCAGTGGAGGTAAGAATGTAGGCATCGTGATCCTGGTTGGCCTACTGAAGGCTGGTGGGTGAGTGGCTGGTAAAGGGTGGTCACACTGTTGTGAAACCCCTGAAGTCTCCCCAACTAGGGATTCCTGATGGATGCTCTCATTCTTATTCTGTTGTTTGAGTCTTTCCAACATTCCCTTTTGTCCTCTGACTAAATCATTTAGGGCCTTAAAAATGTTACCAAATGTTGCTTCCCCTTTTCTATTTGGCTCCCCCATATTTTCCACCCTACTACTACTACCTTGGTGGGTAAGATTCTACCTACCCCCTTTGTTTATAGAAAAAGATCCCCACGACTGAGCCAAGAATGAAGCTCTAATACATCTGTAATATTCTGGATAGAAATAAACAACAATATAAAGCACATAAACAAGAAACTACAACAACTAGAGATACATCACATGAACAAAACACAATATGGAGAATGCTGAGCCATTTAATTAAATACTGAAAGATAAAATGAGTACAAAGGTGGCACCTTGGCTTGCACTAGGCAAGCATAGAAATAATCTCAGAATCTATCATGGAATGGCTGCTCCCTCAATCACTGCGTAATCTCCAAGCTGTTGGTGTTGTTGCCGTGCTGCTGCTACTGCTGGAATAAACTGAATCTTTGGGGCTGCTTCTCACCTCAGAAAATTATGAAACTTTGGGAATGGCCTCTCCACCCAATACCCAGAAAAGCCCATAGAGCTTTTCGAAAATGGATGACCTCTGAAAATGACCTCCCTTGAGGTACCACACTGTCCCAGTTATAAACGCTGGCCCTGAATGATCTGCTGCAAAAGATGGCCTCCAACTCTACCAAAATGATGGAATAGGGAAGGGCTGACCCCTTTCCAACTCTCTTGGGCTGAATCCCCTGATAAAGCCTTAATCCAAAATCTCCTCCTCCAAAGACTGCGTCCTCCCTCTCACTGACTGCGCTGTCTCTGCAAGTGAACAATCCCAGCTATGGCTGCTTCACTCTCTCCGGCAAAACAAGGATAGAACTACTCACCCGAGAAGGCACTCTGAGTCCCCCGGGGCTGAGGTTGTGATCTCTGCACGGAGACACCCAGTGTGCTGAACAACACTTGCAGACTTTGCTCAACAGCAAAAGCGTGTTCAATGTCAAAAGACAAATAACATAGATGCATAATCAAATGAGAGAATGAGGAGCCTCTTCCCCTTTTTATGCTTTGAGAGCCTTGCTCTCACCTGGGCCCCACCAAACTGCGTTGTCCCTCATGGTCCACGCTGTCCCTCTCTCACTGCGCTGTCATGGGCCCACACTGCCACTTCCTCATCCTGGGCCCCACACTACCAAATAATTATATGCTCAAGTGACTTTAGGGAATGTTTATTTCCCAAGTGTATGTTGTGTGTCTCATCACCCACTTTATTAATTGAATTAACTTTAGAAAAGCAAAACTGGCCAAAATTAAAATTACCAACTAGCTGCTGCTAATTGGGAATATTACACAATGGATATTGCTTTTGTGGGGGAATAGGATAAGTTTGTGGAAATCTACCTGGACGATATCATAGTGTTCTCGAAAAGCGATGCACAGCATATCGACCACCTTTGCCGGACCTTTGAAAAGTGTCGAAGGTATGGTTTGTCATTAAACCCTCAAAAGTCCATGTTCGCTTTGGAGGAAGGAAAGTTGCTTGGACACATAGTAACGAAAAAGGGAGTCAAAATCGACCCGAAGAGGGTAGAAGTGATCAATGGCATCTCAATGCCTCAAAATAAAAAAGAAGTTCAGGTGTTTCTAGGAAGAATAAACTTCTTAAGAAGGTTTATCCCAAACTATGCTGAGATAGTCCGACATATAACGGAGATGCTAAAGAAAGATAATGAGGTAAGATGGACCTCTCAGTCGACCACTGCTTTCAACAAAGTTAAACAAGCTTTCACTGAGGCACTGGTACTGGCAGGCCCTGATTACAATAAGCCTTTCATGATATTCTCTTTCGCATCACCTCATACGATAGCTGCAATGTTACTGCAGAAGAATGAAGATGGACATGAACAACCAATTGCCTTCTTTAGCCAGGTGTTGTGGGATGCAGAACTAAAATACAACATTCTGGAGAAGTAGGCTTACGCCTTGGTCAAATCCTTAAAAGCCTTCCGGATATACGTGCTTCAGTTAGCCATAACTGCCTTCGTCCCCACAGCGGCAGTAAAGAATATTTTAATACAAGGAGATAGTGAAGGTAAGAGGGGCAAATGGATTGCCAAAATTTAGGAGTATGAACTGGATATCAGACCTACGAAGCTCATTAAAGGGCAGGGGTTGGCTAAAATATTATCGAAGTCCAATTGCCAGGCATTGGGTATAAATTTGTCTATGGGAGGTGGAGAAGTACCGGAGGGTACGGAAGTGCAGCCCGGAGTGGAAACCACGGCGCAAAAGACACATATGAAATACCTCCTCAGCACCTGGTACAAGGATGTCGTGGAGTACCTCCTTACTCTGAGATGCCCCCTAAATTTTGTCAAGGCAAATTACCATACTCCGAGACTAAAATCGCAGAAGTACGCCATAGCTAATGGGCGATTGTATTGGAGGGACCCGTCAGGGATCCTGTTACTATGTCTTATAGAGCCAGAGGTGGATGAGATAATGGCTGAATTTCACGAGGGCATATGTGGTGAACATTATAGCTGGTGTTACTTAGGTAAATCCCCTTTGTGGGCAGAGGTGATCCCACTAGCCCTAGGGTGGGTCTAGAAACAAGGAATCATGCTAGAGTGTAGGTTCCTAGATATTTGAATGAAAGAGGATGTGATAAGATGGCCTACCTGTGGTCCAAAGTTATCGTCGATGCCTGTAGTGATGATGAGAGCCTCTCGCTCCTGATCAAAGATAAGTCACAATCCCTCCGCCTATCACGTTTGAACACCTACACAGATATCAGAAAACGATAACAACATACCACATACTAATTCCATGCAAAATCCACTAGTCAATCAGAGAAGACTAGCATATTGCATTCGATAAAGACAAAACACAAGACGAGAACCAGACAATAGTCACTTATATTAATAGGTAGAAAGAAGAGATACAACCATGCTCTGACGTTGCGGTCTCCTCCAGCAGGGCTCAGGCGAAGCACGTCTGAAAGATTTTCGGGAATTCGGACGGGATAAGGGACCTCTCGATGGACTTCCTTCTTGATCTACCTTCTCAGTTATTCAACTATAGCTTAGTTCTCCAAGTTTAGCATTTCCGCTGTATAATCCTCTTTGTTCAACTAGCTTTCATGATGGGAGAAAACCTGTTTATATAGGGGAAGAGGGAGAGGTTAGGATCCCTATAATCATGGAAGGAAGACCTATCTTCTAGGAGTGTCCCATGGGAGGAGGAAACCACTACCTAAAGAGGGAGATCCGTGGCTCATCCAGTTAACCACTTTGTGTGACTCATCCCTGAGGTGGTTGAAGGAAACTTCCACCTCTAGTTTGTTAAAAAACATTCCCAAAAAGGCTGGCGTGGGCACAACAAAGAGACAAAGTGCCAGCTGGTGCGGCCTCTAGTGTACATCCTCCACATTGGCGCGAGGGGTGAACTGGCTACCCGCGCCAATGCCAAAACATAGGTTTTTATGGGCTTTTTGAGAAAATGTTCAACAGGAGAAATGATGTTCTTGTACAGAAGGATGCAAAGAAGGTGTTTGCAGAGGATGACACTGCTCACAGGTCACGGGAAAGACCCTCCAATATGCGAGGTGAGGAATTGCAGGGACGATGACAAAATGCTGTGTAACAGCTGGAGATCCACAACTCACAAAATTCTCAAAGTAGGTTTTTTCTAGCCCCGATTATTTGGAGACGTTCATGCTCGTGTTTGGGCATATGGAAAATGCCAGATGTTCGCAGAGAAACAAAAGCTTGCTCCTCTGCCACTGATAGCAGTGCATATTGAAGAGCTGTTTCGACAGTGGGGCATTGATTTTATTAGGGAAATCCGTCCCGCATCTAGCAGTCAACACAAATGGATCCTCACCGCCACTAACTACTTCACCAAATGGGTTGAGGCAATACTCGCTAGAAATGCCACGGATGTAGTGATGATTAAATTCATGGAAGAAAATATAGTAGCAACGTTCGAGTGCCCAGTCAATATCGTCACGGATAACGCTCAGGCCTTCAAGTCAGCGAAATTCATTGATTTTTGTCAATAGTATAACATCACTTTGGGACACTCTGCGGCCTACTACCCTCAAGGGAATGGGTTGGCCGAGTTGTCAAATAAAACCTTGGTGGAGGCTCTGAAGAAGACCATAAGCGAGAACCAGAAGAATTGGGACTCCCAACTTAAATTTGCTCTCTGGGCAAACCGTATTACCAGCAAGAGGTCCACAGGAAAGTCCCCCTACGAACTGGTATATGGCCGAGCAGCTGTGTTCCCTATCCAACTTGCCTTACCTGTTGCCAGGTTCCTACAAGATAGTGAGAAGGAACTCAATGACCTCATCAGGAGAATGAACCAGCTGGTTAAGCTAGAAGAAACCCAAACCCAAGTAAACAACAGGTTGTCCGACTATCAAGAGAGAATGAAATGCTTGTTTGATCAACGAACAAAAGATAAAGAATTACAGGCCGGGGAATCAGTGTTGAGGTGGGACGTCAGAAGGGCGGACAAGGGCAAACATGGAAAATTCGACCCACTATGGTTCAGACCATTCAAAGTCGCTGAGGTCAAAGGCAACAACACTTTCATATTAGAGAATTTGAAAGGCGATCTGATCGAAGCGCCCGTGAATGGGCAATTCCTGAAGCCTTACATCCAATACTAACAGTGGCCTCGATGGCCCGTTGTATATATCCTCCATATTGTATATATTCCGTTTTAAGTTTCCGCATCTGTTTTTGTTTAAACTCATCACAATAATACTTGAAATTTTGAAGACGCCCCAGAAATACGTACTAATGTGCTGGTAGATGGTCTGCGAAGTTCTCGACATCCTCGGGAGCGAGCGTTTCGTCCCCAAGTGGAGCCAATGTTGTTTAGTCACCTCATCTAACAAATAAAAGGAGCGGCCAAGTATAAAACCGAGAAGCTGAGAAGGATGGTGGACTGAATAAACGGTGAAGTTCTTGCAGAGAAGGTCACTAAAGGACAAGCGTGGTGACTTGATGTAGCAGGGCTACTATACAGCAAGAAGCAGTGCTCATGGCTCCGCAGCGAAACCAGGAGCCATAGAGCTTGCGGATAAGGTTTTCCGTCAGCCTCAAAAGAGTCTTGCGACAGCTGAAGTCAGGGCCCTGGAAATGGTGACGTCACCTCCTTTTGGGCCAATCGCAAGCATTCTGCGAGGTTGGAAAATGGGCCCGAAAACTCCAATGCAGCCGACCAAAATTCAAGGGGGGGCCCACTGAATATGATAGTTGGCGCCCACCAAGGAGGACAGTTGGCACCGGTAAATAAAGAGGTAAGGTAAGTCTAGGATGGCGGTACGAAGGCCGGTACTTGTTGAGTCCGGCACGTGGTTTCCACCAACCCGGCTATTGCCAGCCAATCACCAATCACCACGTGTCCCATTGTCAGCGTTCTTATGACGCCAAACCTACAACTGTCACCCTGTCTCGTACTCCATAAAACCCGGTCTACTATAAGCTTGTTTTACCCTTGACTGTGTAAATTACTGGTTATTAACCGGCTTTTTGCGCAGAACAGGTTAAAACTCAAGTGCAAGGTCATTTTCAAACCCGCGTCGCTTTCCCCTTGGCTACCTTACCACTCTTAGGTATTTCATCGTTTTTCCGTCTCACTATTTCCCTTCTATTTTTATTTTCAAATTGTCATGGAGAAAAAGAAAATGAAAAAGTCTGCGCTTGAAACCCCACAAGATCGTGAGGTCAGGATTGCTCTTGGACTCGAGCCCCTCACTGATGCTCATGCACGAATTCATGCCCCAGTCTACCCGTTTAGTGTAGCCCGCACCAGAGTCGAGCTTTTCGACTATCATTGAAAAGGCGAGGACATGTTTAGGGTCGTCGAGTCAGGTTTGTATTACCAAATTGCTCCAACCACGCACCCTGTTCCTGAATTCATTAGTTGGCTTGGGGAGGCCTATGACGAGCGTAGAGACATTTTTCTTTCTACCTAGGGCAATAAGATTTTTCGCATTATGCCCCAACTCATAAGGAAAGCTGTTTGCTACCCTCCCAGCTAGGATTATGTTGAATTCTCCGAGGTCTCCCTCTCCTGTCATTTCTCAAAGCTACCCTGGGAGAAACAAAGCGGTTTCCTCAACCTCCTCTCAGATTCCTGCTTGTCGTCTTTCCCACTCACAGACTCTATCTCCCTATCGACTTTCCGAACCAATGTATAACCCGTCCTATCACTTATCTCGGGGCTGTTAGGGTCTGAGGAGGTTGATCAAGTGACTAAAGAGAGCATAGATTTCCTATGGCTCATGATGTAGGCGGGCATCCCCTATTTCTTAGCTGCAGCTATCAAGGCTCAATTTCAAGAAATTTCCTCTGCGGGTTCTTTTAAGTATTGTTCTCTTGTGTTCTACCGGTTCCTATTCGAGCATGCGTATAGATTTGAAAGTCTCGGCTTGAACAGATTCTCGAGGAGAAATGCCCAACCCAGATCTGTTTTCGAGTGGACTATTGTAGTTTGCCAGCAGCCAGAGGGGAAGGGGTATGCAAAGTTTGTTAATGAGTTCATGTCTATAGCCTATGCCATTGTACATGATAGTCCTCTGCCTAGAATCTTTCCTGAGCAGAAGGACTGGCTGCAGCTCAATGAGGAGGATTGCATAGGTGACTGGTATCTATTCGATGACCATACCGAGATCAGAGTCTATGGTGCATAAGTGCCTCCCTACCACCTGCCAGTGTTTCCAGCTATGTGAGTTTTTGCCCTCGAGTTCATCTGACAGGTCTTCAAGGCTGACCAGGTCCACTTCGTACTTGCGAAGAAGTGATAGCTCCTCAAACTCCCAACTTCAATTGGCCCTTTCACCAGAAATTCGAGGCATGCCCTCTTAACCGTGGAAAAAATGTTGTGAAAAATGAACCTCCCTCAGGGAGACGTCTGGCACTATGACCCTAAGGGATTCCTGAGCAGTAGGAAGAAGAAAATAAAATTAACAGATTCTACGCATGAACCTATGCCCTTCATTGAATGGAAAGCTAACCTTGATATGTGGCCTTTGGATGCATAGATGGAGGCCAAGTCCTCAATTGCCGAAGGGAAAGGAGATAATGCGTCTGTTGGGACAGAAGAGCAGGGACAAGAGGACCCCTTGGGAAGCTAGGAGGTCATGGATACTGATGAAGAAGCTCACCCTAATAAAAAACAAAGGACTCAAGGGCCAGATGACATAGAGGTCGAGCTATCTAATGATGGCATTCCTGAGTTAAAGGGTCCTGACAAGAACAAGCCAGGTTTTCAATTTTCTTTTGACAATGCCTCCTCGTCAGCCCCCTCAGAACTTTCGCAGGTGGTCATGGTGGACAAGCAGGAGGCAAGAGAGGAAATCAATACCAGAAATAGATTCGCCAGGGAAAAACTGAGGGCCGAACTGGCAGAGTTCGTGGGTAAGCACCATTCTAGGCTTTCTTCAGTGTTGGATATGGATAAGGAGCAACTTATATTAGCCATTCGGCACGCAGCGTTACAACCCTTTGGTTCTGGAGCGCAATACAGAGCTTTGGAAATAATCTTTAACCTAAGCAACATTCCCCTACTAGATAAGCTAGATTTACACCAGTGTATCGGGGATATGCTACGGACCGAGGTGGTGAAACATGCAGTGGCCTTAAAGAAGCTTGAAACAAAGTTAAAGCTAGTGAAAGAGCACCAAAAAAGAGAGAATACTAGCGCCAGAGCCACCGCTGCCCAACTGGAGAGCCTCAAGAGATCGATAAGAGGAAAGGGGGCTGATAATAATGCGACACTGCAAAATCTTCTTACCAAGTTAGAAGTGGAAAACCAGGAGCTCAAATGAAAGCTGAACATGTCTCGTCAGGAACATGTACAAACGGAGGAGCCCGTCCAGGTGGAGAAGGGGAAAGCGGCTCTTGCTGATTCACTTGCCGAACAACAAGAAGAGAATGCCGAGAAGGACAAGGAGATTGCCGGACTTAAACAGAAGATGTCAGAATGGCAAGTCAAATGGGACGGGCATACATGCGTGGTACCTATATCAGGTGATCCTGAGACGGTCCCTGAACAGCTCACTAATGACCTGTTTGACCTAAGGGTGTCAGAAGATGAGACTCGCACAGTTCGCCAACTCCTATAGGAGTCTAAGGCTGCTCTAGCAGCAAACCAGAAGGTGATGACATCCCTACAAAAAGAGGTTGAAAACCTCCGCAAGGAAGCCCAGGAGCAGGATAAGTCTATCAAATACTTAAAGGGGCAGATCAATGGTAACATGTCAATTGTGGAAGCAAGGCGACTGGTTTGGGCAGAGATCATAGCTGAGGTTAAGCTGCATTGGTACCTCCTCATATTGATAAATGATAAGAAGATCGTGATTCACGAGTTCAAAACTCAACTGCAGGTTGGACGAAGGGAAGGGGAAGAAAAGGCAACAATGGCGAAGAAGTACATCAGGTATCTCAATGAACTCTCCCCTGAAGAATTGCGATCACAGGGAATATGTGACCGTTTTAGAACTGTAATGGAGGTCGGGAGAGTAATTGAAAGAGAAACTGCACACGCAAATACGCTGGGTTGTTTGGCGCTCGTATCAAAGGGAGTGGAGAAGTTCGACCAAGAGTGGGGCAAGCTAGTAGAAGTTGACCTCCCATCATGCTGGGATCCACAGTTAGGCGCACTATATGAACTAACGACCTATGATCAGAAGATGTCAGAAATCATGTGTAATGCAGATATATCGTTGGAGAAAACAACCTGACTAAAGGCAGAGACCATAATAGTTGCACTACGCAAAGAATTCTTCCTTCTCTGTCAGATGAAGAAATTGCTTGCCATCCGCGTGGATTATACGAAGTTGACTAACATGCAGACTTTGTTCGAATCCTACAACACAATACCATCAAATGGGGAAACTTTGTGGCAAAAGTGTTGTGAGTATGTGAATCCGCTAGTCTCTTCTACTTCACAGCAGCTGCCACCTCCTCCACTCGGATCCTTTTCATCTTCAGCTCGACCACGCCGGCCAGAAAGCTCACGCATTCCTCGGCGTAACAGCAAATGATGGATATCATGATTTGGCCCACGCAACCTGTTTTAAACTTTTGATTTTCCAATTTCCGTGTAATGTAAAAATGGGTGAAATCTCAATTTCACCCTATGCACTCTCTATGTTTCCTATTTTTTGTTATGTTCTTGTTATAGTCTGTGTCGGACCATGCTGTGTAGGATGAGATGTCGTTATGCCTCATCATTTCTTATTAGAATTGAAAACTGTTGTATCACCAGAGAATACTTTGTCCCGAAAATATCTGGTCTCAATGTCCATGTAAAACACTATAAAAGACCAAACCGCAGACTAAGTAAAGGTTTTGAATTTTCTAGCAGAAGAAGTTGTAGTCTGCGTATCATATTTTGTAATTTTGAGGTTTTGCTCTTAATGTATATCTAAAGAGCCATTTTGAAGAATAATATAAAGCCCGTCTGTTGCAATAATGGATTCCTACTGAAATGGATGAACAATATGTATTTTCTCGATATATTTGTTCAATTTAATGTTCATTGTACTCATATTTTCCTTCTTGTTATCGTTGCTTTCGAAATGCGGGTGTTCTATGAGTTGGGTATGAATTTATCTTCCAATGGTATTGATATCATACTTTACAGTAACATCTTAAATATAGCTCGAGGCACGATCTTCGTTCCAAATTCCCTTTTCATATCTCTTTCTTCTAAGGTCTTTAAAGGGTGGATTCTTATACTTGTCTAAGCCCACCTCGCTTTGACGTTCTCTAGCCATTCCAGACAGTTTCACATCCTGATTAACTTTTATAACTGTTCATTCGTCTCACATTCGGCCTTGTTTGCAACAGCTCTATTTCATGACTGCTTCAGGTCCATTCTGAGAGGGCCTTTCTCTCTACAACTAGAGCTCCAGGCTACTAATCTTTTTCCTCCTAGATCGAGGACCACCATTCAAAATATTTCAAATCTGTTTGATATCAGGAGGTTCCCTTTCACAAGCATGCAGAATAACCTGTAAAACTCCTGTCCTAAGATGTCTTAGGCTTGGTCTTTGGCAATTCGAGGCTGTCTCTAGGAGTGACAACGACCCCCATGCTTGTCCGCTGATCCGGGATCAATTGTAGTCTGGATAGAAAAGTGTCGATCTCCTCTCCCTTGGCCATCATGAATAACCTCAGCTGGTTCTCTAGAAGCATCTTCATCTAGACGGATCTTTCTTCATATATTGTGGTTAGAGCTACCCACATCTCATGAGTTGTTACCTTCTCGGTTATGCGTGGAACCACATGATCTTTGACTCTGGCCATAATGAAGCGCTTGCCATGTGTCGTTGCTTCTTCATGCTTCTCTAGGTGTTTCACATCGGTTGGCCAGGACTTTCTTTACATGGTCCCTCAAGCCGTATGACTTTCTTTACCAGGATACTGGCCTTCCAGATTGCAAACTTGGATAGGCCGTCCAACCTATCTTAGAAAATGCGTCGGAACGAATCCTCCTCTCTATGCTAGAGACTTAGATCTAGGGTCCTTGACGAGAAAGGCACCCTCCACTCCCTCTGACAACTGACTCCCTCTCTTGGAAGTCTGCCAAACAAAATGACTCAACTCTCTTCGATCCTTTGTTCGATCTTCAGACTTCTCTGGCAGGAAATCTTCTGAGAAACTGTTCTCCTCCCACTCTTCGTTAACTTAGCTTAGGATAAATTTAGCATCGACAGAATTTTGACCCCACCGACAACTGTTGAAGGTCTGTAGCACAACTTCCGGCACTCTGAACAACAATCAGCTTTTGGACTGCGTCACCCTGGCTGGCCTTTGCGTGATTAGATAGTCTCAGCGCAGCTTCTGTGCTGCCTCTACGCAGTAAGTGCATGGATCTGCGTGGAGACTGCATCACCCTTGCCTATACTTGGCTTTGCTTCCTTCTGCTGCTACGTTGCCTTCTCTAGTCTGGTTTATCTGTTGTTGCTACTGCTTTCTCTGTTGGTTTCTGCGGCATAGATTCTTCAACCTTCTTGCTAGAGATCCCGGCTAGATCTACAATCGCTCTGATACCATGTGAAAATTTCTGAATATCTTAAATAGAAACCCTACTGTTAAATTTCAGATTTACTTCTCCTACTTCCATGAAGTTATTAATGTGAAATATTCATCATTAACATCGAAGTAAACACATTAACAACCTATACATATAGATCTAAACTAACTAACATGCACAATGACAAAGTGACACACAAGGATTTTCTGGACAACTGTCCTCGGAAAAACCCAATATAGGAAAACCGGTCTTTTGGCTGCTAGAGGGTTTTATTATTAAGCAGAATCTAAGTACAACAAATCCAGGCACAAAACTAGTTAACCTGACAAAGAAAAAATATGCAGCTATACCTCTGTTCTGGAGACAAAAAAACTGACCGATTCACACCCTCAAACGAGATTTACAGAACTCGGCCCTTTTCAGTGTTCAGAAGCCCCAACACTGCTCTGAAGCCCTCTGCATCAGTCCTGATGGCCTGCGTCAACCCTTGCGCTGCTTAGGGAGGGCTTGCGTCACCCCAGACTAGGTTACATTGCCCCTGTGCTGCCCTGGCTGGGCCTGCGTCAGCCCTGCTGGCCCCTTCTGCCCCTGCGTTGCCCTTTCTAGCCTTGTACCAAGCCTGCGTAGCCCATGAAGCCTCTGCATTGCCCCTGTTGGGCTCTTGGCTGAGTTGCGGAGTTGCTGCCTCTGCGGTGCTTCGGTCTGCTGCTTCTCTGCCTTTGTTGCACCCTTGGCTTGGGATCAAACCATCCCTCTCGCCAACACTGCCCCTCGCTGTAGTTGAAATACTTCTGAAATTCTTAGCAAACCACGCCCTAGAATTCCAGCTTACTTTCAGTGCTCTGCCACTGTGTGTGTGTTCTCCAATTGACCCCAAGCCCTCTTCTTATAATTTTCTTGTTGAAACATTAACGACCATGATCTAACCTTGAATCAACGGCTAAGATTAGAAGATGCTAGATCCATCTGACTTTAGTCATTTTTATCACATGTTTGATTTTATTAACTTTAATCTTTTAATTTTCCTAAGTTAGACTTAGGGTCCTTAATTAAAAACATTAATTAATTAAATATCTCTTAAACATGATGGAATTTCTTAAATCGCTTTCTGGGTCTTGGAGATCTTATGTATTCTAGTCCCTCCACAAAGTTTGGGAGCTAGAGAACATCCGATTCTACCTCAACACCCCAAAATCTCAACACTCACTCTTAGTGAGGAATCTACTCGAGCAACAATACTTCAACCCAAAGTTCTGAACTGATCTCTAGTGTGGGTCTCTGCACTGATGCTTGACCTACTGCCCTTCATCACTACGCCACTGTTGCTCTCCCGTACTGCTGCCCATGACGCTGCCACCACCATTGCCACATCTATATTGCAGCGCCCTCTCAATCTGCTGCATCGTGCTGTCAACTACTACACTGCAACTCAGTTGTTGAGAGTAAGCCACTGAAGTCCTCCTATCCAATCTTTGACAGACAAGTCAGTTGGGTTGCATCTTCATCACTGAAGCTCCATAGGCCACTGCTTTGTGTTGACATCTAGAGGTTGTTGCACTGCATAAGAAAACCTCCTTTGTGCGACCTTTGCACTGAAGTTCCCTACGTTATTGCTGTGCTGCGTTATCCTCCTAAAGCCTCTGTGCTGTGTAAGCAAGCCTGCTCTACGCTACTTAAGTCACATGAGCCCCTTTGCGTTGCTGTTGCATTTGCACTACGCTGCTCCCTCTCGACATCCAGCTCTGCCTCTGCTCCATTTGTGATTCTCTGCACCTATTACTCCACTTACCGCGCTATCGTCTGAAGGCTCTCGTAGCTCGTATGTGATCTAAGAGTTTGGCTACTCAAGGATCCTGCCTCCACTCTATAGCTGCTTTACAGATCAACATCGCCCTATTTTCCTGGTTATTGAACACTCATGGCTACGTCATCTCCAGAGCCATGGTCCGCCTCAAGAGCCTTGGAGCTAGAAGCTTCCTTGTCCTTTTTCTTCTGAGGAAAATTGTGGGCGAAATGTCCTAGTTTGCCGCACTGGAAACACTTGATCTTAGACAGATCGCGCTTCTTTCTCCATTGCTGCCTCTTTGGTTTGATGCCAAGGTTGCATATTCCTCTTCTTGCTTCTTCACATTGCTCGAACTAATGTTGTATTGTATTTTGGTCATCCGGCAGATTTCCTCTTGTCAAAGGATAGCCCACATGTTGTCCCAGTTGGGGAGGTCCGCTCTGCCCAAAAGACTTTGAAAAAAAGTTTCCCAGCCCTCTGTGATTGCATTGAGAGCAGTCCTCACCATGACATCGTCATCGACCTTGACCCCCATGCCAGTCAACTGATCCCGGATCGATTGTAGTCTGGATAGAAAATGGTCAATCTCCTCTCCCTTGGCCATCATGAATAACCTCAACTGGTTCTCCAAAAGCATCTTCCTCTAGACGAATCTTCCTTCATATAGTGTGGTTAGAGCTACCTACATCTCATGAGCCTTAGCCTTCTCGGCTATGTGTGGAACCACATGGTTTTTGACTCCGTCCATAATGAAGCACTTGACATGGGTCGTTGGTTCTTCATGCTTCTCTAGGAGTTTCACAATGGTCGGTGTGGCCATAACTTTCTTTGCATGCTCCCTCAAGTCGTATGCCTCCATGACTACCAGGATTTTGGCCTTCTTGATTGCTAAGTTGAACAGGCTGTCTAACCTATCCTGATCACGTAGTCCATGGGGTGCCATCTACTCAGAAAATGTGTCAAAACAAATCCTCCTCTCTATGTTAGAGACTCGGATCTAGGGTCCTTGGCGAGAAAGGCACCCTCTGGTCCCTCTGAAAACTGACTCCCTCTCTTGGAATTCTGCCAAACAAAATGAATCAACTCTCTTCAATCCTCTGATCAATCTTTAGACCTCTTTGGCAGGAAATCAAATGAGTAGTTGTTCTCCTCCCGCTCTTCGTCAACTTGGCTTAGGATAAATTCAGCACCGATAGAATTTTCACCCCACCAGCAACTGCTGAAGGTCTGCAGCTTAGCTTCCGACACTCTGAACAACAATCAGCATCTATACTGCATCACTCTGGCCGACCTCTGTGTGACCAGAGAGTCTCAACGCATCTTCTGTGCAGTAAGTGCGTGGATCTGCGTGGAGACTACATCATCCTTGCCTCTGCTTGGCTTTGCTTCCTTCTGCTGTTGCGCTGCCTTCTCTGGTCCGGTTTATTTGTTGCTGCTGCTGCTTTATGTAGTACGGACTGTTCAGCCTTCTTGCTAGAGATCCAGGCTAGATTTGCAATCACTCTAATACCATGTGAAAATTTCTGAATATCTTAAACAAAAACCCTACTGTTAAATTTCAGATTTACTTCTCCTACATATATTAAGTTATTAATGTGAAATATTCAGCATTAACATCAAAGTAACACATTAAGAGCCTACACATACAGATCTAAACTGAATAACATGCACAATGACAAAGTTACACACAAGGATTTTCTGGATGACTATCCCTGGAAAACCGGTCTTCTGGTTGTTGGATGGATTTATTATTAAGCAAAATCTAAGGACAAAAAATCTAGGCACCAAACTGGTTAACCCGACAGAGAAAAAATATGCAGCTATACCTGTGTTCTGGAGACAGAAAAACTGACTGATTCACACCCTCAAACGGGATTTACAAAACTCTGCCCTTTTTAGTCTTTAGAAATCCCAGTGCTGCTCTGAAGCTCTCTGTGTCAGCCCTGATGACCTGCGTCAACCCCTGTGTTGCTCAGGGAGAGCCTGCGTCACCACAGACTGGGTTACGCTGCCCCTGCGATGTCCTGGTTGGGCTTGCGTCAGCCCCTGTGTTGCTCAAGGAGGGCCTGTGTCACCACAAACTGGGTTACGCTGCCCCTGCGATGTCTTGGCTGGGCTTGCGTCAGCCCTGTTGGCCTCCTGCTGCCCCTGAGCTCTCCTTTCTGAACTTGCGTCAAGCCTGTGTAGCCCGTGAAGCCTCTGCGCTGCTCCTGCTGGGCTCTTGGCTGAGCTACGTAGTTGTTGCCTCTGCGCTGCCTTGGTCTGCTGCTTCTCTGCCTTCGTTGCACTCTTGGCTTGGGATCATATTAAATACCAAGGATAAAAGATGTAATTTTTGGATTCGATTGGCTGTTTGGTAGACATTTATAAACATGTATAAATAACTTATTTCCAAGATCAACAATGCAAATTTATATTCCTTATTTCAGATCTGATTTTAGCTTCAACAAAGAGTGAGTTTCCAGCTACAACAACCCATGATTTTGTAGACTTTAATAGAGATCTACAGCTAGACAAATGACAAATATTTCAAAATATAACTTCTAGCCGAAAAGGGAGGATTAAAGGATGTATAAATCTGTTTTAGAGGTATGCTTGAGGAGCTTCAACATGCAGATTTATACCATCAATTCTAAGTCTTGTTCTAGATATGCAAAGTAGGATATAACTAGACATTCTAGGGAAGATCTGAAGAACGATAGACTGCTGTAATTTCCAGACCTGTAGAACAGAAACAAATTGGTTTTTTTTTCTTAAGTTAATATATATATATATATATATATATATATATATATATATATATATATTATGGTGGTTTTAAGGTGTTATCAATGTCTCACAAAGCATAATGCATATGGGGTTAAGAAAGTACTATTTGGAGGACATCTTAAAGGAGGAAGTAATGGTGATAAGACTATAAATCATAAGTTTAATCCAACCGTTTCCTTGCTGTCCTATTTAGCAAGTGAGAGATCACTAGTGAAGACAACCTCCAAGGCATTGGGTTTCATATTTATCGAGGACAATTTACTTATGCATGCAAACAAATGTAGAGGGGCATACATTCATGTAAGATATTCAGTGGCAAGTACAAATAAATAGGAATTGTATCACCTGACTTAAGCATCCCATAATCACAGTCAAAACAATTTCTTTAGCACAAGAGAAGACAGATGTATAGAAGAAATCTTATGCAAGAGAGCACGTTAATCAACCATCCTAAATGCACCAAAAGAGATAGAACAATAATTCCAAGAGTTCACTATTCATTCCTTCAACAACCATTACAAGTGGAGAAGCCTTGCTTTTATAATGTGCTTGGCTCAAACCTCCAACAATAAAATAATAATATATGAGAAAAAACCCTAGATCTAAGGAATGCTTAGACAAATAGTATCTCTCAACTAATTTGAGTAGAGATGGTCAATCATGCATAAAATAGCAATAGTATATGAGCTCACAAAAGTGGTGCATGTTCTCAAAATGTGGACCAAGGCTCCAGCCTCCAACGACGTCCTCAAATCAAGCAAGTGGACTATTTCAACGAGTCAAACAAGCAACATAATTCTCCATCTCATGGTGCACCCTCTTAGAATCCTGCAAAATAAAGGAATAATATAACCCAAAAGAAGTGCATCCTCCTAGGTCACAGCCTCATGCATAAAAGCAATCAGGAGGTTAAGGAGGGAACTCAACAATCAAAGATAAATTGGGAAAGTAGACATGATTTCCACACACCAAAATCATGTTGAATGATCTATTCATCAAACAATGCTACATATCTATATAACATCATATCAAACTGCTTTCTAACAAAAGAGAGAGAGGTTGAGAAGTTCTCTCAACCCTCCAATCACTCATCCTCAAGTTAGGAACAATCTTATTGGAGAAAATATTTCATCCAACAACCTCCAAGAAACACACAATGGATGCTCAAGTAGAAAATAACTCTACATGACAATGACCAATACAATAGCAAACCACAACATTCTAGTAAGATCAAGTATCACAAATTTATCTATAAGAAAAGTAGGAGTCAATAATTCCAACTCCAATAACAGTTATATTTTGACACTGTTTATGAGAAAGGAACGTTGCAGAGGAAATGGTGGGATGATATTTCTCACAGAATTCACTATTTTTATTATTGATTTGTTGAAAGATTGCATAATCCTTGGATGATATTTAAAAAAACTACAAAAATTATGTGATGATTATAACGCTTACAAACATTATCATGTCTTTGTGATAGCATTCTTGTAGAGCACAAAAGATCGTGTACCTATCTACATTCTGAAGCAGTCTGTCTTTCCCTTTGTAATCGTAATCAGAGTCAGTATGACGTCTCCACTGCTGTCTATTCCAGAATCTTCATTTATAATAACTTGACTTTATGTTACTCAATCATAAGAAGAAACGTTTAGCTCAGACCTCCATTTCACATGCATAAAAATCCGATGTAGAGTTTGTGATGTTTGTGATGCTTTATATTTTTTTCGCAATGTTAATGTACAAGAAAGGGTAAAGTTGTGTCCTTTCTTTCACAAAACATCATAATTACCTCATGCTGAATCTCTGCAAACAGTGAGATGCTCATGCATGTATGGTACGAAAATGTGTGGATTCAATCCACTTGGCATCTGCTGTGCAAAGCTGATTTTCATGTTGTAGCTCACTCCAAGATTCCATTCTTTGGTGTGACATCCCATGTGTTTAGACTATAAACTAATTTAATCCATATGAACTTTTGGTAAAGGAGGATCGGGCAAGACAGAAATTGTTCTAGTCAGAATCCTGAAGTAAATTTGAGGATTAAGAAATTAAATCGAAATAATCATATGCTTTCATTTCGTTTTCTTTTAAAACTAATTAAAATCAGATGTCTCTCATTTCAGATGGCCTTTGTTTCCATTGGAGCAACAATGGTGGGCAGCATTACATTCACCAAAAATGAAGGCGACTTTCTGAAGAAAGGAGATGAGGTATTTTCCTCCAAACCCTAAAAGTTATATCTCCCTGGCCAAATTATGTTTTCCTTGGTTATTAATAGTTTTTCTTCATTAACATTTTTTGGTCTTGTATAAGACTAAAGTGCATCCAAAGATGGTGTCTTACTAGTATCACTGACTCATTTGGAAACTAATGATGTGTCCTCCCTGCTCATACAGTTTGGCTACTTCTCATTTGGTGGAAGTACAGTTGTGTGTGTTTTTGAGAAGGTAAATTAGTACATATCTATTCGTTTACTCAAATTATGATTACAATCATTGTGTAGAAAGGATTTATAATTTATGACAGACCAAGATCCTAAGCCCAAATTTCCTATAATGGCATATATCTCTTGTCACATTTGTGCCAACGTAGTGATGATGGTCCATATAAATTGATCCATACACATGCCCACACACAGGATGCATATTTAGTAGCCTTGTTCTGTTTTCTGTAACATGTACTGAAGTCATTGCAACAAAGCTTACTAAAATGTTTGTGTTTTTGTAGGATGCAATAGAATTGGATGAAGACCTACTTGCAAACAGTGAAAGGGCTCTTGAGACCTTAGTTTCAGTAGGAATGACTCTTGGTGTCTCCAAGCACTTCGCAAAGGAGCAAGCAACAAATATTAGAAGGCCAAATCGCCAAGATAGTGTTATTGGATTAGACAGTGAGATTTCTGAAAAAGATGCTAGAGCAATTGAGAGTGCCAATGTCATAAGAGGACACATTGGTGTTCTTGATGAAGAAGAAGAAGAGGGTGGCCATGATATAGTTTGAGATATTGTATTATATACCTTTGAAATATAATACAATAATGCTTTACATTGCTTCTACCCCAGCCAAGTACCTGGCAATTTATTGTTTGAATCTCAAGCAAATGCGTAAAGTTGCCTGTCAATCCATGAGACAGATATAGGAAGCTACCACATTTGTTAGAGTTGGCAAGGAATTTTTAGTGTACTTGAAAGACCTGATGCATTATTGTACTTGTTGTTGCTGCCTTACACACACACCTAAGTTAGTGAGAAAAGCCCTTATGTCCACAAGGTGTGGTTGGTGGCAAAACTAGGAGATGGGGTTGTCACCTATTCCCAACTCTCTCCTAAGTAAGTTAAGGGAGTTGGTCCCTAATGAAAATTTAGATGAAAAATGGTGTGAGGTTTCTAGGAGATACTAATGTCAAATAGATTACTTCAAGATTATGAGATCAACAAGTATGATAAGCGATACAAGATATGAAATGAAAGGTGTTCTCAATAATCAGCTACACATAATAAAAGATAAGCATGTAAACCAATGTCTTCAATATTGCTTCAAAATAATAAACTCTTGCTCAAAAAAAATATATTTCAAAATGAAACACCAAGTAATCCTGCAAAATTAAATGTTAGGCCAAGATGAGCATATAAACATCAATTGCAACTATAAAGGCGATAATACTTGAAAGTAAGTGTTCAAATGACAAAATAGTGACATCAATTACTCATGAGCTAAATGATCATCAAATCAACAAATATATGAAATAACTTGAAATAGAGTTGCACCGATGAGATATTCCAAGTACAAGAAAGCTAATTGTTGCAAAAGTAAAAGATCCAAATACTTGCAATATAAAAAAATGCTTCTTGAGAAAAATGATGATATTTGCAATATGACTCAAATAAATTCAAGATAACATATATAGGAGAATTGCATTTGCAAGTAAAGTAAAGTTGTGAAGTAGAAATGCTCTTGGTTTATTTTATTACTTGTATAATAAACAAAGTTTCAATTGAACTTGGATCCCCATACCTCATCCTTGCCCGAAAATCCATAGCTCACAATGAAGAGTCAATAGGGGTAGAGGGTCCCTAAAGTCTATACAACCAACTTATGTTGGAGGTTAATTTTGGAAATGCCAATTAATAATAAAATGTGACTAAGTGAGATGCTTTAGTAAATGTTGTTTCTTCCAAAATTAAGTATTGGTGCTTGAGTATAATGGGCAATGCTTAAGTAAAAATATCAATATCTTCAAATGGAAATGAAAGTGAAACTTCGCAAGTCCACAATTGCTTTGCAACAAATAGAGTCAATGTCAATAATAACCAAGATGTCACATAAATTTAATTGACAATGATAAAGCAAAGTGCTCAAAAGACTTGTGAAACCAATATCGTTAAATTGAACCAGTTTAAGCTTGTCAATTGTGTAAAATACTCGTTTGCTTTAAAAAAAAGGATATTGCATGTGTTGTAAAAGAAGTTCAATGAATTTATTCAAGAAGTTGAAATAAACAAATGTCAAATGTGATAAAATGAAAATGAATGTGAGAAATATGTTAGAAATAATCATGCATGAGTGAAATTAAATTAACAAATGAGAACTATAGTAACCAAACTAAGATGATTAGTTCACCCATAAGAAAATATCCTTCCTCCAAATGGGGAGAAGGGATACCATGGGAAAAATCTCAAACTCCCTCACAAGAAAATTTAGCGTTTTTATTTAGTGAATATTTATAATGAAAAGAGACTTGTATAGGGACTTTGAAAATAAATGAAATCTTTACAAAATTTGTGTTTGTGGTGCACTAGACTTGTTCCTTAGGTGCCCAAAGTAATTGGAAAATGAATGGCATAAAGAAAAGGTCTCTAAAGTCCGCAAACTTGGAGAAATGTTTACATGTAAAAATCAGATTATGAAACTCGCAAAATATTCCCAATGTGTGGATTGTTTTGGTATTCACAAATCATCAACTTTACAATCACAATGTATGCAAGAGGAGAGATGCTAAGCATCTTCTAGCTCTCAACCCTTGAGGAACAATTAGAAACCCTCACAATAACCCATGACCTCCCTTGAAAACTAGTCTTGATGTGAGAGCTCGAGGTCATGCACACAACTTGTTAAAAGTTTCAAACAATGAATCTTGCATGTTGCCACAAGAACAAGAGAGGGTTGTAAAACAAACCAAGTGTTAGCTATGAAATTAATCAAGAAAATGACAAATGTATATGTACAATAGTCTACGAAGGCTAAGCTAAAGAGTATGAGTAAACTCTCCATTATGTTTAGTCATAATTTGGCTCTAAAATAACAATATTATAGCAAATGAAGCACAATATTTTTTGAAATAAATATTAAATGTATTATGCTTGAGATATGAGCCCAAAGCCCAAAAGAGATCTCTACAAGACAAATTCGAAAGATGAGGCTTTGGAAATTGACAAATCTTGGTTCTTCTTAAGTATTTCAAGAGTGGGTTGGTTTCTTTGAGAACTCCCCCTCACGCTTGAAGCTTGATCCAAAGAAAGGTTTTGGACACAACTTCACATAGACAATTTAGATCCATATGGGTTTAATCACATGCAATGATGAAAAACTTTTAGAGATATATTGGACATCAGCTAAAGCATTCTCTATCTAGAGCAAGTAAATAATCCTTATGGTAATGTAAAATAACCATGCACCGGCACAACTTGAAAATCATAATGGAAATAATAACATAATGAAATAAGTAGAACGACAAGAGCAAGAATTTCAAAATTTTACCATACACAAGAAGAAGAACACCTCAAATGTAACCCCAAAGTCTTTTATATTAATTTGTAAAAGAGTGTACAATCCAGCAAAGTATCAGCAAGCCCAGTAGCTCGTATCAAGATTACATAGTGAGAGCCCATAACTCTATTATATAGAAGTTTGGGAGCCAATCCCAAGGAAAATGGTGACAATCCAATGCTCCTTTCAAATTCGAATTTCCCAAGTGGCAGTTGGATTTCTTCCTTAGAGGCCCACACAATCATTGAGGTGGAGAGGACATGTGTATGTGAGAGTGGAGTGGTAGGAGACCACTCTCCACTCATATCTTATGGAACTCCAAGTCAAAGCCCACCAATGGGTGAGTCGCCTCCTTATCTTGACTTATCCTCCTAAAAAATGTGATTTTCTTTTATGAAACTTGTGGCCTCCTCAAGGAAATTCAATTGCCCTTTTTTGTCCCATGTTTCTCCTTGATTCTCGATCCACATCACTTTATAACTTGGCTTCAATTCCATGATGATTTTCCACCTCATTTCCATGTCATTTAGCACATATCGATATTTATTTTCTCCAACTTATTTAATTATTGGGTTAATTTATTGCCACATTTTTCACAAAATTTAGGAAAAATGGGTTTTCAGTGTCTAGAACTTATTTTTTACCACTGAAAGTGTCACAATAGAAAATTGAGGGTGAGAGGTGTAATTTTGAGTACACATACCCCATACAACTTCTCTAGACATCGCTTATTACATCTTACCTTCATATTTTATTCAAATTTCCGCCCTGCAAGAAAAAAAAAAAAAAAAAATGATCCCTAGACCTAGTCAAATTCCACAAAAAATTTATGATTCATCTAGTATGGTATTATAAAATGACTCTATACACTAAGACTCATCTAAGGCCTTACATCAAGTTGCACGTCGGCTTTGGGGTTATGCTTGGAGGAAAAAATTCAATTAATTATTAAGTCCACTGTCAGTAGCTAATAATTAACAAGTGAAAAAAAACTCCCAGAGTAAATTCACTTGATGACAAGATTCCAAGTTACTTAGGCTTGTTACATGAATCAACTCATCATACTAGCATCACTTTACATCATCATCATATGACTTGTGGAATCTGAGTACAACAGAAGAAGATGAAAAGAAGAAATAGAGTTGAAAAACTCTGATGGTATATGAAGCCTCTAATACATCCTTGGGCATGGCGTCTCAAAATTCTTCGGGTACACTTCAGTGGTCAACAATACTCAATTTATATTTTAATTGTTTTATAAAGTTGCACTAATAAGTTTCTTTCCTCCTTTTAAACAACCATGTAATCCCAAGCAATGTAATGCAAAAGATATACAAAACTTGTGGTTCTTTCGGGAGTTGCCATAAAAAAATAAAGCTTCCCTTTATGTCTACCATGTAGGCATTTAGCACTTAATAATTAACCAAGTGAAAAAAAAACTCCTAGAGTAAACTCACTTGATGACAAGGTCCCAAGTTACTTAGGCATGTTACATGACTCAACTTATCATGTTAACATCACTTTACATCATCCTCGTATGACTTGTGAAATTTAAGTACAACAAAAGAAGACGAGAATACGAAATAGAGTTGAAAAAATCTGATGATATAGTGAACTTTGATGTTGCATGAAACTTCTGATACATCCTTGGTCATGGAGTCTCAAAAATATTTGGGTACACTTCAGTGGTCAACAATATTCAATTTATATTCTTATTTGGCTTATAAAACTACACTAATAATTTGTTTTCCTCCAATTAAAGAACCATGAAATCTCAAGCAATGTAATACAAAAGATATACAAAACTTGTGGTTCTTTTGGGAGTTAGCATAAAAAAATGAAGCTTCCCTTTATGTCTACCGTGTAGGCATTTAGCTACATATATTTTATAGATGCCACCACACCCCACCTCTTATTTCTGCACTGGAAGTGCTGGAACACATTTCAAAACATCTTGAAACATTTCAAGGGTATTTCCTAATTTGAAAATGCAGACCTATGTTTCTTAGACATTTCAACTTGAGTAGTGTTTGTTTCATGCCAACAAAAGCTTTTAATAAGTGTGGGAGCCACAACAAGCACACAAATGCCCAGTCAATGAAATAATAACCAAGTAATTCTAAAACCATTTCTAAAACACACTACATTTATAGATTATTTAATCAAATTGACATGAGAATGTCCTTTTAAAAATAAAAAATAAAAAACCTTTTTTTTTCTTTAAATATTTTTTTTTTTGTGATGGATGATTTTTGGTCAGCATGAGCACAAGGATAGACTTCTAAAAGAAATACTTTGGGGGTCTCACATTTCCATGACATGTCCATTTCAAAAATTCAGATATGTTTCCAAGTTTCATCCAACTTAGCAATACATGATAAATTCAAAATATGAAAATAAACAACCAAGAGAAACAATGTGTGTACATATAACACTCAATGGTTAAACCACCATCAAGGAATGGTAGAGTGATCATGGTGTACAACCTGCAACATCTATATTGTCCCAGCTAACCTCCATCTCTTTGTAAGTTGTAGACACTATGATGTAAATATTTTTACCTCTCATTCCTAAGTGTAAACACTATAATGTGAAAATAGTTCACCGTCCTATAAATTTATCCATATTGGGAAGTTTATGAGTTTAAATATTATCTTTGGTTGATACAACACTTTCTAAGATCCGTGAATGGGTTCTTAGTTTACATTCTATAAACTTAACCATATCAATAGGTTTGTGAGTTCTAATATATCTTTGTTTAATACAACCATTTTAAGTTTGGAGAATGGGTTCATAGTTTTCATTCTATAAATGTAGCTATATTAAGATTTTTATGAGTTCCATTACTATCTTTGGTTAATACATCCCTTTCTCTAATTTGAGGTTTCAAAGTAAATATGGAATTGAATTTATACATGGAATGAGAAATAATGATGCATGTGATAGGGGCAAGATGTATAATTTAGCAACCGTAGATATATTGGTCACAAAGATTTATGCTTATATTTTGATTTTTGGTTATGGCGAACAAATTTTACTTGTTAAAGATGGTATTATGTATTAGTCTAGTGTAATCTTGAGTTGTATCCATTTAAGGGCCACCTTATGGTCTCATGAAGTTGTAACTCTTTAATGGTTGACTTTTGGTTGCATTGAGTTGTTAGTGAGTGACCCTAATGGCCTCACATATAAGTTTAGGGATAAGATCTATCTACTCTTAACACTTATAAATAAATATTTCTCACCCAATTTGTATACTCATGTATCAGGCATTCTTTCATCAATTATTTATTTCATATTTGAATAACAAGGTTACTATTCTAAATCTTGTCTCTTAGGTTTCCTTGGGGAGTTTGTTATCATTCCTTTGCATCGATCATCATATCTCAACATGGTATCAGAGTGGATGGATTAAACTACCTAGCCCTAGACATGGATGCTTCACATCATTTATGGAAATCTATTTTTACTACGCCACATGGAAGAGGATTTTGAATTGTTATAATTTCATGGAATCTAAATCCCAAAGAGGATTCTTCCATTAAAGAGCTTGGTGTAACATTATTTACAAACAATTTTTATTGAATGGTGTTGTCATTGATGCCAACAATGGTCTTTGAATTCTCTTAATATTAGTCTAATTTGCAATAATTGGAAGCTCCAAATGATAATAAGCCCTAGAATCCCCACACTTGTTGAAGCTTTTGAGGATAAAGATTAGTGAAGTTACTATGGAGACCTTCATCACTTGATGCTTCGTGTCATGTTGATTCCATCGATATATGGCATGTCTTGTAACTCCTCATGTTTGAGGAGATACGGTTAATAAATGATTAGTGCCCCCTTCATATGGTCAAAGTCCCCAAATGCTAAGCTGATGTGACAGCGCATCATTGGCTAAGACCAAGGAGGAATTTCATTAAAGAATTAAAATAAATATTTTTTGATTAAATCAATTAATTTGGTCCTATTGTTTTGTTGGTTCCAAGTCATAAATTCAAATTCATTGGCTCCCTTCAAATGCAAGTCGGCCTCAAATTAATGGTGGGCTTTTCGATTCCAACAAATTTCAATTTCAATTTTAAATCTCCCTCCAAAAGGCAAGTCAACCTCCCTCCCAAATTAGGGCGCTTGAATTGTATAAATAAAGGCTATTGTAGCCTTCCAAAGACAACTTAAGTGTTTATCTTGTTTATTCTTATGTTATTATCTCAGAGATCACTTTCATCCTTGTGAAGCGAAGGATCTTTTGGGTGGCTGGAATTCTTCAGTAGTGATCAACACCTATTTTGTTTCCTTTTAGCAAGGGATATTCGTTCAGGGATATTCTCTTTGTAAAGGGTTTCATTTTCTTTTCTTTTTATGATTAAGGGCTTCACTATCACCTTCCAAACTTCGCATGTCCCGAGGCTTACAATTTAGATTTTTGTGGCAACTTCGTTGAGAAATTTGAAACAGTTCTATGTATAATTTCACACCTATCCTAGGTTTTTTGGGGCAGAAACTTTGGCCCTATTCTAGCCTTGTTTCAACCCCTGTTTTGGCATATGGCATAAACCTTAAACCTATGCTAAGTCGGCCCTCCAAGGGCACTACTTATGCACTATTATGTTGTAAAAATATGACTCATTTTCTCCATGTGAAAAGCGAGTTGATTTGAGGCACTTGTATGTGGAAGAGAAAAAAATCTAAGGCTCAAGTCTCAATGAAAGAGAAAGAAATATAAGACACATTAATCTATGACAAAAGCTAAAGTGTGAGGCTAAAGTAGGGGTCGAAAATTGGCCTTCTTGGAGACCTATAGCAGACTTATTCGTAGACGTTTTTGAGTCATCAATCCTCCTGTCACAAGCATCCAAAGGGCATTGTTGTGTGTGCCAATTCAACCCTCCATTACTTTGGGCATTTCTTGCGCACATAATCAACATATTGAATGTCACCATCAATTCACATATCATCCCTCAATCTAAAGAAAGCACAAAAATATAATTTAAGACAGTGGAATAGAACCTAGTGACCCAAATTCTTGAAAAAAAATGTAGTATGATTAGTTGAAGACTTTCCAAATTATGAAGACAAGTTCGAAGTATGGTCGAGGATTTACATAATTTTTTTAGGGTACAATCATGGTGCATTGACAGTTGAACAAAAGGGTTGTATAGTAGCACTTGTGACTTCTTCAGGGGCCAGTTTAAAGGATGTTTTATTAATCATTTGTGACATCAGCAAAGATCAATACACTTGTGTATTTACATCAACCATCAAAACAATAGTGTAGGGTTTTCATCTTTTGTAGTGATTAGTATATGTGGCATTACATCAAAGCTAACATCTTATGGCATATACTTGAAAAGAACATCTTCAGTGAGATTTTATGCTTTAACACGTCAAGGTATGATATTAAGGTTTAGTACATAGAGCAGTTTTCTGATTTAGAAATTGAAACAAATAGGTTCATCATTGCATCATCTGAAGCATGCACCATAAGGAAGGGGTTGCTGGTGTTCCACAATTTGACATACAAACATTGCTTCATCACTTATTACCAATTGTATCTTTGTTGTCATTTAAATATGTCATTGATATGTTTATTCCTGAGCAAGAAGTGACTCTTCATGGTTTGATGGGACAAAGGACAAAGATCAGGGTTTGAAGTTATTAATAAATTGAGCATGTAGCTAATCACAGTAACCTTGTAGGGTGATTGTGGTGTTAACAATTTACTTAGATTTTTTTGGAACTAAGGGCTTGCTATAGTTGTAACCCTAGAGATGACCTCTTGCTGAGAAGAGGTTTGTGCCTAGGACATTTTTACAAAAGGATAAAAACTTTGCTTAGTGTCCCATACGTAATTACTTAGAGATATTTTATATAGGATTAATGTAAGGGGAGATTCTTGAAGAAAATACACCTTTCTAGATTGCCACACTATTTAAGAAAATGATATTGGGATAGTAGTGAGATGACAAAATGAAAAAATGGAAGATTCAGAATAGAAGGTTGCAGTATTAGAATCTTCTATTATAAATCTTAGCAGAAAACATGAAAGACAGAGAAAATGAAAATATGAAAATATGGAACGTAGTTTATGGTTATTTAAATCAAGAATCTACATGTATTGTGAGCTTTTTCAAGAAAAGTAAATTTGTCTTAATGGAAATAACCAACATCTTCTTTACACATTTCCAAGACAAGAAAGACAAATAATGACTTGCAGTAGTGAAGAAACACCTATCATATTTAGAAGGAAGTTGGAATCATCCCGAAACTTTATTAAATATCCAAGAAAATGTTGATACATTACACAATTATTTCTCTCCAAGATAAAAATTTGGAATGCCAATGTTTGTCTTTTTAAAAAAACATTAAATTGAGGACAATTACCAAAATTGTTAACTGTCAAGAACGAACTTCAACTACTTTCAAAACTACTCTAGACTTTACTCATTCCTTATGAGGACTCGAAATCTAAACTTAGAAATCAAAGTTCTTTGACTTGAAATTAAAAAATAAAATATCTTTTCCAAAAATAAACTATATGCTTGGTCTTCATTCAATCACTTGGGATCCTTGTGCAGGCTCGCTTGAGGAAGCTCCATGTTCCACTACTTTTCTTGGTGATACTAGATCTTGACATTTATTCCACATTGCCAAGTTAGAATTTTGACACTTGATCCATCTGTCATAGACCATATTGAAATTTTTTATCTTTTTTTAGGTTAGCTTTTCAGTGAAGAGATTCTAAACTAACCATAATAATTCAAAGTCTCTCTACAAGTGATTCACAATTGTTGACCCTGTAAAAAAAAAAAAAAAAAAAAAAATCATGGGAAGCATTGATTTTATTTTTTGCTTCCACTAATAATTTTTCATATGCCTCCCATGGAAGAAGATTTCCTTGATGATCCCAACATGAGGGTAACCCTGCTCGAACTCTTTTGTCAAAGTTTGAATTAAAGGCCAACATTGATTCCTTAATCTCTCCCAGTTTGGTTTCTGCATTTTTCCTGTAGATATTCTTTTGCACCATCTTATTTATTACTAAAAAAATGGATGTTTTGTCTTCAATATCCATTTCCCTTAGCTCTAGAGAAGACATGACATTCAGAAAATCAATCATCCTTTTTTCCAGCTATGCACTTTGTTGTGACTTGTCTTTATTAGAACAAATAATCATTTCTAGATAGCTTACCATTGGTTTCTTTTCTACTATGACCAACATATGATCCCAAATTTCCTTTACATATTGTATGATATCATTCCAAATAATTTCTCTTTCTTATATGAGAGACATATTGCCCTTCCATTTTATTTTAATTCCTTAATTTCATCACAGGTTGTTAGATGATTTTTATGATACTGAGATGCATTTTATTTAGCCATGTCAACCGTCTCTCCTTATGATTCAATTTCTCTTTAGTATCATCCAAATTCTTTTTTATATTGCTTATCTCATCCTCTTAGATCTTCAACTCAGTCATCACCCTAGTGAGCTTATCAGTAGGGTCCTCAGAGTTTGGTTACACTACAATTGTGAAAACATTTGCATCTATCTTTTGTTGTAGTCTTGCATTGAGTTGTTTCATAGTTGCCGCTTCCTTATTTCTTTCTAGTAGTTCATGGGTTATAAGTTCTTTTTCCTTTTCAATTTGAGCTACTTCTGGAGCCAAGACATGCTCAGTAGCAAGAACTTCAACTTTCTTCTTAACAATTAAATCTCAGATTTTGCTCCTTGTAAAAGTTTTTGGACAATTGCTTTGTCTTCAGGATTCACCCCAATCTTGATGATTAACTTCTTTAATTCTTCATTTTGAGTGTGCAGAGTTCGTGAGTTAGCCTTTTCTAACTAAACCAATTACTTTCCCCAACAAGGCATGTGCCTTATTTGCTGCTAATGAAATCTTGCTTAAGTCATTGTAAATCAATTCTCCAGTCTTCCTATGCAAATTTATTTTATCAGGTAATGAAATATATTTTCCATTCACAATCAAATTTATATTTTTGAATCCGGCTACAGAATAAAATTTCAATATAGAAGGATGTGTAAAGGAAAACTTCAATTGATCCCTCTCGAGGTCCATGGTTGACAACAATCTAGTTTGGTATTCAGGAATTCACTGAGCTTCAAACTTAGTGACAACATTGTCTCTGATCTTTTTGTTTCTTTCCTCAATCTTCTCATAAGAGTATTTCAAAGCAGTAAGAGAATTTTCTCAGCTTCTTCAGGAATAGGAGAGGAAAGTGCACATTTTATCTCTCCAAGTTGCAATTAAAAACCAGCTTCAAAAGAAGGCCTTTCCATCGAAGGCTCAAGTTTTGTTTCTCCTCTATGTAGGCTTAGCATCTTCAAACTTTGAGAATTTTCAGCATGCAATCAACAACATCTTCTACTCCTCTTTTTAATCCCTTCTCAATAGGGACAGGAGTTTCAAACTCCATTCCTTTCTGTGATTGAGATAAGCCACCATTTGCAAGTCTTTCAATTTCAGGCCTTGATTCATGAATCTAGGGTGCATAAGAGTTTTATATGCTTCTCTTTGAAATAATATGGTAAGGATCATAAGACCACTTTTCCGCTGGTTGAAAATGCATCTCTGGGAACATTTTTTCTAACTATTCTTCTGCCTGCCTATTGTTGACAATAAATGGCCCAACAATCCTAGGAAATTTAAACAAGTATCCCTTTTTTGCAGGTACAAAATGTACTTGATCCACATCTAGACTTTGCCTAATAAATTCTAGTGCAAACAGCCTCATGGGCACAAAATATAGAAGTATGTAAGGGTAAAGTTCCACTCCATACAATCTGATATTTGTGTAGTCTCCAAATGCAAACCAATCTCCAACTTTCAAATCTTTACTCAACTATAAGAATGATTGAGCTTTGGTAAATATATTGGTTGGAACAGAATTATTAATGATGGTGTAGACTATTGACATGGAAGAGGAAATAAAATAAGGAAAACCTTGATAACTGGAGTGGCTTATTACAACATCAATCTAATTGACCACTGACCGTTTCTTTTTATTGGGATCCATAATGTTTAAGCCCAGGTGCATAAATTTATCCATATGAACATATAAGAATAGGTAAAATAACAATGAGGGGAATCTAAAGCTTCTTGTATACTAAAATTTAACAATTGAGTATTGACAGAGACCTCCCAAAATGCTAGTATGTCTAGAATTACATTAGGCTGCATTACTAAGTGAAACATTGCTATAGTTGCGCAATCAACAACAGAGGTGTCGTCTTTTCCCAAAACCCTCATAATTATCTGTAAAATTGGTCTGACTCCATCAACAAAGGTGACTATAGGGAACATGGTTGACTCTAGAGACAAAGTCTCACCTAGTAGCATAATGTAGGAAGATAATTTAACACAACCTTCTGCAGATAAATTTTGAAAAGTGACTATGAGGGTTTCTTCAGAAAAAGAAGTGTGTTGGTTGGACTAGGGAAAATCCAAGGCTTGTTGAATTAATAATGAAGAGACCTAAAAAAAATTTTCTCCTAATGAATTCATCACATAACATATGTGATGATATAGGGATGAAGTTATCCAAGTAATGAATTCGGGAAAAGGATATGTTTGGGGGACGATTGCAACAAAAAAACCGGATTTAAAAACCCTAGAAAAATCCTTTGACTCTAATTGACCGACCAAAAATTTTTGACGAAGTTCCATTAAATTTATTGGGAATATGGGGTCAAAAATATCTCTTTCCATTTCCATGAGAGGGATATGAGTTGCAGAGCCCACCAGGGAAGTTTTCTTCGACATTGTGAAAAACTAGACAAGGTTGTGTGCTTGAATAAATACCTGAAGAACAATGGCTGATGTTGGATATGAGCTGGTGAGTTGGGAGGTCCAGGTGTACGTCAGTGAACGGAAGAGAAATTAGCATTAGAAATTAATCAAGCGAAGAATATGAGGTTTTATAGGATAAAAGATGGGAAACAGACTAAATGAATAAGGACAAAAACGTATGTAAGGATGATGTATGTCGATGTGGAAGTGACATGGAGTGCTGAGGTGGAAGGTGATGTGGAAGCATGGATGTGGTAGCAGGGCAGAGGAGTAATGCAGGCATGATGTGGAAGGATGTATGCCATGCTCGCTTGTCGTAGACCGCAACGAAAACCATTACAACTCGCGAGGGCACCTGCGGTGGTAAATGGTTTCACCCGAGAGTGATGTCGGGTGTGATCCCAATCGTTGATCTCCCGACAACAGTTTCCTACCAGACCGCTTACAAAGGCACCTCCTAGCATAACGATCAAGTATGTTGTGGCGTCAGGTACTCCCTACGCGTGGGTCGTGATGCTACTAACGACATCGTGCTTGGGAAGTTCGCCCTCTTTAACATTAGCTCATTCACCATAGGAAGATGGCCCACCAAATTCTAATATTAACATAACTTCATAAAGTGGTCATGTTCTATCTTGAACGAAAATTAGTTTCTTTTCTTATTTCTTTAATAAAATTGCACAAAACATTCCCAATGACCTTTTTCCATTTCTTTGCATTTTTTTTTTGTTTTTTTTTTTTGGAATATATAATTTTTTGTTTTTTTTTTTGAAACAGAAAAAAACCAAGAGCTGCAGATTAGTGCATTCACCTCATGCATGGATTCATATTGTAGCTTAATACATTGCAACGAAAATCACAATGGATACTTACAGTGATTGCAATGGTATTTACAATGAGAAAATTAAATGTTGTTCAGTGTTGGAAGTAATGTTTCAGAAACTTGCCATTGACAGACAGTTGTATTAGTTCTCCATCAATATTTTTCAAAATAAATGTGTTATTTCCCCTTACTCCTTCCACCTTAAAGGGAACAAACCATAAAGGATCAAACTTACCATGCTTTCCCTTGTCCTCCCTTCTGACATCCCACCTTAGGACAAGGTCTCCAAGCCGAAAGATTATGTCCTTGGATTTCCTGTCAAAAATAGTTTTCATCTTCTCTTGATAACTAATCAGATTTTTAGTTACTTGTTGTTTGTTCTGTTTTAATTCTACTAGTTGGCTTAGCCTTCATATCAATGCATTTGGTTCTTCTTCAGCATCCTAAATCAAAGCAACTGATGGTTTGGCTAACTGACTAGGAAAAATAGTTTCCATTCCATATGCCAGTTCAAAAGGTGACTTACCAATAGACCCTTTTGTGGTTACTCAGTTTTCCATAGGGAAAAATAAAGTTGAGAGTCCAAATTCTTTTTATTTTCTGCATTTTTTTTCTTCAATTTATAACCAAAGATTTATTTAAATATTTTCCAACCCATGTCCTTGAGGATAATAGGTGGTAGAATGATTAAGGATTACATTATATTTCTGGAAAAAATTGATTAATTTTGCAGATTTAAATACCTGAGCATTATCTGTGACTAATTTTTTAGGGCAACCAAATCTTGCAAATATGATTTCTTCCAGGAACTTGATCACCATTGAATTTGTTGCAATTCTAGTTGGAACAACTTAAACCTATTTGATAAAATAATCAATGGCTGTTAGAATCCACTCATGCTATCCACTCGAAGGTGGATTGATTTCCCCTATGAAATCCAACCCCCACTTCTTGAACGGTTCTTCTACAAATACAATAATTAATGGAAATGGTGCCAACTTATTCTTTTGAACAAAAAATTGACATTTTCTGCAGCATCTAACCAGCCTAACAACATCAGAAAACAAAGTTGGCCAGTAAAAACCATCTTTCAAGATCTTGTGTGCCGTAACTTTCCAACTGTAATGGCCCCCACAAGCACGCCCATGATATTCATTGAAAATCTCAATCGTTTACCCCTTTGTTAAACATAACAACAAAACACAGACATGATCTTTCCAATATAATTAAGCATTGACCACATACTTCTTTTCTTTCATCCTCAAATATTTATACTTTTCTCTTTCTAAATTTGATGGACAGTTAAGAAATAATAGACAATGAACAATATTCTTATACCAATCCAACCAGAAATATTTATAAGCAATTTTTTTTCTTGTTCGTTTTTCTTACCTCCTTCACCAACAATGTTTGATTCAGGAATTACAACTGGAAAACTAATCCCCATTGCCTAATAATTTTCTTCTGTTAGGATTTTAGCTAATACCTACCCTTTTATCAATTTTATTGGCTTAATATACATTTCATACTCTTGAATCTTAGTTATCCATTTTCCCCTTCTTCACTTAATGTCCCTTTGTGTCAGAATTTCTTTGACAACTGAATTTTGTACATATGCAATAATTTGGGGTTGTAAAATGTATTTTTGAATGCTTTCAAGCCTTTGACCAGAACATGAACTTGTTTCTCCACAATATTATATTTCAATTCAACATCCCTTAACACTTGGCTGAAAAATGCAACTAGATGCTCCTTATTATCTTCATTCTTTTGCAAAAGTGCGGTTGCAATGGTAGAAGGTGAGGCAAAAGAGAAAAATTGAAAATATTTTTTATACTTGGGACTTACCAAAACGAGGGAGCCTCTCCAAAATCCTTCTTAATCCTTTCAAAAGACTCTATGGCTACTGGATTGCATGTTACCTCTGCATCTTTCTTCAACATGTTAGTGATTTCTTTTACAATTTCTTCACAATTTGGAATAAACCTCCTAAGAAAATTTATTCTTCCTAGAAAAAATTGAATCTCCTTCTTATTCTTGGGCGGAGTTATATTACTCATTGCTTCCACTCGTTTGGGCCAATCCTGACTCTCTCCTTTGATACAATATCCCCCGATAATTTCCCTTCCCTTAGAGAATAATGGGACTTTTTTGGATTTAGATATAATCCTTATTTCCTGCATTTTTCAAAATTTTTCTATAGGTGTTTCAAGTGTTCATCATTAGATTTGGAAAAAAATGTGATATCATCAAAATATATGACCAAATTTTTTTCTTTTTCTCCCACAAAGGTTATATCCATAGCCTCTGAAAGGTAGCCCCAACATTCTTTAAACCAAATGACATCTTTACATACATAAAAGTTCCCATGGTGTTGTGAAAGTTGTTTTGTTTTGATCATCTGGATGTATTGTTATTTGGTTGTATCCAGAAAATCCATCAATCATAGACAACCTTGAAGATCATGTAACTTTCCGCAAAACATAATCCATTTTTGGAATAGGGTAATTATCCTTTAATGATGCTCTATTTAAGTGTTAAAGTCAATACATAGTCAGATATCTTCGTTCTTCTTTCTTACATGCATAAATTTTCCACCCAATATGAATATCTTAATGGTAGAATTATATTTTCCTGAAGTAACTTTCTCACTTCCTTTTCAATTAAGGGCATCAATAAAGGATTTGTCTTAATTTCTACTTATATGGTTTGACCCCTAGTTTAAGAGGGATATTTTGTTGTATAATTTATTTATTATAAGGTCTTCATAAGACCATGGAAATACATCATAATAGTTTTTAAATAAATATACATACATGTGTTTATTGTCTTTCGAAATACCCTTTCGAGTTTCACAAGATTAAGTTTTTGTTCAGTTCCAATATTACATTCTTCAACATCATTTTCTCAGCTTTGCTTGCTAACATTCAATGGAACATCGTTTGCATCGAACAGTCTCTCCAAAGGTACCATACCTTTAGGAATTACATTACCTTTCAATTGTACAATCTTGTGGTTTGCAATAGAGTCTCTCCAAGGTAACTCATCTTCAACCTCTCCCTCTTCAGCATTTTCAGCTTCCTCTTCTTATTCAATTTTTGAGTTAGAAAACTCCCCTACAACTTCCTAAAATATTTTGATTTTTTCTTCATCTTCAAATACATTCCAATACTTGACATTGTCAGGCATAGAGAAACACTGCTTCGAAATTCCACTTCATATCTCAACTTTAGATTTTGTGGGGGTTTAAAGTTTTTGGATGCCACTGCAAGTGAATCCGATAATTTTCTACCTTCTCTTGGTAGAAACTAATGTTGAATTTTTAAAATAATTTTTCCGCTATATCCCAAACTTCATTTTGATAAGATCTAAGCCTTGGGTGTTTTGTCTGACACTGCCCTATTATTTGTTTTACCATCAATTATGAGTCTCCAAAAACATAAATACATTCAATCTTCATGTTCTTGGAAACTTGCAAACCAAGAATTAGAGCTTCATATTTTGTTATATTATTAGCAGAATCAAGCTCCAATTTATAGGAAAGGGGAATAATTTAACCTTTTGGGGAAATTAGAAGAACCTCTGCACCATTTCCCTCCTTGGAGTAAGCTCCATCAAAATATAATTTCTGAATTCCATTTTGTATTGCTTTTGTTTTCTGAATTTTTGTAGGAACTTGCACCTATGTATCCTCATAAATATCTTCATGCATTTCCAACATAAAAGAAGAAAAATATTTATCCTGACTTTAAATTGGAGAATAGATGGAAATCCCCTCCTTGGTGATTGTTTTGACAAATCTTGACTCCCTATACAACCTTCTTTCCTCGCTACAAAAAACTAGAATTATAGCATAAGTGAAATCCAATTTCAATACTCCTCTCAACTTCGCTCCTCAAGATCTATAAAGCAACATTCCAAATCTAGTTGGGATCTCTGCAAATACTATGTTTGTCACAATACTTATGGCTGGAATTAGATCCAGAGAAACCATAATATCTTTGATGGTACCAATACATTTTACTCTTTTAGAGTCAAATGAATAGAGATCCTTATAAGGTTTTGTGATTTGGAGATTGAGTTGCCTCATCAAAAAGAGGGGTTATTAAGTTGTGAGAAGCTCAAGCATGTAGTTATGAAGCATAAGATCATGTACTAAAATAGAAATGTAAAAGGGGGGAGAAGTTGAATCATGTTCCTCCATATGAGGATCAAACATAACCGCTGGCCTTTCCTCTTGTAAATTAACAATGTTTGATGAAACATTTTCTTGAGACGGATTAATAAAATTTCAAATATGCTTTCTATAAGCAAACAAATTTACCAACTCATCTAATGGGATTTGGATCTTTAATTTCTCCAACTCCTTTTGAATATTAAAAGGATGTATCTCTTCTCTTGCTTATTCTTGATCCTCTTATGTTGATTTAACCTTCTGAACTCTTTGTTGACTCACCACAGCTTGTTGAACTTGCCTCTCCTGATTCACTTTTATTTGCTGACTCTTACAAGTTTCCCCATGTTGGATTGGAATTGTTATAAGAGGTTTTTTTTCCCTATCATGAGCTTTCTAGATAGGATGTTGGACTGGCTATTTGGATTGCTCCTCAACTCGGTCTTGAGTCCTAGATCTCTTCCTTGATCTAAGGTCATATTTTTTATGTATTTCATCCTGCATCATATCTGCAAATATTTTACAACATTCATTAATTTCCTCCTCACCCAGTGAAATTTGTGAATCGTAATCCAAATTTTCATCATATATTTCCTCACTTTCTTCCTTTGACATAGTGGAGTACTGATTTTCCTGAAATTTAAGAGTTTCCTTCATCATTTCTTTAGGCTCTTCCTCAAGATACAAGGGAGGTTGCACCTGATTTTGGTCCTTCCTTTCCCTCTTCATAATTTTCAACGGCGGTCTCATGAATTGAGGATTTAAATTTGTATTATGCCCCTACTGGATTGTATGTTTGGATTTTTGTTTTCCAACTCCATCTTCACTAATTTATTAGACAAGTATCTAATGAATTTTGTCATCTCATCCAAATTTTGTTCATGTGAGTCCTTATGTTGATTTGAAGGCCCTACTTCTTCCTTTCTGTATGTTCATGTTTTTATTTTTTTTCCCAGCTTCATATAGATTGGCTTCAATTTCAAAAGCATCGGTTTGAATCTGATCTAGGGTGGGGGACCTTCTTTCTCTCAATGTTAAGCCGAAATTTGATTCAAACGCTCCTGCAAAAACTACCTTTGCACCAACATGGGGTAGTTTGAGCTCTAATGGAAGACTATTATAAGGCTTATTAAATCTCTTAACGAATTCAAAAACTTCCTCATTTGGTTGTATTTTAATGGAATTGATCTTTGTCAAGAAATAACCATGATTCATTTTCTCTACCCATATTTTTATAAATATATTTTCCAATTCCTCCCAGGCATTGATTGCATTGGTTGGGAGAGTTTTTAACTATTTCCTGGCCTCTCCATATACAGAGTTCACAAAAAATCTCATCAGCACATCCAGATACTCCACATTGAGATTTTTTGCAAAAGCACAAAAATTTGTTATATGTTTTTGAGTTCTAAGCTCATCTTTCCCTGTAAATATTGGCAATAGTTTCAAGTAATATTGAGACATTGCATTCATGGGTTGGGGGATATTAAGGGGAGCATATCAATTTAAAAGAAACCCTGGAATCACATTTTTATTTTGAGGAGCAAGAATATTCCTTTCTTGAAACACAAAAGAGGTTGGAGGAATCACAAAACTTGGTACTGGTTGGGAAACTAAAGGAATAGTCTGATGTGAGGCTGAAAAATCAACAGTTTTCATTTCTTCAACTTTTGATATTATTGGGAAAGAAAAATATACATATTCAAATGATATTTCTTCAAGAGGAGGCTTGGGAAAAGAGGACTAAGGAAGAATAAAATCCCCATCAGAGAAATCCAAAATTCTTGCAACTTCTTCTGGGTGAGATTCTCTAGTATCTTGAGAG
This sequence comes from Pinus albicaulis, assembly GCA_034641835.2. Lineage (NCBI taxonomy): Eukaryota > Viridiplantae > Streptophyta > Pinopsida > Pinales > Pinaceae > Pinus > Pinus albicaulis. The sequence goes on along the minus strand of CM076570.1, from coordinate 565,359,617 downwards.
AAATACCTAGAAATAGGAGCAAATAAGGTAGGACTTGGGGTTTTAAGAGATTGGTTGTCTCTCCAAACCCTTTGGGAGACCAATATTTTAGGGTTATATAAAGTTGGGTTTTTTTGTTGGGAAGTATATAACCTCATGTGGGGTCTTCTTGGAGCCAATATTGCTGATTTTATTCTCACTTGGTGAGAAAACTCATACAACACATTGTCTTTTCTCACCAAAAAAATAAATGGCTTCTAAAATACCATGGAAAAATAACTTTGTTCTTCAATCCCTGGCAACAGTGCTAAAAGGTGTTGTAACCCTCGAGACAAGCTTTGGATGAGAAGAGGTCAGTTCCTATGACATTTGTACAAAAAGATAAAAAATATGCTTGCTGTCCCATACATAATTACATAGAGATATTTTATATAGAAGTAATGCAAGGGAAGACTCTTGAAGAAAAGATACCTTTCTACATGGCCACATTGTCTAAGAAAATGATCTTGGGATAGTAGTGAGATGCAATAATGAAAAAGTGGAAGATTAAAAATAGAAGGTTACAGTAGCATAATCTTCTATTATAAACCTTAGCAGAAAACATGAAAGACCGAGAAAATGAAAATTTGAAAATATGGAGCACAGTTAAAGTTTATTTAAATCTACAGTTACTGTGAGATTTTTCAATAAAATTAAATTTATCTTAATGGAAATAACCAACAACTTCTTTACTCATTTCCAAGAGAAGAATGAAAAATAATGAATTAAAATAGCAACGAAATACATATCATATTTAGAAGGTAGTTGGAATCATCCATAAACTTTATTAAATCTCCAAGAAAATGTTGATACAATACACAATTATTTTTCTCTGAGGTAAAAACTCGGAACCACAAAACTGGTTCCTCCATGTCTTCTTAAAGAAACATTACATTGAGGACAATTACCAAAGTTGTTAGCTGTCAAGAAATAACTTCAACTAATTTCAAAACTACTCTAGAAATTACTCGGTCCTTCTGAGGACTCAAAAACTAAAATTAGAAATTAAAGTGCTTCAACTCGAAATTACAAAATAAATTACTTTTTCCAAAAATAAACTATATCCTTTGTTTTCATTCGATCACTTGGAATCCTTGTGTAGGCTCGCTTAAGGAAGCTCCAGGTTCCACTACTTTTGTTGGTGATACTAAATCTCTACATTTCTTCTACACGACCAAGTTAGAATTTGTACACTTGATCAATCTGTCATAGACCATCTTGAAATTTGTTATCCTGTTGTAGGTTGGATTTTCAGTGAAGAGAGTTTTAAATAACCATAATAATTGAAATTCCCTCTGCAAGTGATTCACTATTGTTGACCCTTTCAAAATGTTAGGTCCCTATATTACTAGTATAGTCCCTTATTGTTGTTAGTGTAACCCCCTTATTGTTATTATTGTACCCTTGTAACCCCCATTTTGTTATAATTGTGCCCTTAAATTATTATTGTTAGGTCGGCTAGGATTACATTGTGGCCCACTAGGATTACATTATGGCCCCATGGACTCCTATATATAGAAAGGAGGTTTTGTAAATTGTATCATCCAAGAATTTTTCATTCATGTAATGTACTGGAGGTTGCCCCCTCGAAGTGGCTTATTTATAAGGCGTTGATATCTCTTTTCTTCTATTTTTGGAGCTGGTTACACAACATTTGGTATCAGAGCTTTGGAGTCTAGGGTTTCGCTGCTCGAAATACGTTTTCTTGGAATTTTCGCTATAACTTGTTTTCTACAAAGTTTCAGAAGCTGAAATTTTTAGGGTGTGAAGCCGAAATCCTGAGGAATATCGTCTAAAAATTTCAGATCTTTGTTCGCAATATTTTCAGAGATATGATCTGTGGAAGTTAGGTCTTTTTTCAGGCTCCTAAACAGGTCATCGTGGCATTTGCGCTATAACGTTTTTTATACGAAGGTTCAGAATCTGAAATTTTTAGGGTGCGAAGAAAAAATCCTGAGAAAACGCGTCAAAAAATTTCAGATCTTGGTTCGCAATATTTTCAGAGATATGATCTGTGGAAGGTAGTGATTTTTCAGGCTCCCGAATTTCATCTCAAAGAGGTGATCATGGGAAAAGATTCATAACTCTCTCTTTGAGCATCAGATTGGAGTGCTGTAAAAAGTGGTCGCAAGAACATGGACTGTAGTTTCTTGGCTATCAATTTCAGAGCTGAAGGATGAAACAGTGACACGTGGCAAGTCGTACAAGTTCTCTCTACTGAACCATTCCATAATTAGGTCATTGTGGGAGATTGGACACAACTTTGTCTTGGAGAATCCAAATCAGGTCAGACTAGTGGCATTAGAAAGAGAACTCAGAGTGCTACGTTGGTACAGAAATTAAAATATTTAAGTGCTACAATCACAGAGATATTCAAATTTCAATATCGAGCTCCTCAAAAGCAAGAAAAAGGTGTGTATTTTTTTTTTTTTCCGAATTGCATAAGTCTTGTTTGAAGAATAAATTTTAATTGATTCCAAGGGCATATTGTAGAATATATATCAGTATTGAGTTCTAAAATATGTCTTGTAAAAATAATTCAACACCCATTAAGCCTTCAAAAGTCTCTACTATGACTCATGAAGATGAAGAATTGCAACATGATCTATCAAAATTACAAGAGCAAGTGCAACAAATTTCACTCTCGCAAAGAGCAACAAAAAATGAAATGGAAGTTTTGAAGAAAGGTATGGAAGCGAATATGGACGGTTTGAAGAAAGACGTGGAAGCTAAGATGGATGGCATGGAAGCGGACATGAAAGACAACATGGAAAACATGAAGAATGATCTAAAAGCAGACATCGAAGGTTTGACAAAGTTGATACAAGAAATGTTTCCTAATGGTGAAAAGATAGTAGAAGAACCTCATGATGAGAAAAAAATAAATGTTAATCATGATTTCATAAATTCTAATGTTGGCGAGAAAAACCACCATTTTCCAAAAATGGAGATGAGGAAGTTTGATGGAAAGGATCTGGTAACATGGATACTACAGATGGAGCAATATTTTGATCTCCATAACGTGCAAAACGCACAAAAGGTACGCATTGCAACTTTACATTTAGAATAAAATACATTTGTATGGTATCGATGGCTTTGCTCCTGTAAAAAAATTGTCACTTGGTCAATTTTTACGGAGGAAATGATAGCACATTATGAGGATACAAAGAGCAACACCTTCTTTAGCCAATTGATAAATCTCAAACAAAAGGGTTTAGTGGGGCAGCACATTGAGGACTTCCAAAAATTGAATATATGGGTAACTGATATTCCAGAGGAACACAGGATTGATCTCTTCATAGGCACTTTAAAGGATAACATTCAACATGAAGTTCGCGTTCTGGAACCTGATTCATTGGAGAAGGCATTCAGGTTGGCAAGAAAAGTTGAATGTAAAATTATGGCAACAAAGAAGCCTACCACTCAATTCTATAAAGAAGGAAGTATGGCTACGCCTAGATTTCCACAACCTACAAGGTTGACACCACAACAATTGGAAGAAAAAAGAGCAAAAGGGCTTTGCTACAGTTGTGATAGCAAATACACTAAAGGTCATAAGTGTGCAGAGAAGAAATTATTTTACATAGATTGTGAAGAAGAAGAAGAAAATGAACAAGAAGAGGATATACACCAGGAACCACCCCTAGAAGAGGAAGAAATGAATCCGACCATATCGTGTAATGCACAGGCAGGAATTACCACTCCTCAAACTCTCAAGATAGAAGGACATATAAAGAAGAAAAGGGTAATAGTGTTGATTGATTCAGGTAGCACCCATAATTTTATTCATTATAAGATAGCCAAGGAATTAAATTGTTTCCTATACCCAGCACCAGAATGTCAAGTGATGGTTGCAAATGGAGGAACTATAAATTGCTCTGGAAAATGCCATAATATCAAGCTAACCATGGGGGAACATGTATTGACTAGTCCAATGCTTTCCATTCCTATGGGAGGTGCTGATGTTGTACTAGGAGTACAATGGTTACAATCTTTGGGGACGGTAGCTTTTAATTTTCAAGAACTTTTCTTGAAATTTTTTTCAGAAGGAAAGGAAGTCGAATTACGGGGTATTGCTGAGAAGTCAGGAAAGATAATAAGCTGTAATGTCATGACAAAGCTTCTAAAGAAAGAACAACGAGGCGTAATTGCACAATTATGCTCACTAGAAGTTCCAACATCAAAATCATCTATTTCTGCAGATCTCCAACAAGTCTTGGAAAATCATTCCAAGGTGTTTGAAACTCCCAAAGGACTCCCAGCTATTCATGATCATGATCATTCTATTCATTTGATTCCAGGAAGTGTTCCTCCAAACATCAGGCCTTATAGATATCCTTATGTCCAAAAGAGCGATATTGAATGTATGATTGCAAAAATGTTAGAGGCGGGTATAATTCAACCTAGTCAAAGTTCTTTCTCTGCTCCTGTAGTATTGGTACACAAGAAGGATGGATCATGGCGAATGTGTCCGGATTATAGGGAGCTCAATAAGCTCACCATTAAAGATAAATTTCCCATTCTTTTCATTGATGACTTATTGGATGAATTACATGGAGCAATTTATTTTACCAAGTTGGATCTTCGTTTATGATATCATCAAATTAGAATGAAGACTGAAGATATTCCAAAAACAACATTTCGAACTCATGAGGGTCATTATGAATTTTTGGTCATGCCTTTTGGCCTTACCAATGCACCTTCTACATTTCAAGGGTTGATGAATTCCATTTTCAAACCCTTCCTTAGAAAATTTGTGCTAGTATTTTTCGATGATATACTAATCTACAGTAGGTCTTGGAAGGATCATGTTGAACATGTTGACAGGGTGCTCAAACTATTGCAGGAGAAACAATTATATGCAAAAACATCCAAATGTTTCTTTGGAGTACAAGAGGTGGAATATCTGGGTCATATTGTATCTCATGAGGGTGTTAAGGTAGACCGTAACAAAATTAAAGCCATTAAGGAATGGAAAGTCCCCACAACCATAAAGCATTTGCGAGGATTTCTCGGCTTAACAGGGTATTATCGCAAGTTTGTTAAGAATTATGGGAGAATAGCAGCACATTTGACAACATTATTGAAGAAAGATGCATTTTCATGGACTCTTGAAGCAACTAAGGCCTTTGAACATCTTAAAGGGGAAATGTGTCGAGCACCAGTCTTAGCTACGCCAGACTTCACAAAAACCTTTATTGTGGAATGTGATGCCTCAGGAAATGGAATTGGTGTTGTTCTAATGCAGGAGGGAAGACCCATTGCTTTTGAAAGTCGTCCAATCAAAGGAAAGTATTTACAGAAACCTATTTATGAGAAGGAAATGTTAGCAATACTGCATGCACTAAAGAAATGGCCAACTTACCTAATGGGAAGACACTTCAAGGTAAAAACTGATCATGATAGTCTTAAACACTTTTTGGAACAAAGACTATCTTTAGAAGAGCAACAAAAATGGGTCACAAAGATGTTGGGTTATGACTTTGAAATAATCTACAAAAAGGAAAGTTTAATGTTGTTGCAGATGCACTCTCAAGAAAGAATGAAGAGGTGGAAGCATTGCTTTGTGCCATTTCTATTATCCAACTAGATTGGATAACCGAAGCAAGAGATGAATGGAAGAAGGACAAAGATGTATGGACACTCATTCAAAATTTGCAGCAAGATCCTAGTACATCCGATACATTTAGTTGGAAAAATGATTCCTTATGGTACAAAGATCGCTTATATCTTTGTAAGAATTCCCAACTAAAACAAAATATTCTTCTGGAATTGCACACTTCTCCTTTAGGAGGACACTCAGAATTTTTAAAAACTTACCACAGGGTGAAGAAAGATTTTTTTTGGGATGGCCTTAAATCTGATATTCAAAAGTTTGTGGCGGAATGTTTGGTTTGCCAGCAGAATAAAGTTGAGACAATTAAGACCCCAGGACTTCTACAACCTTTATCCATTCCAAGTCAATGTTGGGAGGACATTTCAATGGATTTTATCATAGGTTTACCTAGGTCCGAAGGAAAGAGTGTCATCATGGTGGTAGTTGATAGAATTGCCAAGTATGCACACTTTTGTGCATTATCTCATCCATTTAAAGCAAGTACAGTTTACATGGAAGCCCAAGGGTTATTGTGAGTGACAAAGATCCCATTTTTACTGGAAATTTTTGGACGGAGTTATTTTCTTGTTTGGGTAGTCAATTAGCTCATAGCTCATCTTATCATCCTCAATCTGATGGTCAAATTGAGATAGTAAATAAATGTTTGGAAGGATATCTTCGTTGTTTTGTATCTGATAAACAAACACAATGGGTCGAGTGGTTACCTCTCGCTGAATGGTGGTATAACACTTCCTTCCATACTGCAGCAAAAATGACCCCATTTATGGCACTTTATGGATATCATCCACCATCCATCACATCATCTTTAAGGGAAAATTCGAAGGTTGAAGCAGTGGAAGATCACATCGAGCATCAGCAAGAAGTTCTCCAACTCTTAAAGGATAACCTGAATTTGGCACAAAATCGAATGAAACAACAAGTAGATCAACATCGCAGTGAGAGAAGTTTTGATGTAGGAGATTGGGTATTTTTACGGCTATAACCATAAAAACAAATGTCCCTCAAGAAAGCTAAGAAGGATAATAAATTATCGTCAAAGTACTATGGTCCTTACAAGGTGTTGCAAAAAATTGGTACTATGGCATACAAATTAGAGCTTCCTGTTTCTTCGCGAGTACATCCAGTTTCCATGTTTCATGCTTAAAGAAGGTTATAGGTGAAAATCTTCCAGTTCAAACAGTATTTCCAGAACTTGATGGGGAAGGGAAGATCATATTGGAACCTGAAGCAGTCATAGAAAAAAGAACTCGACAACTACGGAATCGATCAATTTCAGAGTATCTCATCAAGTGGAAGAACTTACCCAATGAAGATTCTACATGGGAGGATGAGAATTTTATACAGAAGCACCTAGAGCTACTCAAGCGTTGAGGACAACACTTTTTTGAAGGAGAGGGGCATGTTAGGTCCCTATATTACTAGTATAGTCCCTTGTTGTTGTTAGTGTAACCCCCTTATTGTTATTATTGTACCCTTGTAACCCCCATTTTGTTATTATTGTGCCCTTAAATTATTATTGTTAGGTCGGCTAGGATTACATTGTGGCCCACTAGGATTACATTATGGCCCCATGGAATCCTATATATAGAAAGGAGGTTTTGTAAATTGTATCATCCAAGAATTGTTCATTCATGTAATGTAATGGAGGTTGCCCCCTCGAAGTGGCTTATTTATAAGGCGTTGATATCTCTTTTCTTCTATTTTTGGAGCTGGTTACACAACTCAAAATTGCTGTTTTTTCATGGGAAGCATTGATTTTATTTTTTTCTTCCACTAATAAAGTTTCACATGTCTCCCATGGAAGAATATTTCATTGTTGATCCCAACATGAGGGTAACCCTGCTCGGTCTCTTTTTTCAAAGTTTGAATTAAAGGCCAACATGGATTTGTTGATCTCTCCTAGTTTGGTTTATGCATTTTTCTTGTAGATATTATTTTGCACCATATTATTTATTTCTAAAAAAATGGATGTTTTGTATTTAATATCCATTGCCCTCGGCTCCAGAGAAGACTTAGCATTCAGAAAATCAATCATCCTTTTTTCCAATTGTGCACTTTGATGTGACTTATCTTTATTAGAAAAAATAACCATTTCTAGATCCCTTACCATTGTTTTCTCTTTTGATATGACCAACATATGATCCCAAATTCCCTTTACCTATTGGATGATATCATTGCAAATAATTTCCCTTGCTTGGATGAGAGACATATTTCCCTTCGATTTTTCTTTTAATTCTTTAATTTCATCACGGGTTGTTAGATAATTTTTATGATATTCAGATGCATTTTATTTATCGATGTTAAACTGTCTCTCCTTATGCTTCAATTTCTATTTAGTATCATCCAAATTCTTGTATATTTTCCTTATCGCATCCTCTTATATCTTCAACACAGTCATGACTCTAGTGAGCTTATTAGTAGGTTCTTAGAGTCTGGTTGTGCTACAATTTTGCAAACATATGCATCTGTCTTTTGTTGTAGTCCTGCATTGAGTTCTTTTATAGTTGCCACCTCATTATTTCTTTCTAGCAGTTCATGAGTTAGAAATTATTTTTCCTTTTCAATTTGAGCTACTTCTGGAGCCAATACGTGCTTAGTAGCAGGCAACTTTAGCTTTCTTCTTAACAATTGAATCTCAGATTATGCTCCTTGTAAAAAAATTTGGACATCGGGATTCACCCCAAGAATGATGATTACCTTCTTTAATTCTTCATTTTGAGTGTGAAAATCTCATGAGTTAGCCTTTTATAAATTCAACTGACCAATTAATTTCCCCAACAAGGCCTCTATCTTATTTGCTACTAATGAATTCTTTCTTCAATCACTGTAAATCAATTCTCCAGTCTTCCTATGCAGATTTAATTTATCAAGTAATGAAATATCTTTTGCATTCGTAGCCAAATTTATAGTTTTGAATCCAGCTATAGAAGAAAATTTTAGTGCAAAAGGATGTGTAAAGGAAAACTTTAGTTGATTCTTCTCCAATTCCATGGCTGATAATAAGCTAGTTTGATATTCAAGAATTTGCTAAGCTTCCAACTGAGTGACAACATTATCTCTGATATTTTTGTTTCTTTTCTCAATCTACTGATAATATTATTTCAAAACATTAAGATAATTATGCTCACCTTCTTCGCTGAAATGGGAGACGAAGGTGCACATTTTACCTCTCCAAGCTACAGTTGGAAACCAACTTCAACAGAAGGAATTTCCATCAAAGGCTCAAGTTTTGTTTTCCCTCTGTGTAGCCTTGGCTTCTTCAAATTTTGAGAAGTTTCAGCATCCCAATCAACAGAATCTTCAACTCCTACTTTTAATCCCTTCTTAGTAGAGAGATGAATTTCAACTTCCATTCCTTTATGTGATTGAGATAAGCTGCCATTTACAAGTCTTTCAATTTCAAGCCTTGATTCATGAATATAGGGTGCATAATAGTTTTCTACCCTTCTCTTTGAAATAATCTGGTAAGAATCATAAGACCACTTTTCTCCTTGCTGAAAATGCATCTCCTATAAAAAATTTTCTACCTCTTCTGTTGCTTTCTTGTTGTTGACAATAAATGGCCCAATAGTCCTCAGCAATTTAAATAAGTATCCCTTTTTTGCAAGTACAAAATGTACTTGGTCGACATTTAAAATTTTCCTAATAAATTCTAGTGCAAACAACCTCATGGGAACAAAAGTTGGAAGTTTGTAAGCGAAAAATTTCATTGCATATAATCTGATCTCTGTGTAGTCTCCAACTGCAATTTAATCTCCCACTTTCAAATATTTACTCAATTGTAAGAATGACTAAGCTTTGGGCAAGATATTGGGTGGAACAAAATTATTAATGATGGTGTAGACTATTGACATGAAAGTGTTAATTTTTCATAGGTATATATTATTATTTTCTTTGATAATTGCATTTCTTCATTAAAACATTAAGTTCACCCCATATCATCGTAACATTATTAATATTTACATCATAGTTCAGTAGTATATGCAACTACATATAAAGAAAAATATTAGAATTATTAATGCAGTGGACCATAAAGGAACAATAGAAACAAAACATGCACACATAGAGACACCAGGATTAGTTGGAGACCAGGGAAAAACTGACTATGGGGAAAACCCTTTCAAATTCTTCTTCTTCTTAGATTTTCATCAAATGATTCAGAAAAAGAGAGTACGATGATCCATATCTTCATCTCTGAAGCTAACCAAAAAAACACCTAGAACATACATGAAATGAACCTGTTAGTGTCAGAATGTTAATGAAGAAAAATAACTCTTTTCGTTGTTTTCCTAAAAGTCATAGGTCAATTTTTTAAGTTTTTCAAACTAGTGTTCAAAAATAATTTTGTTCACTGAAGAAGTCTAGGTAAAATTTTCTGCTCCCTCATCTCATCCATCGCCATCATCACTTTCAAGGTCATATCATTTCATTTTCATTTTTAAGGTTTAGGGTCATGTCACTCCACCACACCTAGGTCACTATCTAGGGGTCATCATCTACCTTTGAAAACTATCTAATTTATCATCATAACAAGGAACTCACCCTTCATTTCATTAAAAAACCCTTAAAAGGGAGCTAGCATGCTTAGGAAATAAAGGAAGACAAGTTCTCTTGTTTTAAAATGGTTTAAATTCCAAAAAGTTCAAAAAATCAAATTTGTCTTATTGTTTCATTATAAGGCAAAAAAGGTAATTTCAAGGTTATAAAAGGTAAAAGAAAATTAATTTTGACTCATTTTTATCTTTTGTTATGTGTAAGAGCTCCTCTCTTACTTCATTTTCACTCCTAAGGTAGTCAAAAGTTCGAATCTAAGGCAGAAAACCACTCCAACACCCCATTGTTACGCTTTTGGGTGTGTTTGTTACGCTCATATAGCTTTTGTTACGGTTTTGGAAGATTTTGTTACACTTTTGGGCAAGTTTTTTACCTTTCTAGGTTTTTTGTGCAACAGTTGTCACACTTCTACTGTGTTGTGCATCATTTGTTACTCTTCTGTACATAACTATTACGCTTTCAGCCTTGGTGTTACGCTTTTGTACATAACTGTTACGCTTATTGAGAGGAGGCAAAGTTAGGTTTTGGGCTTTGAAACTCTTCAAACAAGATCATAGCTTGTCACCATTGCCCTTTGAACCCCTCAAAAATAGTAATTCACTACTCTCATACTCTCTTTTGGTCAAATTATTGAGTGTTCAATTCATTTTTATGCTCACTCTATTTTTCTCCATATCACTGCTTCTCCATGACATAGAAAGACTTCATTTGAAAAACCCTACCCTACTATAGCTAAAAAAACCCTAACCTTAATACCTAAACCCTAACTCACATCTATCATATACCTCATCCTCACATCTCCCATCATCCATATCATCCCTAACATGTCAATTTCACCAAACCCTAGATTTTAGAAAATTTTCACAGTGAAAAAATTGGAAATTTCCTATGTTTGCTTGATTTCATCACCCTCCTCGTATCCATTTCCCATCATTACACCCAAAATATGGAGCTAACATACCACCCTATTCAATGAATATTTTATAGAATTTTCCCTAGCTCCATAACCCTCCATTTCACCTTCTAAACTTACCCCACCTCTACACTAGTTATTTTCACAGTGTTGAAATTGGAAATTTCTTGTGTTTTCATCATTTCAACACCTTCCTCATATCCATTTCACTTCATTCCACCCACAAATTAGAGCTAACATAAAACCCAATATACTAATTTTTTTCTATATTTTTCCTTAGCTCCATGATCCTTCATCTCATCCTCTAAACCTACACTCTATTTTTCTAGATTTCACTACAAATACTCATTCCACCAAAATACTAGGGTTTTCATCATTCCAATGATAAACAAGATGGGGAGTGAGAATAATAGCTTCAAGGGATGGTGCCACCTCAGTTTAGAACCCTTCACAATGCATGAACTCAATGCCTCACGCTTGGCCAGAAGATGTTTTGAGAGGGTTGAATATTTGATGTTTTGTGAAAAGCTCATGGAAGAGGGGTATCATCTTCGATTGACCAGCTTATTTTCCACAAGATTTAGCATGGGAAAGGTAAATATTGCGGGTGTGTAGATAAGCCTATCAACAGACATAATTTCTTCAGTAACATGTATTCCTTGTCATGGAGAGTAGTGGTACAAGGGCATGGATTTAGACATTGAAAATTACAATCAATTTCTCAAGCCTCATGCTAGAGAGGAGCCATATTTCCTCTTCCATTTCAGACACCTCAGAAAAAAATATGCTCCTTTGGCGATGTTTATAATGAATTAATTCACATGTGAAGGAATATTTTCCATTTTGTATAGGTACCATATCAGGATGTTGATGTGTTTCACCTCTATCAAAACACTTAATTTTCCATATTACTTGTACATGAGTTTGATTAAGACGACTGAGAAGGTGCAGAGCAGAAAAAAAATATCATCACACTAGTATTTTTCATCATGGTTTGATCAATCTCATTGTATTGCATCACCTTTCCTCTTTCAACATGACTTGGGAAAATTTCTTGGAAAGATTAGTAGTAGCGCCTACCACTAGCCCTCCTATCTTGCATAGTACATCATCAACACAGCCAATTGAGGTTAGATTTTCTAGCATGCCAACTTAGTTTTCATATTCTCCTAGGGCTTTTGAGTTTACTCATACCTATGAGAAGGGGAAGAGACAGATTTTTTCACCTAAGTTTTCCAAAAGTGTTCTTACACTTGACACCATTGTGGAACAAAGTGATATATAGGAGCAACCTCTTATGCATTAGCATAGTGAACCAACGCCATTGGAGGTTGAGGTAGTAGAGAAGGTTGATACTAAGTCATTTGAAGATATCATTAGAGAGAAGGATGAGGAAATAACAAAATTGAGGAGGATGTTCTCCATTGCTAATTCTCAAATCACTTTCTTACAACAGCATAATTTTCAATTGAAGGTAAAGAAGTTGTTACAAAGCAAGCCCAAGCCAGACCTAGAGGCAGAAAAAGCTAATGGTAAGGATATTATTGATGTTTATCAAATTCAGGTAATGGAGGCTGAAACACAACCAAGAAGGCCAAAAGCAAGAGGCCTCAAAAGGGCGTTGGAGCTAGAAAGACAGTTAGCTCATCCACATGAAGAATTGACCTTTGATGAGCTTATAACCATGGAGATTAATCAAGACAGAGAGCTTTGGTTGTCAAGGGTAAATGAGAATTTGTAGAAGCTCTTGAAGAGGGATAAGAGGGACAATAAATTTCAAATGCACATGGCAAATCATTATTGTGCCAAGAACACAATTTCTCAAATAAGGATAAAACAATTGAAGAAAAGGAAAAGAAGCAAAAATGAAGCTTAAATAAAAGGATAGCTTTGATTTGTCAGCTGAAGCTTCCTTGGATTCTTATCCCATCACTCAAAGTTGCTACAGAACCAATTTTGAGATGTTTTGAACAATTTTGGTATTTTTTGTGATTTCTGCACAATTTTGGAAATTCCTCCTCACAAAAGGGATACAAACATTTGTTACACTTATTTTGGGGGAATCCAAATGATGATTTATTTACATGTTTGGATGCATTTTTATGAGTAAATTAAATATTAGGAACCCCCTTGGTATGAAAAGCTTTAATTTTGAAGAAAAAGCAAAAAAACCACTCATTTTTCATGTTGTTTCCATATTTTTGGAGCCTCTTTTACGCTTTTGGATAAACCTTGGGAGAATAGATTTTTGGAGGCCTTCCCATGGGTCATTTTGGAAAATTCAAGATGTTATGGAAACTAGAAAAACAAGGCTAGTTGACCATTAATTTAGAAGTGGATTTGGACTCCTAAAAGTGCCTCAAAAGTGCCTGCAAACGTCTGTTATGCTTCAGAAAATTTATGTTACCCTTATGTCAAAAATGTTTCAAATCAACATCAGATTCCTCAGGACACTTGTCAAGCTCAAAAAATGTCACAAATTTGAGGTTTTTCTGTCCTATGAGTTGGAATTAGAGGTATTGAGTTGGTTTTTTCCTCCTATCATGAGGGAATATGTAATTTAATGTAAGGGACAAACACTCCTAGTTCATCACTAAAATCCAGGGACTAGTTGCTAACCTCCCAAGAGTCTAGGAAACGACTCATATTTTGTATTTATGATCTGTTTTCGATGGGTTTTTGACTTGATGAGGTGTCATAGTCCATATTTTCTATAAGTAGACTATCTTCAGTCTTTTTTTTGGTTGGATAGTTTTATTTTTCAGTGGAGATTTTGTAATCATCATTTTGGAATGAAATCAGAGACATATTTGAAAAACTTGTGTTGAGAATATTATGGTATGCATTGGAGCATTTTTCTTCTTATGTATGTTTATATATTCATGCTAAATGATATATATTATTCTTTTAGATACATCTTTCCATGTGTTTATATTGTAATTTTATAAGAAGAAATCTTGTGTGTTCATGCTTTGTTTTAGGCAAGGTTTACATGATATGTCTATTCACTTCTAAATGAATGAATTCACCTCAGTTCTCATTCAGTATCTCTCTTAATTCATCCTATACTAAATTAAATATTAAACATGATTTCAAACTATCTATTTAGCCTCATACATTCTCTGCAAATTGACTTTGAAATTTAGACCTAAAAACCCTAGACGTAGCCTTCTCACTGACTTTTCTATCTAGCACTTAAAACATCAAACAAAATCCTATTTATTGAGCTTACATACCTAACCTAAGTTCCTTATATACTTAGTCATTCCTTTGATTGAAAAAGTGACAATGAGAGAGCCCTCTCCGGTCCTGGTAGGGCTAGTTACCTGACCTAAAGCCTAGCCTGACTAAACTTCAGATGGGCTATCTTCTATGTTTCATTCTTCTAACTCAACTTTAATTTTAGAATTTAGAATACTTATTATAGTTTTAGCTTTATTTGGTTTCATACCCAAATATTTCTTCGCATCTACTATTACTCCTTTAGATCTTTGCAATAGTTAATCTTGTTCAAAGATGATCTTGATTAAAGGCCAAATTTTAATGATGGCCTCATTTATTTCAATCCATATGTTTTATTTAGCTTGTGAAATAGTATCAACAATAATGGACTAAATTTCTAGGAATTTAATTCTTTGTCTTAGCTTATGAGTCTTCTGTAATTCTTCCAGATAGAAATTATCTGTCTTCAATTTATGCTCTTGAAGACAACTAGTAATTTGAGCCTTCAAATTTTCAATTTCTTGTACTCTAATGGTCAAATATTCCATTGATGTTATTAAATATACTACTGGATCTATGTTTGCTGATGTAGATCCACCTACTAAAGTGATTGTGGGTAGAACTGTTGTTACTGGAACTGCTTGTTTCTCTATTTATTTCAAAAAAAATTCAAGTTCCTTTTCCATTTTTCCATTTGTGCATTTTGTTCAATTATGGTTTTGAACATATCCTCCTTTTATTTTTCTATCTCTACTACTTCTTTAGTTTGTGGATCTTCTGTTGTTGGGAGATTAAGTTGTTTTCTTAAAGCATTTATGTCTCTATCTTTACTCTTAATAACTTCCTCTACTGCTTTCACATTAGTTGAATCATATCCAAACTTTATTACCAAATATTATAAGGATTTTATCTTTGTATCCTTGGCTAGAGAGGATGTTTTCTCTAATTTCAGCTGAGATTGAATAACTGAGATTGGATATTATTCACTGAGGCTTGAAGTCTAAATGCTGCCATAACTGATTTTGTAAAAGTAGAGAATAACACCTCACCATACTATTTATGTAGATCTATCTGGTCAATTGGATGAATTAAATCTCTACCCAAAGAAACGATTGACTTTGTATAATCATCCAGAGTTCTAGGATGAGTGATTTTTGGTTCTAGGAAAGAAATTTGCATCTTTCCATTTTAAGTATAAAAGCAGAAAGTAGCATGTGTTGTGAAGTTGTTGTCTGCTTCCAAAACTGAGTGTAAGTGGAAGCTTTCAAAGCTTCATTCTTCTATTTGATTTCTTTGTAGACTGCAACTATGTTTCGCTCCTTTTGAGTGTGTTGTAGTTCCCGTGTCTGTGATGATGATGCATCATGAGAAGCTGAAGGAGATCCAATAACGGTTCCTTATTTTGTAGAATATGATGGTACAAATGGACCTGTCATAACAATTGGATGCTGCTATGTAGTATCTTCTTGTTGTGACTCATATGTGTTATTTGTATTTTTCCTCTTACTGCATATCTTGAATTATTTACCTGAGATCTCTGTGACCATAGGGGAAACACTTTCCCTTGGTATTTTGTCCTTATTTTCTTCAGGCACTGGAATTTGTGATGTTTTTACTGATATGGTATTCTCTTCTACTTCATGTAAGGTATTTTCCTTCCATTCATCTTGGTTGATATACTGTTCTATTTCAGGTCTAGGAATAAGTGTATATGGGGTAGTATTTTGGTCTACCCTCAACTTAGAAATTACTCCTAGTGGGTTATATGACCAAGTAAAGCTGATCTTGAAATTCATCAGTTTTAACAACACATCGACTTCATTTCCTCCTGATCTAGCATTAGAAATAAAAGGTCCTATTTGAGTTTTTATTTTAAATTGGGTTTTCTTCTTTGCCGCGGCAAAATGGATCTAGTCCACGTTAATAATTTTCCTAATATATTATAGATCAAAAATCCAGATATGGAAAAAATTGGTAAATATGTATGGTGGTAGCTTACAACCATATACCCTAATTTATGTGTAATTTTGGTAGAAATACCAATCTCCTATTTTAGTTTGTTCACTGAGATGCAAGATTATTTTAATCTCTGACCCAATCCTTGGTTTTGATTACTATTTAACAACATTAAAACCACATGTATAAATTGATCTACAAAGTCACTAAACGTGTATTCAGTGGTATTCTTTCTTACCAAGGAGGTCCACTGGATTACTAACTGTGGATTCCCTTGGTTGTCCATCTTTTGTAAAGGAAAGGATAATGCGTCTTACTGATAAAATAGAAACAAATATACTAAAACAAAGGAATATTTAAATATTCCTTCTATATAAAACTTCATGAATTTCTCATGAATTGAATCTGCCAGAAATTCACTATAATTGAAGATGAGAGAAGGCTTTTCATTTTTTGAGAAGATTGACAGAAAACCAATTATAACCTCATCGACCCATGATCAGAATAATAACCTAACAGTCATGCAACAATAAATATAATGGGCTTGATCATCTATGGAAACATGGATGATTGATAGGGTGGATTGTTTTTAGGTAATTGAACATTTTTTGGTTGTTTGATGAAAATCAAGATTCTTATAGTTGTCCATAAGGGATTCTGGAGAAAATGGATGCACGGGTTCAGGGGTTTCTACTTGCAGCGTGTAACTGATTGACTAAAAAATACTGGTTCATTAAGGAAAATCAAGATTCTTATAGATGCCCATAAGGGATTCTGGAGAAAATGGATGTAGGGGTTCAGGTGTTTCCACTTGCAGGATGTGATTGATTGAATCAACAGTGATGGTGAACAAGACTTCCTTATTCTAAGAAACTACTGCTCTTTGACTTGGGATATACCTAAAATAACACCACACAAAAAATTCAGGGAAATAATGGGTATGTGGAAAGATAAACTAAGGGAGAGACGAATGCCATATGTTCAATTCATCACTTAAATCAAATATTTATGCTTTAACCAATTATGGGTTTCGAAGAGATTGAACTCACAATTGGTTTTAAAAACTTTGTAGTGTTGGTCCACTAAAGGTTTATGGTCTAGGTCAATGGAAGGAGGAAGCATGGGGTTCACTATGCTTTTGGATTTTTTCTTTGAAGACATTATTAGAGAGGAATAAGGAAAAGATTGAAATTACCTGGAGATAAAATTGATTTCCCTTTGTTATATGAAATATGCAGTAACGTCTTCAATTTCAGCTTTCACTGTAAAAGTGCTTTGGCTTTATGAATCGTTGCACTGGTTTAACCTTAAAATGGCTATAGTAGCAGAGGAAATGGACATACTGGTGTGAAAATTGGTTATTTTGATAAAATATGAAAATTTGATACTTTGGAGCAATATAACTTGATGTGTTTTATTTGTTATGGAGGAGCGTGAGAAATTACTGAGGAATGGATAATTCGTAATGAGAATATAATGATTACTCTTACACTGACACTTGGAAGAGAGGGAGTGGATGTTAGGAATTGGCGGGAGGAAGACTTAACGGCTTTATTGGATGAACGGAGTGGATTTCAGAGGGGGGCAAGTGTGGTTTTGGTGTGAGTGGGTGCGAAGTGTATGACAGAGGGGCACGTGGCGTCGACGGTTTTTGGGTTTCCTGCTTTTCACACCCCCCCCGGTTGACTAAAATTCATATGGGATATCTTCTATGTTTCATTCTTCTAACTCATCTTTAATTTTAAAATTTAGAATCCTTATTATAGTTGTAGCTTTACCGAGTTTCATACCCAAATATTTCTTCACATCTCCTATTACTCCTTTAGATCTTTGCACTAGTTCATCTTCTTCAAAGATGATCTCGATTGAAGTCCACGTTTCAATGATGGCCTCATTTATTTCTATCCATATGTTTTCTTTAGCTTGTGAAATAATATCAACAATAATGAACTGACTTTCTAGGAATTTAATTCTTTGTTTGAGCTTATGATTCTTTTGTAATTCTTCCATATAGAAATGATCTATCTTCAGTTTCTGCTCTTGAAGACTAGTAATTTGAGCCTTCAAATTTTCAATTTCTTGTCTTCTAATGGTAAAGTATTCCATTGATGTTATTAATATACTACTAGATCTGTGTTTTTTGATGTAGATGCACCTGCTGAAGTGATCGTGGGTAGAACTGTTGCTGCTGGAATTGTTGTTACTGGAACTGCTTGTTTCTCTT
This sequence comes from Pinus albicaulis, assembly GCA_034641835.2. NCBI lineage: Eukaryota > Viridiplantae > Streptophyta > Pinopsida > Pinales > Pinaceae > Pinus > Pinus albicaulis. The sequence continues at coordinate 565,341,113 of CM076570.1, read as the reverse complement.
TTTCTTTCAAAATTTTGTCAAGTTCCTTTTTCATTTGTTCCATTTGTGCATTTTATTCAATTATGATTTTGAACATATCCTCCTTTTATTTTTCTATCTCTACTACTTCTTTATTTGTGGATTTTTTTTGTTGGGAGATTAGGTTGTTTTCTTTTTTTCACAAAGGAAAAAGCCATAACTTTTCATTAATAGATAAGTTACATGTTACATTTGTTGGTAGTAAACACTACTGAACTGTCTATCAAAAAATAACCATATAGGGCCAGCTTCTGGCTACCAAAATAAAAAATATAATATGCCGCTGATACAATCATAGATGTCTACAAGTAACATTACATGTAAGTTCGGTGCATAACTTACCGGATAAATAGAGACAAGAAACAAAAAAATATAAGTATAATAGCCGATACATAGTCCATGGGAGATAATGAAAACCAAAATAATATCCCAAAACAGGTTGTTCTATCAAACAACCTGGTGATCTGGTGCCTCATCCATAAAAGGCTGATGAAAAAACCTGTACACCTGTTCGCCAATTTGCTCTCTAATGTGCCATGTGCCCCAAGTCAGCTCCGAGGCTTCTTTGGACAACTTATCAACCACTTTTCTCTGAGACCTGTAGATATGAGTCACAGAGATGGAGTCAAATAGTAGCCTGAGATGATGAACCTCCCTCAGAAGTGCAGTTAGTGTGTGCATGTGACAATGTGCATGATTATTGAACCAGTTGATCACAAGAAGAGAGTCTCCAAATATTTGTATGGAGTTGCAATGTTTTTCTCATGCAAAGATCAGAAGAAGTCTAAGGCATTGAAGTTCTACATAGTTATTCGAGCCAGGGCCCAGTCCCATCCTTATTTGATAATGGTGATGATCATTTACATGAAGAATAGCTCCCCCCCCCCAACAACCCTGTGTATTAGCCGCACCATCAAAATAATCCCAGGGTTGGTAACGATCAATCATTTTAGGGACAACAATATTGGAAGGATTCTGGTGTTTCTCTTCAGGAAAAAGGTTGTAAGTTGCAATGATCGCAGCATAGATGCGATCCCCATTGATCGATTGGCCATTGAATATGAATTTGTTACGGCCAATCCAAACTTCCCAAGTGATGATTAGCGAGAGGTTTCGTAGCTTCGAGGAATCAGTGTATAGCTGCCACCAAGTCGTCTAGGCATCTTGTAGTGAGTACCCCCGCCAAGCATGTTGGCATCCCAAGCAAGTAGCAGCTTGTGCCCAGATGTCCAAAATCATATTGCAGAACAAGAAAAGGTGTGTAGTGTCCTTGCAGCATCTTGAGGGCCCATGGATGGCGCGACGATGGAGAAAGTCCATGGTGGGTATGCAATGGTTTAATATACACCAGAATAAAGTTCTGTGTTTATGCGGAGCTTTCAGTTTCCATATGTTACGCCACCACCAAGATTTTTTTGGTGGCTCCTTGTGCTGAATAAGCGATAAGTAGCCAATATTTGGTGCATATTGGCCTTTTGGTAAGCAAGCCCAAATCAAATGGTCACCCTGTTCCATGAGACGGATGTTTGAAGCTTTTAATGCCCATATGAAGTTATTACAATCTCGAATACCATCCCGTGGAATGTCAAGGTTTGCTGCTGTCGACCAAACTTGTCCCTGCCAGGTTGTGTGAACTGGATCCGCGATCTGAGCAAGAAAGGTAATACCTCTGCGAGCCAGATGTTCCAATAAAAAATCTGGTAGCTTATAAAATTCTCCACTACCAGACCATGAATTGGTACTAATTTGAACAGATACCCCAGATCCAATTTTCCACGATAGACCCCTCTGAGTAAGATGAGCAGCCTTTGTGATCGCTTTCCAAATGATGGATGCACCAATGGGCAGCCTGATCCTGTCCCTGATCCAATCAAGGATGTTCCTAGGTGCGATGTATTTTGCGACGATGACCTTCTTCCAGAGACTATGACCAGTGATTAAATGCCAACACATTTTGGCAGCAAGAGATTTCGAAAAGAGATGGAGATCTTTAATCCCCCAACCATCCCATTGCTTGGGGATGTTGATGCGATCCCATGCAATCCAGGCAAATGTGTAATCCTTTTCCTAGTTGCGCCATAAGAAATGTCTGCAAATGAATTTAATTCGATTGGTAACCCCAATAGGTATCCAAGCCAGGGTCATCCAATAGACTGGAATGACTTCGAGTACTAATTTAATGAGGACTAATCGTCCAGCTCTAGATAGCCATCTATTGTACCAAACATTGATTCTGCATTCAACTTTGGCTATGAGCCAGTTCCAATTTTTGATACGATAATCATTTGGTTTGATGTGATATCCCAAGTATTTCAGGCCCTCGCTGATATCAATGTGTACATATGAAAATAGATTCATGGCAATGCCCAGTTCTTGAGCCGAGCATACAGTCATGATAATAGTAGACTTGAGATTATTTGGAATCATTTTGGTGGCTCTGCAAAAAATTTGGAGTAGTATGTCAAATTTTACTGCGTCCTGTTCAGAGCCATCAAGAAATATTATGACATCATCCACGAATAATAGACGAGTAAGATGTAAAATGTCATTAATTTGAAGACTGTGCATGGTCCCTAGAGCCTTAGAATTTTTGATGAGAACTGAGAGACCTTCCATAACCAGAAAAAAAAAAATAATGGTGATATAGGACATCCTTGACGTAGGCCTCTACTTGCATGAAAGAAATCAGATGCAGTGCCATTAAGAAGGATGCTGAAATTAGCATGACAATTGTAGCCCCTAATCCAGTTGATAATTGTATGAGGAAAGCTAGTTTGAATAAGAATGAGGTGTAAGTAGCTCCAATTCACTTGATCAAAAGCCTTTGCCAGATAAATCTTGAGAATAGTGGATTTAAGGTGCTTAGTTTTTATGGAGTGGAGGGCTTCTTGGGCAGTGCCAATCGCTTCATGGATTTGCCTATGGTGAAGAAAAGAAAATTGTTCCTTTTCTATGTGAGTAGATAGGAAAGGCTTAATGCGATTAGCAATGATTTTAGAGATAATCTTATAAATGGAGTTACATAGTGAAATTGGTCTGTAATCTTGAAAGCTGGATGGATGATCAGTTTTTGGTATGAGTGCAATGAAAGTTGAGTTAAATCCATCATAAATTAGACCCCTCACTCTACTGTCTTCAATCATAATCAGTAGGTCATTAGCCATTAATTCGAAAAAATGAATGAAAAATTCAATGGGCCAGCCATCAGGCCCAGGGCTTTTGTCTTTTTTGAACCATTTCAAAACCCCCTCCAGCTCCCCCTTGGAAACTGGTACATTGAGGTCATCTTCCTGCTCCAGTTCCACAAATCTGTTGAAAGATTTAGTAATTTACATAATGTCTAGGAGATCAATGTGTAGAGGAGCTCTATATAAGTTAGTGAAGTACTGAGTACCCATATCATGTAATTATGATTGAGTATGACCCACAAACCCATGCTGATCAGTGAGTTCCCAAATAGAGTTGGCAGTCCCGCGGCCATTATCATGTTGTTGGAAGAACTTGGTATTTTCATCTAAAGTATGAAGCCAAATAGCTCTACTCTTGAGTCTCCAATCCTCTTCTTTTTGTCTCAAGATATTTGTCTTTGTAGTTTCAAGAGCTATGAGGTGTTCTTTGGAGGCGCTGGACCGGTAACCAGTAAGATCAGGGTTATTAAGGTGTGCAATTTCTAGTTCAATCCGGTTGAGCTCTTCTTGCTCCAAGCACTTTTTGTTCTTAACCCATTTGATGGTCAGGATATTGATGAGAGATAGATTATCATTAATGGTCTGTGCATGGTCCCTATCATGATGTTGTTGACAATGCTGCCAATCCTGAACTACCATCTCATGATATTCAGGGTCTTGTAACCATATGGAGTTAAATTTAAATGATGGTCGTGCCCTGATAGGACCACACTCAAATTAAAAAATATATAGGGGAATGATCAGAAATTCCCCCCTGCCCCACCCACTGATGAGCACGTTCTAAAGTGCCCAGAAGAGTTTTATTGATCAGAAATCGGTCCAACCTACAGGCCAAAGCCGCATCACCAGTCCTTCTATTCCTCCAAGTGGGTTGAATCTTTGTAGTCTGAATGTCTATAAGATCAACAACCTCGAGTTTGGAGATGAAAAACTCAGCCAGTTGATCAGGGATAGCATGAGTACCCCAAGATTCGGAGATTCCCAATGAGAAATTCAAATCACCACCCAATACAATATTAGGAAGGGTAAACAATGAGCAGGTCAGTAATGAGTTCCAATAGGCCTCTCTATTTAAGCAAGGTTCGTAGACATTAATCAGGGTGAACACCTGCTCAGAGTGACCAAATTAAATATCCATGCCAAGTACTCTAGCCTATCCCCAGCAGTTGATCATCCGGGTGGTTATGCAATTGATACCCAAAGCACAACCACCAGATCGTCTGTGAGAATCCAATGTAATGAAGGTCCAGTTAGGAAGGAAGGCTTTTAGTAAATTAACAACCGAGTCACCCTCTCGTAAAGTTTCTTGTAGGAATAAGATGTCAATAGGCTTCTGTGAAATTATTTCACTTGGAGCCAATCTCTTATCGGGGTTGGCCAGTCCCCTGCAGTTGTAGCAGAGGAAAATCATGATGTAACCCCCAGATTAGGTCGCCTTGCTCTAAGGACCCTCATAAGGGATGATTGTGTTCCAGCATCCACTTCTAAATTAGCCCGTTTGATAGCTTTAACCATAGCTGATGGTCTGCCTCTAATATTGTTAGGGTGGCATCCCGTCCCTGGGCCAATGCCAAATGCTTCCTCTGAATGAGGTTGAGTAATGGATCTCAGGAAATAGCTGTGTATCGAAGTGGATGACTCTGAGTGGGTGGATGTATGAGAGGAGGTAGGGACAGTACAAGTATGTTGTATAATAGGTGTAAATGATGGTGGGGCTTGTGCAATAGTACAACAAATAGAAGGGTAATGTTGAGCAGATATAGTAGATACAGTAGACAAACAAGGAAAAGTGATGGATGATAAATTGGACGAAATATTAAAAATCAAAGAGTCTGGTGTACAAGAGGTACCTGGAATAGTCGTAGAGCGATGAGAAACCACTAGAGAGGACTGAGCATGCAATCTGGGATGAATGATGGGCCAAGTAGGGAGTTGTTAGGTCAATACCATCTCTGTAGCTGACGATTTTTCTGGCTCGGCCCGATGCTCACCCACCGAAACCTGACAGGTGCTGATAATGGGCTCTGTTTGAGTGGCCACAGAGTGAGATTTCTTGTGAATCTGCTTAGTGAAGCCCATATTCGGGAACTCTTTAAACAAATGCCCCACCTCATGGCATTTCTTGCATCTAAACGACACCTCTTCGTAATCAAGAACCTGTTGCCACATCATGGCATCAAAGAGCATATTGAGGTTATCATGCATACCATCCCTAGTGTCGAGAAAGATTAGTATATGAGCAACTGCCCTGCTGCTAGTAACTAGATAAGACCTATCATGATCAAGATAGAACCCAAATTGACCCCCAATGTTCCGAAGAGCAATGTCATTCCATAATTGAATAGGCAGTCTAGGAAATCGCATCCAAATAGGTCCAGCGCCAGCATTTTCTTTATTAGGGTCAATTAGAAGAACCCATCATTTAAGATGAACAGGGTGCATTTCAATATGCCAGTATTGCATGAGTGCCCAATTAGATTTTTCTGGCTACACGAAGGTGATGGAAAACCATCCTTTGGTAAACAGTAAAACTTCCAGGAGGGTTTCAAGAGTATCTCCCCAAATCTCACGGGTTCACTTCTTCAGCCGCGCAGTAGAGTATTTCCGGTCTCACACCTTCCCTTCTAACATTGTGGCAGCGATATGCACCAAATCCACCATACCACAATCACATCCGAAGTTGTTGATCTTGCTGAACTTGTTATTTGTGATCCTATTATTCTTACCTTTGATTTTACCTCCCAGGGCCGAGTCTTCAAAGTTCTCAGAGTCCGATGATGAGTTCGGCTTGTCCGAGATGGGAACGTCCTCAGGTATGTTGGAGAAAACCCCCGAGGGCGGGGGAGGTGCACACTCCACACTCTCGCCGATAGACGCACCCCCAAAAAACTTTTGTAAACTAAAATACCACAGTGTGGTACAGAACCACCGATATTGATTTGTTCTAAAGTAAGTGTCATCTCCCCAATGCTCTGAAACACAACATCTGCAAATGGCACCGATGACCCTAAATCCACCTTAGCCAAGTTTGTGTTGTCAGCCAGTGAAAAGCCCCATAACCCATTATTCGAGGGTGAGGGTGTGGAAAACCTGAACTATTCAAGTTCCCCAATGGGTGATGAGAAACCCACCACATCGATAGGTGTAGGCCGAGATGGCTCCAAAATAGTCGGAACAGGGAGTCATCCATCCCGTCCGCCTCCTCTTGAATATTATTCCCCCATATGTCCACGCTATCCAGTGGATCCTCCATGTAATCCACTTCATCCTCATAGTCACTCATGTTGTCCAGTGAGTCAAACCCGAGCCAAACAAGCCTTGTTACTAATAGCAAGGGGAACTAAAAACCCGCACTGACAGTCCAGATTCAAATGCTGGTGCAACAAAGCCCAAAGGCCATCGGCAAACCCGAAACAGACACAATAGAAGATAACGCGCCCGCACCAAAGTCAGAGCCCTGCCTGAAACCTGTTCGATGGCTGACAAGGTTCACGAATCTTGGCGAGAGACCCAACCCGTCAGTAGATAATAATGCCAGAATCTGCGGGCGAAAGCAAGAGAGCCCCTGACGACAAGCTGATATGGCCAGCAGACGAATACCAAACAGATAATGATTAGGAAACCAAGCCCGATGAAGTCAGTGGAGCCAGAAAACCATGGTGCCGAAAGGGTCCCAAAGCCGACCGCTAATAAGATAACTGAACCCGATGTAACAGTGAATCCAGAAAAAACTGCAAGCGAGCTAGGGTTTTGGCTGCCATTTCTAGGGCTTCGGTCGATCTTGAGCACTCACTACCGTGTTTGTCATCTATTCAACTCATTAGGTTGTTTTCTTGAAGCAACTATGTCTCTATTTTTACTCTTATTAACTTCCTTTGCTACTTTCACATTAGTTTGATCATATCCCAACTTTATTACCAATTATTATAAGGATTTTATCTTTGTATCCATGGCTAGAGAGAATGTTTTCTCTAATTTTAGCTGAGATTGGGTATTATTCGCTGAGGCTTTAAGTCTAGATGCTACCATAACTAAGCTTGTAAGAGTAGAGAATAACATCTCACCATATTGTTTATGTAGATCTATCTGGTCAATTGGATGAATTAAATAGCTATCAAAAGAAACGATTGATTTTTTATAATCATCCAGAGTTCTAGGATGAGTGATTTTTGGTTCTAGGAAAGCAATTTTCATCTTTCCCTTTTAAGTATCAAAGGTAGAAAGTAGCCTCTGTTGTGAAGTTTTTGTCTGCCTCCAAAACTAAGTGTAAGTGGAAGATTTCAAATCTTCGTTCTTCTATTTGATTTGTTTGTACACTGCAAATATGTTCTGCTCCTTTTGAGTTTGTTGTAATTCCCCTGTCTGTGATGATGATGCATCGTGAGAAGCTAAAGGAGATCCAATAATGGTTCCTTATTTTGAAGGTGATGGTACAAATGGACCTGTCATAACAATTGGATGCTACTATGTATTATCTTCTTGTTGTGACTCATCTGTGTTATTTGTCTTTTTCCTCTTACTGTATATCTTGAATTCCTTACTTGAGATATCTATGACCATAGGGGAAACACTTTCCCTTGGTATTTTGTCTTTATTTTCTTTAGGCACTGGAGTTTGTGATATTTTTACTGATATGGTATGCTCTTCTAATTCCTATAAGGTGTTTTCCTGCCATTCATGTTGTTTCATATACTATTCTATTTCATGTCTAGGAGTATGTGCAAATGGGGTAGTCTTTTGGTCTACCCTCAACTTAGAAATTACTCATATTGGGTCATATTACTAGGTGAAGCTGAGGTTGAAATTCATCATTTTTAACAACACATCTGCTTCCTTTCCTCTTGATCTAGCATTACAAATAAGAGGTCCTATTTGAGTTTTGATTTTAAAATGGGTTTTCCTCTCTGTTGCTAAAAAATGGAGCTAGTCCATGTTAATCATTTGCCTAATATATTCTAGATCAAAAATCTGGATAAGGACAAACTTGGTAAATCTGTATGGCGGTATCTTACGACCATATACCATTATTTCTATGTAATTTTGGTAGAAATACCAATCTCCTGCTCTAGTTTGTTCATTGAGATGTAGGATTATTTTGATCTTTGACCCAATCCTTGGTTTTGCATTACTGTTTAACAAGATTAAAACCACATGTATAAATTGATCTACAAAGTCACTAAATGTGTATTCAGTGGTATTCTTTCCCACCAAGGAGGTCCACTGGATTATTGACTATGGATTCCCTTGGCTGTCCATATTTTGTAAAGGAAAGGATAATGTGTCTTACTAATAAAATAGAAATAAACATACTAAAACAAAGGAATATTTGAATATTCCTTCTGTTGAAAACATCATGAATTTCTCATGAATTGACTCTGCCAGAAATTCATTGTAATTGAAGATGAGAAATGGCTTTTCATTTATTGATAAGACTGAAATAAAACCAATTATAACCTCATCGACCCATGATCATAATAATAACCTAGCATGCATACAACAATAGATATAATGTGCCTCGTCATCTCTGAAAACATGGATGATTGATAGGGTGGATTTTTTTTAGGTAATTGAACATTTTCTGGTTCTTTGAGGAAAATCAAGATTCTTATAGATGTCCGTAAGGGATCCTGGAGAAAATGGATGCATGGGTTCAGGGGTTTACACTTGCAGCATGTAACTGAAAGACTCAAAAATACTAGTTCTTTGAGGAAAATCAAGATTCTTATAGATGTCCATAAGGGATTTTGGAGAAAATGGATGCAAGGGTTTAGGGTTTCCAGTTGCAGCATGTGAATAATTGACTCAACAGTAATGGTGAACAAGACTTCCTTATTCTAATAAACTACTGCCCTTTGACTTGGGATATACCTAAACTAACACCACACAAAAATTGAGGGAAATAATGGGTCTATGGAAAGATAAACTAAGGGAGAGACAAATGCCATAGGTTCAATTCATCACTTAAATCCAAGAATTTCCACTTTAACCAATTATGGGTTTTGAAGAGATCAAACTCGCAATTGGTTTTAGAAATTTTGTAGTGTTGGTCCACTAAAGTTTGATAGTCCAAGTCAATGGAAGGAGGAAGCATGGGGTTCACTATGTTTTTGGATTTTTTCTTTGAAGACATTATTGGAGAGGAATAAGGAAAAGATTGAAATTACCTGGAGATAAACTTGATTTCCCTTTGTTATATGAAATATGCAGTAACGTCTTCAATTTTGGCTTGTCACTGTAAAAGTGCTTTGGCTCTATGAATCGTTGCAGTGGTTTATCCTTCAAATGGCTACAGTAGAAGAGGGAGTGGACATAATGGTGCAGAAATATGTTATTTTGATAAAATATGAAAACTTGATACTTTGGGGCAATATAACTTGATGTGTTTTATCTGTTATAGAGGAGTGTGAGAAATTAACGAGGAATGGATAATTCTTAATGAGAATAGAATGATTACTCTTATACTGACACTTGGAAGAGAGGGAGTGGATGTTAGGAATTGGCAGGAGGAAGAATTAATGGCTTTATTGGATGAAGGGAGTGGATTTCAGAGGGGGGAGAGTGTGGTTTTGGTGTGAGTGGGTGCGAAGTGTATGACAGAGGGGCATGTGTTGTTGATGGTTTTTGGGGTCCTTTCTTTTCACCCCCCCCCCACCCCCCCCAAACTTCATATGGGCTTGGGGGGTGCGGAGCGGTCTACGGGATATTGATTATATTTCAACATAGATCATGACCAATTGAATTTGCAGTGTTTTAACAAAAAGCGACAAAAGGTCTTTTCGATCCTGCTTATTCAATAAACCTGTTTATTTAACACTAGTTACATTTAGCTTTAATCAAATGTAATTAAACTAATCAATCAAGGTGGAATTTAAATGTGCATGCTACTATTTTAGGATTTTGATATATATATTCTTTATTTTGTCCCCTTTTTCATATTTATTTACAGACATTTTTTTATTTTTTATTTTTCACTATTTTCTTTTTCTTTTTCTATATATACACTTTTTATTTTTATTTTTATTTTTTCTAAAAAATATCTAACTTATCCAAACACATTATGTTACAACATCAGATCCAACTGGGAACTTCTTCCTCCTATAGGATGTAGAGAATATACATATCCAAGTGCCTTCTCCTCCAGCTAATGAAGTCACTGTTGAAAACAATCACACTTTTCTAGAAAAATGAAACAAACCGTCGATATACAATGATGAATGATTGAAGCAGTTTTAATATTGGATATAATGTTTCAAATATTTTCCATTGACTGGAAATGAAAAATATTTTCCATCCAAAATATGCAAGACAAAGGTATTATTACCTTTAGCCTCTACAATGCTGAAAGGCCCTGACCAATTATCAAATTTTCCATGTTTTCCTTTGGAATATCTTCTACCATCCCATTTTATTACTAAATCCCCTTCTTTTAAGTCTCTTTCTCTATATTTTCTGTCAAATAAACTTTTCATTTTGTTTTGATATTTGCAAAGCTTATATTTAACTTCATCCCCGTTCTCATTCAACTCTATAATCTGATTTATTATCTTAGAAAAATCATCAATTTCTTAATTTTCTTCTTGTAAGAATTCCATAACAGGAAAAGCTAGTTGTGTAGGGAAAATGGCTTCAGTGCCATAAACCAGTTAAAAAGGTGATTTACCTGTTTATCTCTTTTGTGAAATTTTGTTTTCCCAAACTGCAGACTTAGGATGACTATCCCAATTTCTCATATGATACGTAAGTACCTTTTTGATGACTTGTACAAGAATTTTATTTGAAGACTCTACCAATCCATTTCCTTAAGGGTAATAGGAAGTAGAATGATGTAATAAAATTTGGTATTTATGAGAAAACTCAATCATATTAACACTATTGAATGCTTGTGAATTGTCTGTAACTATCTGCTATGGACAACCAAATTTAGACAATATATTTTCTTCAATGAATTTAATAACAATAATATCAGTAACATTCTTAACTGGGATAGATTATACCCATTTTTTAAAATAATATGTGGTAGTTAGAATCCGTCTATGCTGATTGTTGGATGTTGGATGAATTTCTCCAATTAAATCTAGTTCCCATTGTAAAAAAGGTGTTTCAAATAGGACTGGAACAAGAGGGAGTGCTACCAATATCTTATTTCCAGCAAAAATCTGACAGGGTGCACTTCTTCTGACCTTTCCTCCTATTTGTGAAAAAAATTTGGGCCACCAAAATCCCGCTCTTAGAATCTTTTATGTTGTTTCTCTCCAAGAATAATGACTCCACCTATACCTGCATGAAATTGATCTATAACTCCTTCTATCTCACTTTCTGTTAAACATAACAAGAGGATGTTTAATGGATCCTTCCAATACATATTTTCATTGATGATACAATATTTTACAGCCTTTAACTTGATTTTTTGGCACTGATCATTTGTGAATCCAAGCGGGTATTCATAATTATGAAGAAAATGTATAATATCAGTGTACCATTCAGATAACAGAAATTTCTCATCAATATAAAGTGGAAGAGGAGTTGGTTCAATTGAAGATTAAGGTTCCTGTGAATTCTTCTCTGCTGAAGTTTGAGAAGGTTCTTGTGGATTCTCCTCTGCTGAATTTTGAGAAGGTTCTTGTGGATTCTTCTCTACTGAAATTTGCATCATAAAATTTATCCCTAAGATTTTACAATTGGATTCAGCTAGAATTTTGGCTAAACCATGACCCATTATTAGCTTTGTATATTTTATAGTAAGATCAAATTCCAATATCTTGGTGATCCATATTCCTCTTCTGCCATATGAATCAGGTTTGATAGCACAATTTTAACAACATTGTTTGGAACATAGGCAATAATAAAAAAATGAAGGACATAGAATCTAAAGGATTTTAAGGCTTGGTCAAGGGCATAGGCTTGTTTTTCTATAATGTCATATTTTAACTCAGCATCTCTCATGACTTGGATAAAGAAGGTGATAGGTTGGTCATCTCCATTTTCATTTTTTTGCAAAAGGACAACAACTTAAGTAGTTTAAGAGGAAAAAGAGAAAATGTTGAAATATTTTGAATAGTCTGGACTCACTAATACTGGGTGTTACACAGTAATTTGTCACCATCCCTGCAATCCCTCGTCCAGCACATTGGAGGGCCTTTTCCGTGACCTGTGAGTAGTGACATGACCTGAAACCCCTTTCATGGCATCCTCCTTGACAAGGAAAATCATTCCTCTGAAGACAGTTTCCTGTGAAAAGCCATAAAAATAGACCTTTTGGCGTTGGTGTGACCAGCTAGTTCAACCCTCACGCCAATGGGGGAAATCCACCAAAGAGGGCGCGCCAACTGGCGCTCTGTCCCAGTGTATTACTCGCGACAAGATTAATAAGGATTTTTTTTAAAAAATAAATGGCGGAAGTTTGATTCCAACCAACTCATGAATGAGTCTCTAAAATGAGTTGGGAGGTTTGGCTCCGGATCTCCATGTAGGGGAAGTGGTTTTCCACCTATCATGGAAGCTTCCTTGAGGATAGGGCCAATCCCACCATTATAGGGATCCAAACTCCCCTTCCACCATCTATATAAGCTTGTCATTTTCCATTTACAAGCTAGCCTGAATAGAGCTGAATCAGTAGTAAGGAGATTATCGTCAAACAACCGAAGAGAGAGAGAGCCTTGTCCCATCTCGACGGGCTTCACCGAGACGTGCTCCGCTATTGACCCGCCGAAGGAAGATCCAGCGTCAGAGCTCAGGTTGTATCTTTCTTTTTTGTGATTAATAATAAATGACTTCGATTATGGTTCCATTCATATGTTCATGTCTTATGTTATGAATTGTATCTTCTCTGACTGATACATAGTTGCATGTATTAGGGTTTACGCTTGTGTGTTTTTGTTTCTTTGTGTACGTGTAGGTGTTCGAACGTGCTAGGTGAGAGAATTGTGATCTGCCAAAGCAAAGGACGGAAGCACCATATTCTCTACAAGCAATGGCAGCATAGGACTTAAGGTAGGCCTCTTGTCACATCTTGGTCTTTTGTAACTAGGAACCTGCATCTTAGCGTGACTCGGTTGTTGCTAGACCCGATTTGGGCTAGTAGGGATCGCCTCTGTCTGCAGAGGAGATTTACCTCTCCAAGAAATTGGCGACTCCACTGGGGAGACATTGATTGGAGTTTGTCTTGTATTTTTAGTTGATTTTGGTATTTTTCAGCTTGATCAGCTCTTTTGGTTCATTTTTTCCTAGTGTTAAACCTTAGTTTAGCCTCACCATACCTGATCTACTCCCTGTTTTCTCTTTTTTATTTTTCTCATTAGTAAACTTGACTGGCGCGGTTTTTTCCCTGACAGTCACGCCAGCTGGCACTTGTTGCTAGTTCAGCCCCCACACCATTCCTGTTCTGGTGCCAATTGCAACCAGACAGTCGTGCCAATCCTGTTTGGTGCTAGGGTTTGCTCCTTTTTGAGCTTTCTGAGCTTGATTTGTGGTTTTGGTGTCATTTTTTTGATTGCCTGAGTGTTCTGGAGCCTTGGTTGACTGTGTGTGACCTCTATACTCTGGTTGTTTTCCCTCTACTATCAGTTTTACATTCTAGCCCTAGGGCATCTAGGTGCTATAGTGTGCTGAGCCTCCCGTGGGAGTTTTTGGTTTTCATTTGATTAGGCAATTTCATTGTTGCTTCTTTGCATTTGTTTGGTGGTTTTTCATCATTTTATTGTGTTATTTGAGTGATTGGTTTCTTTCTCATTTGAATTTCGCCTGCCTCATTTTGAGCCTAGATTACATGGTTCGTATGAGTCTTTGGGATTCCTCTTTGATTTGAGGGATTTCTTCATTAGTTTGAGGTCTAATTGTGTGTTTGGCATTGAGTGAGCTTGCTTGTCTTTGCTCTTTTGCTATCACTTCTCAAATTGTTCTTTTCATTAGTTTTCATTTTGTTTAGTGCACTTTGCTCTTAAACATTGAAAATGCAAAAAATCAAGTCTCTTTTTCTTGTGATTAGTTAATGTAAATTGAAATATTTTCTGCGTTATTAGTGTTATATAACTTTGAAGGAAAAGCTTTTAGTTTCACTAGCGTGCAAGATGCGCACGCCACCCCTACCGTTGCATCCTGTCATTACCGTAGGCCCTTTTGTTAACTGGGGCGTAGATTTTACGACATGTAACCCTCACTCAGACAGGGGGTATGCTTATATAATCGTTGCCGTAGACTACTTCACTAAGTGGGCCGAAGCGATGCCTACATTATCTGCCGATGGTAAGACAACTGCCCAATTCCTTTTCAACCATGTTATTACACATTTCGGAGTCCCTCAAGCCATTGTCACCGATCATGGCACTCATTTTCGGGATTACATGATGGATGAGCTGAAATCAAAGTTGGGTTTATGCCATGATATCTCAACGCCATACTACGCCTAGGCGAATGGCCAGGTTGAGGCCGTGAACAAGGTTTTGGTCATGATGCTTCAACGAATGATTGGTATCCACAAATCCAACTGGCATTTCCAATTGTTCTCAGCTCTCTGGGCTTATCGAACATCTGTAAAGAGCGCAACTGGATTCACACCTTTCCAATTGGTGTATGGTCTAGAAGTGACTCTCCTGGTTGAATGCGAAATTCCTTCTTTGAAGTTGGCTGTGGAACTATTGCCTGACACTTCTTCGGAGGAAGAGCGTATCTTGTATTTGGAACGACTGGATGAAACCCGTAGCTTAGCTGCCTTGGTCATTGAGGCACAGAAAAAGTGGGTCAAAGCCCACTTCGATCAATCAGTTTCTCCACGTTCTTTCATTGAAGGGGACCTCGTCCTCCTATATGACCAAGCACACGATAAACTTGGAGCGAGAAAATTCCAGCCCATGTGGCATGGGCCCTATATAGTTAAACGAGTATTAAAGAATGGGGCCTATGAGCTTATCAACTATGAAGGTGTTCCTCTGGCGCAGCCTAGGAATGGACTGTACCTCAAAAAGTACTACGCTTTAGATATTATTGTGTGGTGTGTATGTACATAAGTGAGTGATTTCATTTTTTGTGCATGTGTGGTGTGGTGTGCTTTGTAAGCATATTTCTGCTAATTGGGTCTTCCTAATTGTGCCAATGTCTATTACTCCTTTTTTCGGTTTCGCAGATGGTGCCTCCCGCAGTAAGAGGAATCTGTCCTCGGCAGCCTGGGTAATCTACGATCCTAGTGGTGAGTTGGTCAATTTGCAAGGTGTTTGTGTAGGGCCTACCGCAAATAATGTCACGGAGTATAGTGCTATTTTGGAATTGTTAAATGAGGCTGTTAACCTCGGTATTCGTGCATTACTTGTATATCTAGACTCACAACTTGTAGTATTACAAATTAATGGTCACTATTCAGTTAGAAACCCATCCATTTTACATCTGTATCTACGTATTCGTTTAATGGAAAGAAATTTTGATTACATTACATATCAACACATACCCAGACACATGAATGCGTTAAAAGATGCAATAGCTAATATGGTTTTGGATAGACATTCACGCAACTTGTAAAAACATCATCATATGTAAAAAGATCCATCCAGAAATATATGTGTGTGTGTGTGTGTGTGTGTGTGTGTGTGTCGAATAGTTTTCAGTTTGTGTACATCACATAAAATCAAAAAATATACATTTCTGTTTTAATAATGGCCGGAGACAACATGTCTCTCAAAAATATGCATATAAAAGCCTTAGATGACTAATTAGTGTGGTGCTCATGGTATCATTTCATCGCGCGCACCAATTGCCTCAGTAATCGATGGAGGTGACTAGGAACCGCCATAGTGTGTCTCTGGTAAGCCATCGGGACGTTTGCTAGCCGTGCGAATTTCGGGATCCCCCGGGCGATACCCTCTAGTTTCTGGACTAGCTCACTCCCTTCGCAACCCTCAGCTTGAGGATCATGTGGGAGAGGGGTCCTCCGTGCAATGGGTGACATTCCGACGGGCATCTCCATGTAGGGGAAGTGGTTTTCCACCTATCATGGAAGCTTCCTTGAGGATAGGGCCAATCCCACCATTATAGGGATCCCAACTCCCCTTCCACCATCTATATAAGCATGTCATTTTCCCTTTACAAGCTAGCCTGAATAGAGTTTAATCATTAGTAAGGAGATTATCGTAAGACAACCGAAGAGAGAGAGCCTTGTCCCATCCCAACGAGCTTCACCGAGACGTGCTCCGCTATTGACCCGCTGAAGGAAGATCCAATGTCAGAGCTCAGGTTGTATATTTCTTTGTTGTGATTAATAATAAACGACTTTGATTATGGTTCCATTCATATGTTCATGTCTTATGTTATGAATTGTATCTTCTCTGACTGATACATAGTTGCATGTATTATGGTTTACGCTTGTGTGTTGTTGTTTCTTCGTGTACGTGTAGGTGTTTGAACGTGCTAGGCGGGAGAATTGTGATCTACCAAAGCGAAGGATGGAAGCGCCATCTTCTCTGCAATAAATGGCAGCGTAGGACTTAAGGTAGGCCTCTTGTCGCATCTTGGTCTTTTGTAACTAGGAACCTGCGTCTTAGCATGACTCGGTTGTTGCTAGACCCAATCTTGGCTAGTAGGGATCGCTGCTGTTCGCAAAGGGGATTTATCTCTCCAACACTAGGGCTTCAGAAATGGATTTCTTAATCTGGGTAAAATAAAATCTTTCTTGAAATGTCCATTTGAATTCATGAAATTTTCTTAGAATGTCAGTAATGTCCTTAACTATTTCAACATAGTTGGGTTAAACCTTCTTAAAAATTTGATTTTTCCAAGGAAAGCTTGAACTTTAATTTTATTCCTTGGTAAAGTAAGTGCTTGAATGGATGATCCTCTCTTTGGATCAATTATTACTCATTGTTTTGAAATAATATGGCCAAATAATTTCCCTTCCTTTATTGCAAATAAGGATTTCTTTGGGTTTAGTGATGTGAAAAATCTACTACAATGTATTGGTTTATTTTCTCCTACTTGATTTAATTCATATAAGTTATTTCCAGAATTTATATTAAAAAAATACCGAATATAAACACAACTATAGCGTACACATGCAGATCATTTACTGAATAATTTACTCATGCAACAAAGTGACACATGGATTTTTTGGAAATAAGTGCCCAGAAAAACCCAAAGCGGGAAAAACGATTAAGCAGATTTGAGTGTTTTATTATTAAGTAGTTATGAGTACAAAAAATCTGGGTTCCAACCTTGGAAAAACCGATAGAGAATAAAAGATATAAAATCTACAGCTAACTTGAATATCTAGTGCCAAATATTTGACTGATCCACATGAGTCAAATGGGATTTACAGGACTCAACCCAGATCTGACCCTAGAAACCCTCAGTGCTGCTTCTGAAGCCCTAGCGTTGCCCTGGAGGGACTGTGTCAGCCTTTGCATGGCTCTAGGAGGGCCTGCATCACCCTAGGAGGGTCTACACTACCCCTGTGCTGCCTCTTCTTGGCCAACGCCAACCTAGCATGGCCCTAATTTCCTATGCGCTATCTCTACGTTGTCCCTGCTGCTCTGCATGGCTCTAAAGCTTCTTTGTGCTGTCCATGCTGCTCTACGTGGCTCTGAAGCCTCTCTACGCTATCCTTGTGGCTGCTCCTATTACCTCTTGCTGAATCTTGGCCCTAGAATCAGAGCATTCCCTTGGCCAATACTACCCCTCACTGCAAGAAATTCCACTAGAAATACTTAGCAAACCAACCCTAGAATTCCAAATCTATTCCTCAGTTCTACAGAAATTGTGTGTCTTCAACTGGCCCTCAAGCCTTTCTCTTATAATTTTTCGTTGAACCCTTCAACGACCGAGATTAAATCATCCATCAACAGCTGAGATTAAAATATTTCTTGATCCATGTGACTTAAGACAATTTCAACACATGTGTTAATTAATTCACTTTAATTATTTTATTTTCCTAAGTTGGACTTTGGAAATCCATTAAAAATAATTAATTATTTGAATAACTTGAACACAACTTGAAATTTCCCAAATTCATTTCTGGGTCTTGTAGATAAAGTGTACTATAGTCCCTCCACAAAATTTGGGATCTAGAGCACAACTGATGCTACCCAAAATCCACAAAATCTCAACACTCCCTCTTAGCATCAGAAGTGTGCTCTAGCAATACATCACACCATGTATCACAATATCTTGAGTACTTGGTCTGTGTTGTTGATGCTTGGCCTGCTGCCCTTCATCTATTGCACTGCTACTCTCTGTACTGTTTCCCATGCCACTGCCACTGACACTGCCCCATCTGTACTATATCTCCCTCTCAAATTGCTGCATCATGTTCCCCATAACACTGCCATTGCTAACTGCTGCAGTGCAACTTAGTTGCTGAGAAGTAAGAAATTGAAAGAATCTGACCGACTATTTGACAGGAAGGTCAAGTTTCCCTCCACCAATGATGCTCCCTTGATGTTGAATCACAATTTCCCCTTGGAGACACTGTCATGGTGTAGCACTGCACTGCATAAGCCCAACTTCTCTGCGCTGTTGAAGTCCTATCATCCTATCTACTCTGCTGCCTCCATTATTCTTCTGCCTCTACATTACACTTCTCCCTCTTCAGCTCTACAAATCCCTCTTTTGCTTCAATGTGGCCATCTACAACCATCTCCTAACTCATCCTGCTACCATATTAAGGCTCCCATAACTCGTATGTGATCCAAGAGTAGGGCTGACTCAAGGATTCCGCCACCCGTCTATGGATACTCTATATATCCATGTCACCCCACCTCTTCTCTTGAGGTTCATGATCACTCATGGTTGCTTCATCATCAGAGCCATCTTCATTTGATGTTTTAGCCTTGGAATTAGAAGCTCCTTTGTCCTTCTTCTTAGGACAACTGCTGGCGAAATGACCAAGATCACCACAATTAAAGAACCATACCTTGGAGAGGTCCTTCTTCTTCTTCCCTTGCTTCTTTTCCCTTGATGCAAGGGCTACATCCTCATCCTCTTCTTTCTTCACTTTGGCTGATCCACTTCCTCCACTAATAGACTGTTTCTTGGTGATCCTCCTGATCTCTTCTTAGTAGAGAATAGCCCACATATTTGCATATGATGGTAACACTGCCCTTCCGAGAATGCTTTGGGAAAACATTTCCCATTCTTCAAAGACATCATTCAGGGCCTTCCTCACTATGATCCCTTCATCTGGATTAGCACCCATGCCAATTAGCTGGTCACGGATAGCTTGGAGTCTTAAGAGGAATGGATCTATCTCTTCACCCTTCATCATTCGGAACATCTGCATCTGATTCTCATGAAGCATCCTTCTCCACACCGAGCCTCCTTGGTGCATCAACTCTAAGGCTGAACACATGTCATGTGTTGTATTCTTACCAGCAATATGAGGAATCACGTGGTCCTTGACTCCGTCTATGATCAAACGCTTCGTCCATGCTTGATTTTATTGATACTTCTTGAGTGGATATGCATCTATTGGTACAACAAGTGTCTCCTCTGCATGATATTTGAGACCATAATCATCTAGAATTGAGAGGATTATGGCCTTCTAGATAACAAGTTGGACATGTCGCTCAATTTTTCTTGATCCCTCAGTCCATATCAAGCCATATTTGCTCAAATCTGAAGAAAAAAATACTTCTCCCTCTGGATCTGGGTTTCTTTGTGACTATAAACCCTTTAGTAACTTCTTCTTGCTCAAATCCGACTTCCCTTTTGGAAATATTCCACCAAAACTAAAATGGAAAATATTCTATGATCCTCTTGATCGAATCTTAGATCTGTTTGGCTTAGATCTGATGAATGATTGTATTCCTCCCGCCTTTGTTGCCTAAGTTAGGCACAATTCTGCACCTGAAGAATCTCTGCCCCACTAGCACTACTGAATATCTAAAGCACTGCTTTCGGATCTTGGAAAAAATTTCTGAAACAAGAGAAGGGATTGGACAACATCCTCGTGGCTAGCCCAGTGCAGTCCCAGCGCTACTCAGAAGTGGACTGCATAACCCAGACTAGGTGATGCATACCTTACGGTTCCCTAGGAAGGGTCTGCGTAAGCCTAGAGGCCTTCTATAGCTTCAACACTATCTCCTAGATATGCTTTCCCTTGCTGTCAATATGTCCTTTCCGGATATGTTGCTTCTTTTACCACCCTGTAGAAAAAATATTTCTTCAGCCGATTTGCTAGAGATTCAGCTTGATCTTCGATCCCTCTGATACCATGTGAAAATTCTACTGCAGTGTATTGGTTTATTTTCTCCTACTTTATTTAATTCATACAATTTATTTCCAGAATTTAGATTCAGAAAATATTGAAAATACACACAACTACAACCTACACATGCAAATCATTTACTGAATAATTCACTCATGCAACAAAGTGACGCATGGATATTTTGGACATAAGTCCCCAGAAAAACCCAAAGCAGGAAAAACGGTTCAACAGATATGAGGGTTTTATTATTAAGTAGTTACGAGTACAAAAAATCTGGGTTCCAACCTTGGAAAAATTGACAAAGAATAAAAGATGTAAAATCTACAACTAACCTGAAGATCTAGTGCCAAATATCTCACTGATCCACACCCTTAAACAAGATTTACAGGACTCAGCATGGATCTGACACTAGAAACCCTCAACACTTCTTCTGAAGCCCCAACATTGCCCTGGAGGGACTCTTTCAGCCTCTGCGTGACTCTAGGAGGGCCTGCGTCACCCTAGGAGGGTATACACTACCCCTGTGCTGCCTCTGCTTGGCCAACCTCAGCCCAGTGTGGCCCTAGCTGCCTCTTCGCTATCTCTATGTTGTCCCTACTGATTTGTGTGGCTATGAAGCCTCTCCACGTTGTCCTTGTGGATTCTCCTCTTTCCTATTTCTGACTCTTGGCCCTAGAATCAGAGCGTTCCCTTGGCCAATAATACCCCTCACTGTAGGAAATTCCACTGGAAATTCTTAGCAAACCCACCCTATAATTCTAGATCTATTCCTCAGTTCTACAGAAAGTATGTGTCTTTAACTGACCCTCAAGCCTTTCTCTTATACTTTTTCGTTGAAACCTTGAACGACCGAGATTAAATCATCCATCAATGGATGAGATTAAAAGACTACTTGATCCATGTGACTTAAGACAATTTCAGCACATGTGTTAATTAATTCACTTTAATTATTTTATTTTCCTAGGTTAGACTTAGGAAATCCATTAAAAATAGTTAATTATTTGAATAACTTGAACACAACTTGAAATTTCCCAAATCAATTTCTGGGTCTTGTAGATCAAGTGTACTCTAGTACCTCAACAAAATTTGGGAGATAGAGCACAATTGATGCTACCCCAAACACACAAAATATCAACAAGTGATATCTTGAATTTCCTGCATCTATCAAAAACTTTTCTCAAGTGATTTAAATGTTTTTAATCAGAACCAGAAAATACAGTTAGAGCATCTAAATAAATGACGACAAAATTATTAATCTTACCAACAAATTCCATATCCATGGCTCTCTAGAAAGTAGCTCCAACATTGGTTAGACCAAAATGCACCCTTGCATACATGTATGTACCCAAAGGAGTTGTAAATGTTGTTTTTTCTCTATCTTTTGGTCTAACCATAATCTAATTGTATCCAAAAAAACCATTAACATAAGAATTTTGTTAGAACCCAAAACTTGTTGAAGTAATTGATCCATTTTGGGTAATGGATAATTATCTTACAAAGATGATTTATTTAGATTCCTGAAGTCTACACACAATCTGATTTCACAATTTTTCTTCCTAGCTAGGACCAAATTTGATATCCAATCAGAATATCTTAAGGGAAATATGATTTTAGCAACCAATAATTTTAAATTTTTTTTTTTCAATTGTTGGAAGCAAGACTGGATTTATTCTCCTTAATTTTTGTTTAAAATGTTTAGCTTTTGGTTTAAGAAGAATTTTGTGCTCAATGAGTGTTGTATCACAAGATTTTAGCTCATCACAAGACCAAGAAAAAACATCTGTGTAATTCTTTAGGAGACTTATATATTTATCATTTTTTTCCTTTGGTAATGATGCAAATATTTTAATGTTTCTAGTTTCTCCATGAGCTCCAATATTACACTCTTCAATATATTCTTCAAGTGAATTTGCTAGTGAATATTTAGGAACAACATTATGATCAAAGATTTTTTTAAGAGGGACTAAGCCCTTTGGAATTAAATTTTAGGGTAACTGAATGATGTTGGGTTTAATGGTGAAGTTTCATCTTCATTATTCAACTTTTGATCGATAAGTTGTTCTCCCTCAATTTGTAAAGATGAAAATTCATCAATTACTTGTAAGATTATTTTCACTTTTTCATCATCTTGAAAGAATTTCCAGTATTTAAGATCGTCAGGAATTGAAGGTCAGTATTTTTACCTGAATTTGATATTGTAACTGAATTTTATCAGAAATCTTAAAAGAGCTATTTGAAACAACCAAAGAGTATGCATGAATATTTTCATTTCTTGGAATTGTTGTGATGTTAAAGGCTTGAAATAAATTATCCACTGAATACCATACCTCATTTCTATAATATCTAAGTCTAGGACGTTTTGTTTGACATAGATTTCTTACTTGTTTAACAATGAGTTCTAAATCACCAAATACACTTATTTTCTGGACCTTTATACTTTTAGGTAATTCGAATCCCAAAAGAAAAGCTTCATATTCAACTACATTATTTGTAACGTGAAACTATAACTTATAAGATTAGGTAATGTGCTCTTTGTTTGGTGAAATGAGAACAATACCAGCTCTAGCTCTATCCTTTGAAGATTCTCCATCGAAAAATAGTTTCCAAATATCGGTTTTTACAGCTTTTGGTTTGTCCAAAATTTGTTTAGTGAAAAGTTGAGGATTTTGAATATCATTATATGATAATTTAAAACATCCAAAATCCTGATAAAAACATATATTGGATGATTTCTAGCTTGATCATCCCCACAAACATTGTTTATGAATCTGACCTCTCTGTATAACCTAATATGTTCACCTCCATACACATGAATAATAGCATAGGACATATCCATATGTAGAATTCCTCCTAATTTGGTACAACATGATATAGATAATAACATTCCAAATTTAGGATGGATGTATGTGACTACAATATCTAAAACTACACTTTTAACTGTAACTTGTGCTAAGGTGACAAATTGATATTTTATTAAACCAAGGCAAGGTACTTTATTTGAATCAAAAGTGTATAAATCATGATAAGGTCTAGTACTATGTAGTTGAAGTTTATCCATGATTACTTTAAGCATTAAATTATGAGAAGCTCCTGAATCTAGCATACAATTGTATAATAGGAAATCATGAAATTTCAAGGTGACATAAAACAGAGGAACATTTTCATCAATCATATCAAAACTACGACCAAATATTATTGGAGTATTTTCATCTTGTAGACTTATTACATCCCCTTCAACATCAACACTTGAAGATTGAATCCATTTGAAAACTTGATTCTCAGAGAGTTCAGATAAAGGAATGGGTATTTTAACTCTTTCTAATTCCTTTTCAACATTAAAAGTTGTCAAAATTGTTTTGTCCATATCAATTTAACCACTTGATTGGTTCAATGGTTGAATTATCATTGTTTGAGATTCAATTTTTTTAAGTGGTTATTCATTAACAATAATGTTTTTAGACTGTCTACCAGGTCCTGGTTTGGGTCTTAAGACATATATTGTATTTAATTTTGCAATTAAGAATTCAGAGAAGGCCTGATATTTTGAAACTTGTGAATTTTCTTGCTCATGCTGCGAGAATTTATTTTGAGGAAGAGGAACAATGGCATTCTGAATTGATGAAATATCAAAATTATTGATATCATCATTATTCTCAGGTTATTTATCATCAATAATTAATGGGGGTTGGATTTCATGATCAATATTAGGCCTCCAAAAAATTTGGGTTTGAGGAAGTTTTTTATACTGAGTTTGAGTTCTATTAGCAGCTCGTTGGGCTACTCTAGGCTAGGCTTCAATTTTAGTCATTCTATTAGAAACTTTTCCTAACAGAGAAGTGATTTCATAAATTTTGTGATCCTCACTTCTTTGAAAAGAAGTACTATCTTCTTTAATTTTAATTTTCCTTTTAGCCTTTTCAGCCTTTAACTTCCATTTATTATATGTAGAAATATTTTCCTATATTTCAATATATATATATATTTTTTTAATGTCTGCTACAATAACTGTAGGTTTTAACCCTGTACAGAAATTAACTGCAAACGAATCTTAAAAACAGAAAATATACAATAGAGAGAGCATAAAACATAAAACACATAAACATAGATATTTTCCACTGGATCCCAAATCGGGATGACCAACTTGATTTTTCATTATATTCCTTTTAGTATTACAACACATATATATACATGCCAAAGCATACATAAACCCCAATCCATTATCCCTGGATTAGAACATAATCGTAGATCCCTTGACCTGATCTACAAAATACCAGGGGTTGAAAACCATCATGCCCCAAAACGATGTGCAAACCCATGCACAAAACCATGGGCAGGTCCACCCACTGGAAAATAAGGACCAAATTTTTTTTTCGGGGCATTGCCCCGGACCCCAACAGGGGGGGCTACCGCCCCCTTGTGACCCCCCCCGATGTTGCAGCCAACACAATGTACAAGGGGAGCTATCGCCCCCCTTGTTACCCCCCCGCGCGTGACTAGTCATGGAAATAATATAACACAAACCCAAAATTCTCCCACTTGTTGTTTTCTTGCCGCAGGGGGTCACAGCAGAGCTGAGTCATTAGCCCAGCTTTGCAACACCCATTGTTTCTCTAAACCAAGAGAACTTTTGAGTGCTCACAGACTTTTTCAATTCATCTACAACATTCTTCAAAGTGTCCACCTTTACCAGCAACACCCTTTTAGCCTCAACCATATATCTCATTAAGTGATATTGAACGTTAATGTGCTTTGTCTTTGAATGATAAGCAGGGTTCTTAGCCAAGAAAATTGCACTTTGGCTATCACAATCTATCCTTATAGCTTGCTACACCAACCCCATACTTGAACACAATCTCTGCAACCAAAATGCTTCCTTGCTTGCATGAGTGGCTGCCATGTATTCTGCCTCTGTAGTTGAAATAGCCACTACAGACTGTCTTTTACTCATCCAACTCACTGCACCTCCAAATAGGCTAAACACATACCCACTTGTAGATCTTCTTTGGTCCAGATCTCCAGCCCAGTCAGCATAAACAAAACCATGAATGTCCAACACTCTTTCCAATCCTGTTCTTCCCTGGTAGCACAAGCCATAATCACTAGTGCCACGTAAATATTTGAAAACCTGCTTCATTGTTGTCCAATTCTCCTTCCCTGGGTTTGACATAAACCTACTCAATACTCCCACTGCATGTGCAATATCTAGTCTAGTACAAACCATTGCATACATTAGGCTACCCACTGCACTTGCATATGGAACACGGGACATATCCTCCTCTTCTTCTTGTGTCTTGGGACATTGTTCAACAGACAAATTTGTACCTACAGGAATCAGAACATTCATTGGTTTATTGTCCTTCATATTAAACCTCTGTAATATAGTCTCGACATACTTCCTTTGGTATAACCAGAGCTTCCTCTTTGCCCGATATCTCTTAATTTCCATGCCCAAAATATATTTTGCAGCTCTAAGATCCTTCATGTCAAATTTGGAGAACAGCTGGGTCTTCAAATCTTGGATAATTTCTTTGTCATTTCCAATCAACAACATATCATCCACATACAAGACCAAATAAATAACACGGTCACCAACTAATTTAAAATAAACACAGTGATCCTCCTTGCTTTTGGTGAAGCCAAGTCCCTATATATAGGTATCAAATTTCTGATACCACATCCTTGGTGATTGTTTTAACCCATACAGAGACTTATTTAACATGCATACTAGCTCTTTCTTCCCCTTCACCATAAAGCCTTCATGTTGTTTCATGTAGATCTCCTCTTCCGGATCTCCCTGAAGAAATTTTGTCTTCATATCCATCTATTCTACCTCAAAATCAAATGCAATAGCAACGGATAAAAGTAATCTAATAGAAGTAACTTTGGCAACAGGAGAAAAAATATCACCAAAATCAATTCCCGGCACCTGGGAATAACCTTTTGCTACCAACCAAGCTTTGTATTCTCCACCTTGCCTTCTACATTCATCTTCTTCTTAAACACCCATTTTCTCTCGATGGGCTTTCTTCCAGCCGTCAACTCCACCAGATCCCATGCCTCATTTTTATGCAAGGATGCCATTTCATCAACAATGGCCTCCTTCCAGAGTTTTCCATCCTCTGAATCTACTTCCTCCTTGACAGTTCCGAGATCATCATCAATTATAGTTAAAGAAAATTTTTAACAGAAAGCAGATGGACTATACCTTTCTGGTTGTCTTCTTTCCCGAACTGATCTTCTAACAGCTGGATTTTGTTGCTCTTCATCTTCTGAGTCTTCTTCTATTGTAGAGTCTGATTCATCCTCCTTTAGCTCAAACTCTATCTTCTCAGGTTCCTTTTGTAGGACTTCATGTTTAACAATATCTTTCACCTCTCTAAACACCACATCTCGACTATACATAAAATTCCTTGTTTCCGGGTTCCAAAGCTTGTAACCCTTTAAACCATCCTTATACCCAATAAAGATGCACCTTTCAAATTTATTATCCAACTTGCTCCTTTTCTCCTTTGGAACATGTACATATGCATCACATCCAAATACCCTCAGATGTGAAAGAGAAGGTTTCTTACTAGTCCATACCTCATGTGGAGTCTTATCCTCCAACGCTGATGAAGGTGATATGTTAACCAAGTAACATGCATTGTCCACTGCCTCTGCCCATAATTCTTGTCCTAACCCGGTACCACTAAGCATGCTTCTTGCCTTTTCCATCAGTGTTTTGTTCATTATTTCTGCAACTCCCTTTTGCTGAGGGGTGTATGGAGTAGTCTTCTGTCGTGCTATACCACACTTCTTACATAACTCTTCAAACTCCTTCTTGTAGAACTCCCCACCATTATCTGTCCTCATCACCTTTATCTTCTTCTATGTCTGGTTTTCCACTAGAGCCTTAAATTCTTTTAATCTATCAAAGATTTAAGATTTCTTCCTCAATAAATATATCCATGTATTCCTTGAGAATTCATCTAGGAATGAAACATAGTACACAGACTTACCTAGTGATGGAACAGACACAGGTCCAAACACATCAATGTGCACAAGCTCTAATATCTTGTTCGCCCTCTTAGCACCAGAAGGAAAACTCACCCGATTCTTCTTCCCATACACACAATGTTCACAGAAATTGAAATCCAAAGAGATATTGGACATAAATTTTACCATACCATTTCCATGCAGTATCTGAAGGCCCTTCTCTCCAATATGTCCAAGACTTTGATGCCATAGCATGGTCTTTTCTCCAGAGACCACTAGGCTTTCCGCTCCACTTTCAGGAACCACAGAACTGTTACACCCATCAATAACAGTGCTACCTTGTAGCTTGTATAGAGTTCCAATCATAACTCCCCGCATTAATACCTGTGCTCCCCGAACCATCTTATAGGTATCTTTCTTGAACACTATTTTTACACCTGCATCATCCATCTTTCTTACAGAAATCAGATTTCTGGCCAATGCAGGAATGTGCAGAACACCAGGAAATGTTCTAATCCTTCCCACCTTGCAGCTTCAGCTTGAATTTTCCATGTCCGATGATTCTGGCCTTCCTATCATCCCCTAAGAAGACATCACCACCATCATGCTTCTCATACTCGCAGAACCACTCCCTATGGGGAGTAAAGTGAAAGGATGCACCTGAGTCAATTAATCATGACTCACGATCTACATGTGTATTTGAAGAAGAAGCCAAATACACATCCCCACCTTCATCCGAGGTGGTTTTTTCCTCTGCAGAAGGAGCATCATCAGATCCATTTCCTTTCTCAGGAGCTTTAGATCTGTAGTCCTTTTTGTAATGCCCTTCCTTTCTTCATTTCCAGCACACCTTTACAAACTTTCCAGGAGATTTAGATTTCCCACTCGAAACCTTATTCTTTTTTCTGTTCTGGGACCTTCCTCGTACAGATAAGGCATCTCCACTCTGACCCTCCATATTTCTCCATCTCATTTCCTTTGACAGCAAGGCTGAGAAAATATCATTAAAATTCAATGTAGTTGTATTGCTACCTATTGCAATAACCAGACTATCCCACGAATCTGGTAGAGAAAAAAACAAACCGATGCACTTATATTCAACTGAGATTTTAATATCAACAGATGACAACTGACTTACCACAGTATTGAAGGCGTTCAGATTCTCTGTCACCAAGTCTCCATCCTTCATCCTCAGGTTATACAGATTTTTCCATAGGAAAAATTTATTCACCAAAGACTTAGATTGGTACAAAGTCCCTAGCTTGTCCCACAAGGTCTTCGTCGTAGCTTCCCCAGATACATTCAAAAATACTGAATCTGAGACACACAATCGTATTGTGCTCTTTCCCTTCCGATCCATTTTCTTCCAGTCTTCATCTGACATTGCCGTTGGTTTACTACCCGGATCTACCGTGATCTAGTGATCTTTATCCACCAGCAGATCCTCCATCTTGAGCTTCCACAACTCAAAA
Source organism: Pinus albicaulis (assembly GCA_034641835.2). Classification (NCBI taxonomy): domain Eukaryota; kingdom Viridiplantae; phylum Streptophyta; class Pinopsida; order Pinales; family Pinaceae; genus Pinus; species Pinus albicaulis. The sequence goes on along the minus strand of CM076570.1, from coordinate 565,312,278 downwards.
ATATGACCATTAAATTTCTCAATCTCTATCTTCCCTCCACTTGCCATCTTCTTTTATCGCAAGAATCGATCTCGCAGATCTCCCACTGAACATGGTCTACCTCAGACCTGAGAAAAAAACCCCTCAGCAGCAAAGACATCCCCTTGAAGTCGAAACTGCTCCGATACCAAATGTAGGTTTTAAACCTGTACAAAAATTAACTGCAAACAAAAACCCCAATCAAACCCCAATCAATTATCCTTGGATTAGAACATAACCGTAGTTCCCTTGACCGGATCTACAAAATACTAGGGGCTGAAAACCATCATGCCCCAAAACCATGTGCAAACCCATGCACAAAACCATGGGCGGGTCCACCCACCAAATAATAAGGACTATTTTTTATTTATTTATTTATTTATTTTTTACCGGGGCACTGCCCCAGACCCTGACAGGGGGGCTACCACCCCCCTGTGACCCCCCTGAGCGCAACATACAGGGGGGGCTATCGCCCCCCTTGTTACCCCCCCCGCGCGTGATTAGTCGTGGAAAGAATATAACACAAACCCAACAATAACATACCTTATTTCTCTAAGCATAACAACAAATTCATCATCAAAATATTTTGAAATCCAACTTTTTCTACTACTACCGGAGGTTTACAATCAGGAGGAATTTTATTATACCTCTTAATGAAATCTGATACAACTTCTTTAGGATTCCTCATTAAGTCATCCAATTCTGTTAGGTAATAGACATGATATTTCTTTACTCCCCATTGATTGTTAAAAATGTTAATTAATTCATTCCAATTGTGAATGGAGCTTGGTTGTAACTGTTTAAACTAGATCCTAACATTACCCTCAAGAGATTGCACAAAAAACCTTGTATAAACACATTCATTCTCGATACTTATGTTATTAGCAAATTCCTAGAAAGTATCCCTATGATCTCCTGCAAACATCCTTGTTTCTCCATTGAACCTAGGAAAATGTTTTAAATATCCATCTAGAAAATCATTTAACTGATGAGGAAGGACCAGTGTTGCATAATGAGCTTGAATTATTGGTTGTATACCAAACATTCTGATAGGTGTATGAGGTGGTGAATATGAGGAGCTTGAATTTGATGATGATGATGTTGTTGGGGGTGTAGGAATTCTTCCTTTAAGATGATAAGTAGGACCACTAGAAATTTTAGAAAAAGGTGACTGAATCACCAATTTGTGAAGTTGTGGGTCAAAATTTTGATCACCTTCAAACAAAGGATTAGTGTATATTGAAAATTTATACTTAGTCTTCTAAGAAGTTGATGGAAAAGTGCGAATAATAGAAGAGATAAAATCAATGGGGTTTATTTTAGGTAATTCAACTTCTAAATCCGCTTCAGTTTTTGGATATTTTGAACCATTTTCAGGGTTATGATAAGACTCTAATTGATGGACAAGAAGTGTAGATTGTAGATCAACACCTTTAGATAATAGTTTTAACACTTTAGGTGTTAGATATGATAGATTAGGAGGGATTGATATGGGGATAAAAGGATCAACCTCTAAAGATATTTCAAGTTGAAGTGAAGCATAAGTTGAAGTTGAGGCTTCTAGTCTTCTCCTCAAAGAGGCAATTCCCACCAGCCTCTATGGATCTGAAAATGGAGAATGGAGATGTGGATTTGAGTGAGATATGGTATGCCTTGGTGAAGCTAGATTTATTATGTGAAGTCGCCAGGTGAAGAGTTTTAAACAACTAACACTTTATTCACCTTAAAGGGAAAGTGTAATCATTGTCCCAAGGAAATATTATTCAACCTTCATCTCCCCGGCAACGACGCCAATATAAAAAATAATATTATTGTTTTTAATTTTTGGATGAACAATGTTTCAATCTTATTTGAGCAGGTGTTGAATCTTAATTGATCTTAATATTAAGAAGGTCTAATTATTTACCTCTTGACAATACTTTAGATTTTAAAAGGGTGGTAAGGAAGAAATGTAAGAGGATATGAATCTCTAAGTATTAAAACAAAATATTTATTTAATCAAAAGGAAAATATGCAAGAAAACTATGTTCACAACCCAACAAAATGCATCTAAAATCATGAAGAAGTGACAATTTATTAATCTAGAGGAGTTATTAGGACAGAAAATCCAATAAAATAATCTTTGTAATATTTTATAACTTCATAGGGGATTTAAAATAAGTTGAAATTCAACTATAGTTTACCCATATTTCTCCATAAAAATTAAACACATGTAGAAAAAAACAAATGAAATGGATAACTAACAAGAATATACAAGATGACAAGTTATTAATTTGAAGCAAATCCAGAATCCTTTCATTAATATAAAACAAATTCATATTGATACAATTTTGATGTTAAAAGATCATCCCAAGGGTTCAACCCTTTACAATTCAAATTTGGAAGTATTTATACAATTTTCTTAAAAATATCTAGATTCAAGTATCTAGATCTATTTTGGAAATATCTTGAACTCTTTTTAAGAAAATAATGCAAAACTATAGTAAAATAAAGTTGTTAGTATTGTTTTCGAGGATTCTGGAGTTGATATGGCATGAGTGTGTTGTTGTTTTTTTGTTGATACTTTCTGACTCATTCAATCTAGTAATTTACACAATTCCTCCCATATTTCCTTTGTGGAACTATGTATTTGGATAATTTTTTGAATGTCTCATCTACCTCAGTGTATTTTTGGAAAGTAGGCTTAACCAAAAATAAATGACTTATCTCATGCTTGATAAGTAAATCATAAGTGAGACCTTCCATAAAATCTTTTCCTGTGAATGTTCCCTTTATCTTTGTAAATCTGGATTTATCTTTAGTAATCGAATAAAACTTATGCTGATATTCTTCCAAGTTAATTAATTTATCTCCTATTCCCTTTAACCCAGACAACCATTTTTAGTGTAACACAAAGAATTTTCTATGGAATTTTTGGATTCCTGATTCCAAATTATGGCACTTCTTTTCCAATTGCAGCATTTGATTCCTTTTAGTAAGAATCCTTCTCACTTCTAGAATGGTATTTGTCCTATCTTCTATGTTGAATTCTTATTTTGTTTTAGAATTTATAATCCTTATTATTAGAGTTATAGCTTTACCCAGTTTCATACCCAAATATTTCTTCACATTTACTATTACTCCTTTAGATATTTGCACTAGTTCATCTTGTTCAAAGATGATCTCGATTGAAGTCCAGATTTTAGTGATGGCCTCATTTATTTCTATCTAGATGTTTTCTTTATCTTGTGAAATAACAACAGCAATAAGGGATTGAATTTCTACCAATTTAATTCTTTATGTGAGCTTATGAGTCTTCTGTAATTCTTCCAGATAGAAATTATCTGTCTTCAGTTTCTGCTCTTGAAGACTAGTAGTCTGAGCCTTCAACTTTTCAATTTCTTTTCCTCTAATAGTCAAATCTTCCATTTCTATTATTAAATCTGTTGTTGGATCTATGTTTTGTGATGCAGTTGCACTTACTGAAGTGACTGTGGGTAGAATTGTTGCTGTTGGAATTTTTGTTACTAGAATTGCTTGTTTCTCTTTTTCTTTTCCATTTTTCCATTTTTTATTTTTGTTTAATTATGATTTTGAACATATCTTCCTTTTATTTTTCTAGCTTTCCTACTTCTTTAGTTTGTGGATCTCCTATTGTTTGGAGCTTAATTTGTTTTCTTAAAGCAGTTATGTCTGCATTTTTACTCTCAATAACTTCGTCTGATGATTTCACATTAGTGGGATCAAATCCAAACTTTATTACCAAATATTCTAAGGATTTTATCTTGGTATCCTTGTATAGAGAGGATATTTTCTCTAATTCCAGCTGAGGTTGGATATTATCCACCGAGGCTTGAAGTCTAGATGCTTCCATAGCTGAGTTTGTAAGAGTAGAGAATATCATATCACCACACTTTTTATTTAAATATATCTGGTCAATTGGATGAATTAAATATATTTCAAAAGAAAAATATTGATTTTGTATAATCATCTGCAGTTCTAGGATGAGTGACTTTTGGTTCTAGGAAAGAAATTTTCATCTCTCCCTTTTCAGTATCAAATGAAGATTGTAGCCCATGATGTAAAGTTGTTGTCTACTTCCAAAACTAAGTGTAAGTGGAAGCTTTCAAAGCTCCATTATTCTATTTTTTTTCTATGTAGACTGCAAATATGTTCTGCTCCTTTTGAGTTTGCTATAATTCCCCTGTTTATGATGATTATGAAACTTGAGAAGTTGAAGGAGATCCAACAATGGTTCCTTATTTTGTAGAAAATGATGGTAAAAATGGGCCTATCATAACAACTGGATGTTGTTGTGTAGTATGTTCTTGTTGTGATTCATCTATGTTATTTTTCTTTTTCCTCTTAATGTATATCTTGAATTCTTTACCTGAGATATTTGAGACCATAGGGGAAACATTGTCCCTTGTTATTTTGTCCTGCTTTTCTTTAGGCACTAGGTTTTGTGATGTTGTTATTGATATGTACTACTCTTCTGCTTCCTATAAGTTGTTTTCCTGCCATTCATCTTAGTTCATATACTATTCTATTTTAAGTCTAGGAGTACGTGCATATGGGGTAGTATTTTTCTCTACCCTCAAGTTAGAAATTACTCCTAGTGGTTCATATGACCAGGTGAAGTTGAGATTTAAATTCATCAGTTTTAACAACACATTTGCTTCATTTCCTGCTGATCTAGCATTACAAATAAAAGGCCCTATTTTAGTTTTGATTTTAAATTGGGTTTTCTTCTTTGTTGCAATAGAATGGAGGTGGTTCATGTTAATCATTTTCCTAATATACTTTAGAGAGAAAATCAGGATAGGAACAAACTTGGGCAATCTGTATGGTGGTAGCTCACAACCACATACCCTATTTTTTGTGTAATTTTGGTAGTGGTACCAATCTCCTATTCTAGTTTTTTCACTGAGATGCAAGATTATTTTGATCTCTGGTTCAATCCTTGGTTTGGCATTACTGTTTAATAAGCTTAAAACCACATGTATAAATTGATATACAAAGTCACTATATGTGTATTCAATGGTATTTTTTCTCACCAAGGAGGTCCAATGGATTACTAACTATGGATTCCCTTGGTTGTCCATCTTTTGCAAAGGAAAGGAGAATATGTATGAGTGATAAAATAGAAAAAAATATACTAAAACATAGGCATATTTGAATACTCCTTCTATGTAAAAATTCATGAATTTCTCATGAATTGACTCTGCCATAAATTCATTGTAATTGAAGATGGGAGAAGGCTTTTAATTTTTTGAGAAGTTTGACCAAAAACCAATTATAACATCATCGACCCATGATCAGAATAATAACCTAACATACATGCAACAATAGATTTAATCTGCTTGGTCATCTCTGGAAATAGGGATGATTGATAGGGTGGATTTATTTTAGGTAATTGAACATTTTATGGTAAGAGGGTTTCAAAAATCCTGGTTCTTTGAGGAAAATCAAGATTATTATAAATTTCCATAAGGGATTATGGAGAAAATGGATGTAGGGGTTCAGGGGTTTGCACTTGTAGCATGTGACTGATTGAATCAATAATGATGGTGAACAAGACTTCCTTATTCTGAGAAACTACTTCCCTTTGACTTGGGATATACCTAAATTGACACCACACAACAAATTTAGGGAAATAATGGGCCTATGGAAACATAAACGAGGAAGATACGAATGCCATAAGTTCAATTCATCACTTAAATCCAAGAATTTCTTCTTTAAAAATTATGTATTTTGAAGAGATCAAACTCGAAATTAGCTTCAGAAAATTTGTAGTGTTGGTCTGCTTGTTAGAGCGGGCCCCCCTGGGGTGCATTTTTGGGTTTATTTTGTATAAGTTTTGTTGAACGCGTTGTGTGCAAATATTCAAAGGGGCTTTGGGGCGGATCAAAGTCCCTTAATCATTGTAATGGGTTTAAAGGGAAAACCATGAGTCTCAAACCATGGTTTGAGACTATGGTATATGCGTGTATAGATAGTATAAATATGTAAGGATTGATTCAAGTAGAATCAATCAAGTTATTAGATGTATGGTTGTTGTTAATGCTTTGATCTAAGTCTCGAATTTTGGGTAGAAGGGCTCCTGCTGGCTGCGTGCGTGGAGACCTAAGTCCTGGCTGTGTGCGGACTCTGCTGGCTATGTGTGTAGAAGGACTGAATGTACTAAATTGATAGATATATTAATAAAGAAGACAGTTTTGGCGAACCTGGACTCTTACGTGATTTTCCATACTGATTACATGTTATTTTCTTAAGACATGAATCTGTTCTGTGTTGCATATTTACTTCTGTTGTTGTTTAATTAATTCTATGCGTGAATATGAGTTGATGTTAGATGAATAGTTTTGATTGAAGTTTATTTAATGATTGTTCATAAATTATAGTAAAGTATTCTATTGTAATCTACAAAGGGCTAGATCTATTGATTGTGCATGCGCGCATGTGTTATATTATCTGCACTAAGTCTGATTAGGTCCACTGCATCAAAAACTTGCTCAGGGTGCAGAAACCAGGTTCCAAACCCCCCCCCATATTGTTACAGGTGAGACTTTGATATGCGCAAGAAAATCACTACTGAAAGGGCCAGTAGTTGGAGGGTTTTGTTGGTTGCGTAATAACTCCAAACCTGGGTGAGGATCGAGTCAAGCCAAAAAATGGTTCCATTTCCGGGACCGAGATCATTTTGAGGGAGGTTTTGATGTTTCTGCATCCGACATAGAAAGAATAACAATATTGTATTGATAATAAGGTACTTGAATTTTCGATCTAAGAAAAAATAAGCTCTAAATTTTCTACCAAAGATTGGACACAAAAGTATATCTATATAGAGGTCCACGAAATTTTATTTACTTCCTTTGCGACTGAATTTCATGAGTGATTTTATCAACTCACTGAATTCCAGACCTACGCAAAGGATGACGTGATCACTCAATGGAACCCAGAGTTGGTACAACAGTTATACAAGACTAGCAACAAGATCACCCATGCGACAGATCATTTGATCGATCATGTTCTAGGAGGATTTGTGACTGAATTTTCTATTGATAAATTTGTATCTTATTCTAAAGTTGAATGGAGGTTTTTCAAGGGTCCTAGAGGTAATTTCTTGCACTCTTTGAAGCTATGGTTTAAAATTATAGTGTGTGAACAAGGTACTCTGTGCAGTCATATTGAGTGAATGTCCTGGAGAGACCTAACTACGCGCAGTGGAAGCACTTGCAGAGTAGACCTAGAAGAAGGTTTTATTTACAATCCTCTCAAGGGAAAGTCTGACAGTGACGAAGAATCCAGAACTAGTAGCTCCAATGAATATGTGCACTCTGAATAAGAAGTATTGAAAGATCAAAATAATCTTGGGTCATTGGCCATGGTTCAGATCCCATCCACTCCACTTCCAAACTCATATCACTCTAACAATTCATACAATCTACCTCCACTTCCACCTCCACCACCAAGCGCAGATATGGCTGCCTCCATGAAGTTACCTACTTTTCATAGTATTGGGAATGAAGATACTGACCAATTCTAGTTTGATACTGACGTCGTGTGAACAACGCAGTAGGTGAATAATGATGATATTAAGAAAGCACATGTAGCCACTTATTTTCAAGATCGCGTGCTATATTGGTACAAAATATATGTAGCGATGAATCCTAATGAAACTATTTATAATATGAAGTCCACATTAAAATACAAATTCAAGGTAGAGAAATCATTTGCGCAATTTGTAACTAATTTGACAGAGATTCACCAAGTGTTGAATGAATTTGTATGGGACATAGATCAAAGGTTGAAGCACACTATTAGAGATGGGGTATTTTATATTGATGATACCCAACACAAAGAGTGTTTTATTTCCATGCTGCTATAGCATCTTCACCAACCCTTGAGTCAGCAGAAGATTTACACATAGGCCGAAGCAGTAGAGATTGCAGTGAAACTAGAGGCTTCACCAGTACTAGCTGTGCAGATCGGGATCTAGCAGATCCAAAGCCAGTTGGAAGCAATGCAACTATAAATAAATATTCTAGGCAAGGATAAGGGAAAGGAGGCATATACTAATGTATGGTTTATACACTGCAAATTTTTTGGGCACCACAAGGATCAATGCCATGTATTCAGTGATTATCTACCAGCTAGAGGACCAAGCCCACTAAAGAGCATGAATGGACCAAGTGGGACTCCTACATTATGGTGTGCAATTTTTCAAGCTATGGGTATGCATACTACAGACTACTATCCATGGATCAGTAAATATATACCTGATCTTAAGCAACCTTTTTGTAAATTTTTCTCATTTCTGGGACATGATGAACAACATTGTCACAACTTCGATCTGATGATTGACCAAGTTGACGTTTATAGAATGCATGTTGAACCTAACTCACCAGCATCTCCGTCTGAGTGTTGTGGATTCCAAAATATAGGACTAGGAAGAGGAGGAGGAGTTGTTTGAGTAATGGGGTAGCTCATCTACTACAATTTTGGAGACGAGGGTCATTATGTGTGCGACTATCCAAATCCAGCACAAAAATATTGCAGGTACTGTAGACAATTTGATCATGTTATTGAAAATTGTCCTTTTTTTATTGCAAAGATGTAGGAAAATAAAATGTAGACTCCTGCTCAAAACATTTAGATGGTAGGATTGGAGTTGCGCAAAGAAGAACCAAGTGTTAATGTTGTCACTAGGAGTGGTGCAACCATTGGTGAAGACAAAGGGAAGAAGTTTGAGACTGATCTCTAGATCTGAAAAGTACCTGAGAAGAAGGAAGGATTCAACTTACAGCGAGAAAAAGAAACCTTTGTAGAAGAGAAAAAGGGTTTTTCAGAAGCAGGCACCTCATTAGCAATCAAGCCTATGGACGTGGTCAGAGAAGATGAAGAAATAAAGTCCTTCCTACAAGCTTGCATCAAATTGTTGCGTAATAAGAAGGAAGTCAAGAACCTCCACACATTGATAAACAAATGTGTAGAAAAAGAATAGCCCTGGATGGAGCAGAAGGTTTTTAGCAAGATCTATAAGAATACAAGAAGAACTAGATGAGAGATGTGCTTGATTGCTCAGATTGGTGCATATGGGATGCATCAAGTATCTGGATCTAGGATATGATGTGAATGTTTTACCAAAGAAGACTTGGTAGCACATGGGAGAACCTAATTTGGAATGGTCCATGATTCAGCTACACATGGAAAATTAGAAAAAATATTATTTCATTAGGAAGACCCTCGTAGGTTGTAGCAAATATTGAGGGAGTAAAGGTGCTCGCAGAATTGGAAGTTATATAGATTGTGGATGATATTGATCTCTATCCTACATTGCTGGGTTTAAATTGGGCTATTGACATGGATAAAATCATCAGTCTTAAGCACAAAATTATGGTATTTAAGAATAATGGAACCATAGTTGTGGTCCTCTTAGATCCTGCAAAAGGTGAAATATATATAGAGTCGGTGTGCGAAAATTATGACTTCAATCATATCTATAAGTTGACTACACGAGACGAAGACTGGATCAACCTAAAAGTTATTGGAAGACTCAACTGGGAGAAGGGAACTTCCTTCTTTTTAGACATAAATGAGGAACTAGAGAACTGGCAGAACTAGTTGCATGAAGTATTTGTGTTGCGTTGTAATTAGGTGAAAAAAGATATTTGGTTCATATCCTCAGAGGTAAGTGAATTGCCTTATTATGATGGTCTGATAATATTAACATGTTTTTAGGGGAACTTGAAAATTTTGTTCAAGAGTCAAAAAGATTCCATGCACTTGATATAGCACTGCGCTTAACTCTAGGATGTTGGTGGGAGGCACATAAGGGAAACTTGGGTAATTGAGGAGAATGCACACATATGATGAGATTGCGATTTGAGCATCCAAATACCAGAATAGAAGAGACCTATTCTGGAAAAGGTGATCTGCGTGAACATCTGGCTAAATGAAATGAAACATGGGGCACATAGCCGAGGTCAGAATGGGTGCATATATTCATCCACACTTTAGGGAAGGTGCCTACGGACTGGTACCTTGAGATTGAGTTGTGAACAGGAACCAGTGAATAGAATACGCTGACAAAAAGATTTATCTTGACCTTTATTTTTGAAAGTGGGTTAAAATGCTTGGGAAAAGCCCTACAGGGTATTCAGGAGGTCATCTTTGACACCACAAAATGGAAGGTAGAGCCCACCTTGCCATCATGGGATGTGCAGATGAAGGACATTTTTAACTACCACAATCTGTCAGTTGAAGATCATGAGGAATATCCATGGAACATTATGATCCATGAATCTAAAGGACAACGTGTAGTTTTTGGGCCTGCGATTGAGTCGCTATATGTCACTAAGCCTCTGAATATTCAACAAGTGGACATTGGCTCAGAGGAACAAGAGAAATTGGCAAATATCAGGGATTACTGGGATGATGATATAGTGGGAAATGTCGTTGAGCTGTTGACTGAATATTAGGACCTATTTCCTATGAAATTTTCTAAGTTGAAGGGGATAATAGGAGATCTTGGGGTGATGAAGATTATCTTGAAACCAAATGCGTGACCTGTAAGCAGTGCCCGTATAGGCTGAATCCAAAATATAAGAAGAAAGTTAAGGAGGAATTGGAGAAAATGGTTGTTGTAGGAATCATATAACCAATGGAAGAATTAGATTTGGTAAGTCCCATGGTGGTGCAGGACAATAAAACTAAGGGAGAAATAAGGATTTGCATTGGTCTTCAAAAATTGAATGATGCTTGCATACATGATCTGTTCCCAACCCTATTTTATGATGAGATCCTAGATAACCTAGGAGGACATGAGGCTTATTCATTTACAGATGGTTTATCATGATACCACCAGATCAAAATCATGCCAGAAGATAGAATTAATACAACCTTTGTGACAGACTGGGGATCCTTTCAGTATACAGTCATTCCATTTGGTCTGAAGAATGCGCTAAGGCAATATTTGCAACAGACTCGGGATCCTTTCAGTATACAACCATGCCATGTTGGCAATATGATGCAGAGTGTTGTCCTTGATGGAAACCCACTTGATGAAGATGATGGCAACCTACTTAATGAAGTTGTTCTTGATTCTTGATGAGTTTATTAATGATGTAAATCTGATATTCTACAAGTAGCTCAGAAGTACCAGAGAAAGAAATATCAGTAAGGGCCAGAACAATGATGAAAAGTGTGTGACACAAAGCATATGCGGGTTTGTTTAGGAGAAGTAGTGTATGCACGCGGAAAAGTACGTGCCAAGTCGCGTATGCTCAAATGCGCTCTAAATGTGTAAAACCAGGGGTTACTACGATGGTATTGACCCATTGTATTGAGTGCTGGATTATCTATTTGATCCCGTCCAGGAATACCATCGAAAGTGGTATGGTTTTGGCTCATGGTATTGACAAAGGCTAAATCTATACAAGGAGAAGAAAATCATGATGCAAAGGGGTGTAAGATGTCTGGGTTTTAATGAATACTTATCTTTGAAGTATATCTGTATGGAATGGGTAACAGTTGAATGATAGATCTGAATTCATAATGCACCAGTGAAGAAAATGATGAAGAGGGATCTTTAGATCTGAAATGTATTTGTATCTTCTAGATTTGTTTATGGAATGTTTAGATCTGAGATGAGGCGAACATGTTTCTGAAGTGAAGGGTAAAATCTGAGCTATGCATCTGTTCTGAAGAATTGTGCTGACCTAAAATGTCTGAAGATCTATACGCAAGTTTGTAACAGAGTAAGCGTGTATATACGCGGGTTGGATTAAGAGAAAGCGCGTATGGGTTGTGAAATTAGTTATGTAATATGTGCAGATGTATACGCGAGTTTATACACATGAAAGCGCATATATACGCCAGATCAGTGAAAGGAAAGCGCGTATGAAAACTAGGGTTTGCTGAAGTATGTGGTATGAAATGTATGATCTGTTCTGTTGTATTACTGCTATCTGTCTATGATGTATTCATACAGATCTGGGTTTTTTGAATATTGATTATGCTGCTGACTATGTTGAGAAAAGATCAAGTTGTTGATTGATTGGTTGATGATTCATTGAATGAATTGATAAGGGTATAAGTTTCAGTTTGATGTATGATTGAGCTTAAATGTGTGGAGTGGGTCCAGTCTGAAAATATGATGAAAAGTGGCATGCAAGTTGTGATCTATTGAAGCTATTGGATCCAGTATGAAAATTGATGAAACGTGGTCCATGGTGGTGCTAAGGGTTGTAGCCTTCAGTCAGGGGGTTGTAGCTCCCTTCCAGGAGAGGCTGGTAAATGAGAGTAGGGGGTTGTAGCTCCCTTCCAGGAGAGAAATTGGTAACGACGAGACGGGGGTTGTAGCTCCCTTCCAGGAGAGGCTGGTAAATGAGAGCAGGGGGTTGTAGCTCCCTTCCAGGAGAGGCTGGTAAACGATAGAAGTTTGTAGCCTTCTGCAGGTGGGTGCCTGCATGCTGGTATGAGTCTGCTCCGGTACATGGTTGTAACATGTTTTCTTTATATAATAAATATTGAAGACTGAGACGACGACAGCGGTGGTTTTCTCCCGACTTCGGTTTCCACCTTAAATCCTGGTGTTCTTGTGTGATGCTTATGTGTGATGGTTTATTTTGTTATTACTGCACATGCTTATTGTTATCTAATCATCAGAAGAATGACTGTTGCATAGATCTAAGTAAAGAATTAATGGCATAATAAGATCTCTGTATATACGCGAGTTTTATGAAGGATATTCACGTGTATATGCTAGTTGGCTTCAACAAAGTAGCGTATGGGTTTTAGAGCATGGAAAAATAAAAATTTTTGAGGAAGTCCTAAATACTGATTCACCCCCCCCCCCCCCTCTCAGTATTTTTCCCAAAAATTGGTATCAGAGGAGGTCCTTCTGCAGAAGCTTGATCGCTTGAAGGAGATCTGTCGAAATGGGAAGTCATGAAGGGGTAATTTCTATAAGGACACCTCTATTCAATGGAAATAATTTGTTATTCTGGAAGATACGAACAAAAGCATATCTGCAAAGTCTTGGTGCAGAAGTATGGGCAATCGTGGAAGGAGGTTATCAGTATCCGGCAAGTATTCCTACTGATGCAGCAGAAAGGAAGAAATATGAAATCAATGCCAAAGTCGTCAATGTCTTATTAGGAAGCATGTCTGAACCAGAATTTGCTAAAGTGATGCAGCTAAATTCAGCAAAAGAAATATGGGACAAAATCATTCTGAGCTATGAAGGAGATACAAAGGTAAAAAGTGCAAAACTCCAAACTCTTCGAATTGAATATGAAAATTTAAGGATGCATAGTGATGAGAGTATTGCCAGTTTATTTTTACGTCTAGATGATATTGTAAATCGTATGAGAAGTTTGGGTGAAACCATAACCGATACTACTCTGGTGGAAAAAGTCTTAAGATCTTTAACTTCAAAATTTGAGTCAAAAGTGTCAGCTATTGAAGAAAGGCAAGATCTGCAAAATCTTACTATTGTTCAACTACATGGTATTCTGACTGCTTATGAAATGAGACAAGGAGGTCCCTCTCAAATCAAAGAAGCTGCTTTTAAGGCGTGTGCAAAATGAAAAGAAAAGGAAGTTGTCAAGGAATCAAGTTATATATCATAAGAAGAAGAAGCAAATTTTGTAAGGAGACTCCAACCAGGTATTGGAAGATTCAAAGGTAAGCTACCCTTCAAGTGTTTTACTTGTGGGAGAGTTGGTCATTATGTTGCTAAATGTCCTTATGAAGAAAACCATGATAAAGGGAAACAATTTGAAAAGAGAAAGAGTTATTATACAAATGAAGATAATGATGAGGATGAAGAATATTCTGACCAAGATCTACAAGTGCTCATGGCAAGGAAGCTAAAGAAGAAGGCTACTCAAAAGGAGATACCTCAAAAAACATGTGTAGCAAAAAATGAAGAAGATGAAACAGGTATTGATTTTTTTTCTTGTGATTCACCTTCTTGTGCATGCAATGGTGAAGATAGTGAAAGTAACAGTATAAGTCTAGAAGCAAATCTCAAGATCAATGATGAAAGCAATGATTGGAATCAATTTTGATAAGAGAGAATCTATCTACAAAGATATGATCTCTAGAATGAATGAACAGAGAGAAATACTGAATGGACAGATAGACAAGTATCAAAATTTGTACGTTTATGCAACCAATCGAAGTGAAAGACTTGAAGCAGAAATCATCTCTCTCAAAGAAGATCTGGAAAAATCAAATAAGAAGAATGAAGAACCCCTATCATTTGAAAAGGAAGGACTTGAAGCAGAAATCATCTGTCTCAAAGAAGATCTAGAAAAATCAAATAAGAAGAATGAAGAGTTGTTACAAACATGTGAAGAACAAGAAAATTGGTTGAAGGAAGAAATTTTAAAATTGAATGATCAAGTAGACGAAGGAAGAAGGGTTGAAGAAAGTATGAAGAAGCAATGCCAAAAATTGGAAGTTGAGGTAAACATTCTAAAAGGTAAATTAGAAGAAAAGGATAAACTCTTGAGGTTTCAAGATAGTACTAAGATTCTGAACAATATTCTTAGTAATCAAAGGTCTCCTGCTATTAAACTTGGTCTTGGTTTTCATGAAACTATTAAAGCAGAATCTAGTTCACAAGGAAGTGCTAAAGATTCAAAGGATGTCAATGAAAAACCTGAAGAGTTGAAAGAAACAAGAAGTCAACCGAAAATCATGAACACTCAAAGGAAATCATTCAATAATGTTGAATGCTTTAAATGTCATAATTATGGACATGTTGCAGCCAATTGTAGGAGCAGATTGTTTCAGTCACAAACAAGTAGATTCTACACAGAAAGGTACTCAGGTGTCTTCAAGGGATACTGTTTTTCATGCAACAAGTATGGTCATAAAGAAGCTGATTGCAATAGAAGAAAGAATAGAAAAACACATTATGATCCATATGCTTACTTTTCTGTTCACACAAGATGTTATTCCTGTAACAAGTATGAACATATAGAAAAAGAATGCATGATGAATAGATTTGAGAAAGTGGACAATTTCCAGCACACAATTAGAAAGTTCAAGCAAAGTTGGAAAAAGAAGGAGGACCGGTCAGAAACGTAGGGAATATTGACCCTACTGCAGTCATCTGCTTCTAAAGCTTACTTCTCATAATGACTGCATGAATGATGTGAGATACATCATAGAGATTAGTAATGTATCATCACAGGGGGAGCAATGTATGATGATTCTCATGGTTGATTTGGTAATTCTGGTTATGTTTATTTCTGACAGTGCATATGTTGTGAAGAAGACAAGTACAGGTGGTACAAATTCAGGGGGAGAAGAAGGAGTGTGAAATTTTCAGTATTTCACTTTCCATACGCGGGTTTAATGAAGTAAAGTCGTGTATACACACGAGTTATAGTGGAGACAACCGCATATGCATTTATGATAAAAAAATTAGTATGACAGCTGAAGATCAGGAACACAGGTTCAGGGGGAGCATCAGTCTGACCATTAATGATTGCATTATTGACATTATATCTGTTTATGTCTCAGTTCTAAATAATGATGACATGATACATGATTTATTATGATGAGTTTATGGATGAGCCCTGTTTGCTTTGTGCTGAAGAGTATTCCTTACTTTCACACATGAATGAGATGGAAGTCTTATGATTCAGAGATACGGACAGATCATGTAGAGATTGTTGCTGATGACTTGCTGTTGAAAGTATTCAGGTTTCACAAGCTAAGGAGGAGCCTTGGTCATATGGAAAGGATGCGTGGATGCACATTTTCAAGGGGAGCATTAGCCTTGCTGAGTATAATGCATTGTTGGCATTATGATGGTTCTGAAATATGATCTCTCTCTTGAGGTATTTTTGGTATTGGGGATAAAAATTCATATTTGTAATTTGATGAAAAGGTCATGTTGAGACCTATGATGTAAAATTGTAATATTCAGTCATGTAAGGACTTGAGTCAAAGTGTGTAAACCCACTTGGTTGGGTACTTGAGTCAATTTTGTAAACCCACTTGGTTGGGTACTTGAGTCTCATATGTAAATCCACTTGATTGGATTTTTGATGTAAGTATGAGTCCTTGGTGATAGGAAGGTCATAGAGTCATGTACTTCATTGGAAAATATGTTTGAACATTCAGCATGAACTCAGGGGGAGCATGGTAACTTCAGTGTACATCAGTTCTACAATGCTCTTCTTTCTACATGAGGGGAAAAACCTTGTGTTGGTTTTGATCCGCCCTTTGCCCTTGATGTCAAAGGGGGAGAGTGACATGGTGTTTGAATAAGGGAAGAATATCATTATGCTTAATGTATCTATCTGTTGTGGTGATCAAACACCATCGTGGTTGCCATCAAGTCCAAAGGGGGAGATTGTTGGCAATATGATGCAGAGTGTTGTCCTTGATGGCAACCCACTTGATGAAGATGATGGAAACCTACTTAATGAAGTTGTTCTTGATGCTTGATGAGTTTATTAATGATGTAAATTTTATATTCTACAAGTAGCTCAGAAGTACCAGAGAAAGAAATATTAGTAAGGGCTAGAACAATGATGAAAAGTGTGTGACACAAAGCATACGTGGGTTTGTTTAGGAGAAGTAGCGTATGCACGCGGAAAAGTACGTGCCAAGTAGCCTATGCTCAAATGCACTCTAAATGTGTAAAACCAGGGGTTACTACCATGGTATTGACCCATTTTATTGAGCGCTGGATTGTCTATTTGATCCCGTCCAGGAATACCATCGAAAGTGGTATGGTTTTGGCTCATGGTATTGACAAAGGCTAAATCTATATAAGGAGAAGAAAATCATGATGCAAAGGGGAGTAAGATGTTTGGGTTTTAATGAATACTTCTCTTTGAAGTATATCTGTATGGAATGGGTAACAGTTGAATGATAGATCTGAATTCATAATGCACCAGTGAAGAAAATGATGAAGAGGGATCTCTAGATCTGAAATGTGTTTGTATCTTCTAGATTTGTTTATGGAATGTTTAGATCTGAGATGAGGTGAACATGTTTCTGAAGTGAAGGGTAAAATCTAAGCTATGCATCTGTTCTGAAGAATTGTGCTGACCTAAAATGTCTGAAGATCTATACGCAAGTTTGTAACAGAGTAAGCGCGTATATACGCGGGTTGGATTAAGAGAAAGCGCGTATGGGTTATGAAATTAGTTCTGTAATATGTGCAGATGTATACGCGGGTTTATACACATGAAAGCGTGTATATACACCAGATCAGTGAAAGGAAAGCGCGTATGAAAACTAGGGTTTGCTGAAGTATGTGGTATGAAATGTCTGATCTGTTCTGCTGTATTACTGCTATCTGTCTATGATGTATTCATACAGATCTGGGTTTTCTGAATATTGATTATGCTGCTGACTATGTTGAGAAAAGATCAAGCTGTTGATTGATTGGTTTATGATTCATTGAATGAATTAATAAGGGTATAATTTTCAGTTTGATGTATGATTGAGCTTAAATGTGTGGAGTGGGTCCAGTCTAAAAATATGATGAAAAGTGGCCTGCAAGTTGTGATCTATTGAAGCTATTGGATCCAGTATGAAAATTGATGAAACGTGGTCCATGGTGGTGCTGAGGGTTGTAGCCTTCAGTCAGGGGTTGTAGCTCCCTTCCAGGTGAGGTTGGTAAACGAGAGCAGGGGGTTGTAGCTCCCTTCCAGGAGAGGCTGGTAAACGAGAGCAGGGGGTCGTAGCTCCCTTCCAGGAGAGGCTGGTAAATGAGAGCAGGGGGTTGTAGCTCCCTTCCAGGAGAGGCTGGTAAACGAGAGAAGGTTGTAGCCTTCTACAGGTGGGTGCCTACGTGCTGGTATGTGTTTGTGCCAGTACATGGTTGTAACATGTTTTCTTTATATAATAAATATTGAAGATTGAGACAACGACAACGGTGGTTTTCTCCCGACTTGGGTTTCCACCTTAAATCCTGGTGTTCTTGTGTGATGATTATGTGTGATGGTTTATTTTGTTATTACTACACATGCTTACTGTTATCTAATCATCAAAAGAATGAATGTTGCATAGATCTAAGTAAAGAATTAATGGCATAATAAGATCTCTGTATATACGCGAGTTTTATGAAGGATATCTGCGTGTATACGCTAGTTGGGTTCAGCAAAGTAGCGTATGGGTTTTTAGTGAATGAAAAAGTAAAAGTTTGAGTAAGTCCTAAATACTGATTCACCCCCCCCCCTCCCCCCCCTCTCAGTATTTTTCCCAACATGCTATTTGGTCTGAAGAATGCGCTAGCTATCTTCTGGCATGTGGTAGTAGTTGCATTCAAGGAATACATCCACAAGTTCTTAGAAGTATACTTTGATGATTGGATTGTCTTTAGGTTGTTGAAGAAGCATGTATCAATTCCGTGCATAATTCTGGATACTTGTCGGAAGTATCAAATGTCACTTAATCTGAAAAAGTGTATATTATGTGTGTCATTCAGGATCTTGCTCAGTCATATTGTTTGTGAGTAAGGATTGATGGTGGACCCAACCAATATTTTTTTTATTGTTAACCTATATGTTCCTACAAATGTCAAATAGTTGCACTCAATTTTGGGCCATATAGGGTATTAGCTAAAGTTCATTCAAGGTTACACGTTGATCACTACACCCATGGAGAAGATGCTAAAGAAATATGCCTCATTTGTTTGGGATGAAGAATGCCAAAAAAGATTTGAATTTTTTAAGGAGAATATGGTAACTCCACCCATATTGGTCTTTCTAGACTGGACAAAGGTCTTCCATGGACACGATGATGCCTCTTACATCACGCTCGGAGATATTTTAGCATAGACAGGAGCCGGTGAGATTGATCACCCTATTTCATTTTCAAGTAGGAATTTATCAAGCACAGAGCGTAATTAATTGACCATGGAGAGGGAAGAATTAGCTATGGTCTATGCACTACATAAATTCTGCCACTATTTGTTGGGAGGGAATTTTACGATGTTTACTGACCATTCTGCTCTAAAGTACCTGGTCAATAAGCCTGTTTTGATGTTGGGCCAAATCATTTGTCCTGCATTGAAAGTGGCGAAGAGCCAACTAGCTTGGAAGATGGTTTACCAGATGCACAACTATTTTCTATAAAGGTAGTTGATGGTAATTTTACAAATATTACTCATTTCTTGACCACTGGAAGTGAGCCCACAGAGTATATGCTGCAACATAAGAAAGAGCTAGTCGTGTGCGCAAATGAATTTACTCTAGTTTCTGGTCAACTGTACAAAGTTGGTGTAGATGAAGTTTAGTGGAAATATGTGTTGGAATTTGAGAGATGAGATATATTAGCTGAGGCACATGTAGGGGTTTTCGAAGGTCACTATGGAGGGAAAGACACTGTGCAAAATATCCTACGAGTTGGTTTATGGTGGCCCATGGTGCACAGTGATGCACATGCATATTGTCACGCTTGTGATGTATGCCAAAGGAAAAGGAAGCTGTCATGCAAAGATGAGATATCGTTGCACCCACAAATGGATTTGAAAGATTTTTACAAATGGGAAATTGATTTTGTTGGACCCATTGACCCATTAGGAAATAAGACATAGGCGCATTACATAATCACTACGAAAAATTATGTGACTAGATGGGTCGAGGCTAAGCCAATAAAGGATTGTAGTGCATACACAGTTGTGCACTTCATTTTTGTGAGCATATTTACTCAATTTGCGGGCCCTAAGATTTTGATGAGAGACCAGGGTACACACTTTGTGAATGAAACTATTGAAGCTCTAACAGATTAATTCTAGATTCATCGTTAGAAGAGTACTCCATGCCACCCATAGGCAAATGGTGAAGTGGAAGCTTTTAATAAGATATTGCAGACTGCGCTCACCAAGATTTGCAATGCTAATCGAAATTATTGGGATGTGTGCATACCTGCGGTTCTTTGGGCATATAGAACCACATGCAAGAAGTTGACAGGAAAGACATCGTTCAGAATGGTGTATGGGAAGGAATTTTTTATGCCAATGGAGTATATTTTCCCAAGTTTGCGCATTTCAGGATTCACTAATATGGCAGAGTATGATATTATGGAAGAAAAATTGTTGTAGTTGGTCACGTTGGAAGAGGATCGATTTACTACGGGTTTCCATCAGAAGATGCAAAAGTCATGCGAAAAGGCTTGGCATGAGAGGCACATTAAACATAAGGTATTTAAGGAAGAGGATTTGTTTTTTTTTTTGACAAAAAGTTTGTGCACCACCCAAGGAATTTCAAAATGCATTGGCTCAGAACATGTGTTTTCAAGGAAATTACAGATGGAGGTGCGGTACACTTGGCAACATTAAGTGGATAAAATCTTCTTGGGTACGTCAATGAAAGTTGATTGAAACCATAGAGGGATGACCCTCTCCTTGTGCACACCAAATGACTATATGAATGGAAATATGGATCTACACAACAAGGATGGAAAATGCGTAGACAGGTGCAATGTGTGCATTGTAGTTGCATGCGAAGGTTGACTAGGTTACAAAGGTGCTAGAATATAGCCATTGGAACAGTAATTTTGGATAAGACAACATTCTTACCCTTTGGAGGAGTGGTTAAATTACATTTAATGAAGAGATTATGCCAAATTTGGAGTCATTTTAGCATTTATGGGGCTACATTAATGCACAGAAGACCGTTTAAGGCGCGCTTATGCTATAAATATGAATGAAGTGGTCGCATTATTTCCATTCTCTTTATATGATATTTTTGCGATTTTTTCTCTCTGATTTATAAAGTTTTTCCGAAGCTTATGTCTGGCCTTGATCCACTCTTTGAGGATGAGTTGTGCCGCCAAGGATTGATTCTACCAAGCATGATTGCCACCAAGCCTACCCCTTCTACGACGCTAGATGAAGAAACCCCTACGCACGCTACTAAGAAACCTGTGCTGGTTAAAAATAAGGAACATTCCTCGGGGTCCTGAAAGTCACCCCGTCAAAAGACCCCAAAGCCACGCTCCACTACTGCAGAGCGCCAGAAGAAACCTATGATGGAATTGCTGGGAAATATAATGGAGGAGGACGTTGTTGAAGTCGTTGATCCCATCTCACAGTTGCCTTCATATGTCACACCATAAAAATCCTCTGTGCAGGTCTCAAAGGATCTTGATAAGGTGCGGTCATATATCAGTCTGTCGCTGCTCCCTGAGAATGTACTTGTTGAAGGTGATATGTTTTCCAAAATTCCACTGTTAAAGATGGAGGACTAGGACCTGGCAGAACAAGAGAAATTCCCAAATATCGCCCCTAGTATGTAATTAGAACTGGTCACCTATGATGGTGGGGTGATCAAGGTTAAGCCAAAGCCTTGGGCATTGGGCCTGCAAAACTCCAGCTAGCTGAACCTGATACATATTCCACACTTCGGGTGCAGCCCAATTAATGACATTTGTGTGCATCAACTGATCTCCATCGTGCACGATGATTGTTTGTGGCTCAAAGAGCACATTCCAATTGATGTTGATTTGATACATCATATCACCAACCTACCTCGTTAGGGGGCAGACCTTGTAGCGGCATTTGGAGGAAAATACAGTAGAATAAAGTTGCATACAAAGTCAAGAAAGACTGTAATGTATTGCACAACATTCGGGGATTCCTTGTAAATGAAATCAATGACCATGTAGTACAATTTGGCATAATCATGCTCACCTGCAAGATGATGAGGAAGTGTCAGACAAAGGAAGTCCCAACCCATGTAATTACTTTAGCTAGCCAGTGTGAGAAGGGCATACAATATAACTGGGCTCTGTACCTGTGCACAGAGTTCCTCGAAAATGTGTGCAAGGCACAGGAGGAGGGGAAACATTTTTACTACGCTCGGAAATTAATCCTTATTACACTCATCGGTTGGAAGGAACCTCAAGATACACAGTTACCTGATATTGAACAAGACATGTGCAAAGTCGCGCGCTACACAACGCTTTGGAGTTTTAATATCCCAACCAGAGTGATAGAAAATAAGGTTTTCTAGGTGTTATTTGACTCTGTGCTCTTCCAAGACATTCGGTCCAAGCCAAGGTTATTTCCAACCTTGTATGAGTAATATAAGTTGATTACGGAATTCAAAGCTACATTTCACAATCTTCATATCCACGTGAAGGTCATTGTCAAAGGGGTTTGGTATGACTTACTGTACTTGGTCACAGAGGATGAATTAGTGTGCGTCACAACAGAATGGCTGCCTACTTGGTTAGGGTCATGCACCATTGGGGGTGCCTCGTCATCAGTCTTGAATACTCTGACCAAGCCACGCACCACCAAAGATATACAAAAGAAAGGAAAGGACATTGAAGTTGAGTCAGAGCCTATCACAACAGGAGAAACCATAGAATTGGAGAAGGAAGCCA
The DNA here is from genome assembly GCA_034641835.2 of Pinus albicaulis. NCBI lineage: Eukaryota > Viridiplantae > Streptophyta > Pinopsida > Pinales > Pinaceae > Pinus > Pinus albicaulis. The sequence continues at coordinate 565,289,907 of CM076570.1, read as the reverse complement.
AAATAGATGGTGAAGGCACTGAGGGTCCTGAGACGTAGACCATGAAAGGAACTAAGCACATTTATCAAGCTGCGGGAGGTTCGCACAAGAAAAGGAAGGGGTCCAAATTGGCTAGAATAGAGGACCTCACTCTCACGAAGGATTAATTCACGGAGATTAAGAACACAGTAGAGTTGGCAACAAAAGATATTTGGAGTAACATGGAAGAAAAGTATAAATCTATGATCGAGGGAGTCCAATCGGGTATCTAAGAGCTCAAAATGTAGTCGAGTGTGATACAAACGAGCGTGCAATAAGCGAGCCAACTACAAGCGAGTGTGATAACTTCTAGCCTCGGACAAATGAGTGTGAAACCAATAATCATGGTGTTTCCATCTCCCAGGGATAGTTGCCTACTTCAGATCCCTGCACCAGACATCATATTAGTTCCACCTACCTTGCGCACGTCCCTGAGAGCTTGCTGATTTATCATCTTCGATATGGCAGTGCTGCTAAGTGGAAAGCTCCATGCGATCCACAACATGATAGTGGATGAATTGTAATACCAGGAGGCTCATGCCTTCCATGCTACAAATGAGTCTCAACAACAAGCAACGATGCTCCAGAAAAAGAAATAGGCAACAAAAGAGGTGCGCCATGCAACTGAGATTTGGCACGTTGCATTGGAGGTCATGATCGATCCAAGTGTGAGGTGACCTGCGAGAGGTCACTGTCCCTGCATCAATCACGCCAACAATGAAATTAGAGAGCTTGGCCGCTTCAGTAAAGGAAATGCACACCTAAATATAGATCGTATGGGCCAAGTTTGAGCAACAGAATGTCAAGTTGTAAATGAAGCTCCATCCTGAGACACCGCCATAGGTCAGAGATTAGTAGTAGAGGTAAAGGCTTCCACAAATAGTGTAACAGCTACAGTGATAGAATGTGGAATATTATTGGATGAATCCATGGGCATTTGGACATTTGTTCAAAATGACCTGATGGTATAGTAGCTGAGAAATGAATTTCACATTAAGGAACATCAGTTTATAGAAATGAGGATGGCAGAGCCCACTTTAGTAACAACATAGAGCCTTGGAAAATTGCATGAAGGCAAGGAAATTAAGACCGAGATTGAAGACCTGCACTGCCAAGAGTAATTTTTGGAAACTAGGATGCAACCTTGGGTTGAGGAAGCCCTGTAGCTGTCACAAAGATTTCATGGCACCCTCAAAATCCTCCAACAAACCTAACGAAGCATCAATTTGGTAGCTGAGGGGACAACAAAAACAAAATTAGTTGATGAAGCACAAAGTGTTGTCACGCAAAGCGTTTAATTCACCCTGCCACTCTGGAGATCTTTTGTAGAAATGAAAGCAAATATGAAGGCGACCACCCCGCAGTGACTCGGGACGATTCAAGAGTTTGTATTGGGGGCCTGTTAGAGCGGGGCCCCCTTGGGTGCATTTTTGGGTTAATTTTGTATAAGTTTTGTTGAACGCGCTGCAAGAAACTAGTCAAAGAGGCTTTAGGCTGGGTCAAATTCCTTTAATCATTGTAATGGGTTTAAAGGGAAAACCATGAGTCTCAAAGCATGGTTTGAGACCATGGTATATGCGCATCTAGATAGAATAAATATGTAAAGATTGAATCAAGTAGAATCAATCAAGATATCAAATGTATGATTTTTTTTAATATTTTCATCTAAGTGCGCAGAGACCTAAGTCTTGGTTGTGTGCACAAAAGGATTGAATGTACTCAATTTATATATCTCTTAATAAAGCAGACAGTTTTGGAAAACCTGGACTCTTATGCGATTTTCTGTATTGATTATCTATTATTTTCTTAATATTTGAATCTGTTTTGTGTTGAGTGTTTACTTCTATTATTGGTTAATTTCTTTTCTGAATGAATATTAGTTAATGTTAGATGAATAGCTCTGATTGAAGTATATTTCATGATTTTACATAAATTATAGTAAAGTATTTTCTGGTAATCTGCGAAGGGGTAGATTTGTTGACTGTGCATGTGCACATCTATTATATTATCTGCACTAAGTCTAATTAGGGCCACTACATCAAAAACTTCCTCAAGGTATGAAAACCTGGTTCTAGCACCCTCCCATACTACTTCGGGTGAGACTTTGATCTATGCAAGTAGATCACTGCCGAAAGGGCCAGTAGTTGGAGGGTTTTGTTGGTTGTGCGATAGCTCTAAACTAGGGTCAGAACCCCTCAAGCCAACACCACTAAAGGTTGATGGTATTCGTCAATGGAAGGAGGAATCATGGGGTTCACTATGTTTTTGGATTTTTTCTTTGAAGATGTGATTGTAGAGGAATAAGGAAAATATTGAAATTACCTAGAGATAAAATTGATTTACCTTTGCTGTATGAAATATGTAGTAACATCTTCAATTTCAGCTTGTCGCTGTAAAAGTGATTTGGCTCTATGGCTGGTTGCAGTGGTTTAACCTAAAAATGGCTACAGTAGCAGAGGGAATGGAAAAAATGGTGTGAAAATCATTTAGTTTGATAAAATATGAATTTTTTTTTACTTTGGAGTAATATAACTTGATGTGTTTTATCCGTTATGGAGGACCAGGAAAAATTAATGAGGAATAGATAATTTGTAACGAGAACAAAATGATTACTCTAAGACTGACACTTAACAGAGAGGGCGTGGATGTTAGGAATTGGTGGGAGGAAGACTTAAAGACTTTATTGGATGAACATAGTGGATTTTGGAAGGGGGCGAGGGTCGTTTGTGGTTTTGGTGTGAGGGGGTGTGGAGTGTATGACATAGGGGCACGTGGCATCGACAGTTTTAGGGGTCCATGCTTTTCGCACCACCCCCGTTGACTGAACATCGGATGCACTCAGAGGGTGCAGAGCGATATACGGGCCGTTGATTATATTTCAACACAGATCACAACCATTTGACTTTGCGGTGTTGGAATGAAAATCTACAAAAGGTCTTGTCTAGCCTACTTATTCAATAAACTTATTTATTTAACACTAATTACATTTAGCTTTAATCAAATTTAATTAAACTAATAAATTAAGGCGCCATTTAAATGTACATGCTGCTATTTTGGGATTTTAATATATATATATATATATATATATATATATATATATATATATTTTTTTTTTTTTTTTTCTTTCTTTCTTTTGTACCTTTTTTCATTTTTATTTACACACAATTTTTATTTTTCATTTTTTACTATTTTATTTTTCTTCTTTTTCTTTTCTTTCTGCATATACATTTTTTTTTTCTAAATAATATATAACTTATCAAAACCAATTATGTTACAATAGGCTCCTTGTGGGAACTATGCACTGCGCAGTCCCAGCAGTCAGGGTCAAATCTTGAGGCCTCAAAATGCGCAATGCGTAGTTCAACCTAGGTAGTGGTCTGGGAGAGACTGCACACTGCATAATCTTAGTGGCCAGGGATGCAACCTAAGCCATGGAAATAGGAAATGCACATTTTCCCAAGCCTGTCTTACACACTATACAATTCCATAGGCCAAACTCTCAACTTGAGCCTTAATATTGTGCAATGCTCAGGTGGGAAAACTGAAAATAGGCCAAGGGAATGGAATATCTGCCAAAGGGAAGTGTGAAAAATGAGAAAATTTGAGAGATAAAGTCAGCTTGAGTGAAGATATAACTAATTTGGAATGAAATAAGACATATCGAGTGAAGATATTAAATAAATACGAAGAAAACCAAATCGGTGAGGAGAGTCACCGCAACGACGACCATCGGTGCAAAAATGAAGAAACCAATGTGACAATTGTGAAAGGAAAACTATATATTGAAACAACAATTCTACAAGCTAAATAAATTTGAAACAATATCAAGCATGCAAAGAAACAAGAAAAAAAAATCGCACAAACCAAATGATAAAAAGTGACAAAAAAAGCGACAAAAAGTGATAAATGTGAAACTCACTTGGAACAGCGACAATGATCTCAATGAAGGCTCCTTGATCTCCTCAGGAATGTTAGAGATCCAATATCGAGTGTGAAAATGAGCTATAGGGGCATTGATTAAATATATTTGGGAAAATTAGGGTTTATGATGCACATCCCAAAAAGCAAGGAAAAATCGACATATGGAGAAAGTTTCCAAAAATAACAAGTGTGCTTCCTTTGGGTTACTAAAAGTAGATCTCTATTTTTTAGGGATATTTTTTTAATTTTTTGTCTTTTCTACTTTTTTCGTGAAAAATATTCCATGCACATCACCGGGAAAGGTTGCACAATTTTGGGAACTGGGCAACTTTCTGGCTCTGTGGACTACACAATTTCTGAGCTTAGTGAGGGATTGCATATTTCTGGGTTCAATGTTGGGTTTCCTTTAATGACAGCACAATTTCTGAGCTCAAGGATCACTTCCAATCATGACTACCCAATTCTAGTCATCAAGGTTACTTTACCTCATGGATTGCATAGTTTCTCGAGGCAAGCCCAGAATTGTTGTGCAAGACTAATGCAAGAGGTTAGCTTTAGACTTAGAAACATTAACTGAGTCAAAATCAAGTGAACACAAGCATAGATAAAGGATAAACATTAATCAAAGCATGAATATGTGAGATGAGTACAAGTTACGCTCTTGTGAAAATAAGGTTATGCACCAAAATATAAGCAATGATATTTTTTTTTTTAGGGTGGTTGTAGTTGCTACAACATTGGCGACATACTAGTAGAACTCAAACTCTCTAAATGAATATTGTCTCATGAAAATTTGGCCTCACCCTTCAGAAATTATTGTTCAATTCATTAATTAACACAAATTCCTCATTTAGTTTGAGTTAAATACATGCCTCCATCCATACTCTTCATCAGTGAATGATCAAGCCAATTCAAACTAATTTGTTTCGATTGGGGATGAGGAGTATATAAGTGCAGAAGTAAAAGAAATGTTTGGAGTCTTATTTTCATCTCTCGTGTTGCTTTGCTTCCAGCAGACTTGGATAGTACCTCGATGGAGTCACTTCAGGAACACAAGCATTTCTCTACTGCCAACGAGCCTGGAAAGTACTCCAGCGGAGTTGCTTGCTTCACCTCTCTGCGTAGGAAGCCTTTCTCTTCTTTCAACCTATATTTATTTTTTTCATTTTTTTCATTTTTTGTGTTCAAATGACTTTTCATAGGCATTTATTTATTTCATGGGGTGGAAGAGGGATCCCAACTTATTGAGATCATAAGATGTTTTCCCTTTAGAGAAGGGTATTTATATACACCTCTGACGTACCTATTAAGGTTTTCATCCCCTCCTTACTCTACTTGACTAGGTTGAAAAGGTTTAACCGACAAAATAAAAATGATTAGAGTAGGTGGCACCAGTTAAAATACAAAAATCATGATTTTACTATGATTTTCTCTGACAAGGAATGTATTTTCCATTAGAGTATCATCAACTTAAAAGAATGCAAGATTCATACAAAGAGAGGGAATATACATCAAACCAAGCATTGATAATAGAACAACTTCCTCTTAGATTTCACCATGCTTGCTTCAGAAGCCAAACATAGTCTCATGCAGAACTAACCTATAGTTGAAAAAAAAGAAAAGGAAAGAATAAAAATGAAAACAAACTTAATGTAAAGAAAATCAAAGAAAACAACAAAGAAAAGAAAAACACTACTCCTACTCCTAACCTAAAAAAAGGACAGGCCAAACTCACGTGAAGTGATACTTCCAATGCAGCCACGAGAGCATTGGTTGGCCTATATGGGCGAGGGAATGCATGTGTTACAAAGTAATTTGTCACCATCCCTACAATCGCCATCTCGCCCATTGGAGGGTCGTTTCTGTGATGAATAAGTAGTGTCATGCCTTGAAAATACCATCATTGCATCCCTTTCCATGAGGAAAACATTCCTTCTGTTGATCATTTCTTGAGCAGACCCCTAAAAACACTTGTTTTTGCCTTGGAACTGGTAGCCGGTTATGTCCTTGCACCAATGAGGAAAATTAAAACTGAGCCCGCGCCAGTTGGCGCTCTGTCCCAGTTAAGCACCCGCACCAATCTACTTATGGAAAGTTTTTTAAAAAAAGAGGCGAAGTTTCGATTACAAAAACTTTGTGGATGAGTCATGAGGAGTGGTTTCGATTGAATAACCACAACCTTCCTCCTTTGGCCTCTTGTTTCCACCTTATGGGGAACCTCCCAAGGGATAAGGCCTCCCTTCCACTATCGTAGGGATCCCAACCTCCTCCTCTCCTCTATAAATATAGCCATCTTCCATTGATGAAGGGGCTGAATGGTTGAACGGGCTGAATGGTTGAGCCTTAGTAGTCTTGGTAGCCTGAATAGAGCTGAATAAATTGTAAGGAGATTATCGTCAGATAGCCGAAGAGAGAGAGACTTTTCCTTGTCCCGATGAGCTTTACCGAGACGTACTCCTCTGTCGACCCGCTGAAGGAAGATCCAGCGTCAGAGCTCAGGTTGTATCTTTCTTTGTATTGATTAATGATAAACAACTTTGGTTATGGTTCCACTTGTATGTTCATACTTTGTGATTATGGGTTGTATCTTCTCTGACTGATACATAATTGCATATATTTGGTTTTACACTTGTGTGTTTTTCATGTTTCTTGTATGTGCAGGTGTTCGATCGCGCCAAGCAGGAGAATTGTGATCTGCCGGGACAAGGGGACTGCAGTGCTATCTTCTCCGCAAACAACAGCGTTGGACTTGAGGTAGGACTTTCTCACAATTTGGTCTATTGCAATTAGGAACTTGTGTCTTAGCATGATACGATTGTTGCTAGACCCGATCTGTGCTAGTAGGGATTGCCTCTATCCGCAAAGGGGATTTACCTCTCCAAAAAATTGGCGACTCCACTGGGGATCGAACCCAGAATCTTTGGTTTCACAGACCTGGCTCGGCGAGGCCGAATAGGCTGATCCTCTTAAAGAGATCTTCCCTTCTGATGAAGCCATTGTTGAAACAATGTCTCTGGAGGAGCTGCCTTGGAGTGATGGACATCATCATTCCTCCTTCATGCCCAGCCTGGGGGAAATGTTCGATTGTCTAGAGTGTTTTTCATCTTAGGTTCCTACTCCACCTCTCCAGACGCCCATATTGAATCATGAGGTCCTTTCGGAGGGAAACCTGAACAGAGTTACTCAAACCATTCCGATCAACATCTTCGTCAAACCGAGGATAGTTGAGAACATACATGTGGGAGTGACTTGTTCTCGTGATGAGATACAAGTTTATACCGATCTTTTCCATGAATTCAGAGACGTGTTCGCTTGGTCCTATGAGGAAATGACTGGGATTGATCCCAGCATAGTAGTGCACGATATTCCTACCTATCTCGGTGTGAAACCCGTGCGCTAGCGCCTACGCCCAGTGCATCCTCGCAAAGCTGCTACCATTAAAGCAGAAGTTGAAAAACTTCTGAACGCGCGCTTCATTTACCCGATTCCCCTCACAGAATGGGTCTCAAATATTGTCCCTGTAGATAAGAAGCAGGGTACTATAAGAGTCTGCGTTGATTACCGCGATATTAATTGAGCCTGTCCTAAGGACAATTACCCCACTCCCTTCATAGATCAAATCATTGATGAATGTGCTGGGAGTGAGATTTATTCCCTAATGGATGGCTTTTTCGGGTACAATCAGATAAATATTTTACCTGCCGATCAACACAATAATGCATTCATCTATCTGTGGGGTACCTTTGCTTATAAAAAGCTCTCGTTTGGCTTAAAGAATGCTGGAGCTACTTTCCAGCGTGCTATGTCTTACGCATTCCATGACATATGCCATATCGTTCAGCCTTATCTAGACGATTTTCCAGCTCATTCAGCTCGGCGACAGGACCATCCCGAACACCTCCGCCAGATTTTACTTCACTGTAGATGCTATAATATCTAGCTTAACCCTCATAAATGTGTCTTTTTTGTGAATTCTGGCTGTCTTTTGGGGTTCATAGTCTCCAAGGACGGAATTCCCCTTGACCCCCTAAAGGTCGAGGCTATTGTCAATATCCCATCACCCTCTTCGTTAGTCCAATTGCAGAGTCTGTAGGGAAAATCTAATTTCCTACAACGCTTCAGCCCGAACTACGTGGAGGTGGCCAAAGGATTCACGCATATTTTAAAGCAAAACGTTCCCTTTCATTGGGACGATATTGCTCAGCAATCCTTCGAGAAGCTCAAGACGTTGCTCGTTAATGCTCCGTTGCTTTGTCCTCCAAACTATCACCGTGACTTCACTCTATACTTGGCCACCGCGTTTAGCACCATAGCTATGGTTCTAGTGTAGGATGACGATGATGGAAATGAAAACGTTGTTTATTATCTATCACGGAATCTTCTCAACATAGAAATGCGTTACGCTCATGTCGAGAAACTGGCATTAGCCGCAGTGCAAGTTGTGTAGTGGTTCTGCCACTACATCCTGTTGCGTACAGTAACCGTGGTTTCAGATTGCAACCCCATGACGTAAATTCTATCTCGACAATTACTAGGGGGCAAGTACTCCAAATGGATCTTGATTTAGAGTTTACCACTGCTAAGTCGACCAAATCATTGGTTTTTGCAGATCTCATTTTCTCCCTCCCAATAGACTCCACCCCATCTCACTTCGAGGATCATATCCTGGACGAAAAAATATTCCTTATCAACACTCGCGATCCATGGTACGACGACATCATTGTGTATCTTCAAACTTCAATGTTCTGGTCTGAGTTTATCAAATATGTCCGACGTCAGATTCAACATCAGTCTCAACCCTACCGCATTTTAGGAGATGCTTTATACCGGGTTGGAGTAGATTCGGTGCTCCGCTGGTGCTTGACCCTGGAAGAGGATGAAAGAGGCTGAAAGAGTCTTGAATGATTGTCACAGTGGCGCCTGTGGCGGTCACATGTCTGGATATGCCACCGCCTAGAAAATTCTACGTGTGGGCTACTTCTGGCCATCGATATTCAAAGACTTTATTGTTGCAGTCCGAAAATGTCATTCGTGCCAGGTTTTTCAGTGCAAGATGCACGCGCCACCCCTCCCCTACACCCTGTCATTACCGTAGGCCATTTTGTGAAATGGGGCATAGATTTCATGACGTGTAACCCTCATTCGGCCGGGTGGCATGCATATATAATCGTCGCTGTAGACTACTTTACTAAGTGGGCTGAAGCGATGCTTACACTAGCCGCCGATGGTAAGACATCGGCCTAGTTTTTTTGCAACCACATTATTGCACGTTTCGGGGTCCCTCAGGCCATTTTTACCGATCATGGCACTCATTTTTGAGATTACATGATGGCCGAGCTGACATCAAGATTGGGCTTGCGACATGATAGCTCAATGCCATATTACCCCTAGGAAAATGGCCAGGTTGAGGCTGTGAACAAAGTTTTCATCACAATGCTTCAACAGAAAATTGGTATTCATAAGTCCAATTGGCATCTCCAATTGTTCTCAGCTCTATGGGCTTACCAAACGTCAGCAAAGAGCGCGACCGGATTCACACTGTTCCAATTGGTGTATGGTCTGGAAGAAACTCTCCCAGTTGAATGCGAAATTCCTTCTTTAAAGTTGGCTGTGGAACTTTTGCCCAACACTTCTCCTGAAGAAGAACGTCTCTTGTATTTGGAACGGTTGGATGAAACCTACCGCTTGGCTGCCTTAATTATTGAAGCACAGAAGAAGTGGGTCAAAGCTCACTTTGATCAATCAGTTTCTCCACGTTCCTTTGTTGAAGGGGACCTCATCCTCCTATACGACCAAGCGCACGACAAACTTGGAGTAGGCAAGTTCCAACCCATGTGGCACAGGCCCTATATAGTAAAACGAGTATTGAAAAATGGGGCTTATGAGCTCATTGACTATGAAGGAGTTCCGTTGACGCAGCCTAGGAACGGGCTATACCTTAAAAAATACTATGCTTGAGTTATTTTTGGTGTGGTGTGTGTGAATAGGTGTGTATATTCATTTGTGTGCATTTGTGGTGTGGTGTGCGATGTAATAATATTTCTGTTGATCGAGTCTTCCTGATTGTGCAGATGTCCATTACTCCGTTTGTTGGTTTCACGGATGATGCCTCCCGCAGTACCAGGAATCTGTCTTCGGCAGCCTGGGTAATCTATGATCCTACTGGTGAGTTGGTCAACCTACAAGGTGTGTGTCTGGGGCCTGCTACAAATAATATCACGGAATATAGTTCCATGTTGGAATTATTAACTGAGGCTTCGGACCTCGGTATTCGTGAATTACTTGTATATCTGGACTCACAACTTGTAGTATTACATCTTAATGGTCATTATTCAGTTAGAACCCATCCATTTTACGTCTGTATCTACGTATTCATTTACTGGAAATAAATTTTGATTATATCACATATCAACACATACCCAGACATATGAATACATTAACAGATGTAGTAGCTAATATGGTTCTAGATAGACATTTGCGCAACTTGTAAAAACATTATCACATGTAAAAAGATCCATCCAGAAATAGATATTTAGATATATATGTCGAATAGTTTGTAGTTTGTGTAAATCACATAAAGTCAAAAAATATACATGTCTATCTAATAATAGCCAGAGACAACATGTCTCTCAAAAATAGATGCATGAAAAAGCCCTAGATGTCTAATCAGCATGGTGCTCATGGTAACATGTGACCGCGTGCACCAAGCATCTCAGGAGTTGGTGGAGGTGACTAGGCACCCCCACCGTATGTCTCTGATATGCCATCGGAACATCTACTAGCCAAGCATAGTCTGGAATCCCTCGGGCAATGCCCTCAAGGTTTTGGATCAACTCTCTTCCTTCGACACCCTCTGTCTGAGGGTCGTATGTAAGGGGAGTTCTCCATGCAATAGGCGACATGCTGGCAGGTCTCTCTGGGCCAACATCTGCATACACATAAGAACTATTGTTAGAATAGGCATGTATCACAAAAAACAACATAAATACATAAAAAATAAAAAAAGAGTCATACCTAGCTCCTCGTTCTAGTCCTCCCCCTCCGGGAGTGGAAGATCTGGGTCTCCAATGAAATCGGTCCCAGCATAGGGCCAATCCTCAACTACGATCAGTTGACGCCGTAACCATACAAAGAACTCGGGCCTCCAGGACATTTGCTGGCCCCCTCCTAACCTGGGCATAAGTGCTGCCCAGTGAGCCATCCTTGGCTCCCTCAGTGTCGGCTCGGAAACTATTGCCCCTTGGCCCTGGAAAATCGGTAGCCATTCCAAGATGAACGACACCATAATGGAATCGTATCCAAACTGCTTCAGTTTGGATTTCTTGCACTTTTTGAGCTCTCTTTTGATGTTGGTTGTCACTGTGGTGGCCCAATCGAACAGTGTAGGATTCATGCACTCGGAGGCTAGTAGGAGCTGCATCTTGGTTGCCTCATGCGGTGCCTACAATCCCGCAGCCCGCGCAATGGTGTGAAGCACTACTCTGAGTGCTAGGTCGCGGATAGTGTGGATGTCCACTTTCCCACTTCCCGATCTTGTCTGTGCCCCTGGGCACACTCTCGCCATTACCTGATCCATCTTCTCTCCAGAAGGTCTACTTCCGGTCATAATGGGCACTAGGCCTCTGCACGATAGTCCGGTTATGAAATAGACATTGTAGACCTCAAGTTCTAGCACTTGGTCCCGAAGTTTGAACACTTCCTCATTTTCATCCCATATGCTAACCAAGTACTGTAATAGCTTAGGTTGAGATTGTAAGCATGGTGTGAGGAATAATTTCTTGAGACCACAGTTCCGGAGTGCATTCATGCAAGCTTCGTTTTGCATGGCCATTTCGTCTTCTTCTCCATGTTCCCTCTCTTTCCATTCAATAACCATTATGCCTAAATATCTGCACCAACATGATTAAAATTGCCTTGTTAGATCTTTGTTGCATTCAAAAATCCAGATGGATGGCTCACATTTTTAAAATTTAATGCGGAAAATCGCGTTGTGCCATTAGCGTGACCCCTTTGTGAGCAAAAGTCCATTGGTGCGGGTCCGTGCTCGATACCCGCACCAATGGGCCGAGCCCTAAAATTCCAAAGGGTTCCCCCAGTGGTCAAATGCACAATGGAAATTCATAAAAAATGGATCAAAATAGAGCTTAAGGGAGCGCCTCATACCTAGAACTGACGAGAATCTGAATGGTGTCCTGTATCAGTCGCAATCGCCGCTGCAAGTTTGCACACAAAAAGACCACTGTTGCTCTCCAAATGAGGTAAAAAGTAAAAGTAAATATGTTTTTACCATTTGTGGCATATTTATAACTTTTGAAGTCAAAATTAGGTTTTAAAAGTCATTTTTCTCAATATTTTAATATATTTTGTCAAAAAATGGATTTTACACTTGTCTTTAAGTGCAACGACAGGTTTTCTTGCAGCTTTGACGGTGATACGAGTTGTATTTTATACTTTTTCGGACTCAGTAAAAACAATAAAAAGTCATTTTGGAGTAATATTTCAGCTCTTTTCTGACTCTCCAAACATGAAAAGATTGTCGAGCCCCTTATCGTTTCAATCTCGTTAAAGTGGCTGCAAAACGACATCTACCCAGTATACGTTTACCCCTTTTTTGGGCCGGGATAGATTATTTACGAAAAAGGAATACCCTAGCCTATCGCGACTAGGAGGTTTTCTCTGACATAGTTTTCTACCTTTTTGGATCTGAGGAACTATTTACAAAAAGGGAATATTGGAGTTTACTTTTCCGTTGTGTTTTCAAACTCTCTAAACATGAAAAGACACCGAGTTCTTCCTTTGTCAGACTCGTTAAACCCTGATGACATTGGATTCAGTCGTAATGACGATATTCGAGTTTCTCTTTCCTAGGGCTCGTTAAATGTACTAGGATGGATTCGTCTGAAAGGGAGGACTCATATTGCAAGAATATGCTATCCCATTCAAGCTTGTTTTCAAAAATAATTGGGGTACTCGCCAGAAATGGTGGGGAAAATGGAACCAGTATCATCGTTGTGTCGATAGTATGTCACTCTTGCACATGGCACTTGTCTGCATTCGTGTTGGGTTGGGGACATCTCATCTCATTTTCTGTTTGCCTCCATGTGTTTGGGTAATATGTTTTGACCTCTCATCTACTCTTTGCCTTGTCATCATAACTTCTGATCTTTTGATGTCAAATACTGCCAAATCCACTGTCGTGCCACCGATATGTTCAAGAGAAGTTGACCTCTGCAAGTTTCAACCTTCCTCTGATTCTCATCTGATCCTAATTCATAAAACATTATGTTCCTTTGTCTCGAGTCGATGATGTGGGAAACATTATGGCCCACCTTGGATCAAGGTCACTTCCTGTCGACTTCAACTCATTATCCAGGAAGCTGATCTAGAGACTCCCTTCTGGTACCTTGGAGCCTGCATGCCTCAATGGCAGGTTCTTCGCATTCGACGTGAGGTTCTCATCATAGGCCTCTGATCGAGTGATTCTACGGGTGTTCGACATCAGCTCACTATTCACATTCTATGGATTGTACCTATAGTACCCTGAGGACCATTGTCACTATCGGTGGTACCTCTCGCGTCTGTTAACAACTTTCATCATTGGTTGGTAATCAGGCGATGTTCTTACATGTTCGATTTCAGCTCACTTATTCACATTCTTGAACTTGTACTTTTTTCGGGTCGAGATGGAGCACAAGACCCTAGATTTTGTCTGCTACAATCCAGGCTGTGATTTTGTGGATTATTATGATTGGTTACATGATTCATTCATTGGATGGATGCGACCATACCCGAGTCTATTTATCGATCCTTACTGGATGGCTGCGTCCATGCCTTGGATCTTTATTATTGTATACTCTGTTATGGATGGCTGCGCCCATACCACATTTATCATGTATTTGAGATATCAGTTGTAGTTTTCTACGTAGGTTTTTCGAAGGCAGTGTTTTCAGTTGGACATGTTCTCGTAAAGCATTTCACCCCCCTCTCTCTCTCTCTCGGGCCTCATGCTTTAGGGGGCATCTGTTACATAGTAATTTGTCACCGTCCCTAAAATCCCCATCTCTCCCATTGGAGGGTCGTTTCTGTGATGAATAAGTAGTGTCATGCCTTGTAAATACCATCATTGCATCCCTTTCCATGAGGACAACATTCCTTCTGTTGATCATTTCTTGAGCAAACCCCTAAAAACACTTGTTTTTGCCTTGGCACTGGTAGCCGGTTATGTCCTCGCACCAATGAGGAAAATTAACACTGAGCCCGCACCAATTGGTGCTATGTCCCAGTTAAGCACCCACACTAATCTGCTTATGGAATTTTTTTTAAAAAAAGAGGCGAAGTTTCGATTACAACAACTTCGTGGATGAGTCATGAGGAGTGGTTTCGACTGAATAACCACAGCCTTCCTCTTGTGGCCTCTTGTTTCCACCTTATGGGGAACCTCCCAAGGGATAAGGCCTCCCTTCCACTATTGTAGGGATCCCAACCTCCTCCTCTCCTCTATAAATATAGCCATCTTCCATTGATGAATGGGCTGAATGGTTGAACGGGCTGAATGGTTGAGCCTTAGTAGTCTTGGTAGCTTGAATAGAGCTGAATCAATTGTAAGGAGATTATCGTCAGACAGCCGAAGAGAGAGAGACTTGTCCTTTTCTTGACGAGATTTACCAAGACGTACTCCTCTGTCGACCCGCCGAAGGAAGATCCAACATTAGAGCTCAATTTGTATATTTATTTGTATTAATTAATGATAAATGACTTTGGTTATGGTTCCACTCGTATGTTCATACTTTGTGATTATGGGTTGTATCTTCTCTGAATGATACATAATTTCATATATTGGGTTTTACGCTTGTGTGTTCGTCGTGTTTCTTGTATGTGCAGGTGTTCGATCGTGCCAAGCGGGAGAATTGTGATCTACTAGGGCAAGGGGACTAGAGCGCTATCTTCTCCGCAAACAACAACGTTGGACTTGAGGTAGGCCTTTCTCGCAATTTGGTCTATTGAAATTAGGAACTTGCGTCTTAGTGTGATATGATTGTTGTTAGACCCGATCTGGGCTAGTAGGGATCACCTCTGTCCGCAGAGGGGATTTACCTCTCCAACAACATGTTAAGAAAAATATACAAGAATAATAATAAACAAGAAATATAGCATAATTTAAACCATAATGTTCAAAATTTGAATGAACACGCAGAAAAGTAAAGACGAAAAGAACATGAAAAACATTATGTGGTTGTGTCATGGTGTTGTAACACAATGTGAGTCGAAGACTTACAAACACAAAATTTTGAATAACAAAGGTGAGAAAACATAAATAAAGAATAATTTTTTTCATTTTTCCACAATGCTCAATACGTATGACTCCTCCAATGACTAAGCGATAGGATCGTGTAAAACATGTGGAGGATGCGAAAATTGTAAAGTATATTTATATTCAATATGTGCAATAGAGTGATGAGGAGCCTCAAAATATTTGACACTCTTTTGATCGCAGGTGGAACTAACCTCAAGCCTATGAGAACCTGACATAACCATCAGCTTGGGCTGAAGTGCCTCGACAACTTGAGGAAGTTCCAAATCATTGGAAGGAATATCATCACATATCGGTGGCTTCAAAAATTCAACAATGGGAGAATAAGAATCATGATCAATTGAATCAATGAAAAGGTCACGACAGCCATGATCAGTACATTGAAGGTCATGAACAGAGTTATCCTCATGATCTAATAGATTTTATAGATGGAGGGATGAGAAATGAGAAATTTCACCTTTTGTGTTTTGAGAAAGGTAAGATGAGAGATTGGGAAGATCATGAATAGAAGATTCATCCTGTTCGCATTTGGATGAAAAATTTACATCCCACATGTTCTATGAATGATCAGAAGTATTAACATGATCATAAAATAATTTCTCGCCAGAGTCAACAGAAGTGACATAATCATGGAAAATGTGAGGATGATGCAGGAGAGGTTTGAAAGGAAGAAATGGATCTTCCATCACATATTCTTGTTCAAAAATGGGATCCCACACATACTCATTGTAAATTATATCAAAATTTTTTTGCTAACGGCCAAATCCATCCAACACTTTATCCTCATGAACATTAAGAGAAATATTTGAAACATGTGAACGCAACATCTCACAATCTAGATATCAAAGGGACCATATGATGGAGTACAAGGAGATAACACTTTGGAGAATCAGAGGGACAATAAATCCCAATCAACTTCATCTTCTATAAATCCAAAACAAAAATGCATAAAATGGTTGTGAAATTGATGTAGTGATTCATTAGGTGATTTTTGCAATTCTAAAATTTTCTTTCACAAACATTTATGATCATACTTTTCAAACGCACGAAACAATATTGTGACAAGATGCTTGAAATAGTGAATGGAGGCATTAGTTAATGTGTGACACCATTGACTTACATGCCTTTCGAATGTGAGAATGAACAACCAACAACCAACATCCTCAATGGGGATGTTGTGCTCTGTAAAAAACTGAAGAAAGTGTTCAGTATGCTCAAGTATGGTTGTTTCACCTTCACCATCAAATTTAAGAAGCAGCAAGTCATCAAAGATATTCACCAGCACTTGTGATTTTAAATGTTTGCAAAACATGATGAGAGTTTGATTGTGGAAGTCATTAAATGAGTGTGGAAATTCAAAACACACTTCAAGGGATCAACTTGTCATCGGCCCTCCTTCTATTTCTAGAAATGTTGATGGTGCTGGACCCACCAACATTCAGAGGATCTCCATGATATGAATTCCCAACTAGACCTCATACTGTTTGGAGTAGGAGTCCCAACAATGGGGTGTTAATGATATGACTTGGTTTGAAAAACACATAGACTGGTGCATGATGTCTTTGGTGAGAATAAGTGTGTGACCCTGTGGATATTCAAGTGCAATGTATGATGGTTCCAACACATTAATGGAAAATAAGGTGCACCCCTTGGAAGCATGTAATAGTATGCAACTTAGAAGGAACACAAGAGAAAAATGACATCACACGAACTAATAAGTGGAATAGTCCACAATTTAAGGTAACATATTAACATATCATCATGCATCCGACAAGATACATACAAATGAAAACGAAATATTTCATAATCATATGCGTAATTTAAATAACATACATCACAAATACGACAAGAGTAGTCCTACTATATTCACAATATATGCATGAAAGCATGTTGGCTTTGTGCTTTATTAAAAGTGATAGTTCCAATCATACATACGACATTTGATAAGTCACTTTCCCCAAGAGTGGAACATGAAGTATACAGCACTATCTCCTCCAAATAAGTATACTCCCTCTGCTCTATGGAGAATCCAAGGCTCACATAGAACTCCCAAGCTCTTTCTAACCCTAAGCCTAGCCAAAATCTTGGCTCCCAAAATCCCTATACCTGAGTGATGAGGATATATTTATAACAAAGGGGGGTGACTCTTGACATGCCCCCTTTGTGACTCTTGGAATCCCCTCACAACTCTTCAATTTCCTACAAAATAATTCATTAAATTACATATTTATCTTTACATTCCAACACGTACACTTGCAATTTAAATTTTACAATAATTACAAATAACATTACATTTTCCACCCATACCCATTTAAGACAAAATAGGGTAGAGACAACTTAAGAGCCTAACAAGAAAAAACACTATGATGCTTGATTTTGGGTGAAATCAAGTTGAGAAACTTCAACTTGACACTTCTCGATCACATATCGATGCCAAGCTCAATATTGTTTGATGATATCCCTAAACTGTGTGATAGTATCAGGGTGGAAGCGAACTCTCGCCTCCATATCATCTAGGTACAATGTCTTGGAACCAATCTGAACCTCTTTCTCAAATAGGAGCAACATTAGTATGGTATGAACGGGATCACTGTTGTAGGTTAGCATGTTATGTCTATTCAGCTCTAAGTCCTCTTGGGTGGCCATCTACTTTAGCTTCTTGAAGTTTTTGGGCCACTAGTTTGTCATTATTATTATCACATTTTAACACCTATTTCATCCATTTCTACCATTCTTTATCATGTCATTTATCATGGTTTATCATATAATTTCATTTTATAATTATTTATGCTCTTATGGATAAATATTATTTATTCTCCTTTATTTTTAATAAATTGATGATTATTATGCATGATTTTATCAATGATGGTTTATTAATAATTTTGTTGTAACATCACTCACCATTTTAGCCTCCAAGATATTCTCTAGATTGCAGATTTGATCTCCAGCTCATCAATAAATATTCCAACTCAGAAATTCGTTGGAATAAGAAGTGACAATTTTGTTTTGGATGTTGTGGGAAAATGGAGAAGAATCTGGAAAATTTGAAACATGGGTTTTGTCCAGAACGGACCGAATTATCTTTCTTTGAAGATTAGTTTGCCCAAATTTGGTTCGTATGAAGAGAAATAGAAGGTTCTCTGAAGATGATTTTCCCAAATTCGCTATTCCCGTCATTTTCCAAATTATCTCAGTTACAATGCCAAATTCGACTTGTTCCTGTTGAATGATTGATGGAAAGATATTTTAGATATGATATTTCTGATCAATTCGATATGAAAAATCCAATTTTTTTATGGGAATCATTTTTTAATCATCTCTGTTGTAACTTCTCTCTGCTTTATGTGTTTTTAAATGAAAAAACAAGAGATCAAGAGGGAGAATTATGAAAGGGAATATAGATTTATTTATGAGCATAATTATGGAAAGAACGTAGTTTTGAAAAGACAGAATTATATTGTAATTCGACTCAAGTTTGATGAATAATTGAAGTTGCTGTTTTCATTCGCATTATCTGAAGTAGCTTAGTAGTGCCTGCTGGTGGCTAAGGGCCCGACCCCTGTTAGAGTTAACTACTTGCCTGTGTTATATTTTTTATTCTTGTAACATGTGATTGATTTGATAATTTCTTTTTACCATGAGTTCATTTCATTAGTTGTTTATTATTTTCCTGTATTGAGATATTATGTGTTCTATTTATGATTTACTTCGTTACCATTTGATTTGAATCTTGTTCATTACAGCGTGAGTTATTTAAGACATCGCATTGCATTTGTTAAATCATATGTAAGAGTTTAATTATTACTATGAGACTCTCAGAAGTGATATCGTTTCTGTCTTAATTTCTTTGCGAAAATTAGTATAATCTAGATTGAATCAGCTAAGTAGGAGTGAGTTATTATTATTGTGGTCCCGGCTGATGATACTATTCTTTGGATTTCTGCAAGATTCGATTTCAATAACAGATTGCACTTTTATATTCCCTTTAATAATTGCAATTAGAGTTTATTAGATGCTTCCATTTATTCTTGTGTCAAGATATATACTACAGTTTAGGAAACATTACTCTTTAGGTTTATAGCTTGCACATACTGTGTACACTCTTGAAACAAAAAGACTTACCCAGGTTGATAATTAATGTGAGGAAATTAGGAGTTTTAAAAGACACCTTTTAGCACCCAAAATTTTGGCGCTGTTGCCGGGGAGAGTGTTGCCATTTCATAGAGAGTGATGTATGTTTGATATTTTTTGCTGGGAAAGAATTTGCTATTAAAAATGGAAGGTAAGAACCTACGTAACGAGCAAGTAAAATGCTTTCTCCTCTGCCCGCTTTTCAACATAATTTCATAGAAGTTGAAGTAGGTGTTTGATTTTTGTCTTCTATGAAAGAATTGGGTATTAAAAATGAAAGGTAAGAACCCACATAACGAGCAAGTAAAGTTCTTGCTCCTCCGCCCACTTTTCAGCATAATTTCATAGGAATTGAAGTAGGAATTTTAGAGGTAGAATTTTTGAAAAAAATCTTGTAATTCCACTCGAGTGGTGATGTAAGCACCACCCATTTCAGTAACCAATTGAAAGGAAAATTTGAAGGATAATCCTCAAAGAAACACATGAATAACATATTTAATTATGGTAAGAAATGGCTAACATCGCAACTTTGAATTTCCTATCAAAGATCTAGGAGGAGTGACACAAATGCACATAATTCCCCCATCGTCTCTACCAAATTTTCATGGTTTGAAAAATGAAGATCTAGATAAATTCTTATTTGATTTTGAAATACTTTTTATAGGATATGATTATTGTATTAATGATCAATGATTGAAAGTGTTTCCTCTTACTCTAAAAGGAGCAGCTCTTCGATGGTTCATGAACCCTGGTGGGAATTGCATCCAAACTTGGGAGGACATGAAGAACATATTCTTGAAGAAGTACCAAGACTATTGCAATGCCAATGAAGATATTTTTAATATGATACAAGGGGAATATGAAAGCTTGGAGGACTATGTAGAGTGATTTCAATATAACCTTCAAAAATCAAAGCATAAGCATTTAGAAAAAGAGATCTTGAAAACACTTCTTCTTAAAGGAATCAAAGATGAATTTTTAGAACTCTTAAATCTGATAGGAAAAGGTGATGTTTTTCAGATATCATATGATGATGTTTGTGAATTGTGCATAAGGTATTCAAGAGGAATTTCCAAGGCTGGTAAGAATTCTAGATAATTTTCTTCTTTCTTTTCCAAATTTACTACAAGAACAAGAGACATAATAGCTGAAATCAATGTTTTATTTGAAAATTTTAAATATGATTTTATTAGCTCTCTAAATTCACAATTGAATTTTTTGCAGGTTCATAAAAATCAAGAATTTGATGAAGTGTTTTGCCCTCATTACCGAAAGGAGCATCCCATAGATACTCACTCTTCCTTATCTAGGATGGAAGTAGCATATCAAAGAGACGGGGAAGCTACAACAATGTCAAAACCATGGAAATCATGGCCTACGGGTATGGTTCAAAACACTTCCTCTCCATTTTCTTACTTGTATAATCCATTATGGAATACTCATATGTTAGGGCAGCAATGTCAATCTCGATATAACCCCCACCAATCTTGTCTACAAGTTTGGCATGGTTCATCTTATGATTGCATGACTACTCTCCCTCATCTTGTAGCACAAACACATCCTCCATATTCTCGACCAGCTCTTCCACAACATTTTTATTGCCTATCAAAATCATCCACTCAACCCAATCAACTACATCATCAAAATTCTCCATTCCCTACACAATTTCCTGCTCAACTCATTCCACACCCTCACCATAATAAACCAGTACAACATGCTTGTAGTGTTGAACTGAAAAATTTACCCACCCTTCCCACCCATTCTATCTCATGTGCACCATTGGAGAAAACTTATACTGAGATTCAGAATATATCAAATCCAAAAATTGTAGAAGTTGTGAAAGAAAATAAGGTTTCTACTAGCTTGCATCAACAAACCATTTTTAACACTCAAGAACTTCGTGATATGACGGCTATGGGAAATCAAGAAAGTAAGGGATGTATTGAAGATTGGTTTCACTACATTTGTTTGTAGCATCACTTCATACTTCAACAATTTTTGGCAGCATCTTTTCAAGGAAAGTTGGCTTCTCATACCCTACTATTTATTAACATGCATTTTTCAAATTTGGGTATGTACATAATAGAGGTCTTAATTCGAAAATGGCTCCACTAGAAGTAATCGTATACGTAAGCATATTAAATTTTCAAAGAAGAGTAGGTTAGTGTAGAAAATAAATAAATAAGAACATAAATAAATACATTTTTATTATTATGTTAAAAATAATAATAATAAATAAATAAATAAATAAAAATTGTTTTTGTTGCAACACGCTGTGAAAATCAACATCGGTGATAAATATTTTAATTTATTTGTGTATTTAGATGTATTATATTGAAAATAACAGTTATACAAACACTCATATTCATTTTTCACCAATATGGAAAAATTGCTTGAATATCATATTTTTTTGGCTTGCGGGCTTGATGAAATTTCTGAAATCAGAGTTCAGACAGTCATGTTTTGAGGGACCAAAAGTGAATATTTTTAAAACCTATTTCTTTCCTAATTATTTCTTGATGTATACTTTCCAACCGAATTTTAATCACTTCATTTGGATTTGAAACGAAAAAGTTATAACCAAAATATTGACAAGCCGTCTAGTAGGAAGCTCAAGAACAGAGTTGGGACAAAAAGTTTTTGGAGGCATAAATGACTACATTTTTAAAAATTGTTTCTGTCCTAAGTATCCCTTGATTTATACTTTCCAACTCAATTTGAATCACTCCATTTGGATTTGAAACAAAAAAGTTATAACCAAAATATTGATAGGGTGTCTAGTAGGCAGTTCAGGAACAGAGTTGGGACAACAAGTTTTTGGAGGCCTAAATGACTATATTTTAAAAACCTGTTTCTATGATATATTCCTCTATGAATCTAGTTTACAAGGAAATTTTAATCACTCAATTTTGATATCATATGAGGAAAATATGACCCAAATACTGACTGTCTATCCTAAATTAGCACGCTTAAAACTCTGTTTTTCCAGCTGTTCATTAAAGTATTTGACCCATCAATTCTTCTTGTATTAAAAACATATTTCTATTGGAGATAAATAAATGAATTTACTTTCATTTCCAATTTGAATCAGCTTAATCCATCATCAAATGAAAAAGTTATGCTTAAAATATCAACTGTTGTTCTGAGTTGGAAAATCGAAAATGACTCTATTATGCAGGTTGTTCTAAGCAAATTTAACATACCATTACATTGAATTTTTAGAACCTGTTTCTATTGGAGATATCTCCCTAAATTCAATTTCATTTTTCTTTGGAATTACTCAAATCGGACGAAAAACAAAGAAGTTATGGTTAAAACACTGCTGGTCAGTATGGCCGACCACTACTCTCTTGTAGGTGACAAATAAAATTTGTTTTATTTTTATATGGATTTGTTTTGCAGAGTAGCTACTTGTTTTTTTTGCATATTTCTTGGATTAGGGGAGCTCTATCACATCTCTTTCTCCATGATTTAATGTTTTAATGCAAGTAGACACTCGTTTTTTGCAGGTCTTAGGAGAATAAAGAAGGTCAATTTATGGACGAGCGATTCTTGAAAGAAATTTTAATGAAACAAGGGCATTTCATCTAATTCATTACCTAACGGATTCATAATAGAAAAAATGAAGAATTTATTCCCATTCGAAGATGCATGGCACTGCTGCCAAAGCATTTTTCCAAGAGATCATTTCTTCTTCCATTGACAGATTGATATTCCCTTAGAAAATAACATCATAGTTGTTGTAACTTAACTTATTTATTTATATATTGTTTTTAAATAAAGTGTTGTTTCCTTTCTTATTTCTCTTATGTTTTTGTGTTTTAGGTGTTGATTCCTTCAAATTACAGTTTTCGTTCCATTGGTGATTGAACAATGAGGACCCCACCATGAAAGTTTCAATTGTAGAAGACAATCCTTTGGCAGCTTCATTTCTGTAAAAAGTTATTTCTTTTTAAACTGTAAATATGATTGTTTTTCTCTGTTTTTCTGTAAATACAATTGTTTTTTCCAGTTTTTCTCTATTTATTTTCTTTATTTTTACGATTATATTTTTGTTGTTTAGAGTAGTAGGGATGATTGCTTGTCAGTATTTTTCTTCTCCCTATTTTCTTTGTTGTTCCCTATAAGGAACAACACTTTTTTCGTGTGTATTTTCTTTTGTTTTTCCCTATAGGGAACAACACTTTTGCATGTGAATTTTCTTTTTTGTTCCCTATAAGGAACAACACTTTTTCGTGTGCATTTTCTTTTGTTGTTCCATATAAGGAACTGCAGTTTTTCGTGTGCATTTTCTTTGTTGTTCCCTACAGGGAACAACTACTGTTCCCTTTAAAGAACAACACTTTTTAATGTGTATTTTATTTTGTTTTTCCCTATAGGGAACAACACTTTTTCGTGTGCATTTTATTTGTTGTTCCCTATAAGGAACAACACTTTTTCGTATGTATTTTCTTTTGCTATTCCCTATAGGGAAAAACACTTTTTAGTGTGTATTTTCTTTTTTTGTTTCCTACAGGGAACAACTGTTGTTCCCTATAAGAAACAACACTTTTTAGTGTGTATTTTATTTTATTGTTCCCTCTAGGGAACAACACTTTTTTGTGTGCATTTTCTTTGCTGTTCCCTATAGGCAACAACACTTTTTAGTGTGTATTTTATTTTTTTGTTCCCTACAGGGAACAACTGTTGTTCCCTATAAGAAACAACACTTTTTCGTGTGTATTTTCTTTTTTTGTTCCCTACAGGAAACAACTGTTGTTCACTCTAGGGAACAACACTTTTTCGTGTGTATTTTCTTTTTTTGTTCTCTATAGGGAACAACTATTGTTTCCTATCAAGAAAAACACTTTTTCGTGTGTATTTTCTTTTTTAATGTTCCCTATAAGGAATATCACTATTTTGTGTGTATTTTCTTCTACTGTTCCCTATAGGGAACAACACTTTTTTGTGTGTATTTTCTTCTGATGTTCCCTATAAGGAACAACACTTTTTCATGTGTATTGTCTTTTGCTGTTCCCTATAAGGAACAACACTTTTTCATGTGTATTTTTGTGAGTATTTTCAAGAATAACACTTTTTTCCCCTTGCACGATCATTCTTAGCCATCCCAGCCCATTTCTATGATTCCCTTGCATGGCATGAAGTCCAATACTTTTATGAGGATAAGAATTATGGAGTCTATTGAGGCAGGTGAATACCCTTAACGTTATGATATTTAATAGGACAACTTCTCGATGAGAGATTCTTTTTAAGAAAAGGGACACATTTATTTATATACTACTTTACTACATCGTTTTCTGTTGTACATGATACTGATTGATCATATTAATACCATGTTGGTTCCACCTTTCCTCGTTATAATATTCTCTATCTCTAATAAATGAGATTATGGGTATATATTTTTTTTCTATTGAAATGTTTAAATTCATCCACTATCCCTACTCTTAAGGAGTACTGAGCCTCCCTCTTTTTACTATAAAATTGTGTAATCACAGCAAAATTTTGTTTGCAGATGGAGGATATGGGGTCTCATTATGAGCTAGCCTACCATGTTCATAATTCTGTAACGAAGTGACATTCCCGTTATGGCCACCACACCAGGGGTATGATCCATTGGATAACCAAAATATCCTTAGAACAAGAGGTCTCATCATGAGCTGGCCTGATCACTTTTGCTACATCCCAGTGAATGGCAATGTGGTTATATGGTTACCACACTAGCACACTGATCTCTTCTGTAGAACAACACTGAAACTCTCCATTTATAAATTGAGGATCCTGGCTCATACGGGTTAAAAAGAAACCCTGCCAAGGCTATGGATGTCTACTGGTAGCAGAGGCTCTGCTTATGGTATTGAAGTTATATCTTATCATCAATTATTACTATAATACCCTTTTCTTATCCTTTTTTTTTATCGGAGAAGTTATTTCCTTATTTTTTCCCTATTTTGAACCTTTACGCATGTGAAATTGTTTTCCGATCAATCGCATCATTCTCGGCTAGAATACTATCAGAAAAGCATCTTTTTGGAATATTGTTGTCCTTTTATTTTTCATAACTTATCATCAATCCAAAGCGTCCTATCTCTTATTCATAACTATCGTTACACACTCTGCTCTCATTATAACCATACCTCTTGCCGTCCTATCATTGATATGTGTACTCTGCTTCATTTACTGTCGTATTGATCATTCCCTTGCCTTGCCTTCAGCACAACACTTTTCATATGCTTTATGGTCATGGAATCCCTTTTCCAATTGGAGGGGGGAATGTATGCATTATGAGATAACATGCGATATAATTACTGAACTTTGCCACAACTTGATGATTTGACAAAATATTAGTACTGCATTTATACAAAAGTTTTTATGATTAAAATTTTTGCATGCATCTTATCTGTTGCTATTCAAAACTAAAACTATGGATTCAAGAAATTTGCATGCAAAATTGTGACTTGTTACAGGAGAACAACAAGCATGGGGAGGAATTCTATTCACAGCAAGGCCACACTATTGCCCCTAACAACAGAGGTTCACGCAACTCGCGAACACGCAAAATTGTTCAGACATGATGTGCTTGCATGGCTTTCACATTTTGCATCACTTTTAGTACGCTCAACCTACATCAGATTTAACAAATGCCAGTCCATACATGTCATTCCACATTTTTTTCGGAGGTAAAACTTGAGGTAAAATAGCATACTTTTCTGATTTATTACGAATTTAGGAGAATTGCATGCATAATCCATTGAGCATTATTTATCAGATCATTCATTCCACATCTTTACCACTTCCCATTCTTGAAAGACAAAATCTTTTAGTTTGGGGGAGTGTTCCTTTAATTAATTAATTTATTATGACCATCTTATTCATTCTCAACACCTCCCTTCTTCCATGTTGTTTTACACCAAGCATAGATTTCAACATATTGTAGCAACCACCTCTATTTGTTTTCTATCATTGCATGAGGGAATTCTAATTCTTCAGTTTGGGGGAGGCATTGCTACACATGATGGATGTTTTCTACTTTATTTCTCATTTAAGGCATACAATTTCATTTTTATACAGTGCAGAAATTGATTCGCATATATCTTTAAAATTATGAACTAAATTCTTGTGATTTTTGGATAAAAAAGAGGTATCATTAAAATACACAAACCCAGATAATTTCACGCTAAATTAGTGCATAAAATTTTGAAAATCATGCAGTATCACCTACAAACATTTTGTTTATATCTCATGATCCGTGCATCAAAATGATCTAATTTATGGATCATAAAAGCATTAATATAGTAGAAATCTAGTTTTTGAGAAAATGGTTAATGAAGTTTGCTGTTACTTATATCATATTTTACTACAAATTCATATAAATATAGTTGAACGTCAAATGTAAAAATTGTTACGTTTTTTTCAAGATTGCTAAAATTGAATATTCATTATTTGAGGAAGAAGTCATTTGTTCCATCCATTTCACGAGTTGGGGTGAACAATTTTTGTATTATTGCTTGGTTAATAAAGAGGATTTGGGTTGCATGAGGACATCCAATATATTCAGTTTGGGGGTATGTTGGGCCGCTAGTTTTCCATTATTATTATCACATTTTAACACCTATTTCATCCATTTCTACCATTATTTATCACGTAATTTATCATGGTTTATCATATAATTTCATTTTATAATTATTTATGTTCTTATGGATAAATATTATTTATTCTCCTTTATTTTTAATAAATTGATGATTATTATGCATGATTTTATCAATGATTGTTTATTAATAAATTTTTTGTAACATCACTCACCATTTTAGCCTCCTAGATATTCTCCAGATTGCAGATTTGATCTCCAGCTCATCATTAAATATTCCAACTCAGAAATTCGTTGGAATAAGAAGTGAAAGTTTTGTATTGGACGTTGCGGGAAAATGGAGAAGAATCTGGAAAATCAGAAACATGGGTTTTGTCCAGAACGGACCGAATTAACTTTATTTAAGAGCAGTTTGCCCAAATTTGGTCCGTATTAAAAGAAACAGAAGGTTCTCTGAAGACGATTTTCCCAGATTCGTTGTTGCAGCTGTTTTCCAAATTAACTCAGTTGCAATACCAAATTCGACTTGTTCTTGTTGAATGATTGATGGAAAGATATTTCAGATATGATTTTTCTAATCAATTGGTTATGAAAAATCCAATTTTGTTATGGGAATCATTTTGTAATCATCTATGTTGTAACTTCTCTCTGCTCTATGTGTATTTAAATGAAAAAACAGGAGATCAAGAGGGAGAATTATAAAGGAGAATTATGAAAGGGAATATATATTTATTTATGAGAATAATTATGGACAAAACTTAGTTATGAAAAGACATAATTATATTGTAATGCTACTCAAGTTTGATGAATAATTGAAGTTGTTGTTTTCATTCGCATTATTTGAAGTAGCTTAGCAGTGCCTGCTGGTGGCTAAGGGCCCGACCCCTGGTAGAGTTAACTGCTTCCCTGTGTTATATTTCTGATTCTTGTAGTGTGTTATTGATTTGATAATTTATTGCTACCGTGAGTTCATTTCATTAGTTGTTTATTATTTTCCTGTATTGAGATATTATGCATTCTGTTTATGATTTACTTTGTTACCATTTGATCTGAATCTTGTTCACTACAGTGTGGTTTATTTAAGACAATGCATTGCATTTCTTAAATCATCTGTAAGAGTTTAATTATTGCTATGAGACTCTCATAAGTGATATCGTTTTTGTCCAAATTGCTTTGCATAAATTAGTATAATCTAGATTGAATCAGCTAAGTAGGAGTTAGTTATTATTACTGTGATCTCGACTGATGATACCATTCTTTGGATTGTTGTAAGATTTGATTTCAATAGCAGATTTCACTTTGATATTCCCTTTAATAATTGCAATTATAGTTTATTAGATTCTTCCATTTATTCTTGTGTCAAGATCTATACTACAATTTAGGAAACATTACTCTTTGGGTTTATAGCTTGCACATACTGTGTACACTCTTGAATAAAAAAGACTTACCCAGGTTGATAATTAATGTGAGGTAATTAGGAGTTTTAATAGACACCTTTTAACCCAACAGAAGTACTAATCTATCTCCTGCCTGAATTGTCATTTTCATTTAGACGCGATGAGTGTGCCGACTTGATGGGATCCATTGGGTTCTCACCATGAAATCCAAACTGTTATATATCCGTACATAGCATGCATGAATATTTCCAATGAAAGAGGCAGGCTAATTTTTTTTCTAGATCAACAAATGAACTATCACTTTCTCAAGCTTTGTATGTGGCTTCATGTTCTTCACCAAGGTAAGCGGTACCCCCTCTTATCGCATTTCCCAATCATGCACGATAGTGATAAAAGCTTCGACATTCCTAAGGATCTTGACAAACGCATTGCTTTGTCGTTGAAAGTCATGTAAGCAGATAACTGATTTATTTATGATCATAAGCTCCTCATAGAGGTCTAGCATAGTGTCTCAAAGTGTGGATACTTAAAAAAGTATCACTAATATCATCTCCTCTAGGTATACTTGTGTGGATGGTGCATTATGCACTGCTATAAAAATTTGTTCATTCTCTTGTCGGACAACCTATATATTTTGTGCCAATTTTTTATTCTCAGCCAACAAATAATGAGTGTTAGATCTCACTGAACATGCTAAGGCAAATTTGGCATCGAAATTAACGTTTAGGTTTCTTCTGGTGGCCACCACTATCACCCTTTCTCTCATAAAAGTAGGTGATACATGATAATCTTGGAAGTTATTTCTCTGCAATTGTACAATATTATTATGGAGTTCATCAGATGAAAATTGGACACATCCATTATCGGATCATCATCAAGGGGAACTATCTCCCCTTCCTCACTCAGGGCTAGCTTTGGGCTGGAGGTGGTGGAGTCTGAATGGTGGCCTGCGGTGCAATAGGCATCAAGTCCACATCTTCATCTTGTGGCTTTAGTCCCAACTCTATATCTGCAACTTCAACAAACTCTTCAATCTATTGAGAAAACTCTTGATCCTGCATCTGTTCGCTCACTCCCTCTACTATTGGTTGATCTTGTACCTTCTCTTCAACCTGTATGGGTGTTGTTTCTTTTTCTATGGCTCCTTTCCTTCATTATTCTTATTTCTTCTATTTCTCCTCTTGTTATCTTCTCCTTACGTCCCTTTATTCCCTTAGCTCTTGTTTTAATTTATATGCTCTCAACTCTGCTTCCTTCAATATTTTTCATCTCTCTCTTCCTCCACTCTGCTCTCTGTATCCTCTCCCTCCTCTTTACTTCTATTGCCAAAGCTTCTTGTTCAACAATAGGATCTTCTTGCATCTTCCAAATTTTCTCATCCTATGCAATATCAACAACCTTCCTCTTTTCCTTACCTTGCATCGGGTTGTTGTCTTCTACTATTATTTCTTCCAGAACTATTACCATATGTGGAGTAGCCTATGAGGTCCCAACTATATTGATCAATTCCCTAGGTTTGGAGGATTTCTAGAAACTCTTTCATGGTTCCTCCTCCGAACAATGAAATACCCCACTGACCCAATTCTAGTAGATTCTCATACAATGGTCCTTGAAAATTCCACTCAGATCATACAAATTGAAGCCTTTTGTATGAAACTCAAACTTCACTATGGATTTAGCTTTGGTATCTATGACTTTCACATTCTTAATCTCATATAATATGATCTACCAAGGAAGCATGGTCAATGGCACTTTATTCTTCTTGTACAGTGTTGTTGACAACCCTGTGGCGAGGTGGTAAGATACTTATTGCATGACAAGTTTTTCGGTGGTATATTTTGGCAAAATATGTGGAAAATTCTTCCCACAAAACACTCCGATCAATCTACCATCTGGTAAGGTGAACCAATTTAAAAAATTTCATATCGCTTCCACTACTCCTCATGAAAAGTAAGGTGGGTTCTCTTGAAATATAAGCTTGTATAGCAGGATGATGAAGTGATTAGTTAGTTGCTCCATAACTCCTCTATGGCTGCAATCTAAAATAAAATTGCAATAAATATGCATGACATATTATCTCGATGTCCACATCTAGATCATGTCGAGAAATTGATTCTTTTCATAGATCGCATCTAGTAAGTATGCAAACACATAGAACCTTACTTGCCCGCCCTTGGGAGGATCTTGGGATTGAGCTACATGGTCTCTCAGCTGATCAACCAAAAGATCTGAACAGTTGAATGGCTTCCCCTCATTCACCACTTGGTTCAATTAGATATCCCACCCCTCGGGAAAGGTCTCTGTGCTCAGTTAGCCATATATTTTGGAAGCTAAGATGACCAAAATTTGGTAGGCCTTCTTGAGTGAGCTTGTCGTGTATATGTGGGTGGTTTTCTGTCTAAACTTCACTGGCTCCTTCACCCAACTTCCCACAATATCCTTTTTTCTTGCATAGATGTGTGCCATAAAAAAATGAGTCTGTTATCTTTATTGGCTTGGGAAGATTATAAATACTCTACAAATATGCTACTAGAAATGTACCAAGATTTTGTTCGCTGGTGTTGCTCAGTGTCATTTTTCTCATCAGTGTGAGACAACCCAACTGATCACATCTTCACATGGGGAGGTTGGATAACTGATTCTAATATTGTATAGTAATGACTGTTAGATGCTGAGATAAACCTTTTGGTCCTCTAAATCTGCCTCGAAGTCCTTTTCAAAATCATATTTAATCTGCTGCCATGTCAGTTTCAATTCCTTTTATACAAACAACTAAGTGTCCACATATATTGGAAATTTAATCATATCTTTCTCAACTACTTTCAATAGTTTGTTTTGAGAGGGCTCTCTTGGGTGCCATGGTAAAATTGACTGCTGGAGGAGTGATCAACAACTTATGTACCTATAGGATAGAAAAATTGATGCAGGGATTCTGCTATAAAACAAATCCGAGCATATAAAACACACACTCCTTCGCTCAACATGAAAACTCTCAATAATTCTTCATTAAAACCATAAAATATTCAGCTAAAAAATACATATGAAGGAAGGAGAACCATTCAAATGAAATACTAATATAAAAACACAAAAACTCTTTGGCCAAATATTACATTGGGCGGCCTCTTGGCTCTCGGCCCTTCAAATCATCTCTCACTCTCACTGTACTCCTTACTGCTCTCATCTATTTTTCATCCTCACAAAATTATCCTATATATACATAAATAATGAATTTATTTCACTCCATAAATTCCTCCACACAAATCTCAACTTAAAATCTGATTTAGATTTATTCTAGTTTTGGACTCAACAAAGTCTTGTATATGG
The DNA here is from genome assembly GCA_034641835.2 of Pinus albicaulis. NCBI lineage: Eukaryota > Viridiplantae > Streptophyta > Pinopsida > Pinales > Pinaceae > Pinus > Pinus albicaulis. Next base: position 565,258,220 of record CM076570.1, on the reverse strand, counting down.
AATTCCTACTCCCTAGATTATCTACCTAATTTCATTTCACTCATATCCTTTAATTATTAAAGAATATATATACAATAATCCTCACCTTTACATTTTTCTCTTGATTTATTAAAAAGAAGAAATTTAATTAATAAAATAATTAAAATATCTCACCCCCCTTATTACATAATTAAATAATGAAAATTTGGATTGGATGCTCCTCATCAGACTCCCCATGTTGAGAAGTTTCTATAGACCCATGTCTATGAGGTCCGTCGCTTTTCTGTAATAATGTGATAGCCACAAGTCCTGATGACTTGCTCCCTCTAGGATTCCATACTCTGTTCTGTCACTGGTCCTTCGAAGTATCAACTCAATTTGATAACTCATTGTCCACTCTGTCGATCAGATTCCATCGGTTTCTCCAACACTTTCTTTTGGAAATTCCTTGGAGTAATTCCTCTTTGTCGAACTTTGTCGTCTCCAACTGAGCTAAACTTTCAACTTTCTGCAATGGAGAATAATCAAGAACTCCTTCTTGATTACAACTATAGTCTTTTATTTATTTTATAGAAAAAAATCTCTCATCCGGTGTTGTACCTTCATTCACCAACAAACTGTTAGCATTAAAATGGTAAGACCTTTCGGTCTCATTTGATGCTTCAGGCATCAATCTCCCATCATCGACTTTCTTGAATTCAATAGATTCTATTTTGAACTGCTGGCTACCTCCATCTTCATCCTACTGGATCAATATTTCTATCTCATTTTTGTCTCTATGGACAAAACTCCTTTGTTGTTTCTAATCTTCCATCTCAACTCCAAATAAATTTTTCTCGATTTCTCTGATTTCAACATCATATCTGTTAATGTTGTTTCCTTTACCTACAGTTACATCATTATCTGAAAATTTATAACATTCATTCAACTCTATAATTATTTCATCTCTATCTTACATAGTAGCTGCAATTTATTCTGGATCAGGTTCTGCAATTTTTACCTCTCCATCAGGTTCCTTAAGCCATCATTCCAAGAACTCGATTTCCCTATGAAATATTTTCAGCACTTCCTCACAAATTTCCTTCTAAGCTTCATTCTTCTTCTGGCAATATTCCTGAGTTGTCTCAGTTTCTCTTCCATCACACTGCAAAATTTTGTCAAAAATTTCATTAAACAAATACATTTGTTTACCTCCTTGGAATATTTCTTCGGCATTTCCATTTTTCTTTTGCCATATAACAGCTTCAAATTGTTGTCTTACCCCAAACAAGAATTCATTTATGATTTCTTCTTGTTGTAACAAATCATTACCTTCCTTCGTTGAAAGGAATTCTCTACCAGACTTTACCTCAAGGGTTTCATTCTCCTTTGTGGCAGTTTCATCAAACTGCTCACCGTATTTTGCACATCTTGCAAACATACATAAAATTTGAGAAAAAATGTAAGGCTTCATGGCCTCATCTGATTCTCTCGCCAACACATCTTCAGATGCTTCTGAACTATCCCAATAGTTCGTGAGATCTTCCTCATTGATCTCTTCACCCAGACTTCCACCCTGTTCTGGGCCACAAATGGAAACATCTATTTTTAACTCAGCCTCTCTGAGTTCTTCACACCTCAACATCTGCTCAAGCTTCTTTAGCTCTTCTTAAACTGTATGTTTACCTGCTTTTCCCTCTTTGCGTGTAGCTTCTACCACTTTACCTTCTTTCTCATGGTCCAACCATGTGTCTGGTGTTTCACATTTTCCCGCAATAAATCCATAAAAATTTCAAGGTGAATTGTTATCTCAGCCCTCTCCTGCTCTCTCTCTTCATCTGTCAACTATTCACATATGCCACTTACCTTGGAATTTTCCTTCTTCCATCTGTTGTGATCTTCATCAGATCTTTGGAAATGAATATCAACATTCATCTTCTCCTCCTTTGTGAACTTCATCAGTTCATGTGTGGATTTCATTTAGTCCACTTCTCAGAAATCCTTCACACTTTCCATTCATCAAAAATGCAATTTCTCCTCCTGTGCTTAGCTTCTGTTGGTTATCTATCTTGGAACCAATCTCTGGTAACCCTCTTGCTTCACTTTGCTGCAAACAACACTTTAGTAACTCATGTGTTACAATAACCAATTCTTTGGGTGTCGGGCTCCGCTGATCATGCACCTAATTACGTTCAGACTTTTGACTTATCTTGTGACTCTTTGACTTCAGACTTACACCAATTTTTCATCTTGGATGAAAATACTCAATCTCAACTCAAAAATATCCAAAATTTCATTTGACTCTAACATCTGTTTTCACTTCAAGACTCGACCCAAAAATTATGACAATGAATGTTTCAAGTTATACAATCTTCACTTTCTTTCATACTTCATTCTTATGAAAATCATTAGTTTGCCCTCATCACTTCCCATGATACTGAAGTCTTTAGTCAAAATACAATTCATGTTTTTCAAGTTTTATTTTAAGGTGAAAATAAATAAACCATTCACTTTCCAACGTTCAAACATAACTTCCTGAATTATCATACCTCATGCTCCTGTTAAGGTTATTAATGAACCTTCATTTTTGTAGTTTCAACCCTCTAGTTTCCACTCTTTTGTGCTATCTTTGTCACTGTAAACAATCGCATGACCATAAGCTTGTCATCTTAATGCAAACATTTTCCTGCACTTTTATACACCATGCAACATCAATTCACATCTCTTCACCTGTGTCCAGAGAACAAGCAACTTCTTCAATGAATGATGTACAACTCGGACATTGTGTTCATCCTGAATATCACCTCCTTAAATGTCGTCACATGATGGTAAAAACACAATTTTTACAACATCAAGCAATTTGATTTTCAATCTCAAACACAAATCAAAAGAATTCTTCTTTTTCCAACTACAAGCTTTGGTCCAAAATGACTTAACCAAAACTGTGAAGAATCCACATTATGAATAATAAATCATCACACTATGAATAATGAACCTCCTCATATAAACATGCATGTTTTCCTTCATATCACCCAGGATTAACACATTTTCCCATTCATTTATACCTCCGCATTTACAACATTTAACATACCTTTACTCAAGGAATATTGATTCATTCAATGAGCACTCACCTTGAATCTTTGTGGTTGAAATGATCCAAAACTTCTCTTGCATATTCTTTTAGGAATAAATTCAAGCCTCTACAAACTTACTTTGAATGTGCAAGGTCCATTCTCCAACAATCCCTCCCCAACAACTTTTCAACATAAATTTTCCCTTGAATATTCTGCTGGAGCCGCATCGTTTTCACAAGCCCCACACATGCCTTTTTGAGAACAACCACACACTTTAGTATCGAATGTGGTAAGAAATTATATTATATATAAGTCCACATAAATTCATCTCTCCATATGTGATTGAGTTCAAGCTTTAAATTTCAATAAATGTAACATCCCTTTTTCTAATAATTACAAATCATAGATGCATAGAGGCAACAATTAACATTTATCAAACTTGGTTGCATCTGTAACTCCACTATTTCAAATACCATCACATTATGGACGTCCTTTCAAAAATTGTGTTATATGTAGTTCTCCTCAGTTTAAAACATATAACAATGATACTTCTATCCAACTTTATAAGTATCATTCCAATGCACCGATTCTCACATAATAAGGCAATGTCAATGTCATCAATAACATGAAATGTCCGCACAAAGAAGAGAAAATTCCGCATGGCATTTCTCTACATTGCTTGAAGTCTTTTCCATATTGGAACCCATTAAAAACAATTTCAAATCCGTCTTAATTATTGAACCCATGGTTCATACAACAAACGCCACCATTAACCAATTTATGTTGCCCAATTAAAAGACTCTAATCATCGTATATAAACAACACATAAGATATGTAAAGTTCAAATAGATTTATGCACGGATGTTGATTACCGATGCCACTGATTAGGGCATATTACCTATGTTAAACAATATGCTGGATCCCGTGGACCTATGCCTACCATATGTTAACGTTGGGCTACCAATAAGGAGAATGAGCTCCTGAAGCTTGACCTCCACATACTCTACGTGCTCGACCTCCATGGGCTATGTTTAATCTCTGCGCAGACTCCACGAATTTAAAACCACACGCCCACATCACAATGCCGCGATGTGGCAGTGTAGTGGACTTATACCACCACTCCCATCAATGAATTTCCTGTAGCATATATGCCGCACATTCCAAGCCTCCAATGCATCAACGCATTTCCGATGGTGCCTTTTCCTGCACCCACACAAATGGTCAACCCCACCTTCATACAAGTCATTGATCTGGAAGAAACTGCTACATTTTTTTTGAATATGTTGCAAATATAAATCATCGCACTGATTTAAGGCCCAGGCTTATCCTTCATACAACATGTAATTGATCAATTTGTCAAATTAGCATGCAATTCCATTATAAATATTTCCTTACACAAGCAAAATCCACTACCATATTCATTAAATCTGCAAGGGATTGTTGTGATTATATATCACCATTAGCATTGCGTTTAAAACCACATCGTTTTATATTATACAACGCAAATCCACATTGATCCGCCATCGTTATGCAAACGCTTATGCAAACGCTTTAACAATGTTGTGTTAAATTTTTGGCACCGGTATGTTACAACCAATACAACGATGCTTTAACATTGTGCACGTTACTTAAGATTCAAACTCACCGCTATATCCCATCACACCTCTGCAACATTCTTAGACCATGCTTGAACCACACCGTTGTAGCGTCCTTTGGCTACACTTCTTCTTCACGGTGCTTCAAGCCACCATTTGCAGTGTCCTTAGACTACACTGCTTCTTCATGGTGCTTCGAGCCACTGGTTATAGCGTCCTTCGACTACACTGCTTCTTCACAGTGCTTCGAGCCACTAGTGCAGTGTCCTTTGACTACACTGCTTCTTCATGGTACTTCGAGCCACCAGTTTCAGCGTCCTTTGACTACGCTGCTTCTTCATTGTACTTCGAGCCATCGGTTGCAGCGTCCTTCGATTGCACTTCTTCTTCACCTCACTTTGCTATATCCGCATTCCATAGCTCTGTGCTTTGCTACATGCATAGAACACTACTATTTCATACTTAGTTACTTCATACCAAAATGATTTCGTCCTAAAACTCGAACTCGGCATACCAAATATCTAATGCAAACTCACTCTAGTTCACACTGATTCCATACTGTGGCTTCACGGTAGCAACATCCTTACAACGAGGATTGCATTCAACGCCAGTTTTTCTTGCTTCCATACACAACATTGATTCATATGTTTCCCAATTTCATCTTCACCAACAACCTAGACTCTAGGTGAATTCATCTTCCTGCAATTTCCAAATCAATATACTTGTAGATTCAAAACAAAATGTAGGACATACATATTTCTGGCTTTGATACCAAATGATGTAGGTATTCTGCTATAAAACAGAATTGAGCATATAAAACACACACTCCTTCACTCAACATGAAAAATCTCAATAATTCTTCATTAAAACCATAAAATATTCAGCTAAAAAATACATATGAAGGAAGGAGAGCCATTCAAATGAAATACTGATATAAAAACATAAAAACTCTTTGGCCAAATATTATATTGGGCGGCCTCTTGTCTCTCGGCCCTTCAAATCGTCTCTCACTCTCACTGTACTCCTTGCTACTCTCAGCTATTTTTCATCCTCACAAAACCCTCCTATATATACATAAATAATGAATTTATTTCACTCCATAAATTCCTCCACACAAATCTCAACTTAAAATCTGATTTAGATTTATTCTAGTTTTGGACTCAACAAAGTCCCATATATGGAATTCCTACTCCCTAGATTATATACCTAATTCCATTCCACTCATATTTTTTAATTATTAAATAATATATATACAATAATCCTCACCTTTACATTTTTCTCCTGATTTATTAAAAATAAGCAATTTAATTAATAAAATAATTAAAATATCTCACCCCCCTTATTACATAATTAAATAACGAAAATTTGGCTTGGATGCTCCCGCATCAAAAAGACACTCATGGAAAGCAAATATCAATTTTAAGAAAAAACATTTTCAAGGCATGTTTAAGCAACAAAACAGGCATGTGATGGGAAATATTTCACAATTTTCACTAGCAATAAGGAATGGATGCCTATGGGAATTGTATACTACATAGTCCCAACAATCAGGGTCGAAGCTTGAGGCCTGAGACTACACAATGCACAGTTCAGCTTGGGTGGTGTTCTGGGAGAGACTACGCATTGCACAATATCATTGGCCATGGATGTAGAATGAACCTTGGAACTATGAGATGTGCATTTGGGCTAGTCTGTACTATGCACTATGCAATTATAGAGGCCAAATTCTCAGCTTGAGCATTAATATTGCGTAGTTCCTAGTTGGAAAAAAGTGAAAATAGGACAAGGGAATGGTATATATGCCCAAGTGAAGTGTGAAAAATGAGCAGATATAAGAGACAATGTCAACGTGAATGAAAATATGACTAAATGTAAATTAAACAAGACATATGAAGTGAATATATTTAATAAACATGAAGAAAACCAAATCGGAGAGGAGAGTTTCCGCAACAGTGACCATCGATGCAAAAAAGAAGAAACTGATGTGAGACTTGTGAAAGGAAAACAATAACTTGAAACAACACTTATACAAGCTAAATCAAGTTGAAACACCAACATTCATGCAAAGAAACAAGCAAAAAATGACTCACATAAACCAAATAACAAAAAGCAATAGAAAAAGCGATAAATGCCAAACTCACACAAAAAAAGCGACGAAGATAACATCGAAGGTTCCTTGATCTCATAAGGAATGCTAGAGATCCAAGATTGAGTGTGAAAATTATCTCTATGGGATTCAGTTTAATAGATTTGAGAAAATTAGGTTTTATGACGCACATGCCAAAAATCAAGGAAAAAGCAACATATGGCAAAAGTTTCCAAAAATAGCAAGTGTGATTCCTTCAAGTTACTTAAAATATATCCCTATTTTTTAGAGATTGTTTTCTATTTTTCTGGTAAACACTTTGCATGCACATCACCAGGAAATATTGCACAAGTTTGGGAACTGGGAAACTTTCCAGCTCAGTGCACTACGCAATTTCTGAGCTCAGTGAGGGACTGTGTCATTTATGGGCTTATTTTTTGGTTGCCTTTCATGACTATACAGTTTCCTTTTTCAAGGCTGAGTGCCAGTCATGACTGTGAAATTATAGTGGTCATGGTTTCTTGCACTCATGGATTGCGCAGTTTCTAGAGGCAAACCCATAAATGTTGTGCAAGACTAAGGAAGGAGGTTAGCTTGTGACTTAGAAATATTAAATAGGTGAAAATAAAGCGAACAAAGGCATAAATAAAGGATAAAAATTAATCAAAGCATGAATATCTAATAGCAGTGCAATATAGGCTCCTGTGAAAAGAAGTTTAGGCTCCAAAATATAAGCAACGAAAAAATGTTGGAGGGTGGTTGTAGCCGCTACAACAGAGTGTTGAAATGTGTAACTTGGTTCGGCCTTCATAAATATGAAATGTAATTTTGATTCTTGTATATTGTAAAAAGAAAGAAAATTTATTATTTTTATTTTTGTACCATGGGTTTCATGCTTAAGGTCTTTTTATTTAGAGGTCAAGCACCCATTGGGTGCTTTTAGGATTTTTCCTAGGGTTAGGAAGTCAAAAGAGTCATTGTCATATGAATAAGACCCCATCGGGAACATTGTAATATGTAAAAAGAGTTATTTTTGTATTTAAAAGTGTCAAAATACCTTCGAAGACCACGATGGCCTGGAAGCTAAGAATTCAGCCTCATTATGGCATGCCATCCTCCTTGGAAGCCTATATATAAGAGGGAACTTGACCTGCTATGGATACGCACTCATCATCATCATCTAAGCGAAGGAGAAGAAGAAGAATGATAATGAAGAAAGAAGAAGAATATTGTTAGAAAATAAGGAAGAATTATGAAGGATGAAGGTTTGGGTTATCTCTCTCTCTCTCTCTCTCTCTCATGTGCAAAGGATGAAGGCTAGAGTTTTGATGTTGCAAGATTGAAGTTAAGGAAATTTTAGAAAGAAAGCTGAAGGAAGGTCTATTAGATCACGTACAAGCCCTAAAAGAAGGAGGAACCCAAGTGAATCTAAAAGGAAGGCTTGGAAACCCTGAAATTTCTCACACGTGTGGAACCAGTAATTGTTGCAGGGACCAAATATTTTAGACCTATAGTTGAAGAAATGTTTTGTAGCTACAGGTCAAAGTTGTGCAGCTGAAGGAGAATTGGTTGGGTTTGACTTGGATAGAGGAAGCACATCGGCAATAAGGTCAAACTTGGTCTAGAGGTCCTCAAATTTTCCATTTGAAGAATATATAAGAAGAGAAGAGATTTGTGGGTTTTCCTCTTAAGTGGAGAGGTTTTGGCCTTGGCTTGCAACCTAAATCCTATGTTCTTGTGTATTGTTAATCTTGTTGTTTTGGTAGTTTTTTTCCAAATAAGAATAACATAAAAAATATAATAAAATAATAACTAAGAAAATTAAAAAGAGATCACTAGCAATTATCAAGTTTAAGAGAAATCATCCTAATTGTAGCCCTATAGATTTATCAATTAGAACTTCACTTTCTTATTTGATAGGCTTGGTCTAGTGAGATAAGGTATTTTAGCTTTTCGATCATCAAGAAAAGTGCTTATATCCCTCGAAAACCCCTTGCTCATTTCTATGTATACTATGGGCCTTATCACTACAATTAGGGCTAGTAATTATGCCTAGATGTTTTTTCTTATTACCTTCACAAATTCAAACTAGTGAATTCGCTCTTCTTGAGATGAGATGGTGCAAAGGTTATCTTATTTTCTTCCCTCACTTAAAAACCTTGCTTTTCTATCATGCTGATAAATTTAGGGCATAGATTTAGGTAAAATATTAACTTTATCTCTCTTTAATCTTTGACACTTTCTTGAGATTTAGATCCTGCCATGTCTTTGGTTACAGATCAATGTGATGGGTCGATCATAGATTTATAGCCCAATACATCATCAAATATTCATAGGTTTATCCATATTGGCTAGCATATATAGCTTACTAGATCATCAATTTGTTCTATACATGTAGAGAGACACATAGGGTTAGGTTATACACCAAGGAAGTGTTATCCCACCTGGGCTTGATAACCCTTGTTCACTAATCTCAAATACAAGGAGGGTGTAGAATATGATATATTTGATAAATTCATGGTATAAGTCAATTAAATCCATTAGGAACACCGAGATCCTATAATCATATTCCTGTGTTAAACTAAGCCTTTACATAATCCATTTCCATGATAATTCAACCATATACTACTTTTTATCCCTATCTGACTCCACCATACACTACCACACTCCTAATTTAGGTGTTTGATACTCTTGCTTCAATGCCTAATCAAAAAAATTGTGATTATGATGAAAATTTTAAGTACATGTGTGTGTAATTTCCATGATGGGACGTATGAATTTTCCTCCCCACATAGCCCGTCAATGATTATAAACTTGAATCGACTAGCATTGGTCTGTCTCATCATCTGAAAATGACCCATAAGATGAAAATTTACAATTTATGCCATCATCACTTCACACTATCTCATAGATGACCCTTTCTATAGATTATATGCATTAATTTATGGAAGGAAAACCCCTCTATCTATGATATGATTGATTGTAACATCAATTGAATAAAGGACAATTTACAGATCTTTGTTGACAATATCCCCTACTTATAAATTATCCTTTATCCACATGTTGTCACAATAAATCATAGGCTAGGTAGAAGGGATATCATGCCAAAAATTCATGCAACCACTTCAAAGTCATCGTCGCCCATTAGCCCCTTTACGGTTCCCCCCATTGCCAAAGGCAAAAGGTCTATAGAAAGAAGCCAAAGGCCAAATGAGAGGTCCTTGGACCAAGGGATACCCAATCAAGGACCAAAGGTCCAATCAAGGAGGGGCCTGTGAAGTGATGATGACATGCATGGTAAATTTTCATATGTTGGGTCATTTCAAGATTATGGTGACATACCAGTGCTAGCCCATTCAAGGTTATAATTATTGATGGACAATGTGGGGAGGAAAATTCACACTAGTACAAAATGGATAGTTATTTACTAAAAAAATGACAAAAATTTGCATATAAATGACCATCTTTCAGTCAGTGACCAATAGTGGCTAATTTACAATATCTTACAATGCAACCAACTTTTAGTTGTATTTATCTTAGTCATTAATTGGTTTTCTCAAGTTTATCATTTAGTAGTATATTTAGTCCTAAATTTTGTAATTAACTTAGACATTTATTTAGTCATTAATTCCTATAATTAATGACCAAATACACAAAAAAATATACTACTACATGATCACCCGAGACAACCAATTAATGACCAAATAAATATGAACAAAATGTTGGTTGTGTTATAAGATAATTTAAATTAGCTACTAATAGTCATATATATGCAAAATTTAGTTATAATTTGAAACCAATTAATGACCAAAGAAATATGACTAAATTTCGATCTTGTTATAAGATATTGTAAATTAGCTACTAATAGCCGTATATATATGAAAAATTTAGTCATCATTTGTATTCCCAAATTTATCATTTACAGTAGTCATTTATATTTTATTAGTAGTTTCATGTTCATTATATAAACGATTGATTTAGTTGTTTATATTAATTTTATTTACTTTCATTGATAATAATTATAAACAAATAATTTATTCGGTGTATATTCATTTTATTTGTGTTCATCATGAATCAATATAAACTACTAATTTAGTATTTTTAGATTGATTTTATATGTCCATTATTAATTAACATAAATTAATTAGTATTATTTTGCAACTAAATTTATAAAAAAAAATGTCATACAATGTGCATGTTCATCTAATATGAAAACACAAAATTACATATGTTAATTACAACACTAAATAATATCAAGAACCACAATAAATAACTTCAACCACATAAATTATATTATATGAAATGTCAAGTATTACAATATGATTTTCTAGATTAATATTGGTTGCACTAGAATTTACACATGAAATATTGTTTCATCACTTCAAAACACTATCATTGTGTTGCCAAGGCATTGTAGATGAATTAACCAACTTTAAAGGCTTGACCATCAATCTGTATATGTGTGTCTCATGTAGGGTATTGGATTTAACGATATCACTAGACTGATTCTCTTCTCTCTATATTTTTGTATTTTCCGCTCCATGTTATTATTCTACTCTTTCTTCCTTTCCTTCTTGGGTATCGTGTGCAGGAAGGGTCATACTTGTTATAGGTCAATTTGGGTACCATTCCCAATGACCTAGTTAACTAGACATGATCTCTAGGACCAATGATAAAGGGTCTATCTTTCCCTATCATTTCAGTTGCTACATGCCCTAAGACAAGAAACAAGACAAACCAAGCAAGACTTTCATCAAGCAAAGGTTTCCATGGTTTGAATATTATTATATAGCATATGAGAGCTCACCAACGCAGGATCTAAGGGGCCTAAGTGCGTTGCATATGCAAGTAGCCCCATGCAAGGATGCTCTGCAAAGCACTTCCCAACATTCATAGGTGCATTGGTCACATTGGGAGTGAAATTTTCATTGTTCCAGAATCTCCACTTGGCCAATGCCTTGTAGAAGAGTTCAAATTTGTCAAGGTTCAGATCGAAGTGTCCATTTGACATCTACATGACTGGAAACATGTCTTGCCTATTTTTGGAAAGTTATTGATTGCAAAACAACCTACAGTTCATCTATAAATTGAGCACAGATCTAAGTGCTAGAGGAGGAAGAATTTGAGTAGAGAAATGATGGAGAATTTTCAATTGAGAGCTAGATTTGTGAAGCTACTGCTGGAGATATTTATACTTTGATGAGGCTTGGGAACGTTGCTGGAAGGTCACTTCAAATCAGTCACTAGGTTGTAACCTCTTCTTCTATCATCAATAAAGAGTACTGCTTATTTTTCCCTATATGCATCTGTATTGGCTTTGATTTTCCATATTTCAAGATCTTGGTTGATATATATGGTTTATTCTTTACTGATTTAGCTAACTAGTTTGAATAGATATCTATATTATTGCATCTCCTGTTGTTTTAGTGTTCTTTCTTGCAGGAAGCTCTTAGCCTACAAACTACTTGAATTTCAAGCTACAACAGAAGCGATAGAGGGTGCCATTTGGAAGCGACTAAAAAAGTAAGCCTCCAATCCTCTTTGTGTATCTGTTCTGAGTTAGGAGAAATAGTCATATAGTCTTTCACCTATTGTTCTAGACTAGCACCTGTCTAGGGAAGCGTGATTTATCCGTAATTCATAATAATGGCCAAACAAATTGGTGACTCTGTTGGGGATAATTTCTCTTATTTATAGGTGTTTAAGAATCTGGTTTACTTTTTTTATCCACCCAATAGTTCATACACATAAAGATTAAAATTTTTCAAAAATTAATTTGCAAAGACAATGAATTAAACAGTAGTATTTTTCTTTGAATACTGCGCCAAACGCACCCTTAGACAGGACACAGTGCTTTGCAGAGCACTGTCTCCCCTTGGAGACTGCGTTGACTCCTGAAAGTGACCAATTCCCTTGAATTTGACTTTGCAACTTGCTTCAGTTTTGTTTGCTATTGTGTTCTGAAAAGTTTTATACTCAATTGACCAGTGACTCTATATACTTCTTCTCCTTTGACCGAAATTTTTTTCAATGTTGTTTTAAATTTTTTTTTCTTTATCATTGAAAAGTTGATTTCAAAGTATTTTTTATGGTCACATTAAGAATCATTTTCTTTCAAAATAGGAAATTTTCGTAAAATCTTCATTTCCTTGATAGGAGAAATTGTTGTTGAAATCCTCGTTTTTCCTTCAAAAGAGAAATTTTTGTTTGTATTCTTCGTTTCTCAAAAGTAAAAAGCATCTAAATTATTGATCTAGTGCACCTAGTTTCTTTTCTGCATTTATAGCATTAAGGAAACTGAAAAGAAAAACTTGCATTTGCATGTAGAATAATTTGTGTTTTGCAAAAGGGACTTTATGAAATCTGCATTTAGTTTGAGATTCGTTGATTTGTTTTGTTCATTTATTTGTTTGCTCTCAAATTATTTGCTCTCTTTTCCCTTAGTAGCTAGGTTCTTCATTGAAAAAGATTGTTTATAATTCGTAGCTTGCATTTTAGGAATTTCATACACATCATCATGGTGAGCCTTTGAAAGGAAAATTGTTAAGCAAGATCAAAATAAAATTAATCTCAATTTACTTAACAACGCTTTGGAACCATAACAATAACATTTAGAAGGTCTAGGCTAGAGACGTGTTCTGGTGTCATAAAACATAGCAGTTGTCGTTAACTTTTTCGCGATACATTTCGAGTGTGATACCTCACTCCACGTATGTAAGTATATTGTAGCTCGTCCACTTACTTTCGGGTATATCGGGTGCTGTTACAGTACGATAAGTATAAAGGGGTGCTCTCATTGTGCGGTTTCACATCAGACAACACTAATACGGACTTGGGCCTCCACATACCTTCGGGTATATTTGGGAGGAAAACTTTTAGGTGCTATCCATCCATAGTGAACCGAGTTGGACGCCTTGAAATTGTGATACATCGAACACAACATTCGGGGAGATTACTTTCCCATACTTCTTGGTTCACTAGGAGGTATTCTGCAGTTCACAGTTTCTTGGTAAACCCTTTTTCCTAGCATTACCCTCTTTTTCTTTATTTGTTTTTTCGATAAAATAAATCAGTAATCGTGGAAGAAAAAAATCCCATCCCCTGTCGTTCGCGTAGATTAGCTTTAAAACCAACTTTACCACTGGAAGTTACTTCTGGTAGGGGAAGGCGATCACGATCTATTGAATCAAGTACAATTCGTACCTCTGGAAAAACATTATATTTTAAACTAGAGTTAGCTCAAATTGTTTCCACACATCCTGGTTCATTTACTTTTGTCAAAACGGAGTCTTCACAACTACCCGTGGTCACAATCCATTCAATCGTTGAGACCATACCTCCTCGACCCGACGTTGTTAAATCAAAAATTGATCCAAATCCTGTCTCTTATTTTCCAGAACATCTGAATCCTGAAGTCGAACAACCGGAAGTTGTTCCTACCTTGGTCATCCCACAAAATTTTGTAGCTATTGAAACCCCTATACCACACAGTCAACCATTTGAAATATATTTTGGGCCTGATGGTTAAGTTCTTCCTCCTGGTTTACTTACCATTGAAGAAATCCCACAAGACGATACACATTTAACTCCAAACCATTTTGGGGGGGACCTTTACCTGTATCAGTATTTTCCTCAATCATTTCCATTTTCTTTTGTTGATCCTATTTCCATTCAATCTCCCGTCGATTTTCAAGGGTATACATTTGGTAAAAAACCATGTCTGAACCAACATCTTTGGTTGGGTCTGCTATTCCAATTACATTAGCTCCTACCCTCGCTACTCCATCGATGTTTAAAACTTCACCAGAGTCATATTTACACGGTGGCCCTTCGGTCCCAACAGGTTACAAATCATTGTCTGGCATTTTCTCTGCTGCATCTTCATGTTCATGGTCTTTTCCAATGTCATCATCTGGTGTTTTAACTGGTAGTCCTATCGTCAGTACTGAACGACTTGATTCATTACATAAATCATCAGGGCAATATCAAGTGGGTCCTTTTGGGTGAATTCCTTTAAGTACCATATCAACTGGACTCCCAACATTCGGGGAACAATATTCTCCGTCTTATTATCCTCCTTATGTTGGGGGGCAACCTTTGGTTACCCAATACGACAGTACTCAGTCACTTTTTGGTCAAACTAATGTTGACATGAATGTTTGTCAATGGTAGCCCACTTTGCCTATCCAACCACAAACGGTTGTACAATCGTATCAACCGGTTCAACCTGTTACACCTGCTTCATTACCACTTGTTAATACATATATACCCTTGTTACAGAATCAAAATATTGTACATCAACCTTATCAGGTGAGTTATTCAACTCAATATCATCAAATGTTGGGTCCACAGACTCAAAATCCTTTGGTTAATTTACAACAACCTGTATCAGGGATCATTTATCCACAAGCTGGTGTACCATTTTATGGGATATCACAAATGCAATCTAGTTATACATATCAACCGAATCCAACTTATGCTAATTTGGGTTATAATATTGGTGGACAGATCCCTTGGCAGCCACAGGCGCAAACGCCTCAAACTTCATTTCAACAAGTATCATATCCAGGTTTTGGTCAATAGACTTCTCAAGCATTTTCTATGCAAAATAACCCCTATCTCGGTTACCAGCAGCAGATTCGGTATGCTGGTGCTCAAAGACCTATTGCCCAAGCAATTCCATCTTATCCTGGCTATGCTCAACCTGACCTTAATAGACAATTGCCTTTCTTTTCAACCTTTGAATTACCAGATTTAAACCGGTTAACCAATGATCCTATAAATTATGCTCCTTAGTGGCCAGTGATACCTCATAAATTACCCTCCGATATTCCTAAATTCAATGGAAACCCTAGATAAGATCCATCGACTCATGTCATGACTTATCATTTATGGTGCTCAACAAATTCCCTGAATGATGATTCTGTTTGACTACGTCTTTTCCAGCATACGCTTACAGGTCCGGCTGCTAAATGGTACATTGAGTTACCTAGAGCTTCTTTTGACAATTTCACTGCCTTAGCTATTGCATTTTTGAACCATTTGTAGTTACCAATCAGATACGAAACTGAAACAAAACTCTTGACCAACTTCAAACAGACTAATGCTACTCACATTTCTGATCATATTCATGAGTGGCGTCACCGTCGATGAATGGTTAAAACATTTGTTCCTGATCAACTCCTTGCTGAATGGTTCATTAAATCCCTGTTACCATCTATAACTGAGGATGTGGCTAAAGGCGGTGTCGTCACAGAAGAGCAAGCCATCGCTCGTGCCCAGTATTAGACTTGATTACACTCAGTCTAGCACTCTCTATGAACAAATTCCTAATGCGCCGCGATCTAATTTCAATGTTCCTCCTCAAATAAAGGACTCTCATGTCAGAGACGACTTGATATGAACTGCAAACACACACCACGCTACTGCATCTGATCCTACTCCTACTTCTGAAATTAATGCTGTGTCATTTTACAAAGGCAAAAGTGACAAGCAACCAGGAAGTAAGAAAAATTGGAAATCAAAGAAAAAGCAAACTTCTAACCCGCAGGAAATATCATCTGATCAAAGGTCAGGACCATGGAAACCTCATTATCCATGCATATTCTATAATGAGGAACACTTTGTTAGGGATTGCCCTCACCATGTTGAAGTCTCAAAAATCATCAAGACTTCCCATGCATCAGCTGTGTTGACAGACCCATTTCCAAATCCAGACACTAATTTGGTTTCTACGGATCTAGCTCCTAGTTCCCAAGTGTTAATGTTATCCACCACAAAACCTTCACAAGATATTTTGGTGTCAACACGAAATAAATACTATGGTAGTCCAACCACTAATCAACTTACTACCTCGACAACGAATCCATCTACTGGATCAGTACCACCTACTGTTATTCCTAAATTGACAATTACGCCACCAAAGGGATTAATTCATAAATTGACATATAATCCTCGAGCAAGAGCTGCAAAAAATTATAATATAGTTGAATACTTGGCTCAGTCCCCTTCAGCTATGTCTTCTCTTAAGGTATTACAAAATTGTCCCTCCTAGAAGTAGTTCTGTCATTGGTGGAATTGATCCGACTGATTCTAATCTTGTCATCTTTAATCATACGGGCTATGTGTTGCAGCTACCAGCAGAATTGGCATTCTCCATACAAGTAAATGTTCTCAATCGCGTTGTTCATCGCACTATTATTGATGAGGGAGAATCTACGTGCATTATGTCTCTAAAATGTTGGAAGTCACTTGGCTCACCGTGATTATCACAATCATCAACGACGTTGAAGGCTTTTGATGGAAGAACATATAAACCTTGTGGTATTATGAATAACCTGCATGTTGAATTAGGGGGAAAAACAATGAATATTGATGTTGAGGCTGTTGATGGACCCCTTGACTATAATATTTTACTTGGAAGACCATGGGTATATGAAATTACTGCCATTGTTTCTACATACTTTGGAATGATTTCTATTCCACATAAAGGTACAATCATAGTCATTAATCAATTATCCTTTTTCACCTCCGCTTTGCAGGTAACTGGAAGCATTCCGTTTGTTCACTTACCCCAACTAGAAATTTAGAACATTGGTGTAGGACTCTTAAATGATTCCACTCTTATGGGAACCTTTGCATTACCGCCACCCGTGACGTCGGCAGAAATTGAAAGTATAGAGACCTGCTACATGATCTCTTCCACTCTATATAGCTTAAGGGAGAGTACGGGTGATTCTGAAATTTCTACGTTGGATGATATTTTACCACCCAGCCCTATTAAGCTGGCATAGCAATCAATCTATTTGGCTTGGGTGGCAAATCCGAAATCAGCGTCGCCAAGTGTTTGGGTTGATCATTACTTAGATTTTGATACTCCATATGATACATTTTCCTCAAAATTTTTGACAGATGAAAATATTTTGGAAGTTCTGATGTCAGAAGGAGAACCATGGGAAGATTATCATCATCGTTCCCATCTTCCAGATTATGAAGAAAACAATCTCAGTGAAATATATCAACCATCCATAAAAACTTTCTTTTCGAATTCTTTTCCAATTAATGCAATCGATTTTGAGTGAAACTTATCAAATATCAAAGAAACCATTTCTATCGATATTTCGACAAAAACTGGCATTGTAGAAAATATTCATGTCGGTGTATCTTGTTCTCCATCAAAACTTGATTCATATCGCTCTCTTTTTTCGTGAATTTCATGATGTATTCACTTGGTCTTACGAGAAAATGCCAGGCATAGATACTAGTATAGTTGCACACACTATTAATATGTATCCTGATGTCAAATCGGTGTGCCAACGGCTTCATCATGTTCATCCAAAAAAAGATGTTGTCATCAAATCAGAAGTTGAAAATTTTTTGCGTGCTGGTTTCATTTACCCTGTTCCGCTAACTGAGTGGGTTTCCAATATCGTTCCTGTTATGAAAAAATAAGGAACCATTAGAGTGTGCATCGATTATCGGGATGTTAATCATGCTTGTCCAAAAAGCAACTATACTACTCCCTTTATCGACTATATTATTGACGATTGTGTTGGATGCGAAATATTCTCGTTCATTGATGGATTTTCCGGCTACAATCAAATCAATATCTGCCTAGATGATCAAAATAAGACAACATTCATCTGTCTTTGGGGCACGTTGGCATATAGGAAACTTCCGTTTGGTTTAAAGAACGTTGGGGCAATTTTTCAAAGAGCAATGGATTATGCTTTCAACGACATCGAGCACATTGTTCAACCATATCTAGACGATTTACCAGCGCATTCACAAAATCGAACTGATCACCCGATGCATTTGAGAGCCATTTTCTTACGCTGCCGACACTACAAGATATGCCTCAATCCACATAAATGTGTGTTTTGTGTTGGTTCTGGTCGATTTCTCGGATTCGTAGTCTCAAAAGAAGGAATTTGAATAGACCCAATGAAGGTTCAGGGCATTCTTGATTTGCCTGCATCATCAAACTTACTTTAGATACATAAACTTCAAGGAAATACTAACTTACTGAGAAGGTTCATTCCAAACTACGCCGAAATGGCTAAAGGATTTAATCAATTATTGAAAAAATGGGTTCCCTTCCATTGGGACCAAGTTGCGCAAGCTTCTTTTGATGCTGTAAAGGACACTCTTATCTGAGCGTCATTAATGTATCCTCCAAATTATCAAAATGATTATTTCCTATATATCGCCGCGGATGAAATGAACATCGCTATGGTTTTGGTCCAAGTAGAAGATGGAATTGAACATCTGATCTATTATTTAAGTCGTAATCTCAATGATACGAAATTTAAGTACTTGTACGTGGAAAAGCTTTCCTTGGCAACTATTCAAGCTGTCCAAAGTTTTTGCCATTATATACTGCTCCGAAAAACAACAATAGTTTCGGATTGCAACCCCATGACTTATATATTATCACGTCAATTGCTGGGGGGGAAATATTCAAAATGAATTGTCATTTTTCAGGAATTTGATTTGGAATTCATCAAATCCAAGTCAAAGAAATCTTTAGTTTTGGCTGAGCTTCTCTGTGACCTTCCTTGTGATAGTACTCCTACTACGTCAGAACCATCTATTCCAGACGAGTCTCTATTTTTGATCGGATCATCTGATCCTTGGTATGGGGATTTCATCATTTATCTCCAAACCCAAAATTTTCAACCTAATACCTCTCGCTCTGAACAACGACATATTCGATACCAAGCCAAAGATTATCTAATCATTGGTGATACACTTTATCGTCGTGGTGTCGATACCATTTTAAGGAGGTGCTTCACTCATGAGGAGGCCAACAAAGTGTTAAATTTTTGTCATTCTGAGGCTTAAGGTGGACATTTATCTGGATATTCTACTGTGCAAAAGATACTTCATGCTGGTTATTTTTGGCCTACTCTTTTTCGAGATTGCATCCTCGCAATCAGAAGTTGTCATGCATGCCAGATTTTTTATCGTAAAATATGCAAACTACCAGCGCCAATGCATCCTATTATCTCTGCTGGACCATTTACAAAATGGGGTATTAACTTCATGACCTGTAACCCTCCTTTGTCTGAGGGTCATGGTTATATTATTTTTGCAGTCGAATATTTTACTAAATGGGCCAAAGCGATGCCTACATTTAATAACACAGGACAAACAACTGCATTGTTTTTCTTTAACCATGTTATTGCACAGTTTGGGGTCCCACAGGCTATAATTACGGATCATGGGAAGAATTTTCACAACCACATGATGTCTGAATTGACTGCCAAGTTAGGATTGTCGCATGATAATTCTAATCATTATCCACAATAAAATGGAAAATTTGAGGCTATTAACAAAATTATTAAACGAATGCTTCAACGAATTATAGGAGTCCGTAAAAGGAACTGGCACTTGATCCTATACTCCGCCTTATGGGCGTATCAAACCTCGGTGAGAAACACAATCGGATTTACTCCTTTTCAATTGGTGTATGGTATGGAAGCTATCTTACCAATCCAATGCGAAATATAATCATTAAAACTCATGATAGACTTGTTACCTGACACCTCAGAAGAAGAAGTGCATCTCTTGAACCTCATCCATCTTGATGAAACGTGTCATGAAGCCCAATTGGCCAACGAAGCGCATAAGAGACGTATAAAGGCGCAATACGACAAAAATGTCCAGCCTCGCATCTACTCAGAGGGCAACTTGGTCCTTCTTTATGACCAAGAAACTGATGTAATAGGTACAGGGAAATTCGAGCCATTATGGCATGGCCCCTATATTGTCAAAAGAGTTCTTGCTAAGGGTGCCTACAAGTTAGTTGATTACGATGGGATTCCATTGGCACAACCTAGAAATGGGTTGTATTTGAAACGTTACTATGCTTAATCATGAGCGTAGTAATTTTTTTGTATTATATTGTATATATGTTGTTGATTTGCATTCGCTATCTTAATTTGTTTTTAGAGTTTTCTTAACGTTAGTAATCCACTTTACATTTTATGGCAGATGTCTGAATTTTTGGAACCATTTGTTAGATATGCTGATGGTGCTAGTCGTAGTACACAAAATCTATCCTCTGCAGCGTGGGCCATTTTCGTTCCGAACGGTGAGTTAGTGAGTTTTCAAGGGATTTGTATTGGTAGATCGACAAAAAATATCACTAAGTATAGTGCGTTGATCAAACTTCTCTCTAATGCCATTTCATTTGGTATTAACCGAATAATCATAAGGTGAGACTCACAACTTGTGGTATTACAACTTACTAGTGTTTATATTGTTAGAAGTCCAACACTTCTTAGATTGTTCCTAAGAGTTTGACTTTTGGAAATAATTTTTTATTTTTTTCAATATTAACACATTTCCAGAAATTTGAACACTTTGACTAATTCATTAGCTAATCAAGTTTTAGATAGAAATTTGTGACATAGGTAAAGAAAAAATTCACATCATTGAATAGGATTGTGCATTAAACATAGGAAAAACTTTGAAAACATTTAGATAGATAGTTATAGGTTTTTTACAAAATTTGTGCCCAAGACACATTGGTCATCTGACCTCAAAATGTATGCAAAATGTCATAAGTAAACTAGTGCTGCTCGTGGTAACATGGTATAGATCTATCAATCCTACGGAGCAGTCGCATCCAACGGTTAGGAACCCCAATTTTGTGTCGCTGCAGTCGCATGGGAAGTTCTTCGATCCGACATTCTAGAATCCCGAAGGTCAACCCCTCTATGTGCTGCTGAAGCTTAGCTAGAGTCTCAGCCATATCAAGGTCCTAAAGGAATTCTCTCCTGAAAACCCTCTCTACTGGCACATCTGCTTCACGCTTTGGTTCCTCTACTGGTTGAACATGACTGATAGCTACATTACATCAAACATTTAGTTTAGTCTGGGAAAGAAATCAAGACACAAAAACACTGTATAAACCTTAGAAAAATATTAAAAAAAACATGTTCAAACCATTCTTACCTATTGCACCCCACTGAGTGCCTTCTGGTAATACTAGATCTGGATCTCCTCGGAAGTCGATTCTTGCGTATGAATACTCATCGATGGTGACAATCTGTCACTGGAACTAGGTGAAGAATTCAATAGAGAACACAATGGTCAATTGGACTACATGCCGATCCATGAGTTCTACCCATATCTACATTCGAGGATCTCTACGACTAGATATATCCAATGTTACATGTTGTGGCTGCATTAGTGGAATCCATTCCAAAGCGAAGGAGATGAGGATTGAACCATAAATGAAAATTTTCTTCCTTCCTCCCTTTGCTTTATTCAGTTGTTCCTTTATCTAAGATAGAATAGCTTCAGACCAATTGAAGACTATTGGCTCTAAGCACTCTAGCGCATACTGCATATACAATCTGTTCACTACATGTAGTGTAATGGTGCCAACAAGTTTAGCGATTGTGAAAAGGATGGTTCTCAAAGGAAAATCCCTGACATCTCGAATGTTTATTTTTCCATATTTGCTAGGTTCTGCCCCTGGATATCAATACTGCATAACATAATCCCTCACTATCTCTCCTCCAATGGTAGACCCTCTAAGAGAAATGCGCAAACCTCTCCTTGAAAAACCTGTGAGAAAATACACATCCTCAACTGTTATGGGTAACAATTGATTTTTTATGTCAAATGCCTTTATCGCTGGATCCCATGCTCGAACTAAGAACTCCAGGAGTTTTGTTTGTTGCCTCATTCCACACAATTTGAAGTACTTAAGTAGTCCACAATCTATTAGGGCTCTTACAGTACCCGAATAATTCAAGGCAATCATATATTGTTCTTCATGTTCTCTTTCCCTCCAGGTAATCGTCATTATAATCTGATGGAAACCTGAAATATAACCATAAGATCCATTAGATACCATTCATTGTAAAAGACTAGGAAAATTTTGAGCACAACATGAAAATTAAAACTTGAACTACACCCAACACACTCCCTGGGTTGAGATAATGCGTTGCACATGCAGGTACCCTTCATTGTACCTGCTATGCAATAAAGGTTTCAATATTTAGGGGTGAGTTGCCCTCATTTTGGGTAGAATTTACCCTAGGGGCCTTAAAACCTTAAAAATTTGCAAGGAATGGAAATGAAATGAATACTAAAAGGAAGAGGAGGTTCATGGCACTAACCTAGATCAAATGGAAACAGAATTCGTCCATAGAAATGATTGCAATCAACAACTGAAGTTCGGGGGAAAAATCAGGTTCAGAGCTCCAAAATGAAAATGGCAAATATGGAATGGTAAAAATGAATAGTGAAACTACTTTATATAGTCATTTAATTGTTTGAAAGTTAAATTTATTGCTATTACTATGGTTTTATTATGTTTTTATCATGAAATAGTTATTTTTAATCCATTTGATGTTGTTCTGAATAGGAAATACAACTGATGAACATATTAGTCGTGCAGATTTATTCAAAGAATGACTTGACCACAAAGCATACTTTTCCTCCTTATTTTCGGAGCTTTGTTAAAAATGAAAAAGGATTTGAAGCGCACTTTTATGTCTTTTTCGAGCTTCAATAACAACGAAAAAGGAACCCCTGGAGTATTCTTTCAGCTCTTTTCAGACTCTGATAATGTGGAAAGATTTTCGAGCACTTTTCTTTTCGAGCTCATTAAAGTAAATGAATTGATATCTACTCATTATAAGTTTAACCATTTTCCGGAGTAAGATGGATTATTTACGAAAAAGGAATACCTTGGTTAAACATGACCAAAGAGGTTCTTTCAGATATTATTTTACACTTTTTCGGATGAGAGAGACAAATTTACAAAAAAATACTTTTGGAGTTCTCTTTTGTCCTCTTTTTTAGACTCCCTAAATATGAAAAAGGACTGGGCTATCACTGTCGTTAAGCTCGTTAAAACGTAAAATAGAGACAGGCTTGTCGATCATGGCAAGAATTGAGTTTCATTCATCGCTAGTCTCGTTAAATTATTAAATAGCAATACCTTATTCACCTGAAGGGTTGAATTATAGATCAAGCAAATGTTATCCTCCTCAAGCTTGTTAAAAATAAAGTGGTACTGGTCGAAAAATGACCGGGGAAAATTTGGGAAAAGTAAGCAAAGTTTATTTTTGGTAGCAAGTCACTCTTGAACATGACACTTCTTTCACTCCATGT
The DNA here is from genome assembly GCA_034641835.2 of Pinus albicaulis. Taxonomy (NCBI): domain Eukaryota; kingdom Viridiplantae; phylum Streptophyta; class Pinopsida; order Pinales; family Pinaceae; genus Pinus; species Pinus albicaulis. The sequence goes on along the minus strand of CM076570.1, from coordinate 565,234,371 downwards.
CCATGACTGTTTTGGTTGGGTAATCATCTTGACGGTTCATTCACACCTATGGTTCATCATACCTTCACTTCAGTTTTGGGTCAATGCTTCCAACTCATCACAGTGTCGTCGATATGTTCAAGAGAAGTCATCTAGTGATTAAAAACTCATCCTTCTGCAATACTCGTAAACCTTCATTTTCATGACCATCATCCCTGAAAAATTGCTATAGCAATTCATACCCTTGTATTTGAAATCAGTAACTCCAGTTTTTCAATAAGGTGACTGCCTGTTGACGAAAAATCAATAGCCAGGAAGTTCACTTAGAAACATTAGATTCCAGTATCATGAGGCTTGTTACAACATCGACAAGATCCTCACTTCCAGACCTTTGACCGAAATATTTTGTTTGGCGTTCGACATCAAATCATCTATTCACGCCTTAAGAAATGTACTGTAGTACCTTGAGGGCCATTGATATTAATGGTGGTTCTCTCGCATTTTTTAATAGCTCTCATTATTGGCTGGTAATCAAACGATGTATTTCCATAATCGACTACAAATCATATATTCGCATGGCTAGAATTGTACCCAAACGATCGAGTGAACGAGATAAGAAGACCCCGGATCTAGTTTTAGCCATCCAGGCTGTGACTTCAGGATTGTTGTACACATCATCTGTACAGTGACCTTACATACAGATTGTCATCCAAACATGGGCCTATATCTGTAAGCATGTCTGCATCTAGGTAACATTCCAATGTAGACGACTTTATGAATTATGTACATGTTATTAGATTGTTTATGTGCTGAATATGGGAATGCCTACCCTCAAAAATTATGATCAAAGAGGATATATCATGATGTAATGGATTGTAATATTAATTCAGGTGACCACTTCACTTCGTTTCTAGACTCATCACAGTGTAAATCATCTCAATCAAATTTTCTTATTATTTGGATCTCATGCTTTAGGGGGAAATTGTTATAGGTCAATTCGGGTACCATTCCCAATGACTTGGTTAACTTGACATCATCTCCAGGACCAATGATCAAGGGTCTATAATCCCCTATCATTTCAGTTGCTACATTCCCTAAGACAAGAAATAAGGCCAATCAAGCAAGACTTTCATCAAGCAAAGGTTTCCATGGTTTGAAGCTTATTATATAGCATATGACAGCTCACCAACGTAGGCTCTAAGGGGTCTAAGTGTGTTTCATATGCAGGTATCCCCATGTAAGGCTGCTCTGCAAATCACTTCCCGACATTCACAAGTGTGTTGGTCACATTGGGAGCGAAATTCTCATTGTTTCGGAATCTCCACTTGGCTAGTGCCTTCTTGAAGAGTTCACATGTGTCAAGCTTCAGATCCAAGTGTCCATTTGACATCTACATGACTGGAAACATGTCTTGCCTATTTTTGGAAAGTTATTGATTGCAAAAAAACCTACAGTTCATCTATAAATTGAGCATAGATCTAAGTGCTTGAGGAGGAAGAATTTGAGTAGAGAAATGCTAGAGAATTTTCAATTGAGAGCTAGATTTGTGAAGCTACTGCTGGAGAGATTTATATTGTGATGAGGCTTGGGAACATTGCTAGAAGGTCACTTCAAATTAGTCACTAGGTTGTAACCTCTCCTTCTATCATCAATAAAGAGTACTTCTTATTTTTCCCTATATGCATCTGTATTGGCTTTGATTTTCCATATTGCAAGATCTTGGTTGATGTATATGGTTTATGCTTTACTGATTTAGCTAACTAGCTTGAATAGATATCTATATAATTTCATCTTCTACTGTTTCAGTGTTCTTTCTTGCAGGAAGCATTCAGCTTACAAACTGATTGAATTTGAAGCTGCAATAGAAGCAATAGAAGGAGCCATTTGGAAGCAACTGAACAAGTAAGACTCCAATCCTCTCTGTGTATCTGTTCTAAGTTAGGAGAAATATTCGTATAGTATTTCACCTGTTTTTCTAGACTAGAAACTGTCTAGGGAAGCGTGATTTATCCTTAATTCACAATTCTGGCCCAACAATACTCTTGTTTTCTGCTATATTCCATAGCTCCAATGACTACAATCAAACACAATAAAGATAAAAAAATCACATATCTCAATCACAACGCCTATAATTACCAACTCTTACAAGGAAAAAGACCATACTAAATAAGTATAGTTTTGGATTCAAATACCAAATGTGACTAACTTGATAGCATCCAATTACTAAAAGTTACCAACTATTACAAAGAAAAAATCCAATATTAAATAAGTAAATGATTAGTTCATAAGAAAACATTGGCTAAATCTGCATTTGGTTGGTGAAGATGACATCCCTCAACGCTGGAAAAATCTATGTGGTGGTATTCAATAAACATCGAAGCATTAGCCACTGATTTTGTAGTACTACAAGAATTGTTAATGGAGCTCTAAGTCAATCTTGTTCAATTGATCAATAATATCGGTCCTCTTCTTGGAATATTCCTGCCATGTCTTCATCAAGAACTTAATTTCTGGTAAGGTGCCCTCAAAGAAACTCAGAATGAGATTAGATTGAAGTAAATTATCAGTATTTTCTTCAATGATGTTATTATTAATTCCCCGATCCTGATAGACTGATGCTTAAATTTTCTTAATGTGTATTTCCCACCCTCTAAAAATGATTTTTTTTTAATGTTTTTCTTCGATTTTAGGTAGACTAGCTAATCTAACTTATTTTCTTTCTTTCCAGGTCGGTAAACCAGAAATATTTTCTTATATACCCTCAAAATTATTTCTAATATCATAAATTTGAATGAATAAGGATTCCATAGTCTTACATTGATCATGAAAAATTTTCCGATTTCTGGAAAAAGACTATTTTCTAAGAAGAGTGTTCAACACTTTTTCGTCTTTCTTGAACTATGCTAACTCTCAGTTGGCACTTAAATGTTTAATTTGTCCTTGTAATTACTGTATTCATGCATCTCTCACTGTTAAATATGTATAATGTTGAAATTTGAGAGAATCAAATCTCTACTTAAGTTATTTCATCTGGGATTTCAAGTGCTCTATGATCTTTTGATTTTCTATTTCAGAATTTTGTTCTAACATTGCAATTCTCTCTTCTTTTTCCTTGATCTGTTGTTTTACTTTTGTTGATTTATAAATATTATCCAAAGCATAAGAAACTGTAAACTATGTAAGTATTCATAATTCCTCTATTGGAGTGGTCGAGGAGTCTTTCCACAATAGCTCAAACGATGCATTTCCCAGAACCAAAGCATGGGATTGATCAAGCTTTCTCTTTTTAATTTCGATTTTCACTACAGATTTGTGCTGAGGATTGTAGAAAATATCTGATGGAGTAATTTCTTCAATCATCAGAACCACCTTAGAGGAAGGAAATGTTGGTATGATTTCTATATTTCTATCCTCTGAAGGTTAGTTAACATCCTTCATTATTTTGATAGTTTGTTCAAGATTATTTGAGATTTCCTAAACTTTCATCTATGGAGTACTCTAAACAACTTGAGATTCATTAGTTTTAAAATTTAAATATTGACTATATTCATTCCACATCTCTTCCAACTTAGAATTAGGAACAATTTCATCTATTTGAGAAGAAGTCGGAGCAATTGTTACTCTCGGCTGAGAGGAATCGACCAATTGTGTGATATCAGTTATATCAGTAACAATTTTCTCATTGGAAATATGTAATGAATCCATAGCAAGATTAATAAGCCTAGAAGCTTTGTACTAGATAAAATTATTCATTTCCTCATGAGTTAATTGTTCCTTTTAATATCAAATCATCATAGAATAAGAATAATATTTTTCAAACAGATCATCAAACTTGTCAAGTTCATGCATGAACTGCCTAATACTTTGTTGTTGTTGTGACATTTTTTACAGCAAGATTAATATCATATTTCCTATTTGGTACAATAGGAAAATTTAGAGCTTGAATAGCTTGAATCTCAGACAATGCATGTTTGTAATTTTCTAAAGCGTATATGCCAAATTGGGCTGGGAAAGAAGGCCACATATATTTTTTAGCTTCTCTGAGGACTTTGGAAATGCCATTACCCACGGTATGATGGGCTATTTCCATACACAATAATTTACATGGAATAAAAAATGGAAGAAAATGAGGTTTTTCTAATCTCCCATGTACTATGATATAGGTAAATGACTCTTCATCAAACCATCTCCCTACTCACAAAAGATCATTTTCAGCCTTTGGAGATATTCAAGGTGATTTGGCATCAAAGATGATTTGATAAATTGGAAACATGATATTGTGGCATATATTATAAAAATGTTGGTGGTAATTTGAATCCCATAGAATATCATGGTAAATATGAATGGGATTTGGGTCTTATAGAGTCCATTTCCAACTCATACATGAGAAATCCATAGAAAAACACAGAGCATCCATGATATATGTACTCATATAGAAAGAAGGGAAATAATTCTTAGAAACTCTGCAATTACTTCTAAAATCCATGATATGGGTAGCTAAACTATTAGAAATAATATTTTCCCAATCAAATATAAACCCTTATGAAGCCCCATCAATTAGAGGTACCCATTGGTCAAAACAATTATATACATTTGGGATTACATAAATTCTACACATCATAGTAGCAATATGAGAATAAGGCCCACTAAGAGAATAAAAAATGTACTTGTCATTTTCTTCTCTTTGTGCTTATTTGAATCTTTCCTCCAACTTGTTATCACTCCTCCCTGCTTCCTAAGGCTAAGAATGGAGCTGAAGGAAGGTAACTCGAAACCAAGCTTTAGGTCAGGTAGCTAGCCCTACCAAAACCAGAGAGGTCTCTCTCAATTTCACTTTTCATCCAAAAATATGACTAAATATAATTATCTTAGGCTAGTTATCATACTCATTAGATTAAGGTTTTTGTTTGTTTGAAGTTTTTTTGGATAGGAATGATAGTTAGGGAACTAGGTCTAGGGTTTAGGTCAAATTTCAAAGGTTAGATTGTAGAGGCAAGGATGAGGCCAAGTAGGTAAGCTTATAAGCATGCTTAATTTGTCATTGTGTATAGGGTGAATAGAGAGAGAGAGTAATAATTAGAATTAGAATTAATTCATTTATTAGAAGAGCACAAACATGTTCATGTAAATATTATAAAAAAAGAGCATGGAAAGCATGATTTCTGTCTATAAACTGATAATATTAACATAAAAAAGTATATATGTGAAATATGGATAACATAACATTCAATATCATAAGTTTATAGAGAAAAAAAAACGCTCAAAGGCATACCACTAGAGTCTCAACACTATGTCTGCAACACTGTCTTTGATTTCATTTAGAAAAAATATTGTACAATATCTCCACTGCAAATAACAACTATCCAACCCTTCAAATTGCTTGAGTTAGACTACATAGAGAAAAATAAGAGTCATGAAACCTCATGGGGTTGAAATAATATTCAAAAAGCATCATAATTACATCATATAAGTCACTTCCTAGAATCTAGGGAAGCTAGAAATTATTCCCTAAAATTTAGCTAAAGACTAGGAGTGTGTCTCTCCTTCATTAAATTAAATGTTTCCTCATCATAAGATGAAAAAAAAGCTCAAATACTCACATGAAAACTCATGGGACATATTAGCATTTAATTCGGAAGTTTTCCTCACTTTACATCTGTCTTAAGGGAATCCAATGCAAAAATATAGTGTCATTAGCAGAAGCGTCGCGCATGTATGGCAGAAGCGTCGCACCTATTAAAAGGTGATTTTAACCCACTTTAAAGCATTCAATTGCAAGTATGAAGGTTGGGTTCAGTATCCCTATGTGTCTATTTTCCAATGCACCTTCAAAATTAAGAAAAAATCCATAGGAAGACCTCCAAAACTTGATTTTCCCAACCTCACTCCAGAAGCGCCATGCCTGGTTAAAAACACTGGCAGAAAGATGAAAAAGAGTCAGTACTTTGGATTTTTATCCACAACCAAGGGGTCTCATGAAAAAAAATACCTGATCTAGAATTTTCAAGTGAAATGGCATCCAACCATGTAAGCCATTCTTCATTTGAGTTCACTGAGGGAAAGCATTGCGCCTGTGTGCGACGCTTTTGTGGAGATCAATTTTCTAGAATTTCTCAAAAATCACCAAAAATGCTCAAAATTCTCAAAAATTTTCAAAATTTGTTTTATGACACATGTGGATGATAGGCTAAATAGCCAAGGATGCTTTAGCAAGATGGTCCAAGTTATTCGTTTCCTTGAGCTTCATTTGGGCTTCCTTAATCTTTTTCTTCATTTTCTTTAGCCTGATTTGGGTGATTTTGTTTCTGGTGCAATAATGATTTTCAATATGCCTATAAAGGTCATTTTTATTTTTTTATATTTCTTCAGAAGCTTCTAAAAATTTCCATTCACCCTGTCAAGCAAGTAGTCTCTATCTTGATTGATTTTAGCAACAATTAATTCATTAAAAGTTTTCCAACCTAATTTAGGAGCTCATTCATTTTCTTTCTGAAGCACCCTCTTGAGACCTATTGTCATTGGTCTCATTGCATTTGTTTCAATTTCTATATCATATTATTGATCATAATCTACCAGTTCTTTACATTTACCTTTTTCTACCTCAATATCTACCTTTGTCTTGTCTTGGAGGAGTAATTTCACTTTTAGCTGCAGATTCTCTTGTTGTAGGAAGGTAATCTGAGAATTTTCTATTGAGAAGATCTCCCTAAAATTTGCTATATCTTCATCTTTTTCCTTTATGATTTCCTCATATAATTTCTCCTTCACATGTTTCGCCATGTCAACCTCTAGGGGTACTTGTTCATTATGCTGCTGCAATGGCGACTCACCATGATGACTAGGTGGCTTCCCTATTGTTTTTCTTTACTCAGGTGTAGCTTCAGGTGTAAGTACACCTTTGATGGTATTAGGATTAAAAAACCATCCTCTTACCCTTCTCATAGGTTTCACTGATCTCAACTCTGTACACTTTTGAAACCTCTACTTGCCTGCTTAAAGAGTGTTGTGTAACCAGCTCCAGAAATAGAAGAAAAGAGATATCAACGCCTTAGAAATGAGCCACTTCGAGATGGAAACCTCCAATACATTACATAAATGAAAAATTCTTGGATGATACAATTTACAAAACCTCATTTCTATATATAGGAGTCCATGGGGCCATAATGTAATCCTAGTGGGCCACAATGTAATCCTAGAAGACCTAAAAATAATAATTTAAGGGCACAATAATAACAAAATGGGGGTTACAAGGGTACAATAATAACAATAAGGGGGTTACACTAACAACAATAAGGGACTATACTAGTAATATAGGGACCTAACATGCCCCTCTCCTTCAAAAAAGTGTTGTCCTCAACGCTTGAGTAGCTCTGGGTGCTTCCGTATAAAATTCTCATCCTCCCATGTAGAATCTTCAGTGGGTAAGTTCTTCCACTTGATGAGATACTCTGAAATTGATCGATTCCGTAGTTGTCGAGTTCTTGTTTCTGTGACCTCCTCAGGTTCCAATACGATTTTTCCTTCCTCATCAAGTTCTGGCAATATTGTTTGAACTGGAATATTTTCACCTATAACCTTCTTTAAGCATGAAACATGGAAAACTGGATGCACTCGCGAAGAAGCAGGAAGCTCCAATTTGCATGCCATAGTACCAATCTTTTGCAACACCTTGTAAGGACCATAGTACTTTGGCGATAATTTATTATCCTTCTTAGCTTGCTTGAGGGACATTTGTTTGTATGGTTGTAGCCGTAAAATACCCAATCTCCTATATCAAAACTTCTCTCGCTGCGATGTTGATCTGCCTGTTGTTTCATTCGATTTTGTGCCAAATTCAGGTTATCCTTTAAGAGTTGGAGAACTTCTTGCTGATGCTCGACGTGATCTTTCACTGCTTGAACCTTCAAATTTTCCCTTAAAGATGATTTGATCGATGGTGGATGATATCCATAAAGTGCCATAAATGGGGTCATTTTTGCTGCAGTATGGAAGGAAGTGTTATACCACCATTCAGCGAGAGGTAACCATTTGACCCATTGTGTTTGTTTATTAGATACAAAACAACGAAGATATCCTTCCAAAAATTTATTTACTATCTCAGTTTGACCATCATATTGAGGATGATAAGATGAGCTATGAGCTAATTGAGTATCCAAACAAGAAAATAACTCCGTCCAAAAATTTCCAGTAAAAATGGGATCTCTGTCGCTCACAATAACCCTTGGGCTTACATGTAGCTTTTGAATTCTGTCCATAAATGTAGTAGCAATCGTACTTGCTTTAAATGGATGAGATAATGCACAAAAGTGTGCATACTTGGTAAGTCTATCAACTACCACCATGATGACATTCTTTCCTTCAGACTTAGGTAAACCTGTGATAAAATCCATTGAAATCTCCTCCCAACGCTGACTTGGAATGGATAAAGGTTGTAGAAGTCCCGGGTCTTAATTGTCTCCACTTTATTCTGCTGGCAAACCAAACATTCCGCCACAAACTTTTGAATATCAGATTTAAGGCCATCCCAAAAAAATTCTTTCTTCACCCTGTGGTAAGTTTTTAAAAATCCTGGGTGTCCTCCTAAAGGAGAAGTGTGCAATTCCAGAAGAATCTTTTGTTTTAGTTGGGAATTCTTACAAAGATATAAGCGATCTTTGTACCATAAGGAATCATTTTTCCAACTAAATGTATCATATGTACCAGGATCTTGCTGCAACTTTTGAATGAGTGTCCATACATCTTTTTCCTTCTTCCATTCATCTCTTGCTTCGGTTATCCAATCTGGTTGGATAATAGAAATGGCCCAAAGCAATGCTTCCACCTCTTCATTATTTCTTGAGAGTGCATCTGCAACAACATTAAGCTTTCCTTTTTTGTAGATTATTTCAAAGTCATAACCCAACATCTTTGTGACCTATTTTTGCTGCTCTTCTGAAGATAGTCTTTGTTCCAAAAAGTGTTTAAGACTATCATGATCAGTTTTTACCTTGAAGTGTCTTCCCATTAGGTAAGTTCGCCATTTCTTTAGTGCATGCAGTATTGCTAACATTTCCTTCTCATAAATAGGTTTCTGTAAATACTTTCCCTTGATTGGACGACTTTCAAAAGCAATGGGTCTTCCTTCCTGCATTAAAACTGCACCAATTCCATTTCTTGAGGCATCACATTCCACAATAAAGGTTTTTGTGAAGTCTGGCATAGCTAAGACCGGTGCTAGGCACATTGCCTCTTTAAGATGTTCAAAGGCCTTAATTGCTTTAGGAGTCCATGAAAATGCATCTTTCTTCAATAATGTTGTTAGAGGTGCTGCTATTCTCCCATAATTCTTAACAAACTTGCAATAATACCCTGTTAACCCGAGAAATCCTCGCAACTGCTTTATGGTCGTGGGGAATTTCCATTCCTTAATGGCTTTAATTTTGTTAGGGTCTACTTTAACACCCTCGTGAGATATAATATGACCCAGATATTCCACCTCTTGTACTCCAAAGAAACATTTGGATTTTTTTGCATATAATTTTTTCTCCTGCAATAGTTTGAGCACCTCGTCAACATGTTCAACATGATCCTTCCAAGACCTGCTGTAGATTAGTATATCATCAAAAAATACTAGCACAAATTTTCTAAGGAAGGGTCTGAAAATGGAATTCATCAACCCTTGAAATGTAGAAGGTGCATTGGTAAGGCCAAAGGCATGACCAAAAATTCATAATGACCCTCATGAGTTCGAAATGCTGTTTTTGGAATATCTTCAGTCTTCATTCTAATTTGATGATATCCTGAACGAAGATCCAACTTGGTAAAATAAATTGCTCCATGTAATTCATCCAATAATTCATCATTCACAGGAATGGGAAATTTATCTTTAATGGTGAGCTTATTGAGCTCCCTATAATCCGGACACATTCGCCATGATCCATCCTTCTTGTGTACCAATACTACAGGAGCAGAGAAAGAACTTTGACTAGGTTGAATTATACCCGCCTCTAACATTTCTGCAATCATACGTTCAATTTCGCTCTTTGGAAGTAAGGATATCTATAAGGCCTGATGTTTGGAGGAACACTTCCTGGAATCAAATGAATAGCATGATCATGATCATGAATAGGTGGGAGTCCTTTGGGAGTTTCAAACACCTTGGAATGATTGTCCAAGACTTGTTGGAGATCTTCAGAAATAGATGATTTTGATGTCGGAACTTCTAGTGAGCATAATTGTGCAATTACGCCTCGTTGTTCTTTCTTTAGAAGCTTTGTCATGACATTAGAGCTTATTATCCTTCCCGTCTTCCCTTCAATACCCCGTAATTCGACTTCCTTTCCTTCTGAAAAAAATTTCAAGAAAAGTTCTTGAAAATTAAAAGCTACCGTCCCCAAAGATTGTAACCATTGTACTCCTAGTACAACATCAGCACCTCCCATAGGAATGGAAAGCATTGGACTAGTCATCACATATTCCCCCATGGTTAGCTTGATGTTATGGCATTTTCCAGAGCAATTTATAGTTCCTCCATTTGCAACCATCACTTGACATTCTGGTGCTGGGTATAGGAAACAATTTAATTCCTTGGCTACCTTACAATGAATAAAATTATAGGTGCTACCTGAATCAATCAACACTATTACCTTTTTCTTCTTGATATGTCCTTCTATCTTGAGAGTTTGAGGAGTGGTAATTCCTGCCAGTGCATTACACGATATGGTCGGATTCATTTCTTCCTCTTCTAGGGTTGGTTCCCGGTGTATATCCTCTTCTTGTTCATTTTCTTCTTCCTCTTCACAATCTATGTAAAATAATTTCTTCTCAGCACACTTATGACCTTTAGTGTATTTTCTATCACAACTGTAGCAAAGCCCTTTTGCTCTTTTTTCTTGCAATTGTTGTGGTGTCAACCTTGTAGGTTGTGGAAATCTAGGCGTAGCAACACTTCCTTCTTTATAGAATTGAGTGGTAGGCTTCCTTGTCGCCATTATTTTTGTTGGGAAAAATACTGAGAGGGGGGGTGAATCAGTGTTTAGGGATGAACAAATTTTTATTTTCTTTCTCTTAAAACCATATGTTACAGTACTGCATCCAACATGTATGTCCAGATATATTATTATGTTTTTACTTAGAGCATTGCATCAGATAAGCATTAAGCATGAACAGAAATAACATAACAAACCATCAAACATAAACAACACATATGAACACCAGGATTTAAGGTGGAAACCCAATTCGGGAGAAAACCACCGCTGATATAATCTCAGTCTTCAATATTTATTATAGAGAAAGCTTCTTACAATTTTATGCTGGTGCAGACTCATACCAGCACGCAGGTACCCACCTGCAGAAGGCTACAACCTTCTCTCGTTTACCAGCCTTTCCTGGAAGGGAGCTACAACCCCCTGTTCTCGTTTACCAGCTACCACTGGAAGGGAGCTACAACCCCCTTACTGAAGGCTTTGACCCTCAGCATCATTGCAGACCACGCTTCATCCACTTCCACACAACATACCTTGCAGGCCACCATATTTATTTAATTTATTCAGAGGTGCATCCTTAATTCATCAATCTGTTACCCATTCCATACAGATATACTTTAGAGTGAAGTATTCATTCACAACCCTTATTCATTCTTCATGATTTCGTCAGTCGATTGAACCAGGGATTAATCATCATCTGATTTAAAGATCTTGATCAATCATCATATTCAGAGGTGTGCCATAGATTCAGTTATATCAGAGTTTATTCATATAGATATCTCTAAAAGAAATTCGTTTATTATCAACTCTTTCGCACACACACTGTTCTTCATAATTCTCATCACCTTATATAGTTTTCGCCTTTATTAAAACCATGGGTCAAAACCATTCAATTACTAATGGTATTCCTGAACGGTATTTCCTTTAGCACCCTTACGTATCTCTTTGATTTATTTTTAATTTATTTATCAATTTGAAGAAATTGATAAATAAATATATTTACAATTTTGAATAGAACTTTAGGATTAAAGTTAACCCTTCGCATTTTAACGCTTTCAAATAATATGGTAAACCTTTGACCCCGGGCCCACAAATATAGTCAATAGCCAATCAAATACACGCATGGTACCATAGGTAAACTTCGCGCTAGTCCAGCGTCCGATCACCATTAGATTAGCAAGCTTCCAGATCAACGACGTATATGCATATCGCTCAACCTCCGATGCCTAACGTTAACGTGTGATGGCCCGTCGTACCTGTGTTAATCTTCGCGCACCTTCAACAAATGATGACCGTCTGATGACCCCTTCCCAGATCAACGACGCTCAACGATATCGCTGGGCATCCTGGGTCGAACTATAACGCGCGATGGCACACAGTGAAAAGTGGTTTTGTGAAGTCGTACAGGGACACATGTCAAGCACTCTATGGAATCGCTCCTCAACCAGGAAATACCGCTTACTCCGCATAGGCGGTGCGATGAAAACCATAAACCGCCTTCACTGTTCACTTGGTCATGGTTCCTCTCTTCCACACAGGGTTCTGTCGCCTTTTCAATGTATTATTATAATTAAGTTGCGCTCTAAGGTTTTTCCTTTCTACTCCTAGTTCCATCCAAATTTGCGTTTCGTCGTCACCAAGTGCTCTGCTACTCCAGTAATCTGTGCCATCTCCCATCAACTCCCTCATCAGATACAGAGTATCATTCAAGCCTTCCAATTACACAGGACATCATTCGACTCCATTACATATATTATTCACATAAAGGTTCAGGGGAGTCCACACAAGAATTACATCAGTCAATACACATATAATACACATATCCCTAACTCTACAACAATGATTTCATTCCTCTTCGGGCACCGTAGGTATCCTCTACCCATTATGAAATTGATCACACATGTCATATATATTCCAGATTTACTCAACCATACTTAACACAATTCCACAGTTCTTCATCAACATATACAAATCTTTGCCAGATATTCAATTTTTCCTTCAATCTATTACCTTGTCTCTTCCTAGCAGCTCTCCCTTTTGCCATCTCCTTTGCAAACTGTATTAAACCCCTAATTCAACTCTACTTCTTTGTCTCTATTTCCTCTGTTTCATCTGTTGCCTCTGCTACCTCCCTGTCTCTTTTACCTTATGGATAGTTTAGGTGTTTCTCTTGTCTTTGCCAATTCCTTTGCCATTAATGACAATATTTCCAACAATTTCACATTCAAATTTTCTTGCCAACCTGAATGCCTTCTCCAATGAATCTGGTTCCAAAATGATAAATTCATGTTGGATATTATCCTTTAAAGTGCCTATGAAGAGATCGATCCTGTGTTCCTATGGAATATCAGTTACCCTTATATTCAATTTTTGGAATTCCTCAATGTGCTGCCCCACTAAACCCTTTTGTTTGAGATTTATCAATTGGCTAAAGAAGGTGTTGCTCTTTGTATCCTCATAATGTGCTATCATTTCTTCAGTAAAAATTGACCAAGTGACAATTTTTTTACGGGAGCAAAGCTATCGATACCATACAAATGTATTTTGTTCTAAATGTAAAGTTGCAATGCGTACCTTTTGTGTGTTTTGCACGTTATGGAGATCAAAATATTGCTCCATCTGTAGTATCCATGTTACAGGATCCTTTCCATCAAACTTCCTCATATCCATCTTCGGAATATGGTGGTTCTTCCCGCCAACATTAGAGTTTATGAAATCACAATAAACATTTATTTTGTTCTCATCATGAGGTTCTTATACTATCTTTTCACCATTAGGAAACCTTTCTTGTATCAACTTTGTCAAACCTTCCATGTCTGCTTTTAGAAAATTCTTCATGTTTTCCATTTTCTCATCGATCTTAGCTTCCATGTCATCCATCTTAGATTCCATGCCATCCATCTTAGCTTCCACGCCTTTCTTCAAAACTTCCATTTCATTTTTTGTCGCTCTTTGCGAGAGTGAAATTTGTTGCACTTGCTCTTGTAATTTTGATAGATCATGTTGCAATTCTTCATCTTCATGAGTCATAGTAGAGCCTTCTGAAGGCTTAATGGGTGTTGAATTATTTTTACGGGGCATCTTTTGGAACCCAATACTGATATCTATTCTCCAATATGCCCTTGGAATCAATTCAAATTGATTCTTCAAACAAGACTTATGCAATTCGAAAAAAAAAAAATACACACCTTTTTCTTGCTTTTGAGGAGCTCGATATTAAAATTGGATTATATTTGTGATTGCAGCACTTAAATATTTTATTTTTTGGTACCAACGTAGCCCTCTGAATTATATTTTGAATGTCACAGGTCTAACCTGATTTGGATTCTCCAAGACAAATTTGTGTCCAATCTCCCACAATGACCTAATTATGGACTGGTTCAGTAGAGAGAACTTGTACGACTTTCCACGTGTCACTGTTTCATCCTTCGTCTGTTAAATTGATAGCCATGAAACTAAAGTCTGTTTACTTATGACCACTTTTTACAGCACTCTAATCCGATGCCCAGATAGAGAGTTATTGAAATTTTCCCACGATCACCTCTTTGAGATGAAATTCAGGAGCTTGAAAAATAACTACCTTCCACAGATCATATATCCAAAAATATTGTGAACCAAGATCTAAAATGTTTTGAAAAATTTCTTCAGGATTTCAACTTCGCACCATAAGAATTTCAGATTCTTAACCTTCGTAGAAAAAAAGTTATAGCGCAAATGCCACGATGACCTGTTTAGGAGCCTGAAAAAATACCTAACTTCCACAGATCATATCTCCGAAAATATTGTGAACCAAGCTCTGAAATTTTTAGAAAATCTTCCTTAGTATTTTGGCTTCGCATCCTAAAAATTTCAGCTTCTGAAACTTCGTAGAAAAATTTTTATAGCGAAAATTCCACGATGACCTGTTTGGAGCAGTGAAACCCTAGAATCCAAAGCTCTGATACCAAATGTTGTGTAACCAGCTCCAGAAATAGAAGAAAAGAGATATCAATGCCTTAGAAATGAGCCACTTCGAGGGGGCAACCTCCAATACATTACATAAATGAAAAATTCTTGGATGATACAATTTACAAAACCTTCTTTCTATATATAGGAGTCCATGGGGCCATAATGTAATCCTAGTGGGCCACAATGTAATCCTAGCCGACCTAACAATAATAATTTAAGGGCACAATAATAACAAAATGGGGGTTACAAGGGTACAATAATAACAATAAGGGGGTTACACTAACAACAATAAGGGACTATACTAGTAATATAGGGACCTAACAAAGAGCCAACCTCCTTTGGTTGTGCTAGTGCTGATGATGTGCTATGAACAATAGATGGACTAGTAGCAAGTGCTAATGCTACTTTATCCATGGAAGTTTCCCAGGTCATATTGTTTGCTAAGAGTTGGTGCAAAACAACTAGCTTGAACAAAACATGGTGGAATGAACTAGGATGATGATTTTTACCTTTTCTTTGCACCTTTTCTGTAATATTCCCAATTATCTTTTAGCTAGTTGGAATATTATATGTTACTTCTATTTTCAGTCTAGAAGAATAAACGGGGTAAGGAGGCCCTTAAATCTCTTTAGTAGGAATAAAACACTTCCAATGTGAATGTGGATCAGTTTATACAATCAAAATAAAGCCACCTTGGGTGTGAAAGGGAGCAATGCATGTATACTAGATCAAGGTTGACCAAATCAACAACACTACTAAAGAAGAGAGTGGAGCTAGTGGGGACAGTGTAGTTTTGGAGGAGGAGTATTTGCATGGAAGTAACCTCATAAATGAGTGGGGCCAAGGGTGAGGATTCTCATGAAGAATATAAGTGAAGGGATGGAAGCCATGAGAGGCATTCAAAATATTGTTTATGTTTGAGTCTTATGACTTATTGCATGCTTCAGTTGTTTAGCTGGGTTTGTTGTACTATTTAGTACAAGGGTATTCCCATGCGGGAATTCCACACTCTTTCCCGGAGGACTTGGGAAGGAAATCTTAGAGGAGTATTATGAGCTTCATTTCCACCATTCAACATTGGGCCAAGTAGTAACCTACAACCACAACACAGTCTCCTTGAGGAATTGCGTTATTTTTCATGGTGTTGCAGTGGAAGGGTCAAAACCCCTGTTTATGAGCTAGTTTCCTAATGAAAGGATAAACCTTTTACTTAGAAAGCTAGTAAGAAGAAGTTATATCCATTTCCTTTTATTTTCAGCCATATTTATGCAGAGCTTCAGTAAGACAATGTGATTCAGCCACATATCTGCAATTTATACATTTTATATCCCATGCCTTTCAAGAAACCCTTGCCGAGTTATCTTGTGATTGTGTAAAAGAGACTAGATCTCCATTTTTCAGCTCTTTTGAGTAATATATCAACATATCCATTTGTTTCTCTATTTTTGTAGTAGAAACCCTCATTAGACTACGCTGTCACATTCTTTAGAATTTTTTTGTTGTAGTAGTCATGGGTTTGTAGTGTTTTTGGGTTGTTCTGGGATTGGGAGGTCTGTTTAACTATGTTAGAATGATTTGTTTCTTATCCAATTGTATATTTGGTTGCTATAATACATAAAATAATGGATCCATGGCATTTTCTTGACTGTTGTAGAGTAATTTTATGAATAATGCATTTTTAGTGCTTATATTGTTGTTCTTCCTAAATAGGAATATTACAGTGGTATCAGAGCTCTAATATTGGCTCAGCTTTCAGGGGAAATACATCTATGGCCATGGAGGAGTGAGATATTCTAAAACTTCTTTTTCAGACTTTGCAGGACATTTCCAAAGATATCAAAGAGATGATATTTGAAAGATAGAAGGAATCCCCTAGAGGGTTTCACCATGGAGAAAGCTCTGGCACCTCACATTTGTGGTGGAAGAAAACAATAGCACAACCTTCTTTACAATGCTCCACTATGCCCACATTCATATCTTTGGAAGGTTAGGAAGGAAGGCCCTTGAGGGAAGAAACCCTTGGTGATTATTTTGTGGAATATGAATCTCAATCCCGAAGATTCAATGAACATTTGAACTTTCAGGAGTTCTGTCAAATCAAGGATAGTAGGAGATCCTTCAATTACCATAAAAAATGGAGGATATATGCAGAACTCAGATCTACAACACAGTTTGGGAAGATTGTTTTTTCCCTCTTATGATGGATCCTCCAAGTGCACAGCCAAGGCTTGGGTAGAGAAGTTGGATACTTATTTCCAACTCAACAAATTTTATGAAGTGGAGGCTATCAAAATAGTAGCGCTGCACCTAAAAGGTTAGGCACATGAGTGGTGGTTTCATGGGTTATCTATACTTGGGAATGCTATTATCACTTTATATTCATACTTCACCAGGAGGTTGGTGGAGAGATTTGATCCTAGGGATCCAAAGGCACACTTTGTTGGGCTAACCAATCTCAAGGAATTGGGATATTGTAATATTCCTAATTAGCCCAAGCTAATAGGAATATTTCATTTTGTGTTAATTTTATTAATTGATGAATAAAATGTAAAGGAGAACACAAAACTCCTAAAAAAATCCAAATAAATTAATGCTTAATGTGAACAGAGGCAAATCAGGATTGTTTCAATAAAATATAGTTGCATGTGAACAAGGGTTGAGGAGATTGACTAGGTCAATAGGACCAAATCACAACACTGTCTAGATACAATGTACCTCATGGAGGGATAATGCAGTTCTAGAAGGAGGCCCTCATGTGAAAAGGGATAATTCATCAAGGTGGTTTAGGGTTTTCCAAATATCTAATCTTATAAAAGGAAGGGGAAGGCTCAAGAGAAGGTTGTTCATGATATTATATTTTCAGAGTATATTTTCTACTTAGACATATCTCATTCTCTTGGCTGTTTAGCAAAGAATTGTGAGGATTTCCTGTTTAGGCATTCTCTCTCCTTCCATTGAGTAGCTCTCGGAGGGAATTGTACTACTCTTCCACTATCAGTCATTTGGCCAAGCTCCATCTCCCTTAGAAAGCGTAAATCTTGTTGGGGTTTACTTTTTTCGGTAGAGCTACAGCAAGTGGAGACTAGATCTGCTCAGATCTAGATTGTACTAGTGCCTCTTCTCAGTGAGTGTGTCTTTTAACCTCCTGGAAGAGTGTATTAGTTGAATGAGCTTCAGATATTGATCTTAGCATCAGGCCAACTTGTGCTTCAAGCCTACAGTGCAGTTTTTCCTCTTAGACTGCGTAATTTCCAGTTGCAGAGTTGCAGGGTATTCCGGCATTCAGTTGGAGAAGAGATCTCTCGTGTAAAGGAGTCTTCCTTGGAATATGGTGATCCATGGATTGGCCAGCCAATCCATGTATGTTGTAGATATTATTCATTTCTGGATCTAATTCAGAATTTCTAAATCATTTTGCAGATTTTTTGCAGTAAAACTCAGATCTACTCCTGTTATTTCATGTAATGCTGAAAACCCCAAAGGGGATGTATAACTAAGACATTTTTACATATGGATTTGTTGTAGATATAATTTTTTATGTATCATATTTCTCTAGATATAAATTATAAGCCACTGTTGTAGTATACTGTGTTTTTCAGATCTATATCTGTAGATCTGCACTTTTATGTAGTGGATCTCATGAAACCCTTGTCGCGTTATTCTCTGTGATGTATAAAGGAGCTTAATCTCCATTTTTCTTCATATTTTCATGTAGTGAACTATATATCTGATATTAAAACTATTTTTCATTCAAAACCTTCAGAAAATCATGTAGTCTGTGCTTCAGTAAATTTCTGTTGAGTCAAGTCATGGGGTTTGGGCATTTTTAAGCCATATCGGGAGTGGGAGATCTATTTAACATAGCTAGAGTCATTTGTTTTTGCTGAAATTTTGTATGTAAGTCTCTTATGACCTAAGAAAAGGGATCCCACATCCTTTTCCCTTAGTTTTACATACATCTCTGAAATTGACGTTTTTAGGGTTGAAATGACTGCTTTTCCCCACTTTGGGTTGAAGAAATGAACCATAATTCTTGTTGCTGTACATAAAATTGATGTGGAAGTGTTTCTTAACACATTCCATGGATGATTAGCTTGCTTCAGCTCTAGAATTATGTTTACATATTGCTGCAGTCCATTATTGGGCATTTTCCCAGCCATTCTAGGTGTGAGAGGCTTGTTTATCTCACCTAGTTTGCTTGTTTTATGATTTCATCTTGGATTTGGATCTTAGATTATTATATCTAAGAGATCCAAGGGCTAAATTTTGTTTATGTAGCATACATTCCTGAAAAATGCGTTTTTCAGGCACGCCTTGCTAGTAGTCTTGATTTTGGGATATTACATTGATATTGAGCCAAGATTGTTGCTTCGATACCACTGTAATATTCCAAATCTGGAACAGCTAGCAAGGAATGACTGGAAAACACATTTTCTAGTAATGGATACTATAGGAATTGAAACCAAGACCTGGATACCTTAGATCAATGTATCTAAGACTGAAATCCAAGAGGTGGCTCAAAAGAAATCCCTCTAGGTGAGTTAAACAGATCTCCCACACCTAGTTGTCTTCAGAAAATGCCTGATGAAGGGACTGCAACAACTGTTGAACATACAATGGAATAACAATGTTATTATTATGAGTTGCGAGACATGAAGATACAAATAGCCCTCCCTTTTGATATTATAGCAGCAAAGTATATAATGCTTTGAGGATTTAATCACTCAAGCTTGGCAATGAAAGCCTCAATAGAACATGTACAAGAATTGTGAGAACACTGCTACACAGAAATTACATAAGGCTATATCAGCGTAGTTTAATGGAGACACTGCAACATACAAAATGATAATACAATGATATGACAATGATAGCTCAATAAATGCGGGGGCGAAAGCTCTTAACCCCTGGAAACAATGATACAACAATCCTTGGAAGGATTGGCTACAATACATGTGAAATTGGAAAATCTACAGAAATTCCGGAGTTGCAGGGTAGCAGCTGCAACAAAAAACAAAAATAGAAGGTGTTATCACCCTAGTAATTCTTAGGTCATGGGATTTTGGTTTATAGTTAAAGAAAACCAAGGGTAACCAAGAACCTCTTTTGAAATGCAGGATCTAGCCTTCCTATATTCCGGAGAGGGATCTCTCCTCAAGATTTAGCTTTATTTTATGTTATAATATTTTAGGCTAGGTATGATTGAACACTGGGATTTGTTTTGAAAGTTTGGTGGGAATAAAATATGTTTCAAGGTAAACCACAGAGGGATCTACCAGACCATTGGGCTATGGAGTCAAATTTTTGCAAGCAGAGCTATGAAATAAGGTCTAAAGAGAAAATGTACTAAGGGCAGGGTAGATGACCTTCAAAGGGTTTGAAATAGGTTTTTTTGATGAAATGGATGAAATCTGAACAAAAGGGCAATTAAGAATCCTTAGGTTACATAAATGAAGATTAGAGGAGGGGATAAAATAGGGACTAAGAGCATTTAAGAATTCTTAAGTCCAGTTATCAAGCAGAAAATATAATAATGAACAACTAGTAAAAAATAGGGAGCTTTTTAACACTAGTCCTGTTTAAGCTTTCCTAGTTAATCATTAAAGACATAAAACATTAAAATGAATGTATGGAAACTTTTGAAAGATAAAACAGTGAAAACAAGAAAATACTAGACTTATCTGGTCAGCACAAGAATCCTAAGTTATGATGTCTTTAATCTTAATTCCAGTCTGCTGCTTTTCTAATTGACTCACACAAACTTCAATATATCCAACAAAACTAGCTATAGTAGTCTTGACAAATTTTATTCCACACTTTATACTTCAAAAAGAGAAGTATTTATACAAAAGATATTACAAAATATCTGAGGGACATGTAGGAATATCTCTAGGAAAAAATAAATTTTATTACATAGAAAGAGGGACAACTGCAAAACAAACTGGCAAGCTGTCCTCTTATCAATAAAAAATAGGACGAATTATCCTAACTTGTTGCAGGGTTGTAGCTGCTGAAAATGCTTGCTGGCATTTTGGAAAAATTATCTTTTTGAAGATAACTTGAAAGACACTCTTTCCATTTCACATCCTTTCATCTGTTTTACTGTTGTAAAATACAGAATTATCTGCAGTAAAAAGGTATTTTGACTGATACTCTTTGATTCTGTTTCTGACCTTGATACATTTTGACTGCAAATATTCAAATTAAGTCAGTGAATTCCTGTCATTGTTCTGCACTGGGAATTCTCATACTCTTCAATTTCCTGTAACTTTCATCTGCCTCTGTATACTTGGAAAAATTGGGCTTAACGATGAAAATATGTTTGATCTCATTTTTTAAAAAGAACAAGTTTTCAAAATATTCCAAAATGAATTTATCGGTTGGAGACCCTTGTGGTAAATATTTGTTGACCTGCTCTTTGGCAGAAGCCCTGATTTTGTTATCATAATCCTTCTGTGCCATCAATTTTTCATTCAAAGCATGAATGTTTGGAAGACCTGCTTGTGTTAGTACTATGTATTTGGCCCAAAATCTTATGATTGCCAAGTTCATGTCCTTGCATCTGTCCTCCAAATTATTCATCATATTTCTCTTATTTAGGACTTTCTTGATTTGTATTATACTTTCAGTTATGTCTTGAATTTTTAGCTCTTCAGCTCTTCTCTGTGTTTTCTATTAAAAAATGTAATAAGTTTCAAGGCTTGAGCAGGTTTGTCAGCCAGTTCTTCTTTTGTCTTTTGAATTTCTATCTGTGCTGCTTTGAGTAACTCTTTTTGTTCATAAATAATTCGAATTGAAGGCCACTGAGAATGTATACCTTGAATGATGTTGTTCCAAAGATAATTCTTGATGTAAGATACCTGCTCAGTGAGATTAACCTTTTTTTGAAGAATTTTTACCTGTTCCTGCAATCTATTAGCTCTCTGCTCATGTCCTTTGGATGTAATTAATGCATCTCTGTTAAATGTTTCAAGAGTTTTGATGGTGCCTTTTAAGCTGATTATCTCTTTATCTTTCAAGGACATGTCTTCCATAGCTTTTACTATGGTAGTTGTTTCTCCTGTTGGGTTTACCTTGATGTGGATGAAGAAGTTGCAGAGATATCTTTAGAAGTAATTGACACTGCAGTTGCTAATACTCCTTTCGGTGCCAAATGTTCTACCAATGTAGAGGGAATAGTTGTACTTACAGTTGGAATAACTGTGGGAATGGGGACTTCATGATATTTCTTCAATATTTAATTTTCTTGCATTAGAGATTCTATTTTATTTTCCATATCTTTAATTTGAGCTTTCATCTTCAAAACCAGTTGCATAGTTTCCTCCTTTTCTATCTTTTCCTGAAGAATTTCTTTTGCCTAAGGGTGCTCAATCTGTGGCAATTTGAGTTGCTTTCTCAAGGCAGCAATATCCTCATTCTTCTGCCTTATCAATTTCTTAGGAACTTCAGTATTAGAGGGATCTGCTCCTGTTTCTATTACCAATTCTTCTAAGGACTTGATCCTCAAATCCTTAGCATGGAGAGATGCTTTATCTAATTTCATTTGGGTTTGAAAATTAGATACAGTTTTCTGAAGCATGGTAGCACTCATGGTTTTGCTTACTACCTTTGAATATAACATCTCTGATGCACTCCTATGGAACTCTATCTGATCTAGTTCATGTATAGTATCAGCATTCACTTCAAATTCTGTCTTCCTGTAGTCTGTGGCTGACTTTGGATTTGTTACTACTGGTTGGAGAAAAGACATGATCATTTTATTTGTTGAGTAATCAAATGTTGTCACTAGTCTGTCTTTATCTCCTGGTTTTTCCTTTATAAGTTTAGAATAAAATTCATTCTTGATTTCCTCATTCTTTTCCCTAATTTGCTTGAACCTCTTCTGAATATCAGAATCAGTTTCTTCTGTTGTTTTAGAGGAAGAGGGAGTTTCTATATCTGCTTCAATAATTTCATTGCCTTTTCCCTGTGCTTGTACCTATTCATTTTGAATTTCCCTGAGTTTTTCATTAACAATCATGGTGGCCTCATCATTTGTTTGTTGATCATTAGTATCATCTACATCTATGACTCCTTCTTTTTCTAGAGTAGTCATTTTGGCATTTTTGCTGTAGAATATTTTAAATTTATTTTCAATGATTGTCTCTGCTAAATATCCTTCTTCTTTCATCGGCCTTTTACTGGATACCTCTATTGGTTGGTTAATTGTAACCACCTGTGTACTGTCCATTTGATTTTCCTGTAGATTATCTGTTTTCATCTCCTGATCATCATCAATTAAAGTGTTTGCAACCCATTCCATTTGATTGGCATATTTTTCAATTAGTGGCTTTGATTCATGGAGAAATGGAGTTAACTTACATTTGATCCTAAGGTTGCTCCGAATACCCTGAGGGTCATAGTTCCAGTAAAAAATTTCTTGGAACTTGAATGTTGATAATTTTCTGCTTACTTCTTTCAAAGCATCTCTGCTATTGACTACGAAAGAGCTAATTTGACTTTTTAATTTGAATTGTGATTTTTTTTTGGATGCTATAAATCTCACTGCATCTGCATTTAAAATCTGTCTCAAGTATTCCAAAGCAAAGATCCTTGTGGTTAGAAACTTTGGTAATTTGTAAGGAGCTAAGATTGCACCATACACTCTAATTTCTGTGTGATTTTTATACAAATACCAATCTCCAACTTTAGAATTTTTAGACAACTGTAAAATTATTTTGATTTCTTCATTTATCCTTGGTGGCTCTGCTTTATCCAACAAACTCATGGCAGGTCTGGTAAACAAGTCATTGAAATCACTGTAACTGTAACTGTACTCACTATTGTTTTTCCTGAGAAGAGAAGTCCAAAATATTACTGAAAGAGGTTTGCCCTCCATATCCATCTTCTGCAATGCAATGGGAAAATTATTTGCTTAAGAGAATAGGAAGAGATGTAACATATATGATGTATATCTCAACACTCCTTCATTAGGTAACTTTATTAGCTGAAAATGTATATTGTTTGTAATGAATTTGGCAAAGTCAAAGACCAATTCTGGCTGTTGTCTAGGAGATAAAGTGGAGAGGAACGGTAAAATGGAGGCATCTGTAAATTCATCATTAACATAGCCTAAAATGAATGACAGCATGGAAATGACTTGTTTGGAGCCCTCAAGGAAATCAAAAGTATCATAAGGTGGATTTACCTTAGGAAGGTTGACATGATTGGGCATAAAGTTTTAAAGGATTTCAAACTTCCTAGGGAAATCCAAGTCTAAATACATCTGAGTAAAATCTCCAATTGACAATGATACTGCTCGTGGATCATGGCTTAGTTGGAGCATATCATTGATTGATTCAAAAGTTATGTAAAACAAGACCTCACTATATTTTTTCACCATGCATCTTTGATCAAGAATATAGTGCATTTGACATAACCTAATGAAATATTGAGCAGGATGGGTGAGGGGAACCACATATTTGGGCAAGTTGGAGTCCCATACAAGTATATCATTGGCCACTTTCTTCTCAAATTTTTCCTGACATTGGCTATGTACTTCCAAAAGATCAAATTAAAGAGTAGAATCAGCAATTCTGTAGTCTAAGTCAATCAAGGGAATGTTTTCTTCAGAAGTGACAGGAGGCTATAATGGTCTGACTACCTCAGTAGAATCTGCAGTTAGGACAAGAGTAGGTTTATCAATTTTGGGAGGTTTGGGGTTTGGAAGCTTGTTGGAGGTAGGCTTCTGTGGTTTGGGACCTCCAGTCCTAGGGGTGACCTGCTTTTTAGTCATTTTTTATGTAATTGAGCAAGATTAGACTGTTTTCTCAATTATTTTTAGAAACATAAGGTCAATTAAGCTGATTTTGGGGAAGAATTCAGAATCTGGGCGAGGGTTTTAAGAGGAAAATGCAGATTTGCAATGTGCAGATGGTGGGAAATATATTTTCAATGGTTTCTTTGGTAATTCAAATGGATTTTCATTATAGGAATAGCTTTTGGATGGTAAAAGTCATTCAGGCGGAAATGGAAAATCTTGGGAAAATTTTGACAGGGTTTCCCCTATTTTTTCAAGGTTTGAGTACTCTCAGATGAGTACATTTGGCTTTTAAATTCCAAGCCTTTTAATTTTTCTTGAAAATTAAGAGTTTGCAGGTTTAGATTATTGAAAAATACCTTTAAATAGGTATGGTCACTGTCGAAGAGGGTTGCAGGTGGTACCAGTCTTCAAACTGGTTGCAACTTGTTTGGTAGAAGGCACTGGGATTTCTTCAGAGGCGAAATTAAGAGGTGAAATGGCTTCTGGGATTAAAAAAAGTTTCAAAATGGTGTCTATGAATGTTTTATTAGAGGGTGTAGGTGAAAAATGCAATGTAAACAAGAAAAATTAAGTCTGAAACCTTAAGTTTTATCAAAAAACATAACATTTATTGTAGGTTGATATTAATGGTGGGGGCGGTTTGTGCGTTTGAAGGCGAAACCACTAGTGGTTATCGCATTGCTTCTGGGAAGTAACTGGTTTTAAGATTTTGCAATGCGATCCAGTAAAAGTATGACACGTAGCGGGCGGTGGTTTCGTAAAACAACTTTTATCGCAAATTTTTTTGTCAACTGCACTTGATCACTTTGATAATGCGATATGGGATCCACGTCGTCGGATTTGGTTGAGAGAAGAAAACGACTGAGATGCGTCTGAAAGTTTATCTAGACCGTAGGATTTAAAATATTAGGATGATCAGAGGGTCAGGAGCGAATGCGAGGATGCTTTGTTTTTTTATGATATTTATGCATAAAAGGAGTTTATACATATAAAATGGGGTGGGTTTAAATATTTAACCAAGGTTTAATATTGTGGTAAGGGGATATGTTTCGGAAAAAAGGGATAAGGTTAAAGATTTAACCATGGGTAAAATTTTATGAGGGGAAAGGTGAGTAAATTTCTTTTTCTTCGCTGTTCTATATACACAATGTGTAAATAAATTGCGTATTTTAAATATTATTTTTATTATATAGTTTCAGATTTTGTCAAAGGTCTAAAACTATAGGGGGAGGGGATATTTTATTATGGATAAGTTTCATTTCGAAGGGATGATTTCGGGATGTTTTTCAACATGTTTTTAATATCTTTGACATGAAAAGTATATAATAAGATGGTTTTGGGGATATTAAATAAAGGGAGCTATATTAATAGGACTAGGATCTTTCTATAGGGAGTTAAATAAAATAAGTTAGGTGTTAATATGAAAGGGGAAAAGTGAATACTCAAAACATACAATTATAACCAAGAAAAGTGAAGATCAAAGCCAAACTTGCATTATGATAATTTCATCACTTCAACTTAGGATAAAATGCCATTTTCAGGGTTTTATACTTCATGAGATGTAGGAAGTTAATCAAATGGGTATTTATGTAATATTTAAGTAAGAAAAGAGTTCCCACTTATGAATTTAAATGGTGATGTGTGCATGAAGGGGTATGTTGTTCCTTGAGAAACAATTCCTTGCTGTGTACAGGAATCCGTGCTCAAGACATTAAAGATTATGTCACAAAAGTGTATGTCTGTCTCTGTTTATTAAACCTTCACATATTAATAATATAATCTCCAAACATCAAATCCTTACAAGTTCTGCAATGCCATGTTCTCTTTATGCTGAAGTGAATGAAATGGAAGAAGAAGAAAGAAAAGGACTTTAATTTTATATGCTGCTTAAAACAGAATCTACCATTATAAAACCCTGAAGAAATGAGGAACACTAACTTTAAAATAGAGGAGCGCCCATTAAGGATATTTAACTCTTAGATACACAGATATCAAGAGACCTGCAGCTCAAATCACCCTACTTTATTCATAGATATGGAAACAAAATGAAAACTGGAAAACTGTTCAACACAGATAGAATGATGGAAACTTGCAAAACTTTTCATTGATTCAATATTTTTCAGTACAAAATTAGGCTTCAAGGTCCAAAACTCGGAATCTTCTCTCTTCTTCCAATTGTCTTTAAATACAATATGACCAAAATGGTTTCCAGTAATGAAACCGATTCTAACTAACTCGAACTGCTTAACTGCTCACTGTAGTGGAGGTACATGCCTCGAAAAAGTTCTATTACATTTACATGGCTTCATTTAAAACATGATAAAATGTGATAATCCCTAATCTAAGTGAGTTGATGCTCCTGAAATAGTGGCTGCCTCAATGACTATTTGTGGCTGAACGGCTACTTGTGGCTGAGTGGCTGGAGTTCCTTTTTCTGTGTCCATAGAAAATATTTTGCATTCTTTCCAGAGCTTATCCTGAGTCGTCGAAGCGTTCTTATAACGATGATATTCCAGTGTAAACGCAACAACCTGACTGTGAGTAAGATTACCTGTGAATAATGTCTTCACTATCCATAGCAGAAGGAAATGCCTTTGTAAGAAATTAAATACTGTTTCTCCCTTTAAAACCTGTGTCTTCTCATGCCTGCCATCTGCTCTGCTTTTTGCAAATATCAACTGATCTTCATAGAATTTCCAGGACATAATCTCCCCTTTCTCCGTCCAGCATGAGGGCAAACCTGTTCTCGTCAACTTATCAAATGATATATCAAATTTTTTAATTATCTCTTTAATTCCCAGTAACCGCTTCTCTGCGGCCTTTTGAAGGTCGTTTTTTATTATCATTTTATTTACCTCCTCAGGATAGAAGTACCTATCCTGTATCCCCATATCTCCTAACTCTTCATCTGTCTTGGCATTAATAAAGTTTATGAATTTTCTGGCCCAATTCGCTCTTTTAAAAGCGGCCTGCTTCTCAGATAATAGCTCCTTTTCATGCTCTGAAACAATGCTTTTCTCTCTGGCAATTATATTCATGGAATCCCATTTTGAATGCATTTCTGAAATAATCTCATTCCAGATGATATCCTTAGCTTTAATAAGAGAGATATTTCCCTTTAAGCTCTCCTTGAGCTCTTTGATTTCATCCTCAGCTTTCTGTAGTTTATGCTTGTTATCATGTGCTTTTTCTTCCCATCCCTGCATCATCTTGGTAACCGTTTCCAATTCTGACTGGGCTTGTTTACAATCTCTTTCCGCCATCTTTAATTCTGTGCTTAGCTGAATAACCTGGGCTTGAGGATCAGCTTCACCTGCAGAAAAATCAAAGGTACAAGTATGGTTCTCAATATGATTCTGTAAAGAGGTAGCGGTCCGCTTTACCTTAGTGAGTTCTTCGTCTTTCTTCAACAACTGCTGTCGCAATTCCTCTTTCTCCTTTTCAACCTCATCTACTTCGGCCGCCAATGAGTGCTCTGTAGCTGGTAATTTCAACTTTTTCCTTAATGAAGATATTTCCGCTTCTGCACTTTTCATAAGTTTTTGAATTGCAGCTTTATCATTTGGATCCACACCGATTTTCATAATGATCTTCTTCAACTCTTCATTTTGAGTTGTTAATGCCCTTGCATTAGATTTCTCCATTTTACATTGTTTGATGACCTTAGCAAGCATGTTTTCAGTCTTGACTGCTGTAGCATTGGTCTTTCTCAAATCGTTTACAATCAGCTGACCGGTCTGCATGTGAAGATTCATTTTGTCCCACAAGGGGATTTTTTTAACATCCATGACTATGTTTAACTCCTTAAAGCTTCCCGAAGGTCCAAGGGACATTCCTGTCGGATGTGACAGAGCCATCTTAAACTGATCTTTCTCCAGATCCATCACAGTCAATAATCTGGTTTGGTCAGCAGGTATATTGTGCTCTGCTTGTGCTTCTATATTGGCCTTTATCCTTTGGTTCCTTTCCTCAATCTGTGTGAACACTTGCTTCATGGAGGGAGCCTTCTCCAAGTGAAGTTCCTGTCTATTAGGAGATGAGGGGCAATCTTGTTCTTCATTGACCTGGAGAGTAAAACCAGGTGAATTGGAGGAATGGTCTTCTGCTAGTTTGGTCCTTTTTTCCTCTCGGGGCTCCTCATCATCAATTTCAATAACATCCTCTCTACCTCTTTTGCTCATTCTTTCCAAAATTGTAGGTGTTTGAATACTGGTCTTCGATGAACTTGACCCTCCTGGATTAGCCAGTTTCTCCAAATCAGGTTTACTTACATAAGTAAATGCAGCATACCCATTCTCAACCCTTTTCTGAGAAATTATCCCATGTGGATCATAGGCCCATTTCTCTCCCAACAACAACTGCGTCCCTTCCAATATTTTTGATACCTCTTCAAAAGCTTGTCTTGTGTTAACAACAAAAGGGCCTACACTCATAGGCAACTTGTACATCAATCCTTTCTTCATGGGCAGAAAATGAACTTGATCTAAATTAAGACTTTGCCTTATAAATTCCAGGGCAAAAAGCCTCATGGGAACAAAGGTTGGGAGCCTATAGGGCTCAATACTAACTCCATACAGCCTTATCTCAGAGTAATCTTCAAAAACAAACCAGTCTCCAAATTTACAATTAGGTCCTAACTATAGGAATTCCTGGGCCTTTGGCAGAAAGCATGGAGGAAGAGTTCCATTCAGAATTTTATAAGCCGTAGACATGAAATGGTCAGCAAATTCAAATAGCCCGGCTTCGTTCTCTTCTTTTCTAACCATATCAGTCCAGAGTAAAACTGACTGCTTATTTTTATTACTATCCATTATATTTAAACCCACACTCATGAACTTTTCAACATTTTGATATAAAAATAAGTAAACTACCAGTGATGGAAATCTGAAAAAACCTGTTAGAGGGAAGGCGATCAATTGGGAATTTACTACTTCCTGCCAAAAGGACGGGATGTCTAGCACCACCCCTGGTTTCATCATAAGAGCGAACATCCCCAAGACTGCCTTGTCAATTTCGTGATCATCATCTCTTCCCAAAATCTCCATAATACAGCTAAGAACTGGCCTATACTGAACACTGAACGCCTCCAAACTGAACTTTCCTGCTTCAAATTGAGTTTTCTCTGGACTTGGTATCAAAAACGACATGCAACGATTAAACTCTTCATTTGAAAGCTCCTCGAAATACTGAGCCAACGAATCTTCGGAGAACTGCAATGGAGACTCATCTTCTGGAAAACATAATGCTTGACGCATTAATTGTGTTGAAACCTGCAGGATATTTTCCCCCTGAGAATTCATAACGAAACACTTGCCAGGGTACATAGACGAAACTAACCAAGAAATGAATTCGGGGAAGAAGTGAGTTTTCGGAACACAAGCGGACAACACACCCGAACTTTTCATAGCAGAGAACACAGGGGACTTGTCAGTGTTCAGGGTTACTTGGTAATGCAATAGGGGGTGGTTGACGGACGACGCGGTATCATGAACATCCTTCTCGCTATCGAGGAGGGGACTGAGACTCGATGAACCAGATAACGATGTTCGCTTGGCCATGGCTGATAGGAATTAGAAAGCAATTCACGAGGCAATGGGTAATGCAAAGGTGGCGGGACGCGGTTAAACAGGGCAAACAGTCACATATAAATCAAAACGGGACGGAAGAACCCCTTTTATAAGCTACGGAAACCATAATAAATGCAGGAGTGACGCGGAGAAACAGTTGACAGTGGATGACAGTTGTCTTCCATCTCGGCTGATGACGTCATGCGGGGGGTCTGTGAGTACGGCGGAGAAGTTCGATCCATACCCCCCGCAATTAATCTGAACCGTTGATCACAACATTTCTAAGATCTGACCAGTCAACTGCGGGGGGTCGGGATTTGATAACCGACGGGCTAATTCACCCCCCGCAATAGCTTATCTGTAAGCTTCTTTGTATGATTGTGACTTCCGCTCAGGAAGTTGCTCGGGTCTTAACCTTGAAATATATATATATCAACCTAAGGTTGACGACCGCTTCATGTA
Source organism: Pinus albicaulis (assembly GCA_034641835.2). NCBI lineage: Eukaryota > Viridiplantae > Streptophyta > Pinopsida > Pinales > Pinaceae > Pinus > Pinus albicaulis. Next base: position 565,203,652 of record CM076570.1, on the reverse strand, counting down.
TATAAAATAAAATAGAAATACATTGCATTCCTCTCTTTTTTATGCTAAAGTATTAACAACTTCATACTATAGCACATTTTCGAATTCTTTTTTTCTTTTTTTTTTCTTTTAAAATTTCAAAATGAAATATAAAAAGGATATGTAGATAATGATCCACAACATCTGGCTCCACCTGGGGATAGTGTTTTTACCACGAAACACTAAGAACCTGCAGATTAGTGCCTTCACCTCGGGCATGGAGTCACATATTGCTTGATGAAAATGTACAATGACCACACCGGATATATACAATGATGAACCAGCAACTGCTTAATGTCGGAAATAATGCTTGAGATATTGCCCGTTCACAGGCATATCCAGCACTTCTCCTTCCAGATTTTCCAACATGAAAGTATTATTTCATCTGACTTCATTAATTTTGAATGGGCCATACCACAAGGGATCAAATTTACCGTGTTTGCCTTTGTCTTCCCTTCGTGTATCCCATCTCAATACTAAATTTCCTTTCTGAAACAAAACTTCCTTTGCTTTTCTATCAAATACTACCTTCATCTTCTGCTGATAAGTGAGCAAGTTGTCCCGAACTTGATTTCTGTTTTCACTTAGTTCCATCACATTGTTCATTCTTCTTATCATGGCATTTGGTTCTGCTTGAGCATCTTGGAGAAAAGAAATCACAGGTTTTACCAATTGTGTGGGGAATAAAGCTTGAGTGCCGTATACGAGCTCATAAGGAGACTTGCTGGTAGACCTCCTTGTAGTCATCCTTGTTGCCCACAAGGCAAAAACTAGCTTCGTATCCCAATTCTTTTGATTCTCACTGATTGTTTTCTTCAAAATTCTTACCAATGTTTTGTTGGAGGATTCTGCTAATCCATTTCCCTGCGGATGATAAGCTGTAGAATGAGACAATATTACATTGTAAGTTTGACAAAAATTAATAAACCTGAGTGAACTGAAAACTTGGGCATTATCTGTCACAATCTTCACTGGGCATCCAAACCTGCTAAAAATATTCTCCTCCAAAAACTTCATAACAACCAAATCATTTGCCTTCCTGGTGGGAATTGCCTCCACCCACTTTGTAAAATAATCTGTAGCAGTAAGGATCCACTTAAACTACCCACTGGATGGTGGATTGATTTCTCCAATGAAATCCAACCCCCATTGTCTAAAAGGTTCTTCAATAAAAACTGGGAGAAGAGGTAATGGAGCTAGCTTTTTCTTCTCTGCAAATAATTGGCATTTTTGACAACTTTTGACTGTTTTGTAAACATCAGTAAACACAGACGGCCAATAGAAACCTGATTTGAATATTTTATGAGCAGTTACCTTCCAGCTGTAATGCCCTCCACACAAGCATTCATGATATTCTTTCATCACTTCTGAAATTTCTTCCTCTGTTAGACATAACAACAACATACCAGCTGGATCCTTCCAATATAACTTTTCTTCGATTATGACATAAGGCTGAGCCTTAAGTTTCAAAGCCCTGTATTTAGCTCTATTAATTGAAGGGGGACATGAAAGAAAGCATAAATAATGTACAATATCCTTATACCATTATGAGCAGAGAAATTTATACTTAATTGCTATCTTTGACTGATCATCACGCGTTTCTCCATCGGATTCTTCTATAGGGGCCAAAAAATTGATTCCCAATGCCTGGAAGTTGGACTCTGTCAATAATTTGGCCAAGCCAAAACCTTTAACCATCTTGGTTGGTTTTACATCCAAATCATACTCTTGAATTTTAGCAATCCATTTTCCCCTTTTACCTTCCACATCGCTTTGTACTAGCACATATTTTACAGCTGAATTGGAACGTACGCTAAGATCTGAGAATGAAGGATATAAGTTCTGAAGGTTTTCAGTGCTTTTACCAGAGCGTACACCTGTTTCTCCAATATATTATAATTCAATTCTGCATCCCAGAGAACTTTACTAAAATATGCCACTGGATGTTCCTTTTTTTCTTCGTTTCTCTGCAATAACATGGCTGCAATAGTTGAGGAAGAAGCAAATGAAAAGATTTGAAATGGTTTCAAATAGTCTGGACTGATTAGTACAGGTGCTTCCTTTAAAGCCTCTTTAATTCTCTGAAAATATTCCCTCGCTTCTTTATCCCACTTCACCTCAGTGTTCTTTTTTAACATGTCTGTTATCTTTTTAACGATCTCTGCATAATTAGGGACAAACCGCCTGAGAAAATTAATTTTTCCGAGAAATCGCTGAATATCTTTTTTACTTCGCGGCAGTGGAATTGACTGAATTGCTTCAACCCTCGCTGGATCAATCTTCACTCCTTCCTTAGAAACAATGTGGCCTAGTAATTTACCCTCCTCCAGGGCAAACAAAGATTTTTTAGGATTCAGTGATAATCCAAACTTTCTGCACTTCATGAAGGCTTTTTGCAAATGTTGTAAATGCTCCTCATCAGATTTCGAAAAAATTGTGACATCATCTAAATAAACCACCACAAACTCGTCTCCCACAAACGCGATATCCATCGCCCTCTGGAATGTGGTCCCTGCATTCATCAGGCCAAATGGCATCCTGGCGTACATGAATGTTCCCCAAGGCGTAGTGAATGCAGTTTTCTTCTGATCTTCCTTCTCCACAGCTACCTGGTTATACCCTGAAAACTCGTCCACCATAGACAATCTATAAGCATCGGTCACTTTCTGTAAGAAAAAATCCATTTTTGGCAAAGGATAATTATCTTTCAATGAAGCCCTGTTCAAATTCCTGAAATCTATGCACAGCCTTATCTCTCCATTTTTCTTTCGGACTGGTACAAGATTGGAAACCCAATCTGAATATCTGAGTGGAACGATTATCTTGGCTTGCAGCAATTTCTTTATTTCCTTTTCGATCGGAGCCAACAGTAATGGATTAATCTGCCTAAGCTTCTGTTTATGTGACTTGACTCCATCCTTGAGTGGAATTTTGTGCTGTATGATGCTCTTATCATATGTTTTCAAATCATCATATGACCAAGAAAATACATCTTTAAATTGCTTGAAAAAATCTACATACCTTTCTTTATATTCCTTCGTGATCCCTTTGAACAATTTGACCATTTTAGGCTCCTGTTGAGTACCCAAGTTGCAATCTTCCACCTGCTCGTCTTGGTTCATTTTCTTTTGATTCACGGAAACGTCATTAGCCCCGAACAATCTTTCGAGAGGTACTAAGCCTCTTGGCAAGACATTGTCTTTCAACTGAATAATTTCTTGACCACCAATCTTCTTTTTAAGGGTCTCACCAGCCAGTTCATCTTCATCACTTTCCAAATCAATCTGATGATCTTCAAAATCTTCAGTCATCAACAGGAACTGTTTAATCTGCTCATCATCTTCGAAGACCTGCCAATGTTTAATATTGTCAGGAATCGAAGGTCTATGTCTCATCTCTATTTCATACCTTAGTTTCAAGCTGATAGGAGGCTTGAATGTACTTGCTGCAACAGCCAAAGAATCATCCAGTCTATTCTCTTCTCTTGGAACAAACTGCAAATTGAATGCTTCGAAATAATTTTCAATCAGATCCCATACTTCATTCCGGTATGCTCGTAACCTGGGATGCTTGGTTTGGCATAAATTCTTGATCTGTCTTATAATTAACTCTGAATCTCCAAACACAGTCATAGATTTAATTCCCATCTGCTTAGCTGTCTGCAAACTAATAATTAATGCCTCATATTCTGCGACATTATTAGTGGATTCGAACTCCAATTTGAAAGAAAAAGGTACCAGATTACCTTCCGGAGAAACAAAGATGAAACCAGCTCCCGTGCCTTCTTTGGAAAACGCGCCATCAAAATAACACTTCCACGGCTTATTTGAATGTAGTTCCTTATGTACAATTTCTGAATCGATCTTCCCTCGAGATTCTTCAGCAAATTCTGCATCCTCATGCAGCATGAAACAAGACAGGTCGTCCTTCTCTTGGCCATAAATTGGTGAATTACTTGCATCTTTCTTGGTAGCAGTTTTTTGAAATCTAGTCTCTCTATACAACCTTCTTTCTTCACCATTGAAAACGGGAATAATAGCATATGTAAAGTCTAGTTTCAAAACTCCTCCAAGCTTTGCCCCCCATCATCTAGATAATAACATACCAAACCTGGCTGGAATATATGCCACTACAACATCCATCATAATATTTTTGGCTGGGATTTGAGCCAATGAAACAACCATATCTTTAATAAGACCTACACACTTAACCCTCTTCGAGTCAAAAGAGTAAAGATCTCTGTATGGCTTGGTGATTTGTAAATTTAACTCCTTCATCACACTCAATGGCATCAGATTGTGTGATGCGCCAGAATCTAGCATACAATTGTGCAAACCGAAATCATGCAAGAGAAGAGATATATAAAAAGGAGGAACAGACGAATCTACCTCTTCCACATGTGGCCCAAATGTCACCACTAGCTTTTCTTCCTGCAGATTCACTGTATCGCTCACTTCGTTAGGTTGAGACAGATTGATAAATTCAGCGATCTCTTTCTTGTAACCCGGTGTTTTTATTAGTTCAAGAAGAGGTACTTGTATTTTCACTTTTTCTAACTCTTTCGACAAGCTGAAAGTTTGATTTGATTTTGTCAAATTTTCAGGTTCTTCTTGATATTTTTTGGAATTTAGATTCTGATTAGAAACCGTAACCACTTTCTCCAAAATGTTAGAATCTTTAACTTTCGTCTGGGAATTTTCAGCTTGTTGCTTTCCTTTCTGTAATGGAGTCGCCATTGGATTAGGTGCTACTTCTGATTCCTTTTCTTCATTATCTTGCGTCCTCAACCTCTTTTTTGACCTCAAATCATACTTTTTATGCAACTCAGATTGCATAAAGTCTGTGAATTGTCTGCAGTAATCATCCATCTCTTCTTGATCGAATGAGAGATCAGCTTCTTCCTCTTCCTTCACCCCTTCTTCATCAATTTCTTCTTCTGTTTCATCATCTTCCATATACACAGCAGAGATCCGAGCATCATCTTCTCTCTCGTCATCTTCATTTGCTGAACGGGACGGGGCTGCTTCTATGTACAAAGGTGCTTGCACCTGATCTTGATCTTTTCTTTCTCTTTGTAGAATTTGCAGGGGCTGTTTTTTAAATTGGGGATTAAAAACCCCTCTATTCTGTCTTGCAGGCTTACTATCTATTTCCAACTTTACCAATTTATTTGAAAGATTTTTTATGACCTTAGTCATGTCTTCAATTCTCTGATCTTGAGCCGAGGCTTCTTCTTTAGCCTTTCCTTTCTCTGAAAATTTACCAGCAGCGGACATATTAGCTTCAATCTCCAAAGCATCAGTTTGAATATGTTCCAACGTGGGAGACCTTCTTTCCCTCAATGTGAAACTGAAATCTGGTTCAAAAGCACCAGCAAAAACAACCCTTGCTCCAATAGGAGGGGGTTTCATTTCAACAGGCAAACTATTATACAATTTGTTAAATCTTTTAACAAAATCATTCATATTTTCATCGAATTTCTTCTTGATTGCATTAAATTATGTCAAAGAATATCCGTGGTCCCTTTTTTCGCCCCATCTCTCAATAAAACGTCTTTCTAGGGCATCCCAATCATTAATGGAACCATTCGGTAATCCTTTGAACCATTTCCTTGCCTCTCCACTTAGAGACTGAACAAAAAGTCTCATAACAACATCCAAATGTTCAACGTTTAAATTCTCTGCAAAAGTGCAAAACAGGGGCAAGTGCTGTTCTGCGGTTATTTCATCTTCACCAGTAAATCTAGGGAGTAACTTGAGATACTCCTGAGGCATATCATGCAGTGGTTGTGGTATATTTAATGGTGCATATCTGTTCATCAAGAAAGCAGGGGCTGCAGGAACTGCCATGTTTACGCCCGGGTTAACTGCTCCTTGAGCGGGGGTAAAATGAATACCAGTTGTGGGAAAATATGAATGAGGTGAAACAACTGATATGGGAATTGGACTTTGAACAATCGCAGAAGAGCTGGCAGCTGTATGTGGCTGAGTTTCTGTAAAAGGGAAAGACACAAACTCCAAAGATTTCTCTTCTAATGTGGGTTCTTGAAAATGAATGGGTGATGGTGATGATTCTTCTTCCGAGAAAATGAGTTTCTTGGAAGCTTTCTTGGATGAGAAAATGTGTAAACTACTGCCAGGTGCGAGTAGTGTAGTTTCAGGTGTATCTAATATTTTTGGTTCCTAGCCCTTCTTTGAAACAAGCTTCTCAGGATCTGACAAAACGGGAACTATTTGCTGAGAGGTATCTGACCTCGTGTAAGGTTTCTTGGGAGCCAGAGCTATTTTCAAACAATCACAGCGTACTATTTCCTCCTTTCTGAACAACCAGAGGAAATGTAAAACAAAACCTAGGGAAAATCTTATACTCTTCGTTCCCCGCCAACGGCGCCAATTAATGTTGTTCCTTGAGAACAATTCCTTGCTGTGTACAAGAATCCGTGCTCAAGACATTAAAGATTATGTCACAAAAGTGTATGTCTGTCTCTGTTTATTAAACCTTCAAATATTAATAATATATTTCCCAAATATCAAATCTTTACAAATTCGCAATGCCATGTTCCCTTTATATTGAAGTGAGCGAATGAAAGACAAAGAAAGAAAAGGATTTTAAATTTCCATGCTGCTTAAAACATAATCTACCATTATAAAATCCTGAAGAAGTGAGTAACAATAAAGCTAAAATAGAGGAGCACCCATTAAGGATGTTTAACTCTTAGATACATAAATATCAAGAGACCTGCTGCTCAAAACACTCTACTTTATTCACAGATATGGAAATGAAATGAAAACCAAGAAAACTCTTCAACACAGATGGAATAATGGAAACTTGCAAAACTTTTCATTCATTCAATATTGTTCAGTACAAAATTAGCCTTCAAGGTCCAAAACTCGGAACCTTCTTCCTTCTTTAGATTGTCTTTAAATACAATATGATCAAAATGGTTTCTAGTAATGAAACCGATTCTAACTAACTCTAACTGCTTAACTGCTCACTATAGTGGAGGTACATGCCTCGTACAGTTCTATTACATTTACATGACTTCATTTAAAACATGATAAAATGTGATAATCCCTAATCTAAGGGAGCTGATGCTCCTGAAATAGTGGCTGTCTCAATGACTATTGGTGGTTGAACGGCTACTTGTGGCTGAGTGGCTGGAGTTCCCTTTTCTGTGTCCATAGAAAATATTTTGCATTCTTTCCAGAGTTTATCTTGAGTCGTCGGAGTGTTCTTATAACGATGATACTCCAGTGTAAACGCAACAACTTGACTGTGAGTAATATTACCTGTAAACAATGTCTTCACCATCCATAGCAGAAGGAAATGCCTTTGTAGGAAATTAAATACCGTTTCTCTCTTTAAAATCTGTGTCTTCTCATGTCTGCCATCTGCTCTGTTTTTACAAATATCAACTGATCTTCATAGAATTTCCAGGACATAATCTCCCCTCTCTCCTTCTAGCATGAGGGAAAACCTGTTCTCGTCAACTTGTCAAATGATATATCAAATTTCTTAATTATCTCTTTAATTCCCTGTAACTATTTCTCTGCGGCCTTTAGAAGGTCGTTTTTTATTATCATTTTATTTACCTCTTCAGCATAGAAGTACCTATCCTGTATCCCCATATCTCCTAACTCTTCATCTGTCTTGGCATTAATAAAGTTTATGAATTTTCTGGCCCAATTCGCTCTTTTAATAGCAGCCCGCTTCTCAGATAAAAGTTCCTTTTCATGCTCTGAAACAATGCTTTTCTCTCTAGCAATTATATTCATGGAATCCCATTTTGACTGCATTTCTGAAATGATCTTGTTCCAGATGAGATCCTTAGCTTTGATAAGGAAAATATTTCCCTTTAATTTCTCCTTGAGCTCTTTGATTTCATCCTCAGCTTTCTGTAGCTTCTGCTCATTCTCATGTGCTTTTCCTTCCCATCCTTGCATCATCTTGATAACTGTGGCCAATTCTGACTGGGCTTGTTTACAATCTCTTTCCGCCATCTTTAATTCTGTGTTTAGCTGAATAGCCTGGGCTTGAGGGTCAGCTTCACCTGCAGAAAAATCAAAAGTACAAGTATGTTTCTCGATTTGATTCTGTAAGGTTATAGTAGTCTGCTTTACCTTAGAGAGATTTTCGTCCTTCTTCATCAACTGCTGTCGCAATTCCTCTTTCTCCTTTTCAACCTCAGCTACTTTGGCCGCCAATGAGTGCTCTGTAGCTATTAATTTCAACTTTTTCCTTAATGAAGATATTTCTGCTTCTGCACTTTTCATAAGTTTTTGAATTGCGGCTTTATCATTCGGGTCTACACCGATTTTCATAATGGTCTTCTTCAGCTCTTCATTTTGATTTGTTAATTCCCTTGCATTAGCTTTCTCCATTTTGCATTGTTTGATGACCTTAGCAAGCATGTTTTCAGTCTTGACTGTTGTAGCATTGGTCTTGATCAAATCGTTTACAATCAGCTGACCGATCTGCATGTGAAGATTCATTTTGTCCCACAAGGGGATCTTTTTGACATCCATGACTATGTTTAACTCCTTAAAGCTGCCCGAAGGTCCAAGGGACATTCCTGTCGGATGTGACAGAGCCATCTTAAACTGATCTTTCTCCAGATCCATCACAGTCAATAGTCTGGTTTGGTCAGCAGGTATATGGTGCTTTGCTTGTGCTTCTATATTGGCTTTTATCCTCTGGTTCCTTTCCTCAATCTGTGTGAACACTTGCTTCATTGAAGGGGCATTTTCCAAATGAAGTTCCTGTCTACTAGGAGATGAGGGGCAATCTTGTTCTTCATTGACCTGGAGAGTAAAACCAGGTGAATTTGAAGAATGGTCTTCGGCTAGTTTGGTCCTTTTTCCAATTTGTTGGAGTGAAGGGGATGGTGAGGGTTGTTAAGGCCGAGGCAGCATGAGGCGAGGGGTATGGGAACAGCAGGGCGTGGGTAGCACGTGAATGATGGGGGATTTGTAAAAATTTTAAACAAATGCTACCACCAGCACTTGATAAAATCTGTACAAATTTTTATCAGAGGGTTGTGAGGGAAAAACAAAGTGGGAGTGAAGGTGAGGGGCTGGGTAAAAAATATGCAAATTTTGTTTGGAATTCCTTTGATTCCTTAATTATGGTGATCACACAGATCCCGAAGAGCGATAGCTCCGATACCAATGGAGTGTAAAAACTCTGGTAAAACTTGATAAATATATATTATTAATGATGAAAGATGAGATGATTACAATGAGGGATCGCCTGGGCTTAAATATAGCCTCAAGGTGTCCCTTGGTGAAGAGGCATGATCTTTGATCATGCCTTTTCAGTTAATAACCTAAGATAACTAAATCTAATTAATAAATAATAATAAAATATTCATAACAAGCTATTTCGAATTCACAGGCATAGCGAGAAAGCATGGAGGAAGAATTCATTGGTTTTATAAACGATGAAACATGAAATGGTCGAAGAAAATTCAAACAGCCCGGCTTCGTTCTCTTCTTTTCTAACCATATCAATCCAGAATAAAACTGACTGCTTATTTTTATTACTATCCATTATATTTAAACCCACACTCATGAACTCTTCAACATTTTGATATAAAAATAAGTAAACTACCAGTGATGGAAATATGAAAAAACTTGTTAGAGGGAAGGCGATCAATTGGGAATTTACTACTTCCTGCCAAAAGGACGGGATGTCTAGCACCACCCCTGGTTTCATCATAAGAGCGAACATCCCCAAGACTGCCTTATCAATTTCGTGATCATAATCTCTTCCCAAAATCTCCATAATACAGCTAAGAACTGGCCTATACTGAACACTGAACGCCTCCAAACTGAACTTTCCTGCTTCAAATTGATTTTTCTCTGGACTTGGTATCAAAAACGCCATGTAACGATTAAAATCTTCATTTGAAAGCTAATCAAATTACTGAGCCAACGAATCTTCGGAGAACTGCAATGGAGACTCATCTTCTGGAAAACATAATGCTTGACGCATTAATTGCGTTGAAACCTGCAGGATATTTCCCCCCTAAGAATTCATAACGAAACACTTGCCAGGGTACATAGACGAAACTAACCAAGAAATGAATTTGGGGAAGAAGTGAGTTTTCGGAACACAAGCGGACAACACACCCGAACTTTTCATAGCAGAGAACACAGGGGACTTGTCAGTGTTCAGGGTTACTTGGTAATGCAATAGGGGGTGGTTGACGGACGACGCGGTATCATGAACATCCTTCTCGCTATCTAGGAGGGGACTGAGACTTGATGAACTAGACAACGATGTTCGCTTGGCCATGGCTGACAGGAATTCGAAAGCAATTCGCGAGGCAATGGGTAATGCAAAGGTGGCGGGACGCGGTTAAACAGGGCAAACAGTCACATATAAATCAAAACGGGATGGAAGAACCCCTTTTATAGGCTACGGAAACCATAATAAATGCAGGAGTGACGCAGAGAAACAGTTGACAGTGGATGACAACTGTCCTCCATCTTGGCTGATGACGTCATGCGGGGGGTCTGTGAGTACGGCGGAGAAGTTCGATCCATACCCCCCGTAATTAATTTGAACCGTTGATCACAACATTTCTAAGATCTGACCGGTCAACTGCGGGGGGTCGGGATTTGATAACCGACGGGCTAATTCACCCCCCGCAATAGCTTATCCATAAGCTTCTTTGTATGATTGTGAATTCCGCTCTGGAAGTTGCTCGGGTCTTAACCTTGAAATATATATATATATCAACCTAAGGTTGACGACCGCTTCATGTATATAAAAATAAAATAGAAATACATTGCATTCCTCTCTTTTTTATGCTAAAGTATTAACAACTTCATACTATAGCACATTTTCGAATTTTTTTTATTTTTTCTTTTAAAATTTCAAAATGAAATATAAAAAGGATATGTAGATAATGATCCACAATAGGGTAAATGATGAAAATTTCAGGGATTTAATATAGAAACTTAACATTTCAACTAATCAGTCATTGAGCCTTGGGTCTGGTCCCAACAGAAGTTAAGGAAATGCCTTGAGCCTCTTTGACTGATAGTCTAGAATATCAAATTACTATGGGGAGGGGAAATTAGTTATTTGTTGCCTGGTGAAATATATTTAGATTGATGTCTCTCACCTTCTTCTACCTACCCAATCATTATATTCTAACATTTTTTCCTTCTCTTTTAATCAGGTGCATTTGAACTAGAAACCTTACAACATTTTATTCTTTTTGAAACCAATAAACTTATCTAATTATACACTTATTGCATCCAAGAATCTAGATTAAACTGTTGGATTCTTTATTTCTCTACCTAACTAATGAATTGTCATGATCAAACTATATGAAAATTGTTTATTCTCTATCTACAATATTTGAAATTGAAAAATGACGAGTCAAGATTAAATTGTTCAACTCATCACAGATTATGGCATTTATTGAAGCTCTATCATAATCAACTACCAAAGGTAAAAGTAGTGGCATTTAGACTTGCACACTTTCATGTTTTATTCATTTTTTTCTTTTGGGGTATACTATTTTTTCTAAGTCCTTTGATTTTTCTTTTAGGAATTTTTACCCTTTTTTTGATTTTTTTTTTTTTTTTTACAAAATATGGGAATACAACTTGCAGAAGGAAAAGTATGTACATTTTTACAAGATTACCATCATTCAAGTCAAAATTATGAATCCTATATTTATAGGTCACTAACATCAGCTTCACTTGGGGATGGAATTTCCTGGTGGAATGTCAAGAACTCTGAGATCAGTAGCCTTCATCTTCAACTTTGGTGATCCTGTAATTGTCTTCTGTTTTCTGCAACAATTCATACTTATGATATTTTATACTACAAAGCTTAGGGCCTTCTCTTCGGGCTTCAACTTTGTAAATAAAATCCCCATTCCAATCTACACACTTGCAATGAATATTTACAATGATAAAGTAAATCAATCTAATTGTTGAGTGACTCTGAAGAATATTAGTGTTTCAGCATCCTACCATTCACTGGTCCTTCTTGAAGTTCAGTTCCATCCAAATTCCTGATGAAAAAGGAATTATTACCTCTGTAACCATATATCACATAGGGTCCTTGGCATAGAAAGTCAAACTTTCCATGTTTTCCTTTATCCTCTCTCCATGAATCCCATCTCAAAACTTGATCTCCTATGAAAAAACCATCTTCTTTGACCCTTTTATCAAAAATATTTTTGATTTTGTCATGTAAAACTTGTGATTTTTCATAAAATTCTTCCCTAGTTTGTTGGAGATGTATGGTTTCATTGATTCTTTGTTGAATATCATTGGTTTCCACTTGTGATTCCTGGATAATCTTCATAACTAGAACACCCAAGGAAGAGGGGAAAAATGCATCTGTTCCATAAACAATCTGATAAGGTGAAGTTCCAATAGAATTTTTTGTGGTAAGTCTATCAACCCATAAGGCATAGACTAGCTTTTTGTTCTAGGTCTTTTTTTTCTCTTGGAGTAATTTTTTGATGATATTGATTAGGATTTTGTTTGATGATTCGGTTAAACTATTACCTTGGGGATAATATGTTGTGGAATGACCTAAGGTAATATGGTATTTATGATAGAAAGAAATCATTTTCTTAGATTTTAATGTAGCTGCATTGTCAGTAATAATCTTATGTGGGCATCCAAATCTTGATAAAATATTACTGTCTATAAATGACATTATAAATGAATCAGTGGCTTGCCTAGTAGGAATGGCTTCTATCCACTTGGTAAAGTAATATGTAGTAGTTAAAATCCATTTATGTTGGCCTGAAGATGGAGGATGGATTTCACCAATGAATTCTAACCCCCATAGTTGAAATGGCTTTACATTTGATATAGGCTTGAGAGGTAAGGGCAATAGTTTCTTTTTCCCTTCAAAAATTTGGCATTTGTGACAAGAGGTAACAAATTTTTTAACATCAGAGAATAAAGTTGGCCAGTAAAAACCAGCTCTCAGTATTTTGTCTGCTGTACTCTTCTAGTATAGGTGGCCTCCATAGTCAACTGCATGAAATTCCTCAAGAATTTTGTCAGCCTCATATTTTAATAAACAATTTAGTAAAATCCCACTATTTTCTTTCTAGTAAAGTGCATTGTTTAAGATACAAAACCTCATTGCTTTTTGTTTGATGAATCTTGCTTTGGTTTTAGTTAGCCCAGGAGGAGCTTGTAAATGTGTTAGTACAAAGATAATATCAAAGTACCATGGTGAGTCTAGATAGGCCTCACTGATCAATGGAGTCGCCATCTCCTCCTGGTCATCTATTTGTGCAATGAAATTAATGTCTAAAACATTGCAATTTTATTCAGCCATCAATCTTGCTAAACCCTGTCCTTTAATGAGCTTTGTTGGTTTGATTTTGAGATCGTACTCAAGGATAGTGGATATCCACTTTCCTCTCCTACTATCAGGTCCATCTTGTGTCAAAATATCTTTAATTACTACATTGGGGACATATGCAATGATGTGTGAATGAAGTATGTAAACTTTGAAATACTTGATGGCTTTAACTAGGGCTAAAGCCTGCTTTTCCATTATATTGTACTTAAGAGGTGCATCTTTGAGGGCCTTACTAAAGAATGCAATTGGCTATTCAAAACCTTGTTTGTTTTTCTGCAGAAGAATTGCAGCTATGGTGTGTTTAGATGCAAAGGAAAAGATTATGAAATATTTTGTATAATCTAGGCTGATGAGGACTGGTGCTTTTGTCAAGGCCTGTTTTATGGATTCAAAAGATTGTTTGGCCTTTATTGTCCACTTTATTGCAGAGTCCTTTTTAAGCATATTGTTGAGATCTTTTATTATTTCAGCCAGATTAGAGATAAATCTTCTTATAAAATTTATTTTACCCAAGAATGCTTGAAGTTATTTTATGTTTCTTGGTGGTTGAATGTTAAAAATAGCTTCAATTCTTGCAGGGTCTATTCTAATGCCTTATTTGGAGATTATGTGACCTAACATTTTTCCTTCTTCTAGTTCGAAAAGAGTATTTTTAGGATTAAGGGATATACCGTATTTTCTACACTTGATAAAGACTTGTCTCAGGTGATCTAAGTGTTCATCATTTGTTTTTGAAAAGACAATAATATCATCAAGATAGATAACTAAAAATTCATGGATCTCCTTAGCGAAGGCAATATCCATGGCCCTCTGAAAAGTAGCACCTGCATTTTTCAATCCAAAAGGCATTTTAACGTACATGAAAGTGCCCCAAGGAGTGGTAAATGAAGTTTTATTTTGATCATCTTTATGAACTAAATTTTGATTATAACTAGAGAAACCATCAAGTAAAGAAATTGAACTTGAAGAACCTGCCACCCTCTACAAAATATGATCCATTTTAGGCAAGGGGTAATTGTATTTCAAGGAAGCTTTATTTAGATTTCTAAAGTCTATACACAGTCAAATTTCTCTTGTTTTCTTTCTGGTGGGCACCAAATTAGATACCCAGTCAGAATACCTAACTAGTGTAATTATTTGTGCATCAAACATTCTTTTAACTTCTTTCTCAATTAAAGGTAACAAGATTGGATTAATCCTTCTTAGTTTTTGTTGAAAAGGTTTCTGATTTTCTTTCAAAGGAATCTTATATTGAATTATGTCTTTGTTGTAAGTTTTGAAATCTTTGTAACCCCGTGAAAAAACATCCTGATATTCTTTCAAAAGTTCTATGTATTTAACCTTTTCTTCTGATGACAAGGATTTTGATAGTTTGATATTTTTTGGTTTTTCATTTGTCCCTAAGTTATACTCTTCTATATCAGACCTGACTGGTTTCATTTTTGGCCTTTTGGGCACATCATTAGAATCAAACAAGTCTTCTAGGGGAGTTAAACCTCTCGGTAAAATGTTATGTTTTAAATTAATCAAATCTGGTTCATCTTCCATCATTTCCTCTATATCTACTTTTTCCAATTCATTTATGTCACTCTAAGTAAATATAGTAGGTTTATCAAACTTATGTACATCTAAATCATCCAAATCATCTATTTGACAAAAAATTGAATCTATGTTACAAGGTGAATCTATATTACAATCATTATCAATTTGGAAATTTTGAAACTCTCGCTCATTGTTCAAAAAGTGATAGATTTATTCATCTTCTGAGAAAATTTGCCAGTATTTTACATTATCTAGGACAATAGGTCTGTGTTTGATTTTAGCAGTGTATTTTTGTAATGGTGAAAATGGAAATTTGCAAGTGCTGGCAAAGGTTGCTAAAAAATGGGCTTGCATGTTCTATTTTCTAGGGATGATAGCAAACTTGATTTCTAACAAATCTTCGACCAAATCATGTGCCGTGTCCCTGTATCTGGCTAGTCTGGGATTGCGAACAGAGTATTCTGCATTTATTTGCTTGATAGCTAACTCTGAATCTCCCATGACTAGTATTCTTTTCCCTCCCAATTTTCTAATGATTTGAAGACCTAAGATTAAAGCCTCATATTCAGCCATGTTATTGGTACATTTGAAATTCAATCTAAAGGCATGTCCTTGGGAATGGCTTGTTTCAAATTTGGTAATCCATACACCAGCTCCAGCTCCTGAGTTATTCACTGATCCATCAAAATCCAAATGCGATAAAGTCTCATGACCAATGTAATCATCCATTATTTTAGGCTTTTTATCATTGAGTTCAGTTTGGTTGTTATTATGGTTAGAGTTACAGAGAATAAAGGAATCAAGATCAGTAGGAGTTGAATATATTGGGTAATTGGTAGGTCTTTCAGCACTGCTAATCATAAACTTCATTAAGGTTTCTCTGTAAAGCTTTTTGGGTTGTCCAAATACCGAGATAGTGGCATAACTCATGTCAAGTTGTGGAGATCCTTGCAGCTTTTCTCCCCATGAGCGAGAAAGAAGCATGCCATACTTTGGTGGGATATCAACTACCACAACATCCATGATCATGCTTTTACCAGGATATTTGACTAATTTTACACACAGATCTTTAATCAATCCTATGCTTTGGACTTTAGATGAATCAAATGAAAAAAGATCTTTATATGGTCGGGTTATGTCTAGATTCAAGGTTTCCATTATTTCTCTTGGCATTAGGTTTGGGAAGCTCCAGTATCTAGCATAGCATTGTGTAATATCTGATAATGTACAGTAAGACTTAAATAAAATTGAGGTACTGACCCATCTGAATGCTTACCATCTACGTTTGGACCAAATATTAATTCAAGTCTATCCTCACTCATATTAATTGTATCCTCATTTTCATTTACATTCAATGTTTCAGCAATAATATATCTATACAAGTCATTTTTATCCAATTCAACTAAGGGAACAACTATATTTAACTTAGATATTTTAGATTGAATGTTAAATGTTGACTGAGATTTGATAGCTTGAATTATTTCATCTTTTGGAACTATTACTTGGGATGATTTGTCTTGTGTTTCAACAGTTTTACCTTTGGCTTGAGGTTTTCTTTTATCTTTTGTTTGAGTTTCCTGGTTTCTGCTATCTTTGATTGCTTTTTCAGGAACAGTTTGAGTGTTAGCATATGCTTTATTAGATTTGGAATTCTCAGCAGAAGATTTAGGATTTGATGATTTTGAGTCAGCTGGATTCTTTTTTGGATCATTAATTGTTGTTGAATTGGAGGTCTTTGTGGTATTAGCCTTTTGGGCATCTCTGGAGGATTGAACCACCTCATCGGTAATATCTACAATCTTTGGACTAGGCTGCTTTTAGGATTGGGTGGGTTTGAATTTTGTTTATTTTCTCTGGGAAGAATCTACAAAAATTTTGTTTTGGGAGCCTCAAAATTCTTTTTGTTTTGGTTTTGTTGAGTTGGAGCATTTTTTTTTGTATTAGGCTCATTGGTTTTCTTGCTCCTAAGGTTATATTTGCTGTGAATTTCATTGATTGCGAAGTCATAACCTTTCTTATAGTCGAAGGATTCACTAGATTTCACTTTGAACTGTTGTAGCTCAAAGAGTTCCTGGTCCTCCTGGGTGAGGAAAATTGTATTGTTTTCATCTATCCCCATAACTATGTTGATGTCTTCCTCATCCTCAACATTTTTTTGTGAACTCTCTGCAAAGTTTTCTTGGAATGGGGGTCTAATATTCTGATTTGGGGAAGGTTCTTTACCTTTCCTAGGATTGTTTTTTTTTTTTTTTGTAGTTGGGATTCTTGATTTGGGATTGATTGTCCCATTGTAGTTTTCTTTCAATGTGGTCTAATCTCTCAACTACTTTTTATAATGTTTTGTTAATAAAATCAATTTACCATCTAAGTTTGAAGCTTCTTCTTTGATAGTAACCCTCCTCTCATTTCTCATTCTGGCTTTTCTGGCAAGGATATTGATTTCTACTCCAATAACATTTAGTTGCATTTGTTCTAGGGTGTCTGCATCCCTTTATCTAAGTTGATAGGCTATGTCTACATCAAAAAAATCAGGGAATTTGAGAAGCACGAAATATGGAGTGGGCTTAAGGTCTGCAGGAATAGAATTGTAAATACTATTGTATCTAGTACAAAAATCTTGCACAGACTCATTGGGAGCTCTTTTAACAACATTAAACTCAGATAATATTTGTAGGGGATTTTTCTTCTTTTCCCATTTATTTAGGAAATCTCTATGGAATGCAGCTAAGTTTGCTATATTACTAGCACCTAAATTTCTAAACCATGTTTTTACTTCTCCAGTTAAGCTTTGTGCAAACAACCTCATTCGGACATCAGACTCATATATCTCATAAATTTCCCAAAAAATATTCATTCTAGTGATATGTTGTTGTGCAGTAATTTGTGAAAAATTATCAAATAATGGGATATCCTTTTGGTAATATTGGGGCATGTCATGGAGGTTTTGAGGTAAGACCAAGGGAGCATATTTGGCTGCCATGGCTTGGATTTTTGCTAAACTAGGAGGTACAGTAGTAGTGGCAAGGATAGTGCTGATTACAACAGTGGATGTACTTGAAGAGCTTGGAAAAGGAGATGAAAAATAAGTGGTATGGCTAGGGAATATTGTGGTAGTGGTTGTAGTGGATTTAGTGAATGATGGAAATACTACTTTAGGCTGCAAGGGAAACTCAGGGATGAATGGTTCTGTGGATGAACTAGCGGTGGATTGAGGATATGATGAATATATGATCCTAGTCTGCAAAGGAAACTCAGGACTAATAGGCTCTGGAGGTGAACTGATAGTGGAATCTGCAAATGAAGTGGTAGCATACAGAGTAGAATATGATGCTGGAAAGATAGTGGTGGATAATTGAGAAACTGGAGGTTTAAATTGAGACAAAAAATTGGCTAACTTGATAGCTTCATCAATGTATTTAATCTTTGTGACACTTACCCTTTCTACTAGACTTTGAATTTCAGTTTTGTCTGGTTTTATAGGTTCTGAAATAATCTTCTATTTCTCATTCACAAAAGAAGTAAAAATAAGATCTAAAACAGTTTCTTTTAAATCAGTTTCAGACTTGGTTCTAAATAATGATTTTTCAAACTTCAAATCAAATTCAATATATGATAAGCTTACTAATTCTTTGGGTAAAGAATTAGCTCTTTTCAGGGGTACTTCAGTTTCTGAACTAACAGTTTATTTTTTCTTTTTTCCTATCTGGTCCAGATTGTCTACTATATATGTAGGGTTGGGATCAGGATTGGATCTAGTACAATAGACTTTCTTTGGAGCCATAATGATTATTGTATAAATACCCACAACCTTTAAATTTAATCTTAAAGTGGAAAAGATATGTTTTAAAAATCTTCCTCAAAGATTAAACTTAAAACTGGAGAATGGTTAGATCCCCAGTATGGTCACCAATATGTTATCACCCTAGTAATTCTTAGGTCGTGGGATTTTGGTTTATAGTTAAAGAAAACTAGGGGTAACCAAGAACCTCTTTTCAAATTCAGGATCTAGCCTTCCTATATTCCGGAGAGGGATCTCTCCTCAAGATTTAGATTGATTTTATGTTATAAGATTTTAGGCTAGGTATGATTGAACAATGGGATTTGTTTTGAAATTTTGGTGGGAATAAAAGATGTTTCAAGGTAAACCACAGAGGGATATACCAGACCATTGGGCTATGGAGTCAAATTTTGGCAAGCAAAGCTAGGAAATAAGGTCTAAAGAGAAAATGTACTAAGGGCGGAGTAGATGACCTTCAAAGGGTTTGAAATAGGCTTTTTTGATGAAATGGATGAAATCTAAACAAAAGGGAAATTAAGAATCCTTAGGTTACGGAAATGAAGATGAGAGGAGGGGATCAAACAGGGACTGAGAGCATTTAAGAATTCTTAAGTCCAGTTATCAAGCAGAAAACATAATAATGAACAACTAGTAGAAAACAGGGAGCTTTTTAACACTAGTCCTGTTTAATCTTTCCTAGCTAATCATTAAAGACAAAAAACATTAAAATGAATGTATGGAAACTTTTGAAAGATAAAATAGTGAAAAAAAAGAAAATACTAGACTTATCTGGTCAACACAAGAATCCTGAGTTATGATGTCTTTAATCTTAATTCCGGTCTGCTGCTTTTCTAATTGACTCAGACAAACTTCAATATGTCCAGAAAAAATGACTATAGTAGTCTTGATAAATTTTATTCCACACTCAATACTTCAAAAAGAGAAGTATTTATACAAAAAATGCTACAAAATATCTGAGAGACATGTAGGAATATCTCTAGGAAAAAATAAATTTTATTACATAGAAAGAGGGATAGTTGCAAAACAAACTGGCAAGCTATCCTCTTATCAATAAAAAATAGGACAAATTATCCTAAATTGTTATAGGGTTGTAGCTGCTGAAAATGCTTACTGGAATTTTGGAAAAAGATCTTTTTGAAGATAACTTGAAAGACACTCTTTCAATTTCACATCCTTTCATCTGTGCTTTATCACTAATACTCTTTATGTTTCTCCTTTTACTGTTTTACTGTTGTAAAATAAATAATTATCTGCAGTAAAAGGGTTTTTTGACTGATACTCTTTGATTCTGTTTCTGACCCTGATACACTTTGACTGCAAATATTTAGATTAGGTCAGTGAATTTATGTCATTGTTTTGCATTGGGAATTCTCATACTTTTCAATTTCCTATAACTTTCATTTGCCTCTGTATACTTGGAAAAATTGGGCTTAACAATGAAAATATGTTTGATCTCATTTTGTAAAAAGAACAAGTTTTCAAAATATTCCAAAATGACTTTTCCAGTTGGAGACCCTTGTGGTAAAGATTTGCTGACCTGCTCTTTGGCATAAGCCCTGATTTTGTTATCATAATCCTTCTGTGCCATCAATTTTTCATTCAAAGCATGAATGTTTGGAATACCTACTTGTGTTAGTACTGTGTATTTGGCCCAAAATGTTGTGATTGCGAAGTTCATGTCCTTGCATCTGTCCTCCAAATTATTCATCATATTTCTCTTATTCAGGACTTTCTTGATTTGTAGTATACTTTCAATTATGTCCTGAATTTTTAGCTCTTCAAGCTCTTCTATGTGTTTACTATTCAAAAATGTAATATGTTTCAAGGCTTGAGTAGGTTTTTCAGCCAGTTCTTCTTTTGTCTTTTGAATTTCTATCTGTGCTGCTTTGAGTAACTCTTTTTGTTCATAAATAATTTGAATTGAAGGCCACTGAGAATGTATACCTTGAATGATGTTGTTCCAAAGATAATTATTGATGTAAGATACCTGCTTAGTGAGATTAACCTATTGTTGAAGAATCTTTACTTGTTCCTGCAATTTGTTAGCTCTCTGCTCATGTCCTTTGGATGTAATTAATGCATCGTTGTTAGATGTTTCAAGATTTATGATCGTGCCTTTTAAGTTGATTATCTCTTTATCTTTCAAGGACATATCTTCCATAGCTTTTACTATGGCAGCTGTTTCTCCTGTTGGGTTTACCTGTGATGTGGATGAAGAAGTTGCAGAGATATCTTTAGAAGTAATTGACAATGCAGTTGCCAATACTCCTTTCGGTGCCAAATGTTCTACCAATGTAGAAGGAATAGCTGTACTTACAGTTTGAATAACTATGGGAATGGGGACTTCCTGAGCTTTCTTCAATATTTCATTTTCTTGCATTAGAGATTCTATTTTATTTTCCATATCTTTAATTTAAGCTATCATCTTCAAAACCAGTTGCATAGTTTCCTCCTTTTCTATCTTTTCCTAAAGAATTTCTTTTGCCCGAGGGTGCTCACTCTGTGGCAATTTGAGTTGCTTTCTCAAGGCAGTAATATCCTCATTCTCCTGCCTTATCAATTTATTAGCAACTTCAGTATTAGAGGGATCTGCTCTTGTTTCTATTACCAATTCTTCTAAGGACTTGATCCTCAAATCCTTAGCATGGAGAGATGCTTTATCTAATTTCATTTTGGTTTGCAAATTAGATACAGTTTTTTGAAGCATGGTAGCAATCATGGTTTTTCTTACTACCTTTGAATATAACATCTCTGATGCACTCCTATGGAACTCTATTTGATCTAGTTCATGTATAATATCAACATTCATCACAAATTTTTTCTTCCTGTAGTTTGTGGCTGACTTTGTATCTATTAATATTGGTTGGAGAAAAGACATGATCATTTTATTTGTTGAGTAATCAAATGTTGTCACTAGTTTGTCTTTATCTCCTGGTTTTTCCTTCAGAAGTTTAGAATAAAATTCATTCTTGATTTCCTCATTATTTTCCCTGACTTGCTTGAACCTCTTCTGAATATCAGAATCAGTTTCTTCTGTTGTTTTAGAGGAAGAGGGAGTTTCTATATCTGCTTCAATCATTTATTTTCCTTTTCCCTATGCTTGTACCTGTTCATTCTGAATTTCCCTGAGTGTTTCATTAATAATCATGGTGGCCTCATCATTTTTTTGCTGATCATTAGTATCATCTACATCTATGACTCCTTATTTTTCTAGAGTAGTCATTTTGGCCTTTTTGCTGTAGATTGTTTTAAATTTATTTTCAATTATTGTCTCTGCCAAATATCCTTCTTCTTTCCTCGGCCTTTTATTGGATACCTCTACTGGTTGGTTAATTGTAACCACCTGTGTACTGTCCATTTGATTTTCTTGTAGATTATCTGTTTGCATCTACTGATCATCATCAATTAAAGTGTTTGCAACCCATTCTATCTTATTGGCATATTTTTCAATTAGTGGCTTTGATTCATGGAGAAATGGAGTTAACTTACATTTGATCCTGAGGTTTCTCAGAATACCCTAAGGGTCATAGTTCCATTAAAAGCTTTCTTGGAACTTGAATGTTGATAATTTGTTGCTTACTTCTTTCAAAGCATCTCTGTTGTTGACTATGAAAGAGCCAATTTGACTTTTTAATTTGAATTGTGATTTTTTTTTGGATGCTATAAACTTCACTGCATATGCATTTAAAATTTGTCTCAAGTATTCCAAATCAAAGATCCTTGTGGTTAGAAAATTTGGTAATGTGTAAGGAGATAAGATTTCACCATACATTCTGATTCCTGTGTGATTTTTATACAAATACCAATCTCCAAATTTACAGTTTTCAGACAACTGTAAAATTCTTTTGATTTCATCATTTATCCTTGGTGGCTCTGCTTTATTCAACAAACTCATGGCAGGTCTGATAAAAAAGTCATTGAAATCACTGTAACTGTACTCACTGTTGTTTTTCCTGAGAAGAGAAGTCCAAAATATTACTGAAAGAGGTTTTCCCTCCATATCCATCTTCTGCAATGCAATGGGAAAATTATCTGCTTGAGAGAATAGGAAGAGATGTAACAGATATGATGTATATCTGAACACTCCTTCATCAGGTAACTTTATTATCTGATAATGTATATTGTCAGCAATGAATTTGGAAAATTCAAAGACCAATTCTGGTTGTTGTCTAGGAGACAAAGTGGAGAGGAACCCTAAAATGGAGGCATCTGTAAATTCATCATTAACATAGCCTAAAATGAATCACAACATGGAAATGGATTGTCTGGAGCCCTTAGGGAAATCAAAAGTATCATAAGGTGGATTTACCTTAGGAATGTTGACATGATTGGGCATAAAGTTTTGAAGGATTTCAAACTTCCTAGGGAAATCCATGTCTAAATACATCTGAGTCAAATCTTCAATTGACAATGATACTGCTCATGGATCATGGCTTAGTTGGAGCATATCATTGATTGATTCAGCAGTTATGTAAAACAAGGCCTCACTATCTTTGTTCACCATGCATCTTTGATCAGGAATATAGTGCATCTGACATAGCTTAATGAAATCCTGAGCAGGATGGGTGAGGGGAACCACATATTTGGGCAAGTTCGAGTCCCATACAGGTATATCATTGGCCACTTTCTTCTTAAATTTTTCCTGACACCAGCTATGTACTTCCAAAATATCAAATTCAAGAGTAGCATCAAAAATTCTGTAGTCTAAGTCAATCAAGGGATTGTTTTCTTCAGAAGTGACAGGAGGCTGCAATGGTTTGACTACCTCAGTAGAATCTGCAGCTAGGACATGAGTAGGTTTATCAATTTTGGGAGGTTTGGAAGCTTCCTGGAGGCAGGATTCTGAGGTTTGGGACCTCCAGTCCTAGGGGTGACCTGCTTTTAGTCATTTTTGATGTAACTGAGCAAGATTAGACTATTTTATCAGTTCTTTTTAGAAATAGAAGGTTAATTAAGCTGATTTTGGCAAAGAATTCAAAATCTAGGCGAGGGTTTTAAGAGGAAAATGTAGATTTATAATGTGCAGATGGTGGGAAAGATATTTTCAATGGTTTCTTTGGTAATTCAAATGGATTTTCACCATAGGAATAGCTTTTGGACAGTAAAAATCATTCAGGTAGAAATGAAAAATCTTGGGAAAATTTTGACAGGGTTTCCCCTATTTTTTCAAGGTTTGAGTACTCTCATATGAGTACTTTTGGCTTTTAAATTCCAAGTCTTTTGATTTTTCTTGAAAATTAAGAGTTTGCAGGTTTAGATTATTGAAAAATACTTTTAAATAGGTATGGTCGTAGTCGAAGAGGGTTGCAGGTGGTACCAGTCTTCAAATTGGTTGCAGCTTGTTTGGTAGAAGGCACTGGGATTTCTTCAGAGGCGAAATTAAGAGGTGAAATGACTTCTGGGATTACAAATAGTTTCGAAATGGTGTCTATGAATGTTTTTTGAGAGGGTGTAGGCGCAAAATGCAATGTACATAATAAGAATTAAGTTCGAAACCTTAAGTTTTATAAAAAAACATAACATTTATTATAGGTTGATATTAATAATAGGAGCGGTTTGTGCGTTTGAAGGTGAAACCACTAGTGGTTATCGCATTGTTTCTGGGTGGTAACTGGTTTTAATATTTTGCAATGCGATCTAGTAAAATTATGACACGTAGCGAGCGGTGGTTTCGTAAAACAACCTTTATCGCAAATTATTTTGTCAACTGCGCTCGATCACTTTGATAATGCGATATGGGATTTGTGTCGTCGAATTTGGTTGAGAGAAGCGAAAAATTGAGATGCATCTGAAAGCTGTGGGGAAATAAGGTGGGACCAGGTACTATGATCTGCGTCATTGATTCGATAAGAGGAGATTGACGGTTTAAAATTAATCTGATAGGAAATAGTGGGGGGGGGGGGAATGATTTATCGGGTTTTGTTTGGACTGTAGGATTTAAAAAATTAGGATGATCGGAGGGTTGGGAGCGAATGCGAGGATGCTTCATTTTTTAATGATATTTATGCATAAAAGGAGTTTATACATATAAAATGGGGTGGGTTTAAATATTTAACCAAGGTTTAATATTGTGGCAAGGGGATATGTTTCGGGAAAATGGGATAAGGTTAAACATTTAACCATGGGTAAAATTTTATGAGGGGAAAGGTGAATAAACTTATTTTTCTTCATTGTTCTATATACACACTGTGTAAATAAATTGCGCATTTTCAATATTATTTTTATTATATAGTTTCAGATTTTTTCAAAGGTTTAAAACTATAGGGGAGAGGGGATATTTTATTATGGATAAGTTTCATGTCAAAGGGATGATTTCGGGTTGTTTTTCAACATGTGTTTAATATCTTTGACATGAAAAGTATATAATAAGAGGGTTTTCGGGATATTAAATAAAGGGAGCTATATTAATAGGACTAGTATTTTTCTATAGGGAGTTAAATAAAATAAGTTAGGTGTTAATATGAAATGGGAAAAGTGAATACTCAAAACATACAGTTATAACCAAGAAAAGCGAAGATCAAAGCCAAACTTGCATTATGATAATTTCATCACTTCAACTTAGGATAAAATTTCATTTTGAGGGTTTTATACTTCATGAGATGTAGGAAGTTAATCAAATGGGTATTTATGTAATATTTAAGTAAGAAAAGAGTTCCCACTTATGAAGTTAAATGGTGATGAGTTCATGAAGGGGTAAATGATGAAAATTTTAGGGATTTAATATAGAAACTTAACATTTTCAACTAATCAATCATTGAGTCTTGGGTCTGGTCCCAACAGAAGTCAAGGAAATGCCTTGAGCTTCTTTGACTGACAGTCTAGAATATCAAATTAATATGGGGAGGAGAAATTAGTTATTTTTTGCACAGTGAAATATATTTACATTGATGTCTCTCACCTTCTTCTACCTACCCAGTCATTATATTCTAACATTTTTTCCTTCTCTTTTAATTAGGTGCATTTGAACTAGCAACCTTACAACATTTTATTCTTTTTGAAAGCACTAAAATTATCTAATTCCACACTTATTGCATCCAAGAATCCAGATTAAACAGTTGGATTCTTTATTTCTCTACCTAACTAATGAATTGTCATTATCAAACTATAGGACAATTGTTTATTCTCTATCTACAATATTTGAAATTGAAAAATGACGAGTCAAGATTAAATTGTTCAACTCATCATAGATTATGGCATTTATTGACACTCTGCCATAATCAACTGCAAAAGGTAAAAGTAGTGGCATTTAGACTTGCACACTTTCATGTTTCTTTCATATTTTTCTTTTGGGGTATACTATTTTTTCTAAGTCCTTTGATTTTTATTTTAGGAATTTTTAACCTTTTTTTGATTTTTTGATTATTTTATTTTTTTACAAAATATGGGAATACAACTTGCAGAAGGAAAAGTATGTACATGTTTACAAGATTACCATCAGTCAAGGAAAAATTATAAATCCTATATTTATAGGTCACTAATAGAAGGAGATGGCTAAATGTGATATCCAATCTGAAGCAAACCTCCGCCGATGGATCTCCCGAGTGCAAGGCTGATCCTAGCACTGAATATCTTGCCCTCCAAGATGATGGTGCAAACCCCCACTACAGGTACTTGTTGAAATAACGCAGTTTGGAGAAGGGACTATGCTGCTGATGATGGGAGAAGCTTGGCCTGGTGCCAAGATATGAAAATCAGCTTTGAAAACCTTCCTTACTAATCTTCCTGAGGAATAGAAGCTCCCTCCTCTGAAATATGAGACAAGGAATGGTGTTGTGGAACCCTCCACTGCAACACCCTACAAGACAACATTACACTTGAGCAGAAATAACACTGTAGTTAAAGGAATGGCTTTGACCTTGAGCATAGATGTGGAGAAATGAAGTGTAATCCTTCAAGAGGCCTCTCAAGAAGGAGAATAATTCTTAAACATGAATCCCTCATGCTAAACAACACTGCAACTCAACTGAACAGCTAGAGACTGCAAATAGTCTACAAGACCAATAATCAAAATACTCAAAACATGTCTCTCTATGGCTGCCTCTTCCTCCTTTTATGCAAGCGAATGTCTCTTTGCCCTGGACCCCACACATTAGGGTTTCCTCCACAAAGAATCTTTCTCCCTCTCAAACTGCATTGTCTTCCCAAGCAAGCCACACCCTCTTAGGCAACGTTGTTGACTTGGTCAAACTTGACCTTGTCCTCATGCATTTGCCCCTTTTCACAATGGAAGGTGAAAAATTAAGCTACTCCATGGATCCCTTTCACACTATGAGGGATTTTGTTCCTACTAATGGTCCTTTTACCGATTTTATTCACCTCCTAGATGATATAAGCAAAAATTAATATTCCAATTTGCTGCTTGCAAATTTTGGAATATTACAGTCCTCCCCTCTCAAAGATTACCTCAAGAAAGTGCAAGGATAGACTGAGTTATTTTCTCCTCCTCTCCTTGTAGCATCCATGTATGATGATCTCCTCCAAGTGAGGTGATGCTATCTCATCAATCAAGTCTAAACATTGCTCCTCCTCAGCATGCAAGTTAGCTGTCAAGCCATCATCATGTAAAGGTGAAATACTTAAGAGGATAGAAAAGTGATGTCTAGAGGTTCCCTTGAGGAATAGGATCTAAATTCTAATGGGAATTATCTCTTCCATATGGATCCTCCATCCCCAAGCTATTAGCCATGCAAAATGAGTCACCTCCCAACTAGGAAACAGTTGAAAACTGTCCTCCACCTTTGGCTCTGACAAAGTAGGTGGGATGAAAATCTGCACATGGTAGACAATGTAGCCTACCCCACTCTATCCATCTCTCCACTTATGATAAGTGTAGAGTGTTGGCTGATATTGGCCTGCAATAAGATTTCCCTCTAGTGTAAATATGAGGACTATATCTCCAAAGACCTATCCTCCAATGCTGCAAATCAAGCTGGCCCAAACCATTCCATATATGATGAGTTGGAAGTCATCATCATATGGCATCACTTCCATCATATGGCTCAACTCGTAAGGAAAAAAATCTGTTTTTAAGGTAACCATACCATATCCCAATCTCCCCTTAGAACATGTAGTGAAAAAAGTGTGAGGAATTTCTCCCTCAAGGGACACATTCACCCAATGTGTCTCTCTCCCAAGCATGCTCCTCATAAAGACAGAGACAATAGAACCATAGGGAGAAAAAATGAGAATCATACTTGCTGCCATATGTAACAAATGAGATGGACAATGGTCCCCGAAGTGCAACCAACGTAGCTTGACTCTCAACTACAATAGAGACTAATAAAATGTGTGGCTTCTCAACCACTGGCCTGCTGCTCCAATCTCCTCATAAGTATGGAGGAATTGAATGATGCAAGGTGTAAATATGAGCATGTCCTCCATAATATACCTCTTCCCCAATTCCTCCTAGGGAAATGCCATTGATCATGCTTATGGCCTCAACTAGACCATGAAGCCCAAGAGAAAGAATGCTCCTCCTTGGAGCAACATCCTGCACATATATGGTTAAGGGATATATATATATACATCATATAAATAATCATGTAAACAATCATCACCATTACCATATGTTCTGCTCATACAAATTGAGTGGCTCATAGATGAGTCTCCCCTCATTCTCAAAGAGAAAAGAGGTGGTTGTGCTAACTACTCCAAAGAGTTATGTATCTCCTCCATCTACATCTGGTCCATGCATCTTCTCATATGCTGATATATCTCCTCCTCAAAACCATTCCAAAAATACCCCTTCATGATGGTGTGGTATGCTCTCATAGAATAAGTGGGGCTGAAAAGGAAATCCTCCTGTGCTGCTTGTGGAAACTTCTCCTTGAGCTTGGAAGCTCTAGGAAAGAATATCATACTATGATATAAGATGACCCCATCTCTAACTGAATATCCTTCCTCATGCAACTGGTCATCCAATATCATGCAAGTGAAAAGATCCTTGGAATACTCCACCAACAACTGGGAGTTCCAATATGGATCTATCCTCCATAGTGACAGCGCTGATGATCTCTCATGAAGAACATCTGTCATATGGTCATCTCCCCCTTTTACATCTCCTATGCCAATGGTACAAGTTGGAAGGTTGCTATCCTTCCCCTACTGCTTTTGCCACAGCGCAAAATCTGAAATGGAAGTGGGTAATGATGATGTTGAGAGAATGCTCCCTCTCTCCTTGAGTCTACCCAAGACTTCCAGCGCTATATCAAGCTCTCCCAAGGTTGCCACTCCTATGAAATAACTGAGTGGTGCCTCAACTGGTGAAGCCTCCATCCTCCTCTGATGATCCAGTGGTCTCCTCGGAAAAATTTCTCCATGAAATGAGACATCATCATCAAGAGATGACTTCATATATGAATGAAAAAATTTGTCCATGCCCTCACTATGCAATCTAGTCTTCTCCTCAGGTGCATCAACCTCCTGAAGTGGATAGGGATGTGTACATCTCATCTCATGATACTGGTTCTCCTCCCTACCTTCTCCTTGTGTCTCCATGGTTCCACACCTCCTCAACAATGGCACATGAGTTGTGCCTTGATCTCCACACATGAGATCCTGGGGACTTCCTTGCAAAGATGCAAGCATCCATCTACTTGGAGCAAGAGCTCCTCCTTCCTCTACATGAGGCACTAGATAATCTCTATATGAGACAATGCTGTTGCCCTCAATCTCTACAACATGAATGGGAAACCCTCCAATGACTGGATCCCTTTTTGAAAAAGAGGTCTCCATGCTTCCTTGCTCAAAGTTGTGAGATGGAAGTCTTCATTCTGGCAAGATATGGTGCAAGTTTTCAGCCTCCTCCATGGTTTTATGAAATGGCATTGTGTTTTTGTGCAAGGGTTTTATTTGATTTCCCCTGTTTAGTTACACCATGTGTGTCTCATGAATCCTCCTATCAAATCTTCTCACTAATGCCTTAGCGAAGCTTGCATAAGATGCAATGTTTACATTTTTCAAAGAAAAGGATTCAAAGATCCACCAGGCATAGGACTTACCTCTCAAATGCAGTGCTGCAACTTTGATGGCTTTATATTCAAGAATGTGGCGCTCCTGCAAGAAGGCCTATTACTCGTCCACCCAATCTTTGGCTGAACATGTAGGTGAACCATCAAAGGTAGATAGAAGAAATATATCCTTCTTCTCTCTTCCCTTCACCTTCATCTTGCAAAACTCTGAAAAACTGAGATGATCTCAGAATTTTTTATTTTGAAACTCATACTCCTTCAGGAGATCACTAAGAGTTTCCCTCCTATAAACTTCTTCTCCTCTTCCCATCTCTCTTTCGGAAATCCTGGGCATGTGATTGCACTATGTATTAGGATGTGTAGCTGCTTGCTCACACTCCTCATATGTCAACCTAGAGCTTGCTTTAGATTCAAACTCTTTCAGATATTCTTCATACATATCCCTCCCGATCTTCTTGAAATATTCATGAATAATATGTACATATTTAGGAAGAAGCTTTGTGAGCTTATCCCCTTTCTCTTCTAAAAAATATGGAGTCTTTTTCCTACTCATCTCTCTATCTCCTTCTCGATGAGAATAGGAAGTGCATGGTCCTTCCTCTTCTTTCTTATTATCCTCCTTGGGGAGGTTCTTCATGGATATAAAATATGATGAGATAAAACCATCCTCTTCAATCTTCTAATCTTCTTTTTTTCTTCTTGGGCTGAGACTCATAGGTTGAACCAAGAAAGATGCTTCGATACCACTGTAATATTCCAAATTTTGAACAGCTAGCAAGGCATGGATGGAAAACGCATTTTCCAGTAATGAATGCTACAGGAATTGAAACCAAGACCTGGATCCCTTAGATCGATATATCTAAGACTGAAATCCAATAGATGGCTCAAAATAAATCCCTCTAGGTGGGTTAAACAAATCTCCCACACCTATTTGTCTTCAGAAAATGCCCGATGAAGGGACTACAACAATGCATGAACATACAATGGAGTATCAGCGTTATTTTAATGAGTTGTGAGACAAGATGGAAATAGCCTTTCCTTTGGTATTATAGCAGAAAATGTATACAATACTTTGAGGAATCAATCACTCCAGCTAGGCAATGAAAGCCTCAATAGAACATGTACAAGATTTGTGAGAACACTGCTACACAGAAATTACATAAGGCTATATCAGCGCAGTTTAATGGAGACACTGCAACATATAGAATGATAAAATAATGATATGACAATATCAGCTCAAGAAATGTGGGGGAGAAAAATATCAACCCCTTAAAACACTAATACAACAATGATACAACAATCCTTGGAAGGATTGGCTACAATACATGTGAAAATGGCAAATCTGTAGAAATGTCGGAGTTGCAGGGTAGCATTTGCAACACAATACTTAAACTATATGGAGATGGCTGAATAAGATGTACAATCTGAAGCAAACCTCCTACAACACATCTCTCAAGTGATAGTATGATCCTATCCCTAAAAATATCTCCCTCCAAGATGATGGTGCAAACCCTCACTACAAGTATTCACTGAAATAACGCAGTCTAGTGAAGGGAATGTGCTATTGATGATGGGAGATGCTTGGCCTGATGCCAAGATATGTGAATCAGCTTAGAAACCTTCCTTACTAACCTTCCCGAGGAATAGAAGCTCTCTCCTCTGAAATATGAGATAATGAATGGTGTTGTGGAACCCCTCCACTGCAACACCCTACAACGAAACATTACACTTGAGTAGAGATAACACTGTAGCTGAAGGAATGGCTTTGGCCTTGAGCCTAGATGTGGAGAAATGAAGTGCAATACTTCAAGAGGACTCTCAAGAAGGAGAAGAATTATTGAATAGGAATCCCTCGTGCTAAAAAACACTACAACTCAGCTGAACAGCTGGAGACTGCAAATAGTCTACAAGACCAATAATCAAAATACTCAAAACATGTCTCTCTATGGTTGCCTCTTCCTCCTTTTATGCAAGTGAATGTCTCTTTGCCCTGGACCCCACACATTAGGGTTTCTTCCACAAAGAATATTTCTCCCTCTAAAACTACGATGTCTTCCCAAGCAAGCCACACCCTCTTAGGCAGTGCTCTTGACTTGGTCAAACTTGACCTTGTCCTCATGCATTTTCCCCTTTTCACACTGGAAGGTGCAAAATTAAGCTACTCCATAGACCCCTGTCACACTACGAGGGATTTTATTCCTACTCATTGGCCTTTTACCCATTTTATTCACCTCGTAGATGATATAAGAAAAAATTAATATTCCAATTTGCTTCTTGGAAATTTTGGAATATTACAGCTCTGGAATATTATTCCATTGTGTTGCTTCGATACCACTGTAATATTCCAAAATCGGGACTACTGGCAAGGCATGCCTGAAAAACACATTTTTTAGGAATGTCTCCTACTGCTCTTGAAATCAGCCCTTTTATCCCTTATATATAAGTATCTAAGTCTTAAATCCAATAGGGTATCAAAAATAAATCCTTCTAGCTGGGTTAAACAGATCTCCCACACCTAGTTTCCTTGAAAAATGCCCCAAAGAGGGACTGCAGCAATATATAAACTCAGTAATGGATATGAAGCATCAAATGAGCTCATAGGACATGTTAAAAACACATAGCCATAAATATAAGCTACAATAGAAAACTGTACTTCATTGTATGAGCCAAAAGTTGGGGAAAAGCAACAATTTATGCCCTAAAAAGGTTAATTTCAGATATGAGCATAAAATTAAGGGCAAGTGACAGTGGGATCTCGTAGCTTAGGTCATGTGGGACTCACATACCAAATTTTAGTGAAAAAAATGACTCTAGCTATGTTAAACAGGTCTCCCACTCCCTATATGACTTAGAAATGCCCAATCCCCATGACTTAATTACTGCAGAAATTACTGAAGCACAGGTAGCGTGATTTTATGAATGTGATGGATGAAATATGGTATGGATATCAGAAAATAAGATCTATATCATGGTTCATACAATGTACAATAGATAAACATAAGAATTACATGAAGAAACCTTCAAGATTAAGGTGCTGCAACAAAAAAATGGGACTGCAAAGCCTAACAGTGTTATTTTATTGATGTCAGAGTTGATATATATATTACACATCATATCTAGAGTAGATATGTACACAAAAATATAGATCCAATATATATCTGTGTACTAGATGGGCTCCTTAATACACTCCCTTGGGGATATGAGCAAATCATGAACAACAGTGAGTGTGTCTTTTAACCTCCTGGAAGAGTGCATTAGCTGATTGAGCTTTAGATCCAGACATTGGCATCAGGACAAATAATTCTCAGAGTCTACAACACAGTTTCTCTCCCTAGACTGCGTTATTTTCAAAGGAGAAGTTGCAAGGTATTTTGTCTGCATTTTGGAGGAGAGATCTCTAGTGTTAGGACTCTTCCTCTCACTATGGTGATCCATGGATTGGAAATCCAATCCAAGTTTGTTTCAGATCTTATTTTCTGTCCTATTGTATGATTCAGAAATTTCTAAATAATTATGCAGATCTGCAACTTTAGATCTAATATCTACTCTCTGTGCTTCATGTTCTGCACAAAACCCCAAGGGGAATGTATAAATGAGCTTTTCTTGTACACAGATATGAATTAGATCTATATTTTTATTTAGAGATATGATCTAGATCTAAGTATTAATAAACTACTTCTTTATCCCCAATAAATAACGCTGTCATGTTTATGTAGTCTTTTCTTATGGTTGTAGCACCTCATTTTTGAGGATTTTTCCTCTATATTTTCATTCTCTCTCTTGTAAAATGTATGGGCTGTAATGTAAACCTGATTTGCTGTTATACATCTGATATTTTAACCTCCATATCAGCCTATTTTTGTGCTTCAGTGAATCTGCGTTATTTCTAAAGCAGTCCTTTGCATATAGTTGCAGCCTCTCTCTTTGGGTGATTTTCAGCTAGACTAGTTTGTGGGAGATTTGTTTAACCCACCTAGTTTTATTTTTTTTTGCTCTCCTTTTGGATTTAGATCTTAGATGAGTTTATCTAAGGTAACTAGGAGCTGGAAACTCATTTCTATGCACATAATTCTTAGAAGTGCGTTATTTCAGCAGGCTTTCTGAGCTGTTCTAATTTTGGAATATTACAGTGGTATCAGAGCATCTTTCTTGGCTCAGCCTATGAGTCTCATCCCAAGAAGATAAAATAATATCAGAATGATGAAGAATATGAGATTTCTCTCATCATTTTTTAGATCTAGAAAGGAGCTCCCCTAGGAGGTTAAGCAGATGAAGAGTTGCAGTGAAACTCATAGAGGGTTTCAAGAAGAGGAAGAGCCACGCACTTCCTATTCTCAGATAGGAGAAGACAATATACATAGAGGACACTTGGAATCTAAGATTCTAAGTGAATACAAAGCTAAATCTAGAGCCTCCAGGGAGACTCTAGCTTTACCTCAGTTCATTCAGCTAGAGGAAGAGGGATCTACATCTTTGCATGCTGCTGATCTAGAGCAACATAGTTGCACTGCGCTGTGAAAAGGCAGTGACGAAGAAAAGAGGATCCATGCCTTATGGGAGCATTCACATGATAACTTCATTCATGAAGCAAAGGAGGAAGAAATGGTAGATAATAGACATCTTGAAGTGAGAAACCCTTTCTCCTTTCCATATGACACTTTCTCAATGAGCACTCCCTAGCTCAAAGATAAAATTCTACTTGCAACAGTTCTAATGCTTCACTGGTTTTGGAAGACCATGCATGAGGAGAAGGTCTCATCAAGAGATCCCATGAAAGGTTCACTTCAACATTTCATGGAGTGCAAAGTTCTTCAAGAGTCTGAGGAAGCTCTTTCCTTCTCACACTTAGATCTTCATGGATTCAAGGAGGAACAGATAGATGATGGAGGACATCTTCGGATGGATAGAATCTCTCATGTGTGTGTTGGACACTTCTTGATACATCCACATCATGATGGGAGGTTTTTGCCTACCACCTATTTGGATCCTTATGGGGTCAAATTGATCCTTGAGAAGATTGCATTTCAACATCCCATGAAATGCAAGAGTAGAAATATGATTTGGGATGATGGTAGCCTTCATGGGAGGAGTACCAAGATTGAGGATTGAAAGAGACATCCACAATGGGTTGAGTAGATGTGGATGGAGAGAAAGAAGCTGGTAAGCTACTTGCAGATTTATGATACTGGGCAGCAGAAGGCATGGCTCCATTGGTTACTCTTGAAAGAATTTGGTCATCATCTTCTTTCCAAGGGTATGTGGCAAGATACTTGCATCATGGGGCAGCAAGGAGTATGGACACATTGTGTTGACATAACATTCTTCATGTCGATCACCATGTTTTCACTACATGATTTGGAGGATGGGAGTATGAGGAGGTAGAAAAAGATTTTGTTGCTTGGGATGTTCTTGGGAGAGCAAAGGTAGATTTTCTCTCATAGTTTTCATGATGTTGCAGGAGTAGAAGGTGGCACTATCATAGTGCAAAGGGGCTATTCCTTGGCCTTAGATGTTCAAGAGGTACCTTTCCCATGGGAGAGACTTCATATGTGTAGCAACATTATGGGAGATGCCTTTGATATTCTGCATGTCAAATATTAGAGCCATGAGTTGGAGGAATCCTATTTGCATAGGCCAACAACGTTGCCACTTTGGAGCTAGAGTTTATTGATGGAGTATCCCCAGTATCACTTCACACTTGATGCACTTTATGGGAAAATAGGAGGTAAGAAAGATGAGGTAGTAGATGGGGACATCTATTACTATGATATACTCTTCTTGTCTTGGATTTCCAAGCAGGAGGGAGAGGATTTGCAGGCAGCACTTGGTTCATTTCTCTTCATGGAAGTGTGCCAAACTACTATGGAGGTTCCATTCATGGATCCATATGTCTTATTACTTCCAACATATGGTGAGAGATTGGTTTGTGCAACACAATATTTGCATGCTCTTACCATCTCTTGGGATTGCATTGATCAAAAAGTAAGAAAGCTCTTGATTTTTCTCCATCACCAATGTTGGGCCAAACCATATGATGGAGACAGCCATCTCTTATGTGGCCTTGGGCAGATGTTTTGTGATTACATATATGTTCAGTTGATTCATATGATTAACCATGTATCAAGAAACAATTTTCCATGTTTTTATCTGAAGCAACAGTTTGAAAAACTGTGCTGTCACCACTTGGGAAACTGTTGGTACCTTCCAGCACCTTATGAAACCATCAGTAATTCCCCTGTTTTGATGCCAATCATGATCCCACTTTCTGGTGTTTTTTTTATCTTGATGGGAGACATGATGTTGAGTGAGGCACATGGTTTGAATGTGTCATTTTGGGAAGGAGATTCCCACATTTTCTGTAGTAAATGTTCCAAGGGGAACATGGGAGGATTTTTGGCCACCATATCCAAATATTTGTTTCCCTTGGAGGTGAGCCAAATGTGTGATGGGATTCCATATGATGATGCTCTCCTATCCATCACATGTGGAATGTTTTGGGCTAACTCGTTTTATAGTGTTGGAGGAAGGCTCTTAACATAACTGAACTTCATGTTGCCACTAGAGGGCAATATCATTACAGCCCAAGATCAGCAAGAACTTTACACTTATCTTAAGTGGAGAGGATGACAGTGTGGGGTAGGAAATTTTGTCTACTATGTTCAGTTTTTCAGCCCACCTTCTTTGCAGGAACCTAAGGTGGAGGAGTATTTCTTGGAGTTACCATGTTGGGAGGTGACTCATTTTGTATGGATGATTGCTTGGGAGAAGATGCTTTCCCATCCATTTCAGTTCTAACCTTGTAGTTGCTTCAGGACAAGCAACACTTTTGGAGGGGAGGACTGTAATATTCCTAATTAGCCCAAGCTAATAGGAATATTTCATTTTGTGTTAATTTTCTTAATTGATGAATAAAATGTAAAGGAGAACATAAAACTCCTAAAAACATCCAAATAAATCAATTCCCAATATGAACAGAGGAAAATCAGGGTTGTTTCAATAAAATACACTTGCATGTGAAAAAGGGTTGAGGAGATTGACTGGGTCAACAGGACCATATCACAGCACTGTCTAGATACAATGTACCTCGTGGAGGGACAACGAAGTTCTAGAAGGAGGCCCTCATGTGAAAAGGGATAATTCATCAAGGTGGTTTAGGGTTTGCCAAAGATCTCATCTTATAAAAGGAAGGGGAAGGCTCAACAGAAGGTTTTTCATGATATTATATTTTCAGAGTATATTGTTTGCTTAGACATATCTCATTCTCTTGGTTTTTTAGCAGAGAATTGTGAGGATTTCCTATTTAGGGATTCTCTCTCCTTCCATTGAGTAGCTCTTGGAGGTAATTGTACTACTCTTCCACTATTAGGAATTTGGCCAAGCTCCATCTC
The DNA here is from genome assembly GCA_034641835.2 of Pinus albicaulis. Classification (NCBI taxonomy): domain Eukaryota; kingdom Viridiplantae; phylum Streptophyta; class Pinopsida; order Pinales; family Pinaceae; genus Pinus; species Pinus albicaulis. The sequence goes on along the minus strand of CM076570.1, from coordinate 565,166,582 downwards.
CCTTAGACATCGTAAATCTTGTTGGGTTTTAATTTTTTTAGTGAGTTGCAGCAAGTGGAGACTAGATCTGCTCAAATCTAGATTGTACTAGTGCCTCTTCTCAGTGAGTGCGTCTTTTAACCTCCTAGAAGAGTGTATTAATTGAATGAGCTTCAGATGTTGATATTGGCATCAGGCCAACCTATGCTTCAAGCCTACAGTGCATTTTTTCCTCTTGGACTACATTATTTCCAGTTGTAGAGTTGCAGGGTATTCTGACGTTCAGTTGGAGAAGAGATCTCTGGCGTAAAGGAGTCTTCCTTGCACTGTGGTGATCCATGGATTGGAAAAAAAATTCATGTATGTTTTAGATCTGATTAATTGCTGCATATACTTCATAATTTCTGAATCATTCTGCGTATCTGCTGTAGTAAAACTCATATTTACTCTTGTTCTTTCATGTAATGCTGAAATCCCCAAAGGGGATGTATAGTTAAGACATTTTTACATATGGATCTGTTGTAGATATAATTTTTTATGTATCATATTGCTCTAGATCTAATTTTTAATTCAGTTCTGTAGTATACTACGTTTTTCAGATCTAGATTTGCAGATCTGCACTTTTATGCAGTGGATCTCATGAAACCCTTGCCGGGTTATTCTCTGTGATGTATAAAGGAGCTTAATCTCCATTTTTCTTCATAATTTCATGTAATGAACTCAAAATATGATATTAAAGCTATTTTTCATTAAAACTCTTCATGAAATCACATATTTTGTGCTTCAGTAAAATTTTGTTGAGTCAAGTCATGGGGTTTGGGCATTTTTAAGCCATATCGGGAGTGGGAGATCTGTTTAACATAGCTAGAGTCATTTTTTTTGCTGAAATTTGGTATGTAAGTCTCTTATGACATAAGATAAGGGATCCCACCATCCTTTTCCCTTATTTTTATGCACATCTCTGAAATTGACGTTTTTAGGGTTGAAATGGCTGCTTTTCCCCACTTTGGGTTGAAAAAATGAACCATAATTATTGCTGTTGTACATTAAATTTATGCTGAGGTGTTTCTTAACACATTACATGGATTATTAGGTTTCTATAGCTCCAAAATTATGTTTACATACTGTTCCAGTCCATTATTGGGCATTTTCCCAGCCATTCTAGGTGTGAGAGGCTTGTTTATCTCACCTAGTTTGCTTGGTTTCTGATTTCCTCTTTTATTTGGATCTTATATTATCAAATATAAGATATCCAAGGGCTAATATTGTTTTATGTAGCATACATTCCTGAAAAATGCATTTTTCAGGCATGCCTTGCTAGCAGTCCCAATTTTGGGATATTACCGAGATTTAGAAACATATATCTCTGAGTTTCTGAAGCTTTCAGTCATTGTATTTGACCTCACTATGAACTGGATGATATGAATGTTTATTGATGGGATGGTTGAACCATTGCATGGGTTGGTGAAATCCTTTATACCAACTACACTCCAAGAAGATATGGAGAAGGCTAGGGATTTGTAGCATGCTTTTCCCAATGCCAACTCCCCCTTATAGCAAAATACCTCCTCTTTCCCAAAGGAGAATAAGGAGAATACATCTCTTGATAATGATCGGAGAGATATAAGGAAGAAAAAAATTTGTTTCACTTGTTGGGAGCCATGGGTACTAAACCACCAATGTGTTGTAGGGAAAGCACATTACATTGAGATATTTTCTAATGAGGAGAAGGAGACCAACATTGTAGCAGCAAAAGGAGGTGCACCACCCACAGGAGATGTAGTGAAGGCATTTTATCCAATGGGAGGGATTCTTGCAGCTTTGAGAGGAGTTCCCAAGTATCTAGCTTTGGGAGTTAGAGGCACTATTATGGGATAAAGAGTATCAGTATTGGTAGACAGTGGAGCTACCCATAATTTTATTGATACATAATTAGTGCAAATGAGGGGAATGCACATAGAAGACTTTGAGGGTTTCTCAGTTTTGGTTTCGGGAGCTAGAACCATGCAATGTGCCAAATATTTTCTAGCATTAACCATCGCTACGGGAACCTACACACTGACATACCACTTCGTTGTGGTTGATATTCCAGACACCAATGTGATATTGGGTGTCCAATGGTTAATCACCTTAGGGAAGGTTACCACTGATTGGGAAACCTTAGAGATGGAATGGGCAGAAAAGGGGAGTGGTAAACATCAGAAAATCAAAGGCATACACACCTATCCACCCCATATTGTCTCAGCCCATAGGATGGAAGTAGATTTTCACAGAGGGGACATAAAATGGGTAGTAGAACTGCGTTTTTCAAAATTTGGAAGCAAGGATTCATCAGTACATCCAGATGTACAATCTATTTTGGATCAATATTCTATAATGTTTGGAGATATTCCACCTGGGAGACCTCCTGACCAAGGTTTTGAGCACACTGTTGAGTTGGAAAAATGGATCAAAGCAGTGATCACCACACCTTATAGGCATCCCAAAACCTATAGAGATGAGATTAAAAAATCCATTCAGGAGCTTTTGGATTTAGGACATATTCGGCCTAGCACCAGTCCTTTTGCCTCTTCCGTGGTCTTGGTGAAGAAGAAAGATGGCACATTGAGGATATGCATTGATTATAGAGATTTGAACAAGAAGACCATGAAGAACAGGTACCCAATTCCCAGGATCGATGAATTGATGGATGAACTAAGAGGGTCCAATTATTTTTCCAAGATTGACTTGAGATCAGGTATCATCAAATCAAGGTGAGGGATCAAGACATACCCAAGACAACATTTTGATGTCACTATGGAAATTTTGAGTTTTTGGTAATGCCTTTTTGGCTAACCAATGCTCCGGAAACATTCCAATCTTGCATGAACCACATCTTCCATGGCCACTTAAGGAAGTTTGTATTGGTCTTTTTTGATGGCATTATTATTTACAGCCACACATGGGAGGAGAATTTACAGCATATTGAGGTAGTATTGCGCATTCTTAAGGAGCGGAAATTCTATGCTAAGCTCTATAAGTGTGAGTTTGGGCTCACATAGATGCTTTACTTGGGCCACATCATTGGATTGGATGGGGTAAGAGTCCATGAAGAGAAGATCCATTCTATTAGAGATTGTCCCAAACCAAAGAATGTCACAGAACTTCGGGGTTTGTAGGCATTTGTACCTATTATCAGAAGTTTGTAAAAGTGTTCTCTAAACTAGCAGTGCCATTTATAGATCTAACCAAGAAGGGAGATTTTAGTTGGACAACCACAACCTAGAGAGCTTTTTATAAGCTCAAGGAGGTGATGTTTAGCTGCCCAGTATTGGTCCTACCTAATTTTACCAAACCCTTTGTGTTGGAATGTGATGCTTTAGGAGAAGGCATTGGAGTAGTATTGATGCAAAGGGGACACCACATAGCTTTTGAAAGCCGAAAGTTGCTGCAACATGAGAGAATATACCCCATATATGATAAGGAGATGTTGGCTATTATGCATGCTTTAGCCAAGTTCAAGAAATATTTGGTGGGAAATAGATTCCGAGTGAAGATAGATCATAATAGTCTTTGATTCTTTCTTGAGCAAAAGCAGCTTCAGGAGTGGCAGCAAAAATCGGTGAATAAGATCCAAGCATATGAATTTGACATAGAATATTTCAAAGGGAAGAGTAATGTAGTGGCAAATGCTCTATCTAGGAGGTCACCAACGCCGTCCTTGATGAGCATGGATGCGGATTGGAAGGCTTAGTTGTTAGTAGAATAATCCAAAGACCACTTTGCATGTGAGATACTAGATGGATTGTTGACTGGTGAGAGGTATAAAGTGATGGATGAGGTCATCTATTACCAAGATCGGTTCTTCTTGGCTAGAGATTATAAGCTCAAGAAGAAGATTTTGCAGGCATCACATGATTCCCCACTTGCAAGGCATCAAGGATTCACCAAGACATATTGTGCTATTCGGGAGAGATTCTCATGGAAGTGTCTCAAGGAGGATGTACTCCAACACATCAAGGAGTGTGTAGTTTTCCAGCAGAACAAAGGAGAGAACAACCATCCTGCAGGATTATTGCAGCCACTCCCTATTCTAGATGGGAAATGGGAGAGTATTTCCATGGAATTCATCATCGGTCTACCTATAGTTCAGGGTAAGGATTGTATCTTTGTAGTTGTTGATCGAATAACAAAGTATTCACATTTTTTTTTTCTATTTCTGCATGATATACTGCTTCACAGGTAGCTGAGATTTTCTTCAGGGATGTGTTTAGACTCCATGGTCTTCCAAAGACCATAATCAGTGATCGGGATAGCAACTTCATGGGTGGATTTTGGCAAGATATTTTTCAATTAGTGGGTACTGAGTTGACACCAAGTACCATCTATCACCCACAAACAAATGGATAGATTGAAATAGTGAACAAGTGGTTGGAGGGCTACTTGAAGAACTATGTTTTGGGGTAGCAGAGAGCATGGCTATGTTGGCTCCATTTGGGGGAGTATTGCTACAACACAACTTTTCATGTTTCCATTGGCATGACCCCATTTTGAGCCCTTTATGGGTATGATGCACTTTCATTTGCTAATGTGATGTTTGGGGCAAGAAAATATCTTAGAGAAAAGGAGTGGATTCAAGAGAGTTAGGATATACTCAGGGCCCTCAAAGACAACATTGATACAACAAAAAACCAATAGAAAATGTATGCAGACCGTGTTCAGATAGAGAGGAAGTTTGAGGTAGATGATTTGGTCTATATTCATCTTAAACCATATAGAGAATCTACACTCAAGGAGAAAGGAGCTGAGAAGCTCAAACCTTGGTTCTATGGACCATATAGGGTGATCTTTCATGTTGGAGAAGTAGCATATGAGCTAGAGTTTCCTGTTGGGAGAAAGATCCATAACATTTTTCATGTCTCATTCCTCAAGAAGGACATTGGAAAACATGTGGTTTCCACTATGGACCTCCCATCTATTGATGATGAGGTCCATCTATTTTTTCAACCAGAGGCTATCTTGGATACTCGAGAGAGGCAACTAAGGAGAAGGGTGATCAAAGAATATTTGATTCGATGGAGGAATATTCCTTATGAGGATGCCACTTGGGAGGGAGAGAAGATTTTGTAGCATCCTTCTTTACTATTTCTTGAGGACAAGAAAATTTTTAGAGGGGAGGACTTTAATATTCCCAATTATCTTTTAGCTAGTTGGAATATTCTATGTTACTTCTATTTTCAGTCTAGAAGAATAAATGGGGTAAGGAGACCCTTAAATCTCTTTAGTAGGAATAAAACACTTCTAGTGTGAATGTGGATCAGTTTAGAAAGTAAAAATAAAGCCACCTTCGGTGTGAAAGGGAGCAATGCATGTAGACTAGATCAAGGTTGACCAAATCAACAACGTTGCCAAAGAAGAGAGTTGAGCTAGTGGGGACAACGCAGTTTCGGAGGAGGAGTCTTTGCATGGAAGTAACCTCATAAATGAGTGGGGCCAAGGGTGAGGAAGCTCACCAAGAATATAAGGGAAGGGATGGAAAGCATGAGAGGCACTCAAAATATTGTTAATTTTTGAGTCTTATGACGTATTGCATGCTTCAGCTATTTAGCCAGGTTTGTTGTACCATTTAGTACAAGGGTATTCCCATGTGGGAATTCCACACTCTTTCTTGGAGGACTTGGGAAGGAAATCTGAGAGGAGCATTCTAAGCTTCATTTCCACCATCCAGAATTGGGCCAAACATTCACCTACAACCACATCACAATATCCATGAGGAACTGTGTTATTTTTCATGGTGTTGCAGTGGAAGGGTCAAAAAACCTGTTTATGAGCTAGGTTCCTAGTGAAAGGATCAACCTTTTACCTCGAAAGCTAGTAAGGAGAAGTTACAACCATTTCCTTGTCTTTTCAGCCATATTTATGCAAAGCTTTAGTAAGACAACATGATTCAGCCACAGATCTGCAGTTTATACTTTTTGTATCTCATGCCTTTCAAGAAACCCTTGCCAGGTTATCTTGGGATTGTGTAAAAGAGACTAGATCGATATTTTTCATCTCTTTTGAGTAATATATCAATAGATCCATTTGTTTCTCTATTTCTATAGCAGAAACCCTCATTAGACTGTGCTGTCACATGCTTCAAAATTTCTGTGTTGCAGTAGTCATGGGGTTGTAGTGTTTTTGGGTTGTTCTCGGCTTGGGAGGCCTGTTTAATTAAGTTGGAATGATTTGTTTCTTATCCCATTGTATATTTGGTTGCTATAATACATAAACTAATGGATCCATGGGTTGTTCTTGACTATTATAGCATAATTTTTTGAATAATGCAAATTTGGTGCTTATATTGTTCTTCTTAAATAGGAATATTACATTTTCTGCCATCTTGACCAAACTCCTGAATAAATAGTTAGACAAATTGAGTGATTTGGTCGTTGTGAAGTGCATTAGTAACCTAACATGGTATTGGTACAATGTTGAAAATTTCACTTCACATGTAAAATATTCCATGATTAGCTTCATTAATAGGGCATACTTATCAAGTAAATTCCTGAAAGGGAAAACATGTTCAGGTTCATATCTGCAATCAGTTTTTAGGAAAATTGGGTAGTTCTCAAGGTCCAATTACATGCCTTTAAACCAGACTTCTCCTTCATTTGGAATACATATTGCCGAAGTGATGGCATATGTTGATAGAGTGAATTCAATGCCTGCTATGATGGCCTTGTCTCTGCTAAAGTTATTGGAAAAAAGACTAGTCAATTGAGCATGACAACCAACCCCCATGATTCTCTCACAAAACCTCAAACATCCACTATTTTCAAAACATCTCTTGGCATAAGGGGGGTCATTGAGTTCTTGCAAAGTGGATGGCTCAAATATGGAATGGTGGCCTCCCTTGTCAACCTTCTTTTCACCCTCCCTAGTGCTTGTGAACAGGATGAAACCCTAGCTAGATGAAGTGAGTAGGGATAGTAAATTTTGGAAAACAAGGGATAGGGATGGGGTGAATTTAGGGGTTGTGATGAGGAATAAGGAAACTAAGGAAAATTACCCAAAACATTGAGGAGGTAGGGTGGTGTTTTAGCTTGAGGTTACAAGTGAAATTTACCGAAATAGGTATGGGGAGGTGGACAAAAATGTGAAAACACGGGGATTTTCTATTTTTCTTATGAAAATGTAATGGGAATTTAGGGTTTTGATGGAAAAAATGGTAAAGAGGATTGTGAGTGATAGGGGGTGTTAGGGTAGGGCATGTGGAGGATATGTGAAGGCTTTAGATGGTGGGATAAGGGTTTTTAGTGACTGAAACTAATCAATAAAGGGAGGCCCTAAAACGTAGTGGAGAAAAAACCCTAAGGATAGAAATCACTCATACACTGATGAATTGACTTGAAAAGTGTATTGAGAGTGTTCATTTACTGATGAAGATGCCACAAAAGCTTTATGCACTTGTTTTGTCACTTGAATGTTTGACTTGGAGGCTAAAAACCAAAAGCATAGCGCCTTTGTCATAAACATAGCACAGTGGTAGGAGCGTAGCACCAACACCCAAAAATGTCATGCCAGCACTGAGAAATGTCGCGCTACCTCCTAGAAATGTAGCAGGGTGAGTTTGCTTGGAAATTTCTTTGGTTTTCTTCCACCTTTGGAAATTGTAGACTGTTCTGAAGGTGAGAGAGGAGCTCTATCAATCAAGAGAGGATAAAATGAGTGGAAGAAACCACTTTTCCCCTTTATAAAATTATAAAACACCCCTTTTTTCCCTTTAGTGAAATCATGATCTTTTGAGAAAAAATTGCCTTCTTTGAAAAATTTAATAATGTAACAAGATTTTTAAAGAAGACAAATTATCTTACTTTATTTTCCTACCTGTTATCACCCAAAAAATGAAGCCTCATTTGACAAGGTTAAATAGGTTCATGTGTCAAAATTTGGGTTGTAGGATTCATTTTTTGTATGCTTGGTTAAGGAAAATATTAAATTTTTCTTGTTTAATTTTACCCTAAGGTCTAAACCCACTCATTTTCAAGTTTCCTCATGTCACATCATTCATCATATTCTGAAAGATTTCAATTCCCAAGGTTTATTTACCAAAAATGTCTTTTATGCCAAGAAAATACAGTTTCGTAGTGAATTCAATGTAAAATAGGCAAAAAACACTACGAATCTGTTGAAATTTTCGTAGCGAAATATGAAGCGAAACTCTGTTTTCTGACTTTAAGCAATCAACTTCAAAGGTGGTTTATGGGAAAAAAAAGGTATTTTAAGAAAATGAGAGAGGTTATTTTCAAAAAAATATAAAATAATAATAACCTCTCTCACATTTCTTAAAGGTTTTATCAGTTGGGAGATACAAGGATTTCTTTGAAGCCCTATTTTCAGAAAGCATAGTTTTCCTGTTTAACACATGTTTTTAAAATGAATTTTCTGGACAAATGGTGATGTGTTTCAAAAACCCAAGAGAGGTTTTTCTTCAAGACATATTGAACTACAAAAAACTTCTTAATTTCTATAAACTACATCATTTATTAGGAGATATAAGCTTTGTTCCAAGACCTATTTTTCATGAAAAAAGAGGAAAAATCTGCAAGTATGTCTTAAATATGAAAGGTGAGATTGACACCTCAAGAATTTTAGGTGAGTTGGTTTATGGCTGATTAAGGATAATGACATGTTAGATACAATTTTTTGGCACTTATACGTTTCATATTTCAAAATTATACAAAAATCTGCATTTTCAACACTTTTCAGCAGTTTCGTAGCACTTTGGGCTTGAAGGGCAGCAAAACGCTAAGAAACTATTGTAGCTGCTCTTTTGACTTTTTGGACCAGTTTTGAATTCTATAAAGAGGTGTAATTTGTGTTGGATATGTGTTTAATGATTATGAACACTATTCCAAAGGAAAGAATAAAAAATATTTAAGGTGAATGGCATTTTTGCAGTGCTACGAAACTGACTTACTTTCGTAGCGCACTATTTTTCAGCCTTTTTAGTAGGTTTTGGAGCATCTATGGCTAGATGGGTATTATCCAAGTGTTAGAGGATCATGAGAAAAATCATTCAACACTTAAATACCATGAAATGAAGATAAATTTACAGCCAAAGTATTCATGGAAGAAGAAGTCCATTTTCCTAAAAAACAAGATTTTATTTCCTAGTTTTGAGGAGGTCAGTTAAGTGTTCATGTAGTGATGAGTCCCATCACCCCAATTCGACCATGTGAAATCATACTTGTAAAATAATGTAATTTATTTAGTATATAATTTTGTTAAAAACAATAATGAGTAGTTTGAGTCCTATTTGAAATAGGACTGCCAGGTAGGATAAGTGTCTGTTTGTCGTTAAGTTGATGTTTTATGGTTATGAAAGGTGTCATTAGGAAAAAATTCGATGTATATATCCTAGAGTTAGATCATCTCATATGTAAAAACTCTATTAAATTCCATTGGGTCTAATTTGTCAAGGGTTGGAGACTTTTTGGAAAAACTGCAACTTTATGTAATTGACTGTTTTTAGTAATACAGAGAGGTTTTCTTCTTGACAGACCTGAGATTCTCATGCGGTTTTTAATGATTTATTGATCTACATATTATGTTTTAATACTTGTAGTATATCTCATTACTATTACTCAGAATTCATAAATCTATGCTCTGGCTTCCTTTAGTAATGAGATGACTGTGTTTTTCTGTGTTTTATGGGTGAATTGCCTTTGAATCACTAGCAGTAGATTTCATTGCTATTACTCAGAATTCATAAATATATTCTTTGAATTCCTTTAGTAATGAAATTACTGTGTTGACCTATGTTCTATGAGTGAATTTCCTTTGTTAACGACCCCTATCTGCCTCAGCTTCCATGTCAAGAAACCTTGCCACTGAACCTACTGATTTGTTGACTCCATAAGCCCAATGGCAGCAAGCATTCATCTTTTCAACCTACAAACATAAAAAACCAATACATAATTCATAGATTTAGCCATCTATATTTATCATTAACCGATATCATAAATTACCTGTGAGAGAGCCCTCTCAGACTGAAGAGGCTAAGCTTCAGTTGGAAGTGGTTTGAAACAGTTACTCCAGATTGACCATTGAAGCATCCCAAGAGGACTCAATTTGGTGATAACACTACCTATGTTAGCACCCTTTTGAAGATAACTTTTATGATGGAAATGAATCTGTTTTCACCTCCTTTATGACAAAATTTGGACATTTATGGTGGTGGAATAAAATACACCTAGACACTGACCTAAGTGAAAGCATGGTGACTGACCTAAGACTATATATGATAATGGATGATATGAATCATGAAATAAAAATGACCATGAATAGACTAGAGGGAGTATCATTTTAAGACATATACATATCTAGCGAACAAAAATTTATTTGAAACTAACTAGAAAATATAAAATTTTGACCTAGGACCGCTACTAAGTAAACTTGAAAAGAGTATTTTTTATCACTGAATATTGGAAACTAACATTGGATCTAGCTAGGGATGGAAACTCCTTCAGGAGGTGTCAAGAACACCATAAATAAGGTATCCTCATCGATTGGGAAATGGAGTCAAAACTTGAAACTAAAATAACTTCAACAAACTGAAAAACTGAATAAAAAAAATGACTGGATTTTTTGAAAATTTTAGAAATAAAAACATCAGCTGATCATTGTTGGCTTGAGGGGTCCTGACCTAGGTTTGGAGTTTATGGATAAACATATAAACCCTCCAACCACTGGCCCTTTCGGTAATTATCTTCTTGCGCAGGACAAAGTCTCACCCGAAGCAGTATGGGGGGTGCTGGAACCAGGTTTACGCACCTTGAGAGAGAATTTAATGAAGTGGTCCTTCGTAAAATCCTAATTGATCTTCTACCAATGCGCGCAATGAGTTTATAGTAGAATTATAGAACATGTGCAATCATCAATAGAATAACATGGAAATACTGCCTTTCTTAACACAGATAACCATTAATAACCATATCTAGGTCTTAATGAATTAAGCACTTAACAGAGATCAAATACTCATGCATAAACACATCAAATAGCTTTGTACATTCATTAATAAGGAAACATATACTACGATCTTAAATCATAAATAGTAAACATAACACATAACACAGAGAGTTCGCTAAAATTGTTCCTTCTATTAGTCTTTCAGATCTGTCAATACACCAGCTATCTTCCCAAAACCCTTTCAAAACCATTACAATACTTTCTGTGTAGACATCCCATGGATTCCACACATAGCCAAGACTAGGTCTCTGTGCACACAGCCAGCAAGAGCCTTTCACCCAACCCAAAACCCTTACAAACATAAAATTCTATCAATATCTCATAACATTCATTAAATTATCTATGACTTATTTCCCTTATCTTAGACAAACTCCATCTATTTATAATACGCCTAGCGCGCAGATACTATGGTCTCAAATCATGGTTTTAGGCACACATTTTACATTTAAGCTTAATTACATCCAAAATTGGGGCTAAAATCCCTTTGACTTCCCTTTGCGCAACACACACATACAAACATAAAAAAAATATCTTTGGAACTTGTGCCTCAGGGGACCCCGCTCCAACGGGCCCCCAACATAAACATGTGACTCATCTCGAGTCACTGAGGAGTTGTATCCTTTGTTTTATACCTGAGCGTCTTGAAAGAATTCTAGAGAGGGAGAACTAACTTGAGGCTCTATGCTACTGCACCCTCTACTTGTTGAACCCTTTTTTCTGTTGTAGGCCCTTTAGTAGCCATCTCCACACTGCGTGGAGTCTGATTAATAATATTCAGGGTGTTGTACAGAATCTGAGATAGTTGCAGTGCTTCCTCTACCCATGGTTGCCTGTGTTCTTTTAGAACTCGTTCTTTGCATCACAAGTCTGCAATTTATGCCTAGATTTTGTGCCCTTCTTGTAGAAGAGAAATTCCTTGTGTGATCACCAACGTAGGTTATACTATGCGGATTTCTTGGAAATGTTGCTCGTTAGTCCTGAGCATGTCACACAGCTGTTGCATGATCGGATCATTCTTAACAGAGGCCCGTATGTCCATGGCCTCATTCAAAGATGCATCACACTGGGTGACCATGGCAACAATGCTTTCATGTGCTTGTTTGACTTCTTCAGCCCTCTTTACACAAACCTTGAGAGTTGTCTCTGGCTATAATTTAGTTTGGAGGTCTGTGATATGCTTCTCATATGCCATCCGAATTGTCTGAAATTATGTGCATGTTGCTTTGATTGAAGCATCCAATCCCTATAACTTCTCTCCAGGTGCAGTTGTGGCCAAGACAACTAGAATGTCTCGGTACACCTGGTTGATTAAGCTGAGGTCCAACATCACGTGCTAGGCCTCTGATTTTGTCCATGTTGCTTCGGCCTGTTTCTTTCGCTGATTTTCTTATGCAACCTATTTTTGGGCATCTCGAGTCTTTGTGGCTTATCTGAATTAGAGCCCATCTCCAATCACTGAATGCAATAAGTGAAGTTTTCCTGCAGGAAACACTGAAAGGTTAATGTGCACATCACCTGTTCCTGTAAACTGAATGCTCTAATTAGTTTCCATCTATATGGCTGGAAGAGGGATATGAACAAAGCGCACATCCCCTAAAGGTGGCAAGGAAACATATAATGGTTGTGAAGTGGTAACCTTCGCACTGGTCTAGCTTGCCTGGATCACGCTCTCCTAGATCTGGCTCGCTTGAAATTTTAACTCTTGTAACCCAACCTATACAATCTCCAATGCATCATTTTCCTTAGGCACAAAGAATTTTTTCTCTGGCATGGTGGTTGTATCAATGGTATCGCCTATGGTCATCATGGTGGGTTCCTTCTCAACAAGCTTCTCTATGACTATTGGTGGCACTGTTTCTGTAGGCTTTTTAGTAGCCTTATCTATTGATTTTCCCATCAGAGTGGAAGGCTATATTGGTGGATTCAACTAAGCCGGAGGCCATTTTGTTGTTACTCTGATAAAATCATCCTCTGTTACCAAGTAAGGCAACTCATTATATACACCCTCCACAGCTCCCTTCGCGTGGATGCAGATGTTGTGAAATGTAGCCTTAAAGTTAGATACTATCTTGTATTAGTCTTAAAGAGTAGGGGATAGATGTGGCTTCGAATATACTGCTTGGTATAAGGTTGCATCATACAAAACCCAAAATAACTTTTTCTCCTTCGCACACAGAGGTTTAGACGAGTTCCAGAGTGTTGCGTAGCCCACAACTTAACACATTGTTGCTTCCGACTCTGGGAACTACATGTCTCCATGAGTTTTCCATATGATCAGTGTGATGAGTAGCAAGAGCCAGTGTATTGGAAGTGCTTTCCCTCCTCCTAAACCTCCCACACATTTTCAAGAAACTATTTATAGAGTTACCCACACCAATTGTATATAACTCCCTTTTCACACCTTCCAGTTAGCACAATCACGTGCACAAGAACTTCATTTGGTATACACTTGAAAATCATCTTGCAAGAAAAGATGAGCATGCCAAAATGGACTACACAGTCATTAATCTCCTTTACCACGAATTTCTAGGATTTGCACGTGATATCATATTTCTTCTTTATTTGATCTGCTAGCGCTTTGTCCTCTTCTTTCCCTTCCAAATATGCCATAGGGTCAGCCCCATTTTTTGGCAGACCTATGATTCAGTGAATTAAATCTGCATCAATGGGGATGTGCTCTCCCAGCCAAAGTGCATCGTCATGAACCAACACCAACAACTACTTGACACATATATTATTAATGGGAATGCACCCAAAATGAGGGATCTGCAATAGATTAAGCAAGGTTTCCTTTTGTAGACCTAACATTCCCCTATTTGGTTCGAGTTTTACCATGTCACCTTCATAGGTTACTTGATTGAGGTAGAGCTCTGGTGTGAGCTCAAGAAACTTTTCAAAATATGCAATGTTGGGTGTGGAGCCTGATTTACATCCTGCTTTAGAGGTATTTGTTTCAGCCGGATGTATACCCCAAGAAAAATGTACACCCCTCCACACGGTGGGGACTTGTCCCCCTTGCGGGGGTTTAGTGGGGCCAGTTCCCCCCAGCTGGGGGGTCTAAGGGCTAGTGGTCGCCAGGCAAGTGTTTTGGGGGAAGCACCCCCGAAGCTAAACCATATGTCAAATTTCCTTGTAAAATATTGTAATTTCGTAGTCAATCTGGGTTGTTCATTAAGAAAATTATCTTATGGTAGAATATATGTTTAATGTAGGAGTTTTTTTCCCTAGAAGGAAACCCCTCGTTTTGTATGAGGGTATTCTATTGCAACTGTGTATTGTATGTGTGTTATGATAGATAAACAGAAAGGGGGAATGTGAGAGAGAGTAGAGGATATTATAGTGGATCTGTTGTAGGTTGTGTCTCTTCATCTTGCTGGATAATATAAATGAAGGACTAGTTATTCGGGATGGACGTAGCCCAAATTGGGTGAACCATGTATATCTGTGTCTCTCTTGTTTTATATTTTTTTTTGTGTTTGTATTTCCACATATTTTATGTGTTCCATTGCCCTGTCATATATACTTTTCTAACAACTGGTATAAGAGTCGAAGGTATATTTGGTTGATAAACTCGCAAGAAATAAGGGTCCTGGTTCGAGTGGGAGAAATAGTAGAAAATGGTTGGTTTAGGGTTGAAAAATTTAATGGCCAAAAATTTACACTCTGGAAGATGTAGATGGAATATTATCTGTATCAAAAATGATCTGTACCCACCATTGAGTGGAAAAATAAAGAATCCATCGGGTATGACAAATGAAGAATGGGATGTTCATGACAAAAAGGCACTTGGAACAATACGGATGTGCCTGGTGACATTGGTAGAATTCAATATTTCGAAGGAAACGAAAATAGAGGGTTTAATGACGAAATTGTCGAAACTATATGAAAAGCCCTCGGCCTAAAATAAGTTATTTCTTATGAAACATTTATTTAATATGAACATGTCAGAAGGTGGATTTGTTGCTAACCATTTAAATGAATTTAATATAGTTACCAGTTAGTTAAGTTCTGTAGCGGTAAATTTTGATGATGAAGTTAGGGCTCTAGTATTTCTCTGCTCATTTCTAGAAAGTTGGAATGGTTTAGTTATGGCCATTAGTAACCCTATCTCTGGATCTAGTAATTTAAAGTTTGATGATGTTATCGGTGCTATCCTTAGCAAGGACAGAAAAGTTTCGGTGAGACATTGAGTAATGATTTCAGGGCAAAGACTAGGGGAAGAAAAATGGAAAGAGGAAAGAGCTCGACATATCAAAATAATCAAGGAAAGGCATATCCAAGTCCAGATCGGGGATAGTGTGCTAGAAATGTGGAAAGAAAGGACACCTAAAGAAAGAATGTAAATCTCAGAAGGGAAAAGGATACACAACAAGAAAAAAATCATGAAGCAAATGTGACAGGCGATGTGTTACATAATGCTTTGATTCTTTCTTTAGAAAATTTTACTCATTCCTGGGTGGTAGATTTAGGGGCCTCATTCCATGCCACACCTGATAAGAAATTTTTTCATGATTATGTTGAAGAATATTTTGGACAGGTTCGTCTGGGTGATGATAAACCCTATAAAATCATTGGAAGGGGTAAAGTGCTTGTAAAATAGTAGAATGGAAACCAATGGTTATTAAAGGAGGTAAAGGCATCTTCTAGATCTGAAGAAAAATCTTATTTCTAAATGGAGGTTAGGCGGTGAAGGTTGTCTGACAAATTTCACAGATCAAACTTGGAAGGTCACTAAAGGAGTCTTGGTACTAGAAAAAGGATAAAATGTTGGTACATTGTATTTATACAATGGTATTTCTAAAATATGTTATTATTTTAACTTCCAAAGGAGAAGATGCAACATTATGACATCATAGGCTCGGACACATGAGTGAGAAGGGGATGAAGATTCTTCACTCAAGAAATTTGTTGCCAGGTTTGAAGAATATTGATTTCGATTTCTGTGAGAATTATATTTATGGAAAATAGAAGAGAGTCTAATTTATTAGGGTTGGGAAAGAAAATAAGAGCGAAAAATTGGAGCTTGTGCATACAGATGTATGGGGACCTGCTCAGGTATCATCTCTCGGTGGCTCTCATTATTATGTTACTTTTATTGATGATGAAACTAGAAAAACTTATATTTATTGTATTTAGAATAAATATGATGTATTTGATACTTTCAAGAAATGTAAATATTTGGTTGGGATTGATACATGGAAGAAGTTGAAGTGTCTGAGATCAGACAATGGAGGTGAATATTGCATCAAAGAGTTTGATAGGTACCATTTAGAGCATGGAATTCGCAGAGAGAAGGCAGTTCCAAGAACACCACAAGAAAATGGTGTGTTAGAAAGGATGAACAGAACAATTATGGAGCGTGCAAGGTGAATGAGATTTCATGCAGGTTTCCTTTACAATTTTGGGCAAATACTGTAGATACTATTGTTTATCTAATAAACTAAGGCCCTTTGAGTTCCTTGGATGGTGGTATTCCAGAGGAGGCATGAACAGGTAGAAAGGTAAACTACTCCTTTTTAAAGCCTTTCGGTTGTGAGACCTTTTTCCATATTACTAAAGAAAACGGAACAAAGCTTGAGGAAAAATAAAATAAATGTACCTTTATTGGATATGGTGTTAATGATTTTGGTTATCGCTTATATGATTATGAAAATAAAAAAATCATTAGGAGCATATATGCAATGTTCAATGAAAAGGTCTTGTATAAGAATCAATTGCAAGAAAAGAAACAGGAAAAAGAAAACAAAGAATACATAGTTCTTTATGAGATCACAGAAAAAGTAAAGGTGCCTGAAAATAATAATAATCAACAACCACAACAACAACAACCACCACAACAAAAGCATACACCTCAAACGCCTAAAAGTAGTGTCAAAATAACTACCAGGATAAGTACACCCCCCGAAAGATACTCTTCTTCATTATATTATTTATTATTGGCTGATTCTGGTGAACCTGAATGTTATGAAGAAGCAATGTAGGTAGAAACCAGGAAGAAGTGGGAGCTATCCATGAAAGAAGATATGGACTCAATACATAACCAGACATGGGACTTAGTCAGGTTTCCTAAAGGTAAAATAACATTGTAGAATAAATGGGTTTATAGGCTGAAGGAAGAATATGGAGGAAACCAAAGGTACAAAGCTAGACTTGTGGTGAAGGGGTTTGCACAGAAGAAAGGTGTTTACTTTGATGAAATATTTTCTCATGTTGTTAATATGACTTCAATAAGAACTATTTTAAGTCTTGTAGTAGTGGAAGATTTTCATCTTCAACAGTTAGATGTAAAGACAACATTTCTCCATGGAGATTTGGAGGAAGAGATATATATGCAAAAACTAAAAGGATATGAGGTCAAAGGGAAGGGAAAATTAGTGTGCAGGTTAAATAAGAGCTTGTATGGCTTAAAACAAGCTCCAAGGCAGTGGTATCTAAAATTTGACATGTTTTTGTCTAAAAAAGGTTATACTAGATGTCACTCTAATCATTGTGTTTATCTAAAAAAGAAAAATGATGGCAACTATATTATATTGTTATTGTATGTAGATGACATGCTTGTTATAGGGTCTAACATGCAGGACATAAATGTGCTCAAAAGAAATTTGGAAAATTAATTTCCAATGAAGGATTTGGGAAGTTCAAAATAAATCCTTAGTATGAGAATAACTAGAGACATGAAAAATCGCAAATTAACAATGTCTCAGAATGATTACATACAAAAGGTGTTGGAAAGATTTAATATGTAGAATGAAAAACTAGTTAGTACACCTTTGGCTAGGAGATGTGCCCCAAGACCCAAGAAGAAATGGATTATATGTCTAAATTTCGATATGAATCAACAGTTGGAAGCTTAATGTATGCAATGGTCTGCACACAGTCTGATATTGCACATGTAGTGGGAGTTGTAATCAAGTACATGAACAATCTAGGAAAAGAATATTGGATGGAAGTGAAATGGATTCGTGGATATTTGAGAGGTACCAAAAATCAAGCATTATGCTTTGGTGGTTCAAACATTGCTCTACATGGACATGTTGATGCAGATATGGCAGGTGATAGAGATAATAGGAGGAGCACTATAGGGTATGTATTTACTGTAGGTGGAACAGTTATCAGCTGAGTTTCAAAAATGAAAAGTGTTGTTGCACTTTCAACAACAGAAGCAAAGTATGTTACTGCTACAGAGGCTAGTAAAGAAATTATTTGGTTACAAATGTTTATGGATGAATTGGGTAAGAAGCAGGAGATGGGAAGGTTATACAATGACAAAAAGAGTGCCATTCATCTTCAGAAGAACTCAACGTTTCATTGCAGGACTAAACACATACATCTCAAGTACTATTTCATACAATCAGTGTTGGAAGATGGACAATGGAAGTTGGAAAAGACACACACTAGCCAGGATCTTACAGATATGTTAACAAAAGTTGTAACGAGGGAGAAATTGAGATTATGTTTAGTTTCAATTAGTCTTCAAGTATGATGATGAAGATGAGAAATACCCAAGTCCAAAGTGGATTCATTTTCCAACAAATGAAGTAGCGGTGGAGTTGCTACAATCAGTCTCCAAGTGGGATATTGTTGGGTGTAAAGCCTAATTTTCATCCTAATTTAGAGGTCTTTGTTTCAGCCAGATGTATACCCTAGGAAGATTGTACACCCCTCCACGTGGGGGGGACTTTTCCTCCTCGGGGGGGTTTGGGGGGGTCGATCCCCCCCGGCTGGAAGGGTTGGGGGTTAGCGATCCCTTGACGGGGGTTTCAGGGGCAGCGCCCTCGAAGCTAAAAATAGGTGTAAAATTTACTTGTAAAATATTGTAATTTCATAATAAATCTAGGTCATTCATTAGGCAGATGATATGACGGTAGAAGTTATGTTTAATGTAGGGTTATTTTCCTAGAAGGCAACCCCTTGTTTTTTATGAGGGTATTATATTGCAGATGTGTATTATATGTGTATTATGAGCGAGAAACAGAAAGGGGGTATGTGAGAGAGAGTAGAGGATATTACAATGGATCTATTGTAGGTTGTGTCTCTTCATCTTTCTAGATAATATAAAGGAAGGAATGGCTGTTCGGGGTGGACGTAGCCCAAATTGGGTGAACCACGTATATCTGTGTCTCTCTTGTTTTATATGTTTTCTGTGTTTGTGTTTCTAAATATTTTATGTGTTCCATTGTTTTTTCATATATAATATTTCTAACATGCGATGTCCCATTCATCAAATCACAGTTGAGGGATTTTTGCGAGCATATCCCCCTCCATTAGGATGCTCTCTAGGATCAGGGGCACTTGGATATTGGTGCACACCTTATCCAAGTCCTTCAGTGCTTTAACAGTAGGTTTGTGTGGCGAAATATAACTGGGCAACCATGAGAAGGGGGCTAATTCTACCACTTCGTCATCCCCTTCCTCAATAGTCTCAGGGATTTCGGTCATAGGTTTCTTCATTTTATCACCTGTAGAATGCATGGTCCAGGGACCTTTACTCGAGGGGACTTGCACATTCCATATGTCTGACCCTTCCTTTTTTTTTGATGGCGTAGGGGTTTCTACAATGGGTACTTCTGGTGCAGCAAGGTTATTGCTTGGTGTGGTGGCTAGCATCTTATTCTGAATTACATACCCTAGAATAGCTCGACGCAATGAGTCCTCAAATATGAGATCTAAACCTAACATAGATGAATCAAATAAAATGACAAATAAATATTTCAAAGCATAAAATTCTCTTAGAACTCAAAGGGAACTATTGCGAACCCATAGTTGTATTTATACTTGTGGTGCATCTGCAACAACTCTTTGGGCATTAATGAGGTTCCATTACTAACAAAATGGTCCCAATTCTGGAAAATACCCTTCATTAAATGCATCTCATATGCTCCTAAAAATGGTAATAATTTTGTCTTATCCAGTTTTACTGTTCCAGTGGCTATTTTTTGATACTTTTGCGCACTAGTCAATCTCCTAGTGCAGATACTACGCACATGACGCAACTTATTGCGCATTTGCCATCTCATCTGCATGGGTATAATACTCCTACAATATAGTCATTTGGTAGGCACAAGTTCATCCTTGTACAACTTCAGACATCCTCCATTGACATATCCTGATAGGTATTCACCACTCAATGTGGTCAGGCGCACTACTCTGCCATCGGTAATTTCCTTAACAACGTAGGGCCCTAGCCAATGCATTTTCTATTTCCCTGGGTGGTGCACAAACTTGATGTCATATATTAGCACCATATCATCCTCCTTAAACACCTTCTTCCTGATATGCCTATCATGCCAGGATTTTTCGCACACCTTTTGGACCTTCTGGTGATAATTGGCAATAAACTGATCTTCTTCCAGAGAAACCAACTATGAAAACTGTTCTTCGAGAGAATCTTCTTCAACCATATTGTTAAATGCTTCAATGTGCAAACTGGGAAGAATGAACTCCATGGGAAACACAACCTCTTGCCCATATACCATCCTAAAAGGTGTCCTCCCAGTAAAATTCTTGAAAGTAGTCCTATATGCCCAGAGAATTTCAAGCACTTTCTCATCCCAATCATTTATGTTAGCATTGCATACCTTAGTGAGCACGGTCTCCAAGATCTTATTGAAAGCTTCAACTACACCATTTTCCTGAGGATGATAAGGAGATATTTTCTGATGACACATCTTGAATTCTTCATTCAAAGCTTCGATAGTGTCATTTACAAAATGTGTACCTTGGTATCTAATCAGAATCTTAGGACAACCAAACCGAGTCACTATATTCTAAAAAATAAACGTCGCAAAAGTATCAGCAGTAAAATCCTTCACTGGTTTGGCTTCATCCCATCTTGTTACATAATTTGTCGCAGTGATGATGTATCACGCACCACTCTTTCTTCTTGGAGGATTGATAGGTCCCAAAAATCAATATCACACTTCTCAAAAGATTTTAGTTACATCTGCGGATTCAAGGGCATCTCATCCTAGTGCGAAGGTTTATCCATTCTTTGACAAACATTTCATGTGCGATAGTACGCATAGGCATCATTATGAAGTGTGGGCCACCATAATCCAACGCGAAAGATCTTCTGCGCAACAACCTTACTACATAATGACCACCGACAACTCTGCCATGAGATTCATTGAGAATTGTTTGCCTTTCTTACTCCAAGACATACCTTCGCAGGAACTCATCCGCACCTAATTTGTATAATTGGGAAACAATAATGGTGAAGTTCACTGTGCGCACCACGAGTTCTTTCTTCTGCTACAATGTATACTCCTCAGGCGCGCGACCAGTGGTAAAAAACTGAATGATATCAGGTGAATTATCCTCAGCCACTTTTATCACAAACAACTGCACATCGATCAATACATCATCTAAATTTGTGGGATCTTCCACTCATTCAATGCACGACATATGGTTTGGCCCAAAATTTAATCATCCTGATTTTACTAAAAATTCAAAATCATATTCCTAGAATAACAATAACCACCTGCAGATCTTCCCCCCTAACATAGCCTTGTTGACCAGGTACTTTCAAGCAGAATGATCATTGAAAATTTTAAAGTGACCTCCCAATAGATAATGGAGGAATTTATACAAAAAATATACCATGGCGAGTCCTTCCCTTTCTTTGGTTGAGTAATTCTTCTCCATGCTTGAGATTTTTGATTGGCATAAGAAATAGGATTATCAATTTCTCCTTCCCTTGGTTGCACTAGCACAGCTCCAAGAACAATATAGGAGGCATCCACATGGACATGAAAAGCCTTGGACCAATTCAGGAAGACCAGGATGGGCAGAATGACCATCTTCTCCTTGATCAACTCAAAAATATTTTGGAAGTCTGCATCCCAGAATAATGTTGCATCCTTCTTTAACAACATTTCCATGGCTGCAATTATCGACACATATCCTTGAATAAAATTTCGATAGTACCCAGTATGCCCCAATATTGAGTGCAACCGCTTGATATTCTCAGGTACTTCCAAATTGACTATGACAACAATATTGGCAGGATCCACCATTAATCCTTGATGGCAGACATTGTGTCCCAACAGTATTCCAAAGGGTACACAGAAAATACACTTTTTTAGATTTAATGAGATTTGATACTTCCTACAAGTATCTAGCATTAAGCGTAGATTGGACACATGCTTCTTTAACAACCCAAAGAAAGTCCAACCATCAAAATATACCTCCAAAAAATTGTGGATGTATTCTTTAAAAGGCGAAACTAGTATGTGCGAGAAAATGGCAGGAGAATTCTTCAATCCAAATTGTATAACTGTATATTGGAAAGATCCCCATTCAGTAGCAAAAGTAGTCTTACTCCTATATTAGGGCCGAATCTGGATATGATGATATCTTGAAAACCCATCTGTAAAATAATATGCTTCTTGATCTCCAACATTATCCAAAATTTCATCTGAGAATGGAGTTGGGAATGGATCATTCACACAAGCATCATTTAGTTTGTGTAGATCTACACAGATTCTGATTTCTCCCTTGGACTTATTATCTTGCACCACCATTGGACTTACCCAATTAGATTCTTCCATAGGCTCAATGATGCCTACTACCACCATTTTGTCCAACTCTTCTTTCACTTTTTTCTTATATCTAGGGTTCAACTTTTATGGACGTTGTTTTATTGGGTGCACATAAGGCTTCAATGTGATTTTCATTACTCCCAGGCCCCCAATGATTCCTTTCAATTCTGAAAACTTTTTAGGGAATAGATCTTGATATTCTTTCAGCAACTCAGAAAACTTTCCTACTATATCATCATCCTAGTAGTATCCAATTTTTTCTAACTTAGGTTATTCTTCAATCCAAATATTCACTTGTATTAGGCTTAATGGATTTGTCACCTCCATCAAGGTAATTGAGGACCTAGCCACTGTGTGCTAGCCTTCAGATTCAATAATCATGATATTTCTTGGGTGCTCATCATTTTCTTCTACTATCAGGTTTCTGCAATTCACAATGGTGTTCATCTGCGCATCCTAAGTTGGTGGCGCACACTCAATCATAGGCTTAGTGGAATCAAATATGACTTCTTGAATATTATGCAGAGCCTCACCAATTGTTTCAAATCCATGTTTAAAGCTAAATGTAATAATAAAACTATCTACTAGCGTAGACCACTCACTAGTGCCTCTGCACAGCTCTATTTCCAAGTACCATTCAGTCGGCACCTTTCCCAGTGTATGAATAAGCATATGAACCCATTCAGGTCTTGGATATACACCCCATACCTGATTCCACTTGGCCATATGGTTGCGCAAATCTTCTTTTCCAAAATATAAATCCTCTTATTTAATTAGTGGGCTTTCAAATCATAGTTGCATCATCTGCGCACATTCCTCCCAATACCCCATATTTTCCTTATGTGTTTCCCACCATCTTGCTGGAGTAGAATGTAAGCCAAGATCCAAAGCATGGAACCTCTGTTCTGTCGACACAGAACTTTCCAGTTCTCCTAGGAATGTGTTTACATTAGTTGAGCCATCATAATGTGGGAAATCAGGTACCTCATATGTTATACAATGCAGAGCGCGGTTCATATGATTATAGCGCATTGCAGACACTTCATGTAGTCAGTTCTACCAATTCTCCAGTTCTTTGTTAGATTCTGAGAAAAAAGAACTATCCTTATCCCATTTAAGGTTCCCATCCGTGGTTGGATTAATCCAGTCAATATCGTCCTCAGCGTGCACTGGTTTAGTATACCTTTGACCTTCTACAAGATCCATAGGAATGATGACCCTAACTCCATTTCTCTCAAAGTCCATTCTCCTTTTCTTTAGATTGATAACACCTCCATGTCAATGGCCCAATCTAATCCTAGCAGTGAAGGATAGGGATCAGTATGATCTACAATCTATATGACTTCAAAGTCTTCCAACACCTTAACACCTTCTATATTGACCACAAATTTTGACAATATCCCCAAAGAAATGATCTTTTGCTGGTTAGCCATGTGTAGTTGGATAGTAGAACAATCTAGATTTGGTTCTCCCATGCACTACCATGTTTTTTTAGGTAGAAAATTAGCACCTGATCCCAAATCTAAAATGAATTGGTCCATTTCAAAAGCACCAATTTGCGTGGTCATCCGCATCTCTCTACCCATTATTTTCTTGTTCTTATAGATTTTGTTGACTGCTCACTCTTCTACCATAGACTATTATTTTCCTATGCAATTATATATTAATGCTTGCAAATTTTCAATAACCTTTTTGTTGTGTAGAAACTTTATGCATGCTTGTAAAAATGGCTTAAACTCTTCTTATCCTTCAGATCCCTTCAGTGTTCTAGTATCTCCTTCTGTGAATTCTTTCCTTCCTTCGATAAAAGTTTCTTTTGTGCACTGAATATTAGGGCCTTATTTGTTTTTAGGTTCTTTTCGGATCCATACATCAAGGTAGGTTTCATTCCCTTATCTTCAATGGTAGCTACACCGCTCCTAGTAACTACATTCACACAAGGATTTTCTTCATGAGTATCTATGCGAACCATCTAAATATTTTTATTTGGAGTATTCTTTTCTTGCATTTTAGAAATCAACACTAGAAAATATTATATAACATGATCAAATTGTCTACAGTGCATGCAGGAATGTCGCACTAGATTTAGACAGTTGCACGCATAATGAACAACATCACCACAGTTATATCAAATCACTTGTCCACTTCCTCGACTAACTGATCCACCTCCTTAGCCTCTTTCTATTCCTTGGAATCCTCTGTGCCCATAAGGGGATTTTGGTGATGTAGGCTCAACCTAAATTCTATAGATCTTAGCTTCATCCAACATCATATCATAGGTACGACAATTTTTCTCATCGTACCCTAATGATGAACATAACTTGAAAAATAATTTCTTTAAGTGATATTGATACTTTACAATCCTTTGGCAAGAATTTCTGTCATGTAGTCCAGCAATATGACATATAGTACACCATATAGGTTCTTCAATGGAATAGGACCTCCTACATTTAGATAGTTGTTGAAAAGAGGACACTGGTCTTTATGATGCCCAGAAGCTTTGCATTTTATACACCATACCTCTGTACAGACCTCTTTCCCTTTGTCCCTGAGAATATTTTGAATTTCCAGATGCATAGCTTCCAGCTGACTCTGAATCTGCTGAGTTCCCAGTGTAATAGGTGTTGGGGTAGCTTCAATTTTCATTGCAACTTATACAACCTCAGCTTGTGTAGCAATATTTTGTTGACCTAATGGTTGGAACAGATGCGGGAGCAACATAGAAGTGAACCATTATTTATGTGGAGTATCATAAATCACAAATCCACCATCTCTGATGGTGCGCTTCAATCTTTGATCAACCTCCCATATGGATTAATTAGGTTCTTGATGGATATCCTTCATCTCTGTCACCAGCGAATATGACTTAGGTTTCTTAAATTTCTCTTCGAGGGCTGCTTTAATTTCTTCAAGGGTAGAATTAGGGTTTTCTTGTGCATACCTAATGTACCAGTCTAGTGAGCAATCTTGGAATGCAGTATCCAGTTGTGATTTTATAATATCAATATTTTTTACCTGTTGAGCCTACCATACAACCTCAATTACAAACTAGAATTGATCAGTGTCCTCATTTCCAATGCCTCTAAAATTAGGTAACTTCATTTATTCAACCATGTCTACTTCAAGAGGAGGTGGAGATAGACTACGCAGTGGGTTAGGAAATCTATGATGTGAGCTCAAAAGTGGAGTGGATGGAGTGAGAAATAGATTCAAGTTCTTCTGATATGATGAGCTTTCTTCTTCAGAGTCATTTGCTGGTTTAGGTTCACTATCAGATCTAGGCTTCATAGGGCTATAAAGGAATTTTTTAGAGTATTCTAGGTAAATTCTGCCACTGTGCATAACTGAGCCTCTTTGATGCATTGAAGCAATATGTTCGCACAGACAACCCCGTTCACACAATAGCATATTCAGTACTAATTTCAATGAGTGCATAAACTTACCTCTAGGGCCTTTTAGGAACCTTCTTTCTGCTTTAAAATATGACACAAATTGGTCAACAACAAATTCAGTCACAAATCTGCCCAAAAGGTGATCGATCCAATGATCTACCATGCGAGTGATCTTATTATTAAACTTTTCTACTTGTTGGATTAACTCAGGAGTCCACTCAGTGACTATGTCATCCTTTATGCAGTGATGGAACTCACCTAAGCGTAAAAACCACTCCTGTAGTTCATGTGTAAAGGAACAGAAGAAAATTTCGTGCACTTTAGTATAAATATACATATATACCAACTGTTCGTCAGACAATTAAGTGATTTTATTCTCTTACAGGGTAAATTCAAGGATCTTTCTATCCAACCAGTCTTGTAATTCATTGTGCAAGTACGAATGCTACAACATCAAATATACCTCAAAATGATGATCTTGGTCCCGACAATAGAACCATTTGTTGGCTTAAGGGGTTTTGACCTAGGTTCAGAGTTTATGGATAAACCAACAAACCCTCCAACAACTGGCCCTTTCGGCAATGATCTGCTTGCACAGACCAAAGTCTCACTCGAAGCAGTGTGGGGGTTGTTGGAATTAGGTTTCTGCACCCTCAGAGAGAATTTAATGAAGTGGTCCTTGGAAAAAACCTAAGTGATCTACTAATACACACAATGATTTTATAGTAGAATTACACAGCAAGCACAATCATCAACATAATAACACAGAAATATTGTCTTGCTTAGCGCAGATAACCATTTAGAACAAGATATAGGTCTTAATCAAGTAATCACTTAACAGAGATAAATTACTCATACACAAACACATCATATAGCTTTGTGCATTCATTAATAAGGAAATATATATTGTGATCTTAAAGAATACATAATAAACATAATGCATAACACAGAGAGTTTGCCAAATCTTTTCCTTATATTTGTCTTTCAAATCTGTTAGTGTCAGTATTTGCATCCTTCCACCATTGATCAAAATTAACTCTTTCATGTCATTTTAGGTGTCCCACTCAGAATTTTTTTATCATTCCACTAACGTCATGCAAAAATTTCATCACTTCATGTAGATTTTCATCAAAGTTCACTCTTTTAAAAAAAATAAAATATCTCATCACTTGCTGGCTCACTTTGTCACATGTTGAGTGTCCATTATTTCATGAGTCTTATCATATTTTCAATCATATTATCATAAAATCCATTCAGTCAGTATGTCCATTAGGTCTTAGGTTTTTCAAGGTCCATTAAGTCTTAGGGTTTTCATGGCCCAATAAAACATCATTTCCATTCAATAAAATACTAGCAAGGCTAAGAGTGATCAATAAATTCACTTTTCTATGTAAACTTGAAATGTAATATTTAGTTTTTATTCCGCTATGTAATTTTAATTTCATCATGTAATTTTATGTTTTCTCAATTTGTAGTAAGTTCATGGTTCCAAGATAGATGTCAACTCAAAGGTTTCATGTGCCAAGAAAGCTCAGAAGATTCAAAATCTAAGTGTCTCAATCCATCAAATGATCAATCTCCAAATCAGAAACAAAAATAAAAGGTAAAGATGTTAGAGTTTAAAGTGAATGAGAAGAAATAAAAGTGGGTCCCAAAGGAAAATGCATTCGAATCATCAAGTATAAAGCCCATCACAAGACAAAGAAAGAATTCATTTTTTCTCCCAACCATCGAGCTCACACTTCCTCAACTCGAAAAATCATTTTGCAGGGTCAAGTTTAAAGTTTTGGGTGGTGCTGTGCTCTTAGAGGTTAGGCACTACGCTCCTAGAAATGGTGTTGCGCTCTTGGAAGAGGGTGCTACGCACTTGGCAGTGAGGCATTGCGCTCCTAGAAATGGTGTTGCGCTCCTTGCTAGTTTCATCCACAGTCATCAAAAAATCACAAAGTTGCTCCAAAACACTAGCAAAGGGTTTATTCACCTCCAATACAAGTAAGCAATACAATTTGTGCCCTCCTATCATTTTCCATATGCATATTTAAAGTGTTAAATATCTCATTCAATTTTGCCAAGTGTTTAAGCTAAGAAACCCTAAATTTCATCTCTACATCCCTAAATCATTCCCTAGACCCTTCATTCCCTTCCCATTTCACATTAAACCTAATCCTATCATTAAATCACTAAATCCTTGTCCCAAAACTACTTTACAAAAACCCTATCTCTTAAACTACACATTTTCTAGGCAGCTTCCCCTATACCTACAATCAATTTCCCCATATCATTTCCCTAAGTATTTAATCCCATATCACTCCCCTAATCTCACTAACCCCCTTCCTGATTACCCCATTTTTTCCTACCCCATCCCCACTCCCTAAACCTATTTTCTACTCACCTTTCCCTACTCTAGGGCTTCAAAACTAAAAACACTATGGAGGAAGAAGACATAGATTACATGGAGGAAGAGGAGGACATAGAGGGAAGGAGACCTCACAAGGGAGGAAGAATTTTGAGGCTTGAGCCCACCACCACCAGAGAACTGATGGCATCACCTATGACAGTCTCTTGCTTTGAATATGTTGGCTGCCTTAATTTCTACAAAATGATCCAAAGAGTCCAACACCACCCTGTTTTGAGCAGAGTTTTCATCTCAAACCTCATAGATAATCAGGTGACCCTTGTAGGTGTGACCTTCACTATATCTACACCTATCTTTACTTCTACCACAAGGATACCAAACATGGGTGAGAAGTGGTTTAAGGCCAAAGCTTGGATGACCATTATTATGAAACATTCATCAAACCAAGGTACAAAAATTAGAGAAAGAGCGTCTTCCCTTTTAGTTACCTTCTTGATAGGTAAACCCCCATGATGAAAATAATCATGAAGTACTTCTCTTGTGAAGGAATTTTTTACAGAATTTAAACCTACCATATTAGACTTCTCATGCATTTACAAGAGTCAAATTTCTCAATATCCCATACTATTTTTTCAAGAGAATAGAAAAAATGGCCTACATAGTACAAAAGCCAAAATATTACCAACAAATGAATAGCCTCTTTCATCACCCCTTGATCAAAATCATTGTACTCCATCATCTTGATCAGTTGAACATTTCAAGGGATACCTTCATTGCCAATTATTTTTTCACTGCTCCATAGGCTCAGCATGATGAAAAAATCCCTCCTTCATCTCAGCCCTCTGCATCTATTCCACCATCAGCTCAGCCTAATAGACCCATACCACCACCATCATCAGTATTTCAGAGTCATATTGGGTCATCCAGTAGAGTTGTGATAAAAAAGCATACAAATAACAAAGAGGTTGAGAAAGACACATTGGATAAAACATATCAAAGAGGGCATAGACAGGTGTTTTACCCACAAATTGTGGGAGAGACCTTGACTTCTTCATCAGAAAAGCAAGTACAAAAGGGAAAGCAAAAGTAGGAAGAGGCAGTGGTGCATGAAGACGTCATGCAAGAGGATAATGACCCTCATAATGAGGAAATAGATTTTGACCTAGTTGACTTGGATGATCATGAGGCCTCCAGTTTGATTTTCAAAGAGAAGGATGCCCAAATTAGAGAGCTTCAAACTAATTTGGATAGAGCTCAATTTGTCATTTAATTTCTTGATCAGGAGAATAATAAACTTAAGGATAAGCAAGTTCTTATGGAGCTACAACTGCTTAAAACAAAGACAGGTAAAGCCATGATCCCATTTAATGACCCTAACCGTGATGACACCCAAAGCAACAAAACAAGACCAAATACAAGGGGTCTTATGACGACTTTACAATAGCAGAATATTAAGGATGAAAAAATCACTTTTGAGGAGAGGATTGCCAAGGAGGTTGAAGATGAAAAATATACATGGCTTGATAGGGTAAACATCCATCTTGATAAAATCCTACGCAAGGTAAATAAGGACAAAAAAATGCTCAAAAACTTGTCTAACAGGTACATCACAAGAAACAAGGTCTGCAACATCAAACTCAAGCAATTGTAGGAGAAACATAATCAAACCATGGCCAAGATAAAGGAAGGAGAAAAGTTTGAAATCCTTACTAAGGCATCCCCCATTTCTCAGCACACTTCATCATCCTTCCACAACACAATTTTGGAGAAATTTTGAGCAAATTTTGATATTTTTTTTGTTTTTGCAAACTTTTGGCAGTTTTGGCACAGTTACACTAGCAGGAGCGCAACACCCTAGGCGATGCGCTTCTTCTAGGAGGCTCCAATTAAAAAAATTAAGGCACCATTCAATTTAGAAATAAAAATATGATCAAGTTAGGAAATTTTATAAGAAAATTTGGGCAAAATGGTAGGTGAAAAGGTCAAGAAACACTCAAAACATCATGTTTCTGCCCTCTTTTTCAGCTAGGTGTTGCGCTCCTGACTAGTCTTGGGAGAATGAACTTTTGGAGGGTAAAATCTTATCATTTTTGGAAACCAATGATAGTTTTGGAAACTAAATAGGACATGCTTTCCAATGAGATATCCTAAGCTCAATTTGAACATCATAAACCCCTTTAAAATTTGAGCTGAAGCTGGCACTGTACTCCTAACATTGGCACTGCACTCCGGACCTTTCTTTGTTTTTCGTGATTTTTTCCAGTTTTCTTACTTTCACCATGACAAAATCATCTTTTTACCAATTTAATTAATGGATGTAAATGTAATATTGATTTTTTTAAGTTACCTAGGGGTAAATTCATTAGGTAAAAATCTTTGAAAGGATTGATGAATTAGTTTCACTAAAGTTAGGGATGAGTCAGTTTGACCTCTCTATACTCTAGGTATGCAGTTCAAAATTTTATGGATCAGATCCACAACTCAGGGATTCTACCCCTGAGGTTGGGAGAAGTTTTTTCATGCCTATATCTTTCATTTCTAGGCTCATTTCACAAGTTTGATGTTGTTGTATTGATGAGAGACACTAGTGTATTCAGATTTTGGCAGGAATATATTGGATGAGTTGCAGCTATTCTTTTGGGATTCATGTGGTACTGTACTTTCACATAGTTTCTTCTTTAGTTTCATATGTAT
The DNA here is from genome assembly GCA_034641835.2 of Pinus albicaulis. NCBI lineage: Eukaryota > Viridiplantae > Streptophyta > Pinopsida > Pinales > Pinaceae > Pinus > Pinus albicaulis. The sequence goes on along the minus strand of CM076570.1, from coordinate 565,135,629 downwards.
GAATTTTTTTTACTTTCCATTTTCATTCCAGTTCTATGATATGTTTGATTCTCAAGTTTGATAGCTAGAATACATCTTTTATGCTCTGTTTTGGGAGAATCACCATAATTTGTTTTGGTTCATCAGTTTAAAAGGAATTCATGCACTATCATTCTCTTTTTAGCACCTCAACGGTCTGATCCATGTCACCTAATAACCCTAAAGTGTTAGAGTGCTCACCTACCTTGCCCCATTAGATGAGTGCAATTCTGATATTATTTGCCCTGACCTAGTTACATCTTTGACCTAATTCGCTTATCCAACACCCAAATCAACCAATCAAAACCCCTATGATACTATACCTACCATAAAACCAAATTGATTCAGCCATATTGGTTGTGATCCCTTGGGGAGAGCCCTCTCTTGCCTAGTAGGCCTAGCTACTTGGCGAGAGCTTGGTCTGTAGTTACCTTTGCTGGTCTCTTCTTAGCCTCAGAGATCCGGTGGAGTATTAACATCTTGGTGACCATACTGGGGAATAAAAGTGTCAAATATTCCCTATTTGTACCATTTTTTATTCAAATTCTTGGACTTTGGATGATAGGTCTAATATTTCTTTGAGGCTGAGCTGAAAAATTTGCAGAGAATTTTTTTTTTTGAACAGTGAACATTATGGCTTCGAGGAGATACACCAGATAAAATCCTGATCCTCACCAAGTTGATCCAGTCGAAGATCCAAAGAGGCTTGTTCGGAAGCATAGGTATCAAGCTACAAATATTTAGTCAGATCCAATCCCATTAGTAAGATCTTCTTCATTGCCTACTAAAGTTCTATCCCTCGAATATATACCATTTGATTTAAAAGTTGAGTTGTCATTTTTTTTATCTAAGTCTGAAAATTATTTAGCTGACATAGCCTTTGATCCATTAAGGCTTTCTAAGGTCAATTCTTTATTTGAGTCAGATATTAGTTCCTTAAAAGTTGAAGAAAATTTATCCTTTGAAGAATCTAAGTATGAATCAGACTTTGACACTAAAGTCTGGAGCCAATTTTATAAACTTGAAAATCTAGCAAACCAACTTCAGTACAAGTTGGAAAAGCCTATAATCCAATATCAACAAGATTCAATACCTATTCCAACACACTCATAGTCAGTTGTTATTTCTTGTTCCGCACCATCTACTTCATCACCTATTCAACAAACTCTTCCTACTGTCACTCATGTAGTCCATTCAGCGAGAATTATGGCTATATTTTCACCCCTCATCTCACCAGTTCAAATTAACGCCTTACCTCAGGGTTATGCCCAAAGACTTCCACTTTTTTATCAAAATTCTTCAATCACTGCAAAAATCCATATTGTTAAAGTTACATAATTTATTGACCTGGAGGAAATAGATGCAGTTGATGCAAAAATGAGAATCATTATTCATAGTTTTTTAGGAGAAGTTAAGGTATGGTTCAGATCATTAAATTTAAATTCCATAGCCACATAAAATCAGTTGGTAGATGCTTTCATAGCCAAATGGGAGGTAAATAATTATCCATTACAAATCCTTTATGAATATAAAAATTTGAAAAGAGAACCAAATGAATCAGCACAAGGCTTCATTGTATGATTCAATAGAGTATACCATTCTATTCCTAATGAGATCAAACCCCCTCTACGGTTGGCATTTTTGCATTACCCGAATGGTTTTGATCCAGACATGGCCTATTAGTTGTGAGAAAGGAATCTTGCAACACTAGAAGACATGTAGAAAAATGCAATTAGTGTAGAAATTAATTTGTCCATAAAGAAGTCAAAAATGAAGGGTGAAAGGAGAGTAACTATCAAAGAGGAAGCATCATCCTCTTTTGATGTAAAACTGGACACTTTAATAAGAATATTCGAGATGATGGTTGACAAGATGTCTATCACTGAAAGGCAGCCATAACCACAAGCTATAAATATTAACTTCAAAGGCCAGCAACAACTTCCTCAATTTAGGATCAAGCAAGGGGAACAGAGGGCACCTAAGTAAATAGCACAATGACAACAAATTTAGACACCCTTGCAGCAAAATTATGCTCAAGTAGTTGAAGAAGAAGAAGAAGATCACATTTTTTCAAAAAAATACTTTTTTATTGTTGATGGCTAGCCCATATATTTGACTAAGGATGAAGAGTATGTCGAGAAGACGAATGTACCAAACGATGAAGACTACATTCTAACCCAGGATCATCAGTTGGAGTTTGAATCTAAATATTATCAGCAAGGATACTTGAATGCCCTCAGCTCACAGCAGAGGCAATATACATTGAGAGGTAGAGATGTACCAATAACTCCTATTCAAAATTGGGCATCTCAACAAAAAGATACTCAACCAAAACAAAATTATCGGGGTAACCAAAGTAAAGGAAAATAACCTACAACTGCAAATTAGAAAAAAGACAATCATTCATGTACAAGCTCATTGGGAAGAAAAAAGGGTAGGCAAAGGAAATAAGCTACATCAAAATATCATGCCCATAAAAGAGACATCACTAAAGAGGTAGAAAAATCCACTCCTTTCAGCTTAGAAAATGAAATTTCCAAATTGAAAGTGTCAATACCTTTAACTGAACTTGTCAAGAATAATTAGTATAATTCTCATGTAGCCAAAATATTAAAAGTTGATTCTTTGTCTGATATACTTAATTTCGATGATGACCAACCTGAGCTTATCTTTGGTCCAGAAATAGACAGCCAGTTAGAGGATAGTGAGGTTCCCCAATTATATTTCAGTCTGAGAATCCATCAGAATATCCTTCACAATACCATGCTTGAATCTGGAGCTTCCCACAATTTTATGCCAAAAGCCATTATGGAGAAAATGGGCCTAGATATCATTTGTCCTTACCATGACTTGTAATCCTTTGATTCAAGAAGAGTCTGTTGTTTGGGTATTATTAAGGATTTATTAGGTTCCCTTGAGAAAATTCCAGCAAATCATGTCTTAATGGATGTGGTGGTAGTTGATATACCACCACGGTTTGATATGTTTCTATCTAGATATTGGGGAGCTAAGTTGAGAGGCACTCTGTAGCTAGACTTCTCTTATGCCACCATCCCAGTTTTCGAACAACTGAGAAAGTTGTACCAGGAAACAAAGATGAAGTACATGATAACCAACAAAGAGAGGCCTAATAATCATCCAATAAGTGTTGTACATATAGATTCAGAATATTTATTTTTGTTCAATGATAGTGGTTTGAATTATGTAGATAGTTAGCTTTTAGAAGTAGAAGACTTTCCAAAGATTCATAATTCAATCAGAACAGTTATAGGGAAGGAAAAAGAGAATCTGCCCAGTATTTCATAGAAGCCATTTGATAAGGTGGATGAAAGTTCAAATCAGATCAAGAAGCATCCTGAACAGTTGAGACAAAACAAGAATCATAATTTAAACACTTGGAGGATGAAAATGGTTTATGGTCCATGGATTTTGATGGTGCCTTGGGGAAATATGGGCCAGGCATTGGAATTTGGATTTGTATCCCTCTTCATCATCCTGGTAAGGTTCTTACAAATGTTAGATTATGTTCATACAAACTAGATTTTGATTGTTCTAACAAAGAGTTAGAATATGAAGCATTGATCACCAGTCTCAAGATTTTGAAGAAACTGGGCGCAAGAAGAATTTTAGTATGTGAAACCTCTGAATTTGTGATAAAATAGGTGGAAGGGGAATACCAAGCTAGGCATCCATGAATGAGAGCATACAAAAATTTTGTGCTGCATATCTTGAATATGTTTCTAGAATACACTTTGACAGTATTACCAAGAAATCAGAATCTCATGGTGGATTCACTTGCTATATCAGCAAGTAATTTCAAAATCCCAATATTTTCTAACAAAAATTTTGAAATTCATGTGAAGCCTCAACCTACAGTTCCTGATAACTTGCGATATTGGCAAGTATTTTGGGATGATCAACAAGTTAATAATTTTATGCAAAGTGAAGGTGAGTTCGAGAACCGTGCAATTGAAAAAATTTATGACAAGGATGATCAGGTCATCAAAGCAACTCAGGTTGATATACTAAAGCTAAACGAAAACAATATTCAAAAGGGTCTCATACCTTTAGAAGAATTTTTTAATCAGGATGATGTAGCGAGGAAGCCAACATTGGTTCCTATAGAAAAAGGTGTGGAGGACGTAAACATTGGGACAGTGGACAAGCCTAAGATGGTCAAACTGTCTAGTTATTTGTCTCTTGAGGTAAAGGACAAATACATTGATTTAATTTATGAATTTTCTAATGTTTTCACGTGGGATTATGCAGACTTAAAGTTCTATAATAAAGACATCATACAACACACCATTCCAATTAAGCCCGATCAAAATCCCTTTCGGAAAAAGTTGAGAAGGATCAACCCAAGGTTGCTACCATCAATTGAAAAAGAAGTGAACAGGCTCTACAATTCATGTATCATTGTTCCTATAAGTTTTTTTGATTGGATATCTAATTTAGTCCATATAAGAAAGAAGATAGGTGAAATAAGGATTTGCATAGACTTCATAAATTTAAAAAACGTGTCACTGAAACATAATTTACCCCTTCCCAAAATGGATCAAATCTTACAAAGAGTGGTTAGGGCTTCCTGGATTTATTTTCTTGATGGATATTCTGAGTACAATCAGATTATAGTACATGAGAAAGATCAGGACAAAATTGTCACTACACCTTGGGGTTCGTTCAAATATGCAAAGATGCCATTTGGGCTAAAGAATTTTGGGGCTACCTTTCAGCGTGCAATGGATATATAGAATTTTGAGATGATAAATATGTTTTCCTAGTGGTATATTTAGATTATTTGACAGTTTTTTCCCATTCAGTTAATGAACACTTGTATCAATTAGGGATTTTTTTTTTTTTGAAATGCAGGAAGTTTGGAATCTCTCTTAATTAAAAAAAGAGCCTTTTTTCCATGGAGGAGGGAAAAATTCTTGGTAACATCATCTCTAAGGATGGAATCTGAATTGACCCTTCTTGGGTTGAGGCAATTCAGTAGATTTATTTTCCACGGAGAAAGAAATAAATTCAGTCTTTCAATGGTAAGATGAATTTCTTATACAGATTTATTCCAAATTTTGTTGAGCACCTTCGGGAAATGACCAACATGTTGAAAAGAGATAATAAGGTAAAGTGGTCTGAGGATGCTAATAATTTCTCTAACACAGTGAAGTTTTATTTGACTACTGCCCCTGTTTTAATAAGACCGAATTACACTATTGATTTTATTATATTCTCATTCACCTTCAAGCACACCATAGCTACAGTCTTAATGAAAAATAAGGGCAAGATGAAACAACCCATTGCATTTTTCAGTCGAACCATCAAGGATGCAGCTCTTCAGTATAATATCATAGAGAAATAGGCTTTGTATTTGATAAAAGTGTTGAAGAATTTCCATGTCTATATTTTACATTCTCATACTTTGGCTTATTTTTTCCAAAGAAAAAAACGTTTTTATAACCATGATAAAAAGTTACATATACATGCCGCAGCTTTTCTTTTGCTATAGAGCATCATAAAAACCTGCTGGAAGGCTATTCTGAGCATAAGCAGAGCCTCCTCTAGAGAGGAAAACAACTCCCTTCCTCAGCGTTATCAAAAAGAGTCAACAGTTTCCTTATGTTTAATATCCATGGTAACAAAGCATCTTTCCCTGGGTTTCCTCTATCGAGGAAAACAACCCAAGATGAAAAAGAATGCGCAGCACTAGCATAAAAGACTAAACAGATTTTCAGAAAAAAGACTTTTCAGCTGTGTACAAAAAGAAGCTATTATGAGCAGTTCTGCTAAGTGCCATGATCATGCAATCTATACATAAGGAGGCTGGTCCGAGAGGTGGATGCCTCCATTGTTTTCCTCCACTATTCTCCAACTGCCCAAATCTTGTTGTAGACCTTCTTTAGAAAGCTTGTCTGCAGAGTCGTTGCGTTCCCTGTAGATGTGATGAATAGAGAAGACATTAAAAGATAATTTTAAATGCTGTATATCTTCTAATAAAGGATACAAGATATAATTTTGACATCTGCTTTGATCATTTGCCCATTTGATAACATTTAATGAATCCCCAAAAATCTGAACTGTGAAGATGTTCCTGTGTATCAGCCAACATAGGAGAAGCTTAAGAGCAGATAATTCTGCAAAATTATTTGAGCCACTGCCTAAGCCTACGGAAGCTTTTAGAGAATGTCTTTCGTTTATATGGATGATTAGACCTGCTCCAGCTTTGTTATTTTGAGAGGCTCCGTCAAAGTAAGCCCATGACACTCCTTCCTTGATTTGTTCTTCTCTAACCTGTCTGGGCATCCTTTCTTCCTCTGAATCCGGAATATTCGAATAAATTGATGTACACTGAATGGAAATTGATTCAACAGTGGTTTCCTTGTCCTGAAAGATGAATCTGTTTCTTGCAATCCAAATGCCCCAACAGATAATAGGAGGCAGATTCCTCAATTTCCAAATTGAATTTAAGTGCCACCATTTGTGCCAAGCTTTAGAGGTATTATCCCCTTCCCAGGCTATCTGTAAATGAATAAGCTTCTCAACCTCCATCCAAACTTTTTTAACTACAGGACAGCGAATAAAAAGGTGCGTTATAGTTTCAGAATAATTTTTGCACATAGCGCATCTTCCCGGCCCTGATTTAAATCTGGATTGCAGAATGTCCCATGTAGGGACTTTTCCTTTTAAAATACACCAGAAGAAAAGTTTTGCTTTAGCCGGGCACTTTAACTTCCATAATGACTTTGCCCACCATTCCGGATCTCCCCAGCCTTTTTTTGTCATGAGGAACTTGTATCCAAATTTTGGGGAGTAGATTCCAGAATCAGCGTGAGCCCACACCAGCTGATCTGATTTGTCTTTAAACCTTACATTTGATCTGGAAAGTTCTTGAATGTAGACCTTCCAATCGTTCCACCAATGGGGATGAAGTTCCAATTCCTCTCCTGATTTCCAAGCTTGTCCCCATATGGTTGAGTGACCGATTTTCTCTACCTGATTTAGGAAAAGAATTCCTTTGGACTCGAGATGCCTAATCAGGCCAGGGGGCAGAGAAAATTTCTCGTTACACCCCACCCAGGGATCCCTTCCAACTCGAATATTTTCACCGTTTCCAATCTGCCAGGACAATCCTTGTTTAATAATTTTGAAGGCATCTATAGTCGCCCTCCAGACTATTGACACATTTCCTCCTTTCTTTTCTGGGTTCCTTATCCAATCCTCAAGAGGAGAGGGGTCAATGTATTTCTGTTTCACCACTTTCGTCCAGAGGTTTTCCATGTTGATGATTTTCCACCCCAATTTTGCTGCCAGGGAGGATCCAAAAGTAGTGATGTCTTTTATTCCCCACCCTCCCCATTATTTTTGTCTTGCCACTTTCTCCCAGGCAATCCAGGGAAGCACTAAATCCTCCTTTGATCCAACCCATAGAAATCTACTACAGATTATTCTTATCTTTTCCAATATACCTTTAGGAACCCAGGTCAGCGCAACCCAGTAAACTGGGATTGCTAGAAGGACTGATTTAATTAAAGTTAGCCTTCCTGCTCTGGAAAGCCACTTAAAGCTCTAGTGAGAAATTCTGGATTCAATCTTTGCTACCAACTAATTCCAGTCCTGCTTCCTATAATTATTCGGTTTCAGCCAAAACCCCAGATATTTGAAAGGGTCCCCAAGCTTATAAACCTCAAAAGGAAGAACTGAGGTAATTTGGATTTTCTCCTGTCTATTAAAGCCTTCCAGAATGAGCTGCGATTTCCTATAATTTACTTGCATCCTAGATTCTTTCATGAAAATCTCAAGAATCTTCTTAATCTCTTTTATTTTTGACTGGCTTCCATTACTGAAGAGTAAAATATCGTTGACAAAAAGAAGATGCGAAATGCATAAGTTGACAGCTACCTCCAGACCTTTTATTATTCCTTCCCTTTTGGCTTTTAGAATTACCTGGCTCAGCCCTTCTGCTACCAGAAGGAAGAGAAGTGGAGACAAAGGGAAACCTTGTCTTAATCCTCTTTGCCCTTTGAAGAACAACGAGACTGCTCCATTTATAAGTACCGCATAACTGACACTGGAGATACATCCCATAATCCAATTGATAAAGTCAATTTTAAAACCCAGGTGTGTTAGCAGCATCCGGAGGTAGGTTCAACTGATTCTGTTGAAGGCTTTTGACAGGTTGATCTTCACCACTTCTCCTTTCCTTTTCATCAATTTCACACTATGAATTGTCTCTTGAGCCACCCCTATGGCTTCATGAATTTGGCGCCCATCCAAAAAACCAAACTGTTCATTTGAGATGCATCTGGACATGATTGGCTTTAAACATCAATCACCTTAGCTATAATTTTATAAATGTTGTTGCAGAGTGAAATGGGCCTGAAATCTTCAAATGACTCAGGGTCTTCTTTCTTGGGAATAAGGGCTATAAAGGTTGAGTTAAAAGACACATATACCATACCTTTCCTTCTGGATTCCTCAACCACCTCTGTTAATTCTGAGCCAATCTGATCAAAGAAATGCTGGAAAAGTTCTATAGTCCACCCGTCAGGCCCAAGACTTTTATCTTTGGCCATAGATTTTATAATACTCTCCACTTCTTCAGGTGTGACTTCTCCCTGCAAGCCCTCAGCTTCATCCTCCTCCACATATCGAGGAAAACATTGGGTTGTTTTGATAACCTCTACTAATGTAGTCTCTCCTTGCTCAAAGAATAATTTTTGAAAATGGTTCCTCCCCATGTACGAGAGAGATTCAAAGGTATTGGCCTCTCTACCTTCCTCGTCCTTTAACTTCCAGATAGTATTCATTATCTTCCTCCCTTTTGAATAATTGTGAAAAAATTTTGTATTTTCATCTCCAGCCATCAGCCAAATTGCCCTGCTTTTCAACCTCCATTCCTCTTCTCTGTCCAAAAGAATTTGACTTCTCTGCTTTTCTAACAACAATATCCTATCCTTCGACTCCTGAGATTCATAGCCATTCGAATAAGGATTTTCCAATTCCCCAAGCTCCAGATTGATATTGATTAAGGCTTCATTTTGTTTTTGCTTCCTCTTTTTTGCCCAATCCAACATGGCCTTCTTTAGCCTTTTCAAATTTTCCATGAAAAGGAAACTCTTATCTTCCGTGGCATCCCTACCCGGGTGTTGCCAAGTTTCATTAAAGAGCTTTCTGAATGATTCCTCCTGCATCCATGCTGCGTTGAATTTGAAGGGTGCTGCCGGCTTAAAGGGAGGGTTGGACAGCTCGAGTAGGACTGGGAAGTGATCCGAATTTCCCCCCTCTCCTACCCACTGTCTGAACACCGGGATTCTGGAAGCTAGGTCTTCACTTAGAAGAAACCTGCTAATCTTTTTGCGATTCTAGCTTCACCTGTTCTACGATTTCTCCATGTAGGTTTCAATTTTAGCAGGTTTGCAACGATCAGATTATGCGTAGCAAGGGCATTCAAAAAGAAATCTGATAGAGGGTCTTCTCTGGCTGAAGGACCCCAAGCCTTGGCGTTCCCAATGGAAAAATTTAGATCTCCTCCTACCACCAGATTTTGATTTCTCATTGCTGCTTTAGCCAGAAGGTTGTTCCAAAAAGACTCTCTCCTGGCATGGCCCGTATATATTTAAGATTATCAGAGGGAAGTCAAAATCAGGGGTCATAGCTTCCATCCCCAAAACATGATCCATCCCCCACGTATTGATGAGTTTCATTCTTCCTTCCCTGAAGCCTATAGCCAAGCCTCCCGAGTGACCACTGGAATCCAATGCTTGAAAATGCCACCCCGGTAAAATGGAACACAAAGATGACACCACTTCTGAACTCATGCCTAAGGTCTCCTGCAGCATGAGTACTTCTGGGTTATAACGCTGTACCAACTCCTTCAAAGCCAGTTTTTTGGGTTTACTGGCTAAACCCCTACAGTTCCATGAAAGAAAGATCATTTTGACACAACCCCACAGGGTTTCGCTGCTCTAAGCACCCCAGGAATCGACAGTTGTTTACCATCCACCACGTCAAATTTTGCTTTCACTTGAGCCTTAGACAGGAAAGACTTCCGTCCCCTCGACTTCTTCATAGAGGTCTGAGGTACATCCATGCCTAAACCTCCGATTGGATCTCCAGAAGCCGGTCTTTTGTCAAGGGAACGCAGGTTATAATGACATATAGGTTTGGAAGGAGAGACTGTTATATCACCGATATCATTTGGAGCCTCTTCACAGTTCAGGTTGATCTTGGGGATAGATGCAATGATATTTTCAACCCGCGAGTGTTCTACAGATGAATGACTATGCGAATTTGAATTTAAGCATGCATCTTTTACTTCAAAAGGAGGAGGCATAGAAGGAAAACAAGAGCCCAGATGAGTACCCATTGTGACTTCAAGGATGCCTTCAGATACTTCTTTTGTGACTTCTGGAGCACCATTCCCTGATCCAATTGGAGATCCTTCTCCAAATTTCGGGCGCAGGGTTTGTTGTGCCTGCATCGGAGCCTTCTACTTCTCGTTCCTATCCACTTCCATGGCGTCCTCCACTTGGACCGCCTCATATCTGGGGTCTATCTCCTCTCCTATTGATACCACCTCTGCTTCGGCTTTCTTTTGTTTCCTCCTGCGGCGAAAACCCAAAGGGCAGTCCCTTGCAAGATGTCCATACTCATGGCATCTGTGACACCTAAAAGGCAGGTGTTCGTAGTCCAATGGATGATCGAAAGTGAGGTCTTTATAATGATTTTTTATATTTTCCGCTAGTTCTCCGAGGTTAAGATTGACCAATATCCGGGCCATAGCTTTATTCCTTGTTTCGATGAAAGACATATCCGTTTCCAGATAAGTGCCAAGCATGTTACCAATGGACCTGAAAACTGAATCCACCCATAGAAAAGGAGGTAGACCAGGGGCGCGAACCCATACCGGGAATGAATCTACCTTTTCTCGCTGCGCATCGAACAGTGGTGTCCATCGCCTGAAGAGAACGGGATGGTTCCCAAAAGCCCAATTTTTCGCCATCACCCAGTCCGCTATTTCCTTCTTATCGAATTGAATCATGAACCATCCTTTTGCTAGAACTGAAACTTTGAAGGATTTTTCTGGGGCCGCTTGCCATTGCTGATCTGCCCAATTTTGAATGAATTGGGCTGAATATTTTTTCCCTCGGGCTCGTCCTACCAATGTGCACTCAGCCACCTCCATAGCTTCCTCTATTTGGACGTCCACCCCCAGAACAAGATTTGCTTCTGTCTTTTTCTTGATTAGTTTCTGTTTCTTCCTCTTCCCTCCACCCTGCCTATTGCCAGAACCCTCTTCCCTTCCTTGAGCAACAACCACCCCATTTGCCGCTTCTGTTTGCTGCGAGAAATCCTTTTTGCCTACTGGCACAATTCCTGAGGGGATCTCTGACTCAGTATTTCCCACGATACCCCCGATCCCTGCTCCTTTGTCCACTCCTTTTTCTAAGCCCTCCTCTTCTGGCTGATTTTCTGCTTCGCCTCCCGAACCATCCTTCCTTCGACCCTCATCCGCTTCAGATCCCGCTATCTCTGGCTCAGGTATCACGCTAGGGTTTACTAAAACCCTTGCTATAGACGATCTAGTTATAGTCGGCGATCTACCTTCTTTAACTGGCCCTAGGTCCGATTTGAGCCCTCCAATTGGGCTATGCCAATACCAGTTTTTAGGGCCATGGCCGAAGACCACATCTTCAAGACCTCCAGTATAAGGATGAGCAGGAGAGAGGGATTTTGAATTACTTACTTGTGGGAAGCTGGGTACTTCCGCCTAAGGGAGACCCTTCTTCTGAGCACTCGATTCCTGGTGATTGAATTGAACAGGGACCTCCTGGTTTTCCTGCACTACTAGCCCCAACCTTTCTTCCAGTAATTCGATCGAGGTCCTATTGTTCCATGACTCTTGCAGGTCTGGACTCGGCTTCGAAATCCCATGGTGACCGCTTGACCCAAAGAACTGTTCAATATTCTGTGCCGTTAGGTCCTTTCCCCACACCGACAGTATGTCTTCCGGTTCAGGGTCGAGCTCGACGGCCTCACTAGGGTTAACCATGATTAATGCACCTGCTTAAACGCTAAAACCGCCAAAACGAACCGTTGCAGTCTTCAGTGACAGGGTAATACCTCGGGTTAGACGGAGAGAGCGACAGCTATGTCGACCGGAAGACAGAGTCTTAGGCGGTTTTCTGATGCTGAGATCGTGAAGCCTCCAACTGCGCCCACTATCCAAAGACTAACCGTCCACGTTTCAAACCCGGCCTTCAGATCCCTGCCAGATGTCTTCCTCTGATGCCTTGATTCGCCATCCGATCCTTCCGCTAACCTCCGCTGCATTCGACCGCCTTCCTTATCAAGCTTTACCTTTACAAAAAAACCCTAGGCCCTCGAGCCAGTTGGCCGCAACCCTCGCACCTGCGACCATGACCTAGGACCTGCGGCCATCCTCAATTCCACAGCGTGTATTTATTTATTTATTTTATTTTTTAATTTAAAATTTAAAATTTAATTTTTTCTTTTTTGTATTTTATTTTTTTTATCTAAATTTTAATTTTGTAATTTAAATTATTTTTATTTTTATTTTTAAATTTTAATTATATGGTTTTTTTTAATAACTTAGAAAAAATGTTTTTGATGTTTTTTTTTTGGTTAATTTTTGTTTTTTTTTCTTTAAATTATGTGTTTTTTTTTCAAATTTTGTCATTTCTTTTGATATAATTTTTGAATATTTTTGTTTTTTTTTGTTTTGTTTTTTTAATTTCTTTTTGTTTAAATTTTTTATTTTTACGAGTTAATTTTGTTTTTTTTTTTACATTTTTATTGTTTATATATATATATATATATATATATATATATATATATATATATATATATTTTATCTAAGTTTTGTGTTTTATTACCAACATGAAAATCACCACTCTAAAAAAAAAGGTTGATGCTGCATCAATACGTTTCAAAATTAGCATGAAAATCACCACTCTAAAAAAAAAATTTGATGCTGCATCAATACGTTTCAAAATTAGCATGAAAATCACTAACATTTTAAAACAAATATTCATACTTCATAAATAAAAATATTAGAGTGTCAAAAATATGCTAAAAAAGAAGAAGGTGATTCTACATCACCACTTTTCTAAATCGGGTTCTTTTTATGCTACCAAAAAAAAGTAGGTAATAGTGCGGTTACCTATTTCATCGTTAACAGTGTTAGATGTTGCAATGACATCACATGATTCATGATAATTTGGAATTGGAGGATCCATGGGTGGGGTTGTTGGCACGAGGTATCTAAGAATTCACTTACAATTGTTTAAGAGAGTAGCAGGTATTGATTGTGTATATTTAGATATGAGCAGTGGTGTTTCAAAGGAAAATTGATTTTTATTTTTTATTTTGTAAGTTCTGCATTAGTGAGGCTACATCATGGTCATATCCAATAATAACACCCAAGTGGGGTGGGGAATTGAACTGTGACTTAACATCTAGGAGTGCCTTAACAGTGCACCCGATCCTATCTATCCAAGACCCTGTTGATGAAAGGACAATTGATTTGATATTTGACAATATCAAGTATTAATTATTATTTTTTTTAATTTTAATTTTATTTTAAATAATTTGTGCAAGTCAACATAACATTACATTACATTTAACAATATTTCTGCCACATTGGGTTCTGGAGCAAAAAATTAGTTAAATAAAATATATTTAGTATAATTTAATTGTTTAAAATATTTGAAATTTATTTAAACTTTATTTTTATATACAACAATTTTTAAAGAATATTGTAAACACAATTTAGATATTTAAAAATATTAAAATTTCAAACACTTTATTATTATTAGTATTTTAAGCTTCAATTTATATTGATCAATAAAAAAGAGATACATCATATACAACCATAGCAGTGATTTTTCGGTTGTTGTCTGCCATTAAGGAAACCAGATCAGTGGTGGAAAGATAGTGTTTTTGTCCAAAAAATCACACGATACCTACACTAACGAAGTCACATCCAAAGTATGTTAGTAGCCTTTGATTTAATAATGTAATACTTAGATTTAAACTTAAAAAAATTGTAGCGATGCTAGCCATAGACCATAGCAACTGGAAAAAAAAATTAGTTAAGAAGAGAGTTTTCGTGATCAAAACTATGAGTAGTGAAAATGATCAAGTAGAGATGTAAACATTAATTGGAGTTGTTGGAGTAATAAGGCATGTTGGTAATTTTCCTCTTGAAAGAATAGCCTCAATTCGATCAAGCTGAAGGGGCATGTCACGATACTCGAGAGACATATCCCATTGTTTTGATCGTATATCATCTAGCTAAAGAGTGATTTCTCTCTTGGCTTCATTTCTCTCCAACAGGGTTTTTCCCAAGAGAGCCTTAATATTCTAGTATAACTCAATGGCACAAAGATATCGATTATGATTCCCATGGATGTGACCAGGATTAGGGACCCACTCAATAACCAAGGCTAAAATGTCTACATGTGAAAAATCATCCCTGTTGGTTGTGGCTTATAATTATGCATGGTTAAGTTCCAACTTAATGTGGTTTGGTGTCTGAGAGTGATATCGATGGGAAATGGAGTGGGTATGCTAATGGTCTCTCATGTTGCCCTCAACTTTGCTAGAGGAGCCTATGCAGCTCCTTTCTCTTTGTTAAGGCATGTCTGTCAAAATCTAAGGCACCAGGTTCAACAAACAAAATTGATTAATTTTTAAGTTCACTGAATGTCATTGCTAGTTGAATTTATTCTATGAGGTTCACAAATCTCAAGACGGACACTAAAAATCCAAATATGAACATGAATAATTTCATGATTTTTTCTAAAATTATATTCAAATTTGTTTCAAGTTTGTTATGAATTCACAATAAATTTAAAGAGGTTCATAATATAAATTAATTAATTAATTAAAGAAGAAGAAGAAGTAGTAGTAGAAGAAGAAAGCTAAAGCTTACTCTCTTTAAAAAAAGATCCAGGTTTCCTACATTAACAATATGTTATCTCTCTCCAGATGAGGGTGATCCGTAATACAATGTTGGGACGACACATAGGCTCCTGAACACCACGCAGTTTTCCTCTCAATGAGGCAGCACCTGCCCCAGGTGTGAGAGCCTAAAAGGTACCTCGCTAGTCCGCAGCCTGGAGCTCTCCTCGGAATTCAATTTGTCTTGATGTGCATTCACTCCAACTCGTCCAACTTGCAGAGCCCTTTGGCCATTTATGGGCAATGGTGCCGAATCCAACTAGAAATTGTCTCGCGCCTCCCTCTATCTCCCCCTCATGCTTGCTCTCCAAGTTCTTGCTCTCGGCTCTGCTGGTCCTCTTTGTGCCTTCGCCCCTCACTCTATTTTTCAGTTGTCCTCCGCTCATTCATTTCACGCTGCATATCACTCCACTAATAATCCATCTCCCTCTAATCACCTGCCTCGTCTGCATTCTCAAAATTCTGCTGATACCATGCCTCGCCGCCACCGAATGCGTTGCCGCAGAGGAGGAGGCAGAGGTTCGCCCTCTCGCCCTCCAATTTCACCATGGCAGAGCGCTCTGTGAATTTTTCAGTGGCCATGGAAAGGTCGGAGGTTTATGACCCACAAATCCTCTCAGCCCATTTTTCATTTCAAATTTTGGAAGCTCAGCCAAGTAATTCTGGCTCGGGGTCTAGGAAAATGCTGCGTAAATCCACTCCCTCTCATTATTCCTCCCCGCAGCCTAGAAAAATGGTGGCTCTGCCCATCAAATTCATGGAGGAAAAATATAATATCGGGGGCAGAAATAGCTCAGCCTAAGGCACCAGGCATTCGGATAAGACAGAAGACACGGGTGCTCGTTCCACCTCCACACTAGTGCTGGACCCTCAGCTCTCCAAGAAAGAGGATGACCCCTCTGACTATGGGTGCTACATACTGGAAGAATCACCTCGTCAACATCTTCCAGATGCGAAGTGTTGAGATTCAACAAGATGATGAGCTTAGTGAAAAGAGTCGCCTTCATTAAGTGGGCCCGCAGGCTATTTTTGGCGCAAGTCTATTTTTAGATTATGTCTATTTTTAAACATGGTGATAATATTTCAGAAGTTGCATGATGCTATTTGTGGATGGTTAATCGAGTTGGAAAAATAGATGAAATTCTATTTTTAGAATATTGGGCGAAGTCTATTTATAGATCGTCGATCTAAAAAGAGAGGTGTCGATTATTATTAGCTCTTAATAATAATCCGACAATAAACAACAACTTATTCTCTTGGAGCACTTAGTTTCAGTGCACAGATTTGGAAAATCAGTGGGCTGAGGGAATTATGCAATTCCCAAGGGAAACTGGTGGTTCATGCATGGAGGACTCAGTTAGAACTCAAGTGGCAAAGTTATGACAGAGTTGGAAGAGTAGTTCATGGAGTTGTATTCAGGTTAACTCAGTTAGACTCAGTTGAGCTAGTTGTATCTAGTCTAACTGAATGATACACTAGTGAGAGTGGAGTGAATTAATTCACAAATAATAACTCATTAATCAACTAAAAAATACAGCAGTTAACTACAGTGCATGTCAGTTCCAGTGGAGACCCAGTGGAGAGATAGGTGAAAGAGCAAGATGGACTATCTGTTATGACTATAGTGATGCATTGATTGCATCACACACACATTGGAGTTGCCAATGAGGATTGCACAGTCAAGGAAAGTGTAATTCGAATTCATTCAGAGCTATTTTTCAGCAGGGATTGCATAGTGGAGGCAGGCTAGTAAGAGGGCAAAGATCGGTGCATGGATTTGCATATTTTTCCTAATTAGTGTGTGACGATTGTATTGTACTGAGAGCTTGATATACTAAGCTTTGTATGAGGATTTTTACATGATCTACATGATACATAATATATGATATTTGGGGTTTTCAGCTTCATCCTTTCGCGTTAAACAACTGTGTTATGGGCGATTGCTTTTATTTATGCTTCACATGTGTATGCAATTAATTTTCCGCAAAAGATTAACAGTGGAATGATTATGTATTTTGCAAGAAGTTAAATATTGTGAGATCAGGGGAATATGGATGTATGCATGCTTAATGTATACTAATTTCTACATGGTATCGGAGCATTTTTTATTCTTGAAGATTGCAATTGTGAAGAATTGGTGAGTTTGTGCTGGTGGACAATTCGAATTTGCTACAGAAGATTCTTGGTGCAGAAGTTGAGTATACATTGAAATGTCTATTGAAATGTCTTTCAATGGGTTACGATTGGAGTATGACCTTGATGGCAGCTCAAATTACACAGCCTGGAAGGACATGATGGAGGCAGTGCTGGAGGATAATGGACTAAAGGAGTTCATCGATAGTGATGTTCCTAAGCCGGCATCTAGCGATGCTGCATTACTTGACGCATGGCAAAAGAAGACAGCAAAGACAAGAAGAATTCTGTTGGAAGGTGTGAAGGACCATATTGTGTCCAGCCTTCATGGGAAAGCCACTCCATTCTTAATGTGGAAGGATTTGACAGATTTGTTCCAAAGCATAAGCGACTAGAGGAACTTGGCGCTTAAAGACAAGCTCAGAAAAATAAAAATGGAGAAGGGTGACAGTATTCCAAAATACCTCACGAAGTTTGTCCACCGCAAGGATGAAATGGGAAGTGTAGGGGTTACTGTTGATGATGAAGAATTGGTGAGCTTGGCTCTCCTTGGGCTTCCAAAGATTTGGCATAGCTACGAAGACTCTGTCAATGGACGGGAGAAACTGCCGGGATGGGAGCGAATTTGGTCGGATCTTGTGCAAGAGGAGATAAGGCGGGGTACTAGGGATGGCTCTTCATCAAAGAATGAAGATGAAGAGAATTGCGCTTTGGCTGCCAAAGAAACTAAAGGGAAGGGGAAGAAATTTCCTTCAAAATCCAAAGCTAAAGGAAAGAAGCAGAATTTGTCCAAAGTGAAGTGTTTTCACTATCACGAACATGGGCATTTCGCCACTAACTGCCCACAGAAGAAGAAGAACAAGAAGGCTGCTGGAGCTGTAGCTGGAGAGGCCTTAGCCTCGCAATTTGAACTTGATTTCTCTTTGATCGCATGCTTGGTTTCAAGCGCAATGGGATCGGTGTGGTATCTTGATAGTGGTGCGTCTTTCCATATGACGGGAGACAAGGAGTTGTTTAGTGACTTGGAGGAGAAGGACCTCCAGATGCATATAGAGATGGGAAACGATGGTTGGT
The DNA here is from genome assembly GCA_034641835.2 of Pinus albicaulis. NCBI lineage: Eukaryota > Viridiplantae > Streptophyta > Pinopsida > Pinales > Pinaceae > Pinus > Pinus albicaulis. The sequence goes on along the minus strand of CM076570.1, from coordinate 565,117,416 downwards.
ACAGTGTGACTGGAATTGGGACCATTACCTTTGAGAGGGAGTTTGGTAATCCATTCTTGTTGAAGGATGTTATCCATTTTCCAAGTCTGAAGAAGAACTTGGTCTCAGTCGCAATGCTAGAAGACAAAGGTTATGATGTTGTTTTCAGTGAGGGAAAATCCTTCCTTCGACATAAAACAACGGGTCAAACCAAGAAGATAGGGGTTCAAATTAAGAATATCTACAAGCTGGAGGTAGATGGCTGCGCTGTAATGGTGGGCAAAGCAGAAGAAGTGGTGAGCTGGGATGAGGGCGAATTATGGCACAGGAGATTGGGCCATCTTCACCATGGCGCCTTGAATATTTTGCAGCAGATTTCTATTGGACTTCCCAAGAGTACTCTTGCGCAGTCAGATCAGTGCAAGGGATGTAATATGGGTAAGTTTGTGAAGAACACCTTTCATGAGAAGGATAACCGTGCTTCGGTGATCCTGGAGAGAATTCACATAGACGTGTGTGGACCTTTCTCGGTTGCTTCAACAACAAAACACAGGTATTATGTTATATTTGTTGATGAATATTCTCGTAGATGCTGGAACTTATTCATGCAGAAGAAGAGTGAAACCTTCTCAAAGTTCTGTGAGTTCAAAGAATTGGTGGAGAAGGAGTCGGGGAAGCAAGTGAAAGCTCTACGGAGCAATAATGGTGGTGAATACATCTCGGGCGAATTCAAAGACTTCTGTAGCAAAGAAGGAATTCGAAGAGAACTCATAGGGCCTCATAACCCACAACATAATGGGGTCACGGAGAGGAAGAACAGAAAAATCGTGGGTGCTTCACGAGCGATGTTGCATGACCAGGGCCTATCGATGCATTTGTAGGCCGAAGCATGCAACACTGCGGTTTATGTGCAAAACCATTGTCCTCAAAGAGTACTTGGCACGAGTACACCTGAAGAAGCTTTTACTGGTAAGAAGCCTGATATTTCTCATTTGAATATTTTTGGCTCATCTGTTTACATTCATGTGAACAAGGACACCAGGAATAAGTTGGAGCCGATTGCAGAAGTTGGGATATTTGTGGGGTACACAGAAACACCCCATAATTATTGTGTGTATTTGCCAGATAGTCAGATGACTGTGGTGCGATGAGATATAAAATTCAATGAGATGAAAGCCATGAAGTTGTCGCTTGAGAGGGAGCTACACTTGCATGCAGAAGAGGAACTTCTTGTTCCCAAAGATGAGCCTCTAGATGTGAATCCGCCGCAGGAGGAGATTCATGGAGTGGAGGAGTCCACTCATGTAGAACCAAACATCAGACAAGGCAGAAAGTGTACCACAGAAGCTGAGAGACTAAAGTTTGATGTGGCACAGAATGTAGGAGTCCCTACATCACAACGCAGACAGAGGCAGTCACCTGATCGATTTACTGGATACATGGCTCTTATGATCAAGTGTATCATGACAGAGCCATATTATTTTGAAGAAGCAGTGCAGAAGCTCACGTGGGTAGATGCCATGGTGGAGGAGTATGACTCCATTGTCAGAAACAATGCTTGGGAGATTGTTCCAAGGCCGGTGGGAAAATTAGTTGTAGGATCAAGATGGATCTACAAGGTAAAGCAAGCTGTTGATGGGAGTGTCGAGAAGTATAAGGAAAGATTTGTTGCCTGGGGCTTCTCACAGATCGAGGGGATTGACTATGAAGAAACCTTTGCACACAGCTCGCACGGTATTCTTCCATAAGGACCATCCTTGCTCTCTCAGCGCAGATGGGTTGGCACATTCATCAGATGGATGTGAAGACTACATTCCTTAATGGGATCATTGACGAATAGGTGTACATTGAGAAACCTGAAGGATTTGAGATCTTCAGCAGCGAGTCCCATGTGTGCAGACTCAAAAGAGCGTTGTATGGGATGAAGCAAGCACCACATGCTTGGTACACTCAGATTGACAACTATTTCACTGGACTTGGCTTCACCAAGAGTGAGGCGAATGCAAACTTGTACCAAATTGTGGTGGAGGGGAAGCTTTTAATCATTTTTCTTTATTTTGAGCATTTGAAAATACTAACGTGTGGCACCATCAGTGTCTCAACTCATGCAAGGCGATATTGCAAAGGAGTTTGAGATGAAGGATTTGGGCCTCCTTCATTATTTCCTTGGATTGTAAATATGGCAGCGGGAAGGTGAAATGTTTGTGTCTCAGGGAAAGTATGCCAAGGAGATACTACAGAAGTTTCACATGCAAGGCTGCAAGCCTATGGACACTCCTCTTCCGGGAAATTGGAAGAGAGAGGATGCTACATCGGTAGAGGTAGTGGACGCCACTGTTTATCGACAGTTGGTGGGTTCACAGTTGGTGGGTTCACTCTGTATTTAGTCAACAGTCAATCTCTGAAAGATCGGATATATGCTATGCGGTGAACCGACTTTTCTGGCGATGGTTAAACTTTATATTTCTTTTGGAAGGCGAGGCAAGCATGTCTGAAGATATCTCAAGGGCACATACGAGTATGGTTTATCATACAGATAGATGGATGACGTGAAGTTGCATGGATTTTGACAGGGATTGGGCAGGCAGTCCAACAGACAGAAAGAGCACATCAAGAGGGATTTTCAATATCGGATCTACGATAGTTTCTTGGTACAGCAAGAAATAAATATCCATGGCACTCAATTCAGTGGAAGTAGAATACATGGTAGAAATTCAAGCTACATGTGAGGCTATTTGGATGAGGAAGATCCTCATTGGTTTGTTCGATTCACATTTAGATCCCACAGTGATACATTGTGATAATCAGGGTTGCATTAAACTCTTAGTTATATCTGTGTTTCATGATATATCTAAACATATTGATATGGTATCATCATATCGAGAGATTGTGTGCAGCGGAAGATCATGTTGCTTCAGTACATTCCTATGGAGGATCAAGATGTAGATATTCTGACGAAGGCGCTCACCAGGAGAAAATTCGAATACCATAGAGGCAGGATCGGGGTGAAATATAATCCATATCTTGTCGAGAGGGAGTGTTGGAATTCAACAAGATGATGAGCTTAGTGAAAAGAGTCGCCTTCACTAAGTGGGCCCGCAGGCTATTTTTGGCGCAAGTCTATTTTTAGACTATGTCTATTTTTAGACATGATGATCATATTCCAGAAGTTGCAGGATGCTATTTGTGGATGGTTGATCAAGTTGAAAAATAGATGAGATTCTATTTTTAGAATATTGGGTGAAGTCTATTTATAGATCGTCAATCTAAAAATAGCTGCATGTCGATTATCATTAGCTCTTAATAATAATCCGACAATAAACAACAAGTTATTCTCTTGGAGCACTTAGTTTCAATGCACAGATTTGGAAAATCAGTGGGCTGAGGGAATTACGCAATTCCCAAGGGAAACTGGTGGTTCATGCATGGAGGACTCAGTTAGAACTCAAGTGGCAAAGTTATGACAGAGTTGGAAGAGTAGTTCATGGAGTTGTATTCAATTTAACTCAGTTAGACTCAGTTGAGCTAGTTGTATCTAGTCTAACTGAATGATACACTAGTGAGAGTGGAGTGAATTAATTCAAAAATAATAACTCATTAATCAACTGAAAAATACAACATTTAACTACACTACATGTCAGTTCCAGTGGTGACCCAGTGGATAGATAGGTGAAAGGGCAAGATGGACTATCTGTTGTGACTATAGTGATGCATTGATTGCATCACACACACATTGGAGTTGCCAATGAGGATTGAAAAATCAAGGCAAGTGTAATTCGAATTCATTTAGATCTATTCTTCAGCAGGGATTGCGCAGTGGAGGCAGGATAGCAGGAGGGCAAAGATCGGTGCATGGATTTGCAGATTTTTCCTGATTAGTGTGTGATGATTGTATTGTACTGAGAGCTTGATGTACTAAGCTTTTTATGAGGATTGTTACATGATCTCCATGATACATAATATATGATAGTTGGGGTTTTCAGCTTCAGGCTTTCCCCATTAAACAACTGTGTTATGTGCGATTGTTTTTATTTATGCTTCACATGTGTGTGCAATTAATTTTCCGCAAAAGATTAATAGTGGAATGATTATGTATTTTGCAAGAAGTTAAATATTGTGAGATCAGGGGAATGTGGATGTATGCATGCTTAATGTATACTAATTTCTACATGAAGGACCATAATGTGTAGTGCCATGTTTCCTCTTTCTCCAGTTTTTTCTAGCTTTACTATAGTATCCATGTTTATTTTCATTCTGCACAACAGACTTAGCTTCTAGGATTTTCGGTTTAAGGTTGGTTTCCCCATTAGGGTCAGCTCTCTCTATGTTCTATGGATTTCTTTATGGGATGGTTTCCCCCAAAGGGGTAGCCCCATTTTTATTTTTTGAATTATCTCTTTCCCACTAGGGTTGGCTAGCTCAGCAATCCCGATCTAGAATTTGGACTATACTTCTTTGTACTTTTTGTATTATATAATAGAATCTAGACTTATGGAGAAAAAAAAACAATATTTTATCTATAAATCTCAAACTTGACAATGAGGGAGAGACCAATATGAGTTAATTTAACTTTAGGAGCATGTTGGGAGTTGTGTTGTTACTTTACATAGAACACAATTTTTTTAAATAATACTTTTAATTTTTATTTTTTTTAATCTTTATTTTCACGATTTTGATATGTTAATTTTTTATTTATACAATACTCGCTTAATATATATATATATATATATATATATATATATATATATATATATATATATATATATATATATATATATATATATATATATATATATATATATATATATATATATATATATATATATATATATATAAGTGTAATATTTCGATAAAATATAAAATATAAAATATAAAAAAATATGTAAATTAAAAAATATTTTCATCCTTAAATTTTGTTGTTATTTCCCCCGCTTAGGGTGATATCTATGCTAAAAATGTCAATGGAATTTATGGCAAGGCACTCCACCGTCAACGAACCACATTAGGGAGGGAGGCAGAGACACAAAGTCTCCCAACTCATAATCCACTTTAATGGACTTGGGCTCACTCGAGCGATCTACCAATCCCTTACCATATGACATTCAATCAGACAATCTCTCTATTGAAGATGGTTAGGGTTTTTCACATTTTAGCAATTGTGTTGGTTTTTTCCTATTAGAGGAGGAGGGAGCATCGAAATTGTTTCCACTTTGGATACTTCAAGATTTGGGGAAGGCCCTAGACTCATGCTTATGCTTTCAACCAAAGCTTGTGGTCTGGCTCGCACAGGGTAACAAGAAGATACAAACTATTGTGGAAGTGGAGGAATTGGGCTTTGGCGTTCTCTGTGGGGACTTGGTTGACGAGGAAGGCAACCTTGGGTTTTCAGGTTTCCCTCACTCATTACTCTTTGGTTCAAATTGAGCTGTTATTTTTTAGCTTCAACTATACTATACTTTTTTATATCTGGGAACATTTTGTTAATCTGAACTATAGGTTCTATTTGGACTCTAGTTTATATAACGAGTATAGAGCTAGCATTGAAGTATATAACACTGTTTTAGGAGAAAAAATATTTTTCTTCCATCGTTGGTATGGTTTCCCTAGTGACAAATCACAGTAGGAATTGTTGATGTATCTCTTGTTTTCTAGTTAATACAATTTCTATCAACTTTAAAAAAAATTGTTGTTGTTATATATATATATATATATATATATATTATTTAAACTATACACTCTCAAATTATATAAATTTCTATAGTTATAAACAATTGTAATAGAAGTGTAATATTTCAATAAAATATAAAAGTTAAATATATTAAATAAATCACATGTGTTGGCTTGTGGTTTTTATGAACGAATAAGGCAAAATGGGGAGATAAGAAAATGAAGAGTGAGAATGGCTAAAGTGAAGGCCAAACAATTCAAGCACAGGTCGGGTGGACACCCTGTAGTCAAAAGAGGAAAGAGTTGTTGTCCAAGTGTTATGATCCAGAACCCATTGGCCATATCCCGCAAACCGTTACATATATCATATTTCACATACGGTATATGTAATATCACCTCCGCTTTTAACGTTTATGTGAGCCCCTTCTTCAATCGTCGATCACATATCGCAAAAATCCATATATGTTACCATTGCACTCCTTTGAAAAACCCCCAATGCGATAAAACCTTAGCCCTCTTCAACTTTTGCACATGAAACTTTGTCATTCATAATTCATTTCTCTCTGCTCTAAACCTTTATTGGTACACACTTACCTTTTCGCATCTCACTTCACATTTCTTCATTCTTGTTACCCATCCTGATCCCTGACTCCTGATTGCGATTTGTGATATGAGTTTGACCTGCGATAATCTTTGAATTTGCGATTTGCGATATCGCAAATCGCAAATCGCAACCTTTACCCCCCATTTCTCATAATAACAAACTCCCGACTCATGATTGTGATATGCGATATAATAATGGGCCCCAACTCCTTGCCACATCATCAAAGCCCTCCCACAACCTTTGTCCTGCTCTTTTTAGTGTTAACCATCCTGCTATGTGTTAATGCCACAGGCCCCACTTGAAGTCTCGATTTCACCTGATTCTGTTTTGATTTTCTAATTACGGGAGTGATTGCTCGATGCACGCTCTACGATTTGGTTATGATATTCTGATTTTCACATGTGTGGGTCGATCATAAAAGTTTATTTGATCGTAAACCCTCAAGGAGATCTCTATATGTAGAGAGTTCAGAGATGAAAGAAGGGTTCTGAATTTTGGAGAATTTTTTATGTAGTTTTGTATGACTGTGCTCTTTATGCTTTGAGACACATATTTTGGAGAGTTGTTTTGAACATAATATGATATAAAACGTTGTTTATTTGGATTCTAGATGGAGAAATGAGTAGTATGTATCTATAATCTCTTGTTTATCAGTAATCTCCTATTTATGTATAATCATCTTTCAATGTTCTCCTGATTTGATGATTCATGTATTGCAGCTGCTGGTGGTATGCATTTTGATTCATGAATTCGTGTATGAATAATGGTCATGTGTTAAACTTGTTGTGCACCCTTAATTTGCACTCCACAAATCTCTATTGTTGGTCACATTCCACTTACATCTGCTTCCTCTGAGTTCACGGGAGACAAATTATTAAGACTTTTAAGCCTATCTCTAGCGGGTTCCTCCTTCGTTCCTTCTCAGCACCTCTGCATATTTTGAACGCCTCTGCTCATTGTTTCAAACTTGTCCCATTTGAAAAGCCACCGAGCCACACAGCCTCCTGAGCCCTTTCACAGTATAGAGAAATTCACATGAATCAAACTCCAAAGTCTTCATCATTCCTAAACCACTAAAATCATTATCCTCTTAATCCATATTCTGTCATAGGCACCCTTAAAATTGTCTACATATAACCTCTGATTTCAAGATGCCCTAGGCACTGGTATTTTGCAACTCAAGGTTGTCTCTAGGAGCTACAACATCTTTTTGGCATCGTTTTTGGGGAACGAATTAGAAAATATTTTCCCTGGGATACGACATTATCTTCACCATTCAATCAGGTGAGCACGAAGGGTTGAGAGTTGCATAGCCCTCACCTTGGCGACTCCACTATTATCAAGGTTCAAATCAATTGTAATATTAGCTTACAGAAGGCCTCGTACTCGATCGGATACTTCCCAGTTGAAAACCCCTTCTGTATCTTATCCCGAGAAGATCATATTTAAGAGAATCTGGAAGGAAAATCAACCAAGCCAGGCTAAGATATCCTCATTTTCTGTAGAATATTTTCCTTCCTCATCTCAGAAAGCTGAAATCTATGGCCCTTGTTTCACAGACCATGTACTTGAGTATCCTCTAGAAGCCTCTGATTTAGTCAGTTCAGTGATAAAATATGAAGTCGAATCCAGTGATACTTATCTACCTCCCTTGCACCCTACTCCCGAGGCGGAAGAAGTTAAAGAAGTTAAAAAACTCGAAATCTTTCTACAGGAAAATACTCAAACCTCTACTCACCACATACCTATTATACCTCAGCCAACTCATCCTCATAAACTACCACCACTGCCCCTCATGGTTTTACCTGGCTTCCTCCTGAAAAAGTATGCTCCACTGGCTCTACCTCAATTACTCAATGACATGCCACAAGATTATCTCAAGCTCCTGTCTCGGTTCACCGGGGAAGATAATACTTCGGTGCAGAGACATATTGAAAGCTTCTTTGCTTTTGCTGAGAATGTGAATGTAGAACACTTAGATGTGGTGTTAAGGATTTTCTTCCAATCCTTGGATGGAGAAGCTCGGAAGTGGTTCAAGTCTCTTGCCGATAACACAATCCACACTTGGGAAGAAATGGGAATTTTATTCACATTAAAATGGGGAGAAAAGAGGGACCATGGATACGTTCTCACCGAGTTCAATGCTCTAAAGAAGAGACATAATGAGGATGTAATAGAATTCATAAAGAGGTTAAATAAGCTCTATAATAATCCTCCTGCTGAAATAAAGCCTCCCCAAGCAGCTGCTAAGGTGGTCTTCGCAGGAACTTTCAAACCAGAGTTCGGGTTCACCCTAAGAGATAGAAAATCCACATCTCTGGATCAGATACAGACTGATGCATTAGACGTAGAATTAAACTTTGCTTCTACTAGTAAATTTAAGGGGAAGACAGAATATTAAGCCAGAAGAAAGAACAAAGAAGAGGCTTCTACTTCAAATCAAAAGAGGGAATCACAAGAGTATAGAATTGAATAAATGAATAAGTTAATAAAGAACCTTTCCAATAAGCTGATTAATTTTGAATTGGAGACCCAAAATTCCCCTCCTCATCCAAACCAAATGATTCCTAACTGAGGGTTTAATTCTCAGTATCGGAAGCCCCCTCTGCAGTTGTTGCAACATGATAGGAAGGAACAACAAGACAACATTCAACCTCCTCTATACTTGGAGGGAGAAGTGGAGGGATAGGCTGAGGAAGTAACAGACAGTCAAGAGAGTCAATTCCTCACTTACTCTGATGATGAGGAGGGTGAACTCATCCTGCAAGGGGAGCAAGAAGAGAAGTAAGTCCCTCCAGAGGATCAAGATATTAACAATTACTACAGACAGTTCGTGGATTTCATTGAGGCTCAACTCCACAAGAAGTATGACCTCAGGTACTCTAGGAAGAGAACCTGAGTGCAAGAACAAAATGAAGACTCAATATCAAGAGAACAAACCCCTCTTAGTCCTGCTAGTAAAGGGAATAAGCATTAGAAGTGTCAGCCCCTCACAAGGCCACTGCATCCACTTCCACAAAGCAAGAAGTTGATCCTCCCAAAAATGAGAAGTCCCTATCTATAACCTTGAATGTGACATCTCTATTGCAACAATTTTTTTTTTCTACTTATAGTACAAATTCCATTTTCATACTATGAACATATTATTTTTTGTCAGTTTCTGATGTACACCTACCATCAATAATTTACTTTGATGTACAATTACTTCCTTCAAATTTATCCCTATACTAATAATTGGAACTAATACTCCAATTATAAAGTCTCAATAAGATTCTAAGTTTATTCTACATGGACATTTGTATACTAATAGTTAATTTTCCCCCTTTTAACTATAAGTCATGATTTACCATTCCATGCTAATAAATTAGGTATTTTCTAAGTATAACTCCCTCCCCACCATATATACTCTATTCTAACTTTATCTTAAAAGTTATATATATATATATATATATATATATATATATATATATATATATATATATATATATATATATATATCCGGACACATATAGATATATTTATTTATAATCCAACCCACTTTAGTAGGGTTCATTTATAAAAGGGTATTAACTATCACCCTCATATAAAATCTCTATATTAATCTTTCTCTCCAAAATATATTACTCACCCTTCCACCATATACACCTTGCCCTAATGTGTATATATTTCATCACTAAAGAGCTGATTTTGGTCTAGCTTCTTTCTAACGGAGTGCAATTGACACATATAATTTTAACATTATATACATATTATTATGGGTTTCATTATAAGCATATATGTATTTACATCTTATGTTACATCCAACATACATTAATTACCCATCGAACTTATACAATGGACTCAACACTAAGTAACATATTTATACCCCTCCTATAATTAATCCTTCCAACGTGGACTTTACGTGGACTATTGATGTGATGACACCGCCTATATAGCACATCCATGTTAATGCTTATTTGCACTCTATAGTTTTACTTCGTATTACCCATTAAATACGAAGTCAGAATTAATGATATTGTGGACTTCGAGGATTGATGGTTTCTGTGGTTTAAATTGGGTGGCATCACCGTATATGCATACATCGACATCTGTATATGATCTGCCTCAAGATCCCTTGATACTTAATGCACAGTACCAGATCACATGGCTCACCTAGTTACGGACGAAACCCTCCCATTCGCAGGAATTTTGTTCCATTCCAGATCTCTGATGCGTGGATGGTTAGGATCGGATCAATGTTAGGGTTTGGAGCTCCATAAGGATTTCATTTTTTTTATTCATTAACATTTTCCTCTGTTGAAGGCATTCCATTCTACGTCGACTCGTCATTCCTTTACTGTGCACCCACTTCATTATCGATTCTTCTACTGGCCAAGGAGACTATCTCCGACAACTGTAGGAAAGGATACATAGAGACTACCTCCACTCTGGTCAAGGTAAGACATCATAATTTCATAATTTTCCCGAAGTTTATTTTCCTTAGTTTTGATTTGAATTGACTGTTCTAGAATTCTAGTTTTCATCTAATCTCATTCATGTCTTTTTCCAGAAATACTAGCAATGGTTTTCGTTCATCCCCGAAATGTTTTTCTGGTCAGTAAGGTTTATCAACCCTTCAAAACTCTAGGTAAATTTTCTATACTTCATTCACCTTTCAGTTAATATGTACAGTCGGCAGTCTCCCCTACAACATTTACGAAACCCTAGTTTTTGATGTAAGATACAATTTACTTTTGGGAGGCTTTGTTGTGTCTAGATATAATTTTCCAATTACATCTAGTCATACTATCAATTTGATTATTATTATTATTATTATTATTATTTTTTTTTTTTTCATACTTGGGGTTTTTACTTTCATTTTCAAACTCTTATTTTGTAATTTACAAATTTCTGATTCCTATTAGATTTATTTAGGAGATCCCCATGAATACGATTATGTAGAAGTCCTCCGTGGATTCTTCTTTCCATTTTGATGTGGGGTTTTTCAGAACTCTTATTCTGCCTTCACTGCATTCTTTGCATCGAATTATAATTTTCTTTTCGCATTAAAATTCCCAAATTTTATCACTGTTACCTCACAAGGGTCTAACAATGTTTTCGGGAACGCAGGAGGTAGAACAGAGTTACCCCAACTCACCCTTTGTTTCCATCCGGAACCAACGATTTCTCAACGGGTAATTTCTTGCCTCGACAATCTCTCGTTTATGACTTTTGTTTTAATTTACAGTCGTTTTGCTTTAGGTAACTTTGTTATCAATTTGGTTTTCTCTGTCGGCTCAAGACGAAGATTTTTCTTAAATACTCTTTAATTTCATTGCGTCTCGGTTTAGAAACCTTGTCGGGGTTTTTTATCACTCAATAGATTTCTCACTCTCCCTACAGAGAAACATCATGTTTCCCCAACCTACTATGAATACTATTATCTAGTTGGTATTCTCCTTGGATTAATTATACGATGGATTTATTCCCATCGTACTTATACTTGTATTCATTCTTGGTTTAATTTTTTATCCACATTTCAATCTTCAATAGACTAGTATGATGTTTTTCTTTTCTCTCCCTTATATCGGGTTGATGCTCTCCTTCTTACGTCGAATGTCTACTGATAACCCTCTAATACTCTGATATAACAATTTTACCTCATTTGTGAGTTTATTTTATTTAGAATGTACAGTAATTATTTCTCTGTAATAATCAATCTTCTTTTTTTCATTTCAGGTGGGACGTTCTATCTCGTCATTAAGGTAATTTATCTAGCCCTTTTTGAATATTGAACTTCATTTCTATTTCCTATGTTCTTATAATTCTGCCCAGAACTGATTCATAGTTCTCATGCAAGTACTACTTACATAAGACTGGATTTGCAACTATTCTTATTCTTTTTTGTTCACACAAAATAAGGGACCCTTTTTCTCTTCAGGTTGGTCCAACATCTACTTTGGAAATTGTTGTTATACTATCTTAGTATAGTTACAACATTATTCCTCCATTTATATTTCAGGAGACAAAGTTCGCATTTTGTATAAATTGATACTATCCAGTTGGGTTATGAACTGTGTAAATTTTCGAGATTTATCTCCTTAATCTTCATAACTCTGTACTATTGATAAATGACTTATTTCATCTGTAATGACTTTATGTTATACCTCAGAAGTCCTACTTTGTTTCTAGCCTGCAATTCATAGTTGGTCATAATTGCTAAATTCTTTCTTGTGACTTGTTACTATGATAGTGTGATGGCTAGTACTTTATTTCTCAATTCTAGTACTATTGGGATTTTCTTGAATGGTTAAGTTTAATATGCACTATTCCACATAATTACGTTCCTTATGCATTAAGCGCTAAATTGAATTTCATGAAATTGCTAAGATAGTAAGATAATTCAAACCTAAATTTTGAGTTCATCCTAAACAAAAAACTCCCTTCTTGTCTAATATATTTCAGTTATAATTTATTTGGCTTGAGTATACTACAACATAGACATTTTCTTGACTGTAATGTGTATTCAATTATTTGTCTTGCATAAGTGTTTTGATTTTGTACTAGTTCTCAAAAGGGAATTTACTGATTTGTAAAGTAATACTAAAACAATAATATTAATCCAACAACAATTTCCTGAGAGTCACCTAACCTCAGATGTAATCCTTCCGCAAGGTTTAGACATTCTAAGAGTTGGTACTCTTCAGAGTTATGTCTATACAACAATACAGAACAAACTATATTTATTATAGTCAAATTTGTTCAATGTACAGACCTTCCACAATTATTTCTTCTTAACATTAATTCCACAACATAGACTCATATTCAGATTTCAACAAGTTCATATATATATCTATACTATCTTACTTCATCAGCAAACTCATAAAAACACTAAATTATAAGTTAAAATCAAATTAACTGGTGCATACCACTTAAGGTAGACTAGGTTCCACCCAACCTTTGAGCTCTCTCTCCCTATCTCCCCCCAAGCAGAGATCAAATCCTCCAGCCATAGACAACCTCTTATGTATGCTGGATCTGCTTATTTAAGCATTATTTCCCATCATCTTGTTTCCTTAACTGCATCTAGTTAATCAGGATGTTGTTTTCCTTTTTGTCTAGGCTTTCCTTTTGTTTTTTCCACAAAAGTACTTTAAAGCTAGCTTTTCCTCTTTATAGCTTTATTCCACCTTTTCCCAGTAACTACCTGTTTACTGGGATAGATTTTTAGATTTTTATCTCCAATCTAAATTACTATATTTAATTTATTTCCTCCAAGGATTTTTGGAGAACTGGGAAAGTCTTATGATCCTTATCCATCCTCATGGATTTGAATCCCTGATCTCTAATCATTATCTAGTCCTTGCACCATTAATTATTTTTTAATTTTATTAATTTAAATTAATAAAATATATTCACAATAAATATTTTCACTGGGGTCCACGTGACCCTTAGAACCTTTGACTGCCTATTTTTAAAATCAGGAAATTAGGGACATTACATTGAACCTGCCCAACCATCCTAAAGAACAATCCAAAGAAGCTATTGTAGAAAATGCGCCCACAACCTTTAACCTCTAGAAAGAATTAGATAAAGTCAAGATCCCAGTTCCCCTGATTGAGCTCCTGAAACAACCTTCATACAAAGCTCAGGTGTCCCAATTTATGCAGCCCCACGGTGTAAGGCCTCTACCTGATAGCCTTAATCTCCAAGAAGAATTACCCATGGTGTTTTTTGGACCTCATGTAGAAGAACGGGACTCAGCCACACCCCTGTTCTATGTGACTATGGTGATACATGACTTACTATTACACAATTGCATGTTGGATTCCAGGGCTTCACATAACCTGTTGCCTTTGTCTGTCATGGAGAAATTGGGATTGCAAATTACAAGGCCTTATAAAGACCTGTATTCTTTTCATTCCAAGAGGGTGAAGTGCTTGGGTATGATAAAATACCTGGTAGTGAACTTAGCCCAGATTCCAGCCAAAAGTGTGGTAATGGATATTTTTGTAGTTGATATCCTAACCCGGTTAGGAATGTTGTTGTCCAGATCCTAGGGTTCTAAGATTGGAGGGTCAATAAAACTCGACCTCACCTACGGGACTATCCTAGTGTTCGGTGGGGTGGAAAGAAGATTATACAAAAATTCCAAGTCTGTAAAGATGGTTACCAAAGTTGATGGTTCAACCAATTCTCTGATGTATGGTAAGGAGGGTGAAGGCTCTTGTCTTATGCTCGAGGAGAATGAAAATTTCCTGCAAGAAACAGAGGTTTGTCCTCTAAGATAGGGGGATCCCATAAACAGAGTAGAGAACAAGATTTGGACCTTTCAGTTTGATGGGGCTTATTCACGAGAAGGAAACGGAGCCGAGGTACTCCTGATATCGCCGAAAGGATGCTTAGTGCATCTCTCCTTCAAGCTAGAATTTGAAGCCACAAACAACGTGGCCGAATATGAAGCCGTGTTTCTAGGACTACAGGTAGCGCAGAATATGAAAATACAAAATCTCAAGGTGTTTGGATATTCAGAGCTAATAGTGAGGCAAGTAAAGAATCAATGTCGAACTAAGCACCCACGGCTCTGAGCTTACAAGAATGAGGTGTGGGACTTGGTTGAGAATTTCTTCTTGGCTTTCAACATCCAATTCATGCCGAGGGACAATAACAAGATGGCCGACTCGCTAGCTATGGCCGCTAGCAATTTCCACCCTCCGTAGAATTCGTTGCTCAAATACGACGTGGAAGTGAGATATCGCCCCTCCATTCTGGACAACGTAAAACATTGGCAGGTCTTCGAGGATGAAGAACAGGTCAAACACTTCATGGAGACAGTGGGAGAGTTCTCAAATTTGGTGATCGATTCAGCAGTCGAAGATGACAGCGAAGAGCCAAAAAACTAGATGGGAGGAGACACTAGCAGGACATCGCATTTTACAATTAAAGGGAAACGTCATCCCCAAGGGTCTTGTGCCGTTAGAAAGGCTATTTGACAAAAACAACGTCCTGGTGAACCCCAGTAAACCGACCCTTGACGAGCCAGTTAAGGATTTGAATATTGGGATAGAGGAAGATCCGAAGGTAGTGACGTTATCGAAGTGATTCCTTGAAGAATATCGAGGACAGTACCGGAAGCTCTTTCGATCTTTCAAATACGTTTTTTGCTTGGTCATACCAGGACCTGAAGACTTTTGACACTGATGTCATAAATCATAAGATACCCCTCAAAGAAGATGTCAAACCTGATAAACAAAAGATGAGGTAGATTAATCCTTTTCTCCTCACGGCTATTGGAAAGGAAATAAAGAAGTTGTTGTAGGGAAAGATCATTATCCCTCTAAGGTACTCGGAATTGGTGGAAAACCTGGTTCCTGTGAGGAAGAAAAACAACGAAATCAGGCTTTATGTGGATTTCCAAAATCTGAACAGAGCCTCACTCAAAGAAAATTATCCCCTCCTGAAGATGGACCACATCTTGCAAAATTTAGTGGGATCCTCCTGCATGTCCATGATGGACGATTTCTTAGGACATAACCAGGTGGCGGTGCTCCTTGAAGACCAAAAGAAGACGACGTTCACTATGCCTTGGGGAACCTTCATGTACGCTCGAATGCCTTTCAACCTGATAAACGTCGGCCCCACATTCCAGCCTGTGATGGACATTTCTTTCATAGGAGACCAGGATAGGTTTGTGATGATTTATCTCGACGACATCACCGTCTTCTCGAAGAGCGACGCTGAGCATATAGAGCATCTTTGAAGAACCTTTGAAAATTTTCAAAGGTAAGGTCTGTCCCTTAACCCCCAAAAAATCCATGTTTTCCCTGGAATAAGGGAAGCTATTAGGGAATATAATAACCAAAGAAGGGGTAAATATTGACCCAAAGCGGGAGGAGGTGATAAAAAAAATTTCCCTTTCAAGAAACAAAAAGGAAATACAAGTATTCCTGGGAAGAATAAATTTTCTCAGAAGGTTCATACCAAATTATGTCGATATCATCACATCACCGAAATGGTGAAGAAGAATAATGAAGTGAAATGAACTCCTCAATCCAGGGATTCTTTCAACAGGATCAAGCAGGCCTTTTCGGAAGCTCTAGTGCTGGCAGATCCAGATTATGGAAATCCATTCATGATTTTCTCTTTCGCCTCCCCTGACACAATAGTTGCGGCGCTGCTACAAAAAAATGATGAAGGGCATGAACAACCTATTGTGTTCTTCAGCCAAGTCCTCTGAGATGCCGAAATAAAATATAACATCTTGGAAAAGCAAGCATACACTCTGGTCAAGTCACTTAAGGCATTTCAGTTGTATGTGTTACAGTCTGTCATAACAGCTTACGTACCCACTATAGTAGTGAAGGATATTCTGGTGCAGGGCGATAGTGAAGGAAAAAGGGGAAAATGGATAGGTAAGATTCAGGAGTACGAGATGGATATAAATCCTACCAAACTCATCAAAGGTAAAGGGCTAGAAAAAATTATGTCTGAATCCAACTGTCAAGCTCTAGGTATAAATATGTCTATGACAGGAGGAGAAGCACGTGAGGATACAGGTGTACATCAGGGCATAGAATCTTCCACACAAAAGACACATGTAAAGTACCTTCTATCCTTATGGTATAAATATATAGTGGATTAAATTTTAACCCTGAGGTGCCCCCCTAACTATGACAAGACCAAGTATCGCACTTTAAGGTTAAAATCTCAAAAGTATACTGTGGCAAACGGGCGACTATATTGGAGGGACCCAGCTGGGATTTTACTACTATGTTTAACAGAGCAAGAGGTAGACGAAGTGATGATAGAGTTCCATGAAGGAATATGTGGTGGGCATTACAGCTGGCGATCCACTGCTCACAAGATCCTGATAGCAGGCTTCTTTTGGCCCAAGTTGTTTGGTGACGTACCTGCTCGCATCCAGGCCTGCGAAAAGTGTCATACATTCACCGAAAAGCAAAGGTTCACACCTCTTCCATTGATCCCAGTTCATATTGAAGAGTCGTTCAAACAATGGGGAATCGACTTCATAGGTGAGATTCACCTAGCTTCTAGCAACCAACATCGATGGATCCTCACCGCCACGAATTAATTCACTAAATGGGTTGAGGTCGTGCCTGCAAGGAATGCCACAGATTTGGTGGTGATCAAGTTCTTGGAGGAAAACATAACAGCCAGGTTTGGATTCTCGGCTAAAATCATAACAGATAATTCCTAGGCTTTTAAGTCAGCTAGGTTCGTGAACTTCTTTCAGCATTATAATATCATTTTGGGGCACTCCACTACATATTACCCACAGGGGAACGGGCTAACAGAGTCATCTAACAAGACACTAGTGAGGATATTGAAAAAGACCATCAACAAAAACCAAAAGAATTGGGATTCCCTGCTCAAGTTTTCTCTCTGGTTGAATCGCATCACCACTAAAAGATCCATAGGGAAGTCCCCTTATGAGATGGTGTACGACAGAGCAACAATCTTCCCTATTCAGCTCACATTTCTTGTGGCCCGATTCTTACAAGAGAGTGAGGAAGAGCCAAATGACCTTATTAGAAGAATGAACCAATTGGTCGAACTAAATAAAACACGGGAACAAGTAAGCCTCAGACTAGCAGAGTACCAGGAAAATATGAAAGGCTTATTTGACCAAAGAGCTAAAGACAAGGAAATCCAAGCAGGGGGTTTGGTGCTGTGATGGGATGTCAGGCGGTCCAACAAAGGGAAACATGGGAAGTTTGACCCCCTTTGGTTTGGTCCATTCAAGGTGGCAGAGGTCAAAGGCAACAATACCTTTGCGTTGGAGAACTTGGAAGGAGACAAACTCGAGATGCTTGTCAATGGATAGTTTCTCAAGCCTTACTTCTAGCACTGATAGCGGGCTACGACGACCCATTGTACATATCCTCAAATTGTATATATGCCATTTGTTATTTTCACATGAATTCTTGATTTGTTTTTTATTAAAATTTCTTGAAAATGTTTTTAACGATGATCCTGGGCATATCAAGAAGAACACAAGCAAGTGGTCTGCGAGTTATCGACATACTCGAATGAGTGCATCATCCCCAATGGATCCAATGTTGGCTTGTGGCTTTTATGAATGAATAAGGAAATATGGATAGTTAAGAAAATGAAGAGCGGGAATGGCTAAAGTGAAGGCCAAGCAATTCAAGCACAAGTTAGGCGGACACCCCACATTCAAAAGAGGAAAGAGCTGTTGTCCAAGTGTTATGATCCAGAACCCATTGGTTGTATCTCGCAAATAGTTACATATATCATATTTCACATATGGTATATGTAATATCACCTCTGCTTTTAACGTTGGTGTGAGCCCCTTCTTCAATCGCCGATAACATATCGCAAAACTCCATACATGTTACCGTTGCACTCCTTCACAAAACCCCCGATGCGATAAAACCTTAGCCCCCTTCATCGTTTGCGCATGAAACTTTATCATTCATAATTCATTTCTCTCCGCTCTAAACCTTTATTGGTACACACTTACCTTCTTGCATCGCACTTCACATTGCTTCATTCTTGTTACTCGTCCTCATCCCCGAATCTCGATTACGATTTGCGATATGAGTTTGACCTGCAATAATCTTTTCTTTGTGATTTGCGATATCTCAAATCATAGCCTTTACCCTCTGTTTCTCATAATAAAAAACTCCTACCTCCCGATTGAAATATGCGATATAATAATGGGCCCCACATCCTTGCCACGTCATCAAAGCCCTCTCACGGCCTTTGTCCCGCTCTTTTCAGTGTTAACCATCCTGTTGTGTGTTAATGCCACGAGACCCACTTTTAGCTCTGCCATTATAAGTGAAAAGGGGTTGTTACCACCATTACTCTCGCTAAATTCACCATTACTTCCATTATCCACACGTCCTATCACTGCTAAACCTTTGCCATCTTCCCCTCATCTCCGCTCCCTATCACACATCTAACAGCTCATGATCTATTTCGCACCCCCCAATCCAATACCACAAACCGGACAGGCCCCCTCCGAAACCCAGTCTCCGGTTTTGCAAGTCAAACACAACATGGGTTTTTTGCGATACAAATGCAACTATGGTATGTTCAGTTTGTCCAAGAACTCCCTGCTAAATAGCTAGGCACGTGCAACACAACTGGTCATTTGGTAATGGTTAATGGAAATCATGAGAATAAGGGAGTGGAGGCTTTCGACGACATGTGGAATCATGTGATGGAAGCTAGACTGCCCACCTGTTCACGGCTACTCCTCGCCGGCCCATTTGAAGATTCTAGGATTTGGCCTTTGTGGCCAACTATGTTGTTTCTTTTATTGTTTGATTATGATGTTTCGCTGCTGAAGTCTTGATTTCACCTGATTCTATTTTGATTTTCTGATAACGGGAGTGATTGCTCGATGCATGCTCTACGATTTGGTTATGATATTTTGATTTTCACATGTGTGGGTAAATCATGAAAGTTTATTCGATCATAAACCCTCAAGGAGAACTCTATATGTAGAGAGTTCAAAGATGAAAGAAGGGTTCTGAATTTTGGAGAATTTTTGCTGTAGTTCTGTATGACTGTGCTCTTTATGCTCTGAGACACATATTTGGGAGAGTTGTTTTGAACATAATATGATATAAAACGTTGTTTATTTGGATTTTAGATGGAGCAATGAGTAGTATGTATCTGTATTCTCTTGTTTATCAGTAATCTCCTGTTTATGCATAATCATATTTCAATGTTCTGTTGCTTTGATGATTCGTGTATTATAGCTTCTAGTGGTATGCATTTTTATTCATGAATTTGTGTATGAATAACTCTCATGTGTTAAACTTGTTGTGCCCCCTTAATTCGCGCTCCAAGAATATCTATTGTTGGTCACATTCCACTTACATCCGCTTCCTCTGAGTTCACGGGAGACATATTCTTAAGACTTTTAAGCCTATCTCTCACGAGTTCCTCCTCCATGTATTCTCAGCACCTCTGCATATTTTGAAAGCCTTTGCTCATTATTTCAGACTTGGCCCATTTGAAAAGCCACTGATCCATACGGCCTCCTGAGCCCTCTTGAAATATAGGGTAATTCACATGAATCAAGCTCCAAAGTCTTCATCATTCCTGAATCACCACAATCATTATCCTCTTAATCCATATTCTGTCAGAGGAACCCTTAAAATTGTCTACATCTAACCTCTGATTTCAAGATTTCCTAGCCACTGGTCTTTTGCAACTCAAGACTGTCTCTAGGAGTTACAACAACATGCATATTAAAAAATACTATAATCTTAAATTTTTGTTATTATTTATATATGTGTGTTAATTTTTCATTTATACCATAAACACTTAAATTATATAAATTTAAAATTGTATATTTATAGAAAGCTGTAATAAAAATATAATATTTTGATAATATATAAAAGAAACACACACACACACACACACACATATATATTAAAACATAAAAGTTAAATATACAAAAGAAGATATATGCATATTAAAAATATTTAATCTTAAAATTTTGTTGTTAATATTTTTCTTTTAATATATATTTGTGTCTTAATTTTAATTTATACCATAAACACTTAAATTATATTAAAAAAATTGTAAGTTTGCATGACTAAATCTTCAACATGTCCAATATATCACCCCAATCGGGGCGGGGAATTGAACCAGTGTCTTCACATCAAGGAGTGCCTTAACAGAGCACCCGATCACCGTCTATCCAAGACGTCGTGAACTAAATTATATAAATTTAAAATTATGCATTTATAAATAGTTATAATAAAAATATAATATTTTAATAATATATAAAAGAAACATATATATTATGTTAAACTAAATACCAATTTTTTATTAAAATTTTTTATTGTTGATTTATTGTTGAACTTTAAATTATCAAGCTAAAACGTGAATATAAACTAGGTGGCTTAGGTTGAAATAGGGGGAGAAGTGATGTTGTAAGGAGCTAAAAGGTGCCACTCAAGAAAGGAAGTCACAACCAAGTTAACAAGGCAAGGGTGAAGGGTGTGAGGACTTGAGAGGGTGGGATTCCAGGTGGCAATAAAGACTCAAGAGACTAGACATACTAGCTAGAGCAGGGGTCTAGGTCGTATGATAGGAACGAGAGGAAACCTTGAAAAACAAAGAAAAAAAAGGAGAGTATGACCCCAATCATCTCTACGATATTTATGATTGAGTAAAGAAAATAGAGCTAAAGAAACCAAATAAATAACTTATAGGAGACAACACTGAGCAGAAATAAAAATAGTGGAATAGATACTTGAGTCCAAGTATTATGATCCAGAACCCATTGGTCGTATCCTGCAAATAGTTACATATATCATATTTCACATATGGTATATGTAATATCACCTTCGCTTTTAACGTTGTTGTGAGCCCCTTCTTCAATCGCCGAACGCATATCGCAAAACTCCATACATGTTACCATTGCACTCCTTCACAAAACCCCTGATGCGATAAAACCTTAGCCCCTTTCACCTTTTGCGCATAAACCTTTATCATTCATAATTCATTTCTCTCTGCTCTAAACCTTTATTGGTACACACTTACCTTTTCGCATCGCACTTCACATTGCTTCATTCTTGTTACCTGTCCTGATCCCTGACTCCCAATTACGATTTGCAATATGAGTTTGACCTGCGATAATCTTTTCTTTGTGATTTGCGATATCGCAAATCGCAACCTTTACCCTCTGTTTGTCATAATAACAAACTACTGACTCCCGATTGCGATATGCGATAGAATAATGGGCCACCCTCATTGCCACGTCATCAAGGCCCTCCCATGGCCTTTGTCCCACTCTTTTCAGTGTTAACCATCCCACTGTGTGTTAATGCCGCAGGACCCACTTTCAGCTCCACCATTATAAAGGAAAAGGGGTTGTTACTGCCATTACTCCCGCTAACTCCACCGCTAAACCTTTGTCATCTTCCCCTCATCTCCGCTCCCTATCACACATTCGATGGCTCATGATCTATTTCGCACCCCCCCCCATCCAATACCACAAATCGGACAGGCCCCCTCCGAAACCCAGTCTCCGGTTTTGCAAGTCTATCACAACATGGTTTTTTTGTGATACAAACGCAGCTATGGTATATTCATTTTTTCCAAGAACTCCCCGCTAAATAGCTAGGCACATGCAACACAACTGGTCGTTTCGTAATGGTTAATGGAAATCATGAGAATAAGGGAGTGGAGGCTTTCGACAACATGTGGAATCATCTGATGGAAGCCAGAATGCCCACCTGTTCATAGATACTCCTCGCCTCCCCATTTGAAGATTCCAGGATTTGGCCTCTGTGGCCAAATATGTTTTTTCTTTCATTGTTTGATTATGATGTTTCGTTGTTGAAGTCTTGATTTCACCTGATTCTATTTTGATTTTCTGATTACGGGAGTGATTGCTCGATGCACGCTCTGCAATTTGGTTATGATATTTTTATTTTCACATGTGTGGTTCAATCATGAAAGTTTATTCAATCTTAAATCCTCAAGGAGAACTATATATGTAGAGAGTTCAGAGATGAAAGAAGGGTTCTGAATTTTGGAGAATTTTTGTTGTAGTTCTATATGATTGTGCCCTTTATGCTCTGAGACACATATTTTGGAGAGTTGTTTTGAACATAATATGATATAAAACGTTATTTATTTGGATTCTAGATGGAGCAAGAGTAGTGTGTCTCTGTATTATCTTGTTTATCAATAATCTCTTGTTTATGCATAATCATATTTCAATGTTCTGTTGCTTTGATGATTCGTGTATTGTAGCTGCTAGTGGTATGCATTTTTATTCGTGAATTCGTGTATGAATAACACTCATGTGTTAAACTTGTTGTGCCCCCTTAATTCGCGCTCCACGAATCTCTATTGTTTGTCACATTCCACTTACATCCGCTTCCTCTGAGTTCACGAGAGACAGATTCTTAAGACTTTTAAGTCTGTCTCTTACCGGTTCCTCCATTCCTTCTCAGCACCTCTGCATATTTTGAAATCCTTTGCTCATTGTTTCAAACTTGGCCCATTTGAAAAGCCACTGATCCATACAACCTCCTGAGCCCTCTCGCAGTATAGGGTAATTCACATGAATCAAACTCCAAGTCTTCATCATTTATGAACCACCACAATCATTATCTTCTTAATTCATATTTTGTAAGAGAAACCCTTAAAATTGTCTACATCTAACCTCTGATTTCAAGATTTCCTAGCCACTGGTCTTTTGCAACTCAAGGCTGTCTCTAGGAGCTACAACAACATGCATATTAAAAAATATTATAATCTTAAATTTTTGTTATTATTTATTATTATTTATATATGTGTGTTAATTTTTCATTTATACCATAAACACTTAAATTATATAAATTTAAAAATATATATTTATAGAAAGTTATAATAAAAATATAATATTTTGATAATATATAAAAGAAATACACACACACACACACACAGACACACACACATATATATATTAAAACATAAAAGTTAAAAATATAAAAGAAGATATATGCATATTAAAAATATTATAATCTTAAAATTTTGTTGTTAATATTTTTTTTTAATATATATTTGTGTCTTAATTTTAATTTATACCATAAACACTTAAATTATATTAAAAAAAATTGTAAGTTTGCAGGACTATATATTCAACATGTCCAATATATCACCCCGATCGGGGTGGGGAATTGAACCAGTGTCTTCACATCAAGGAGTGCCTTAACAGAGGACCCGATCACCGTCTATCCAAGACATCGTGGAATAAATTATATAAATATAAAATTATACATTTAAAAAATAGTTATAATAAAAATATAATATTTTAATAATATATAAAAGAAACATATATATTATGTTAAACTTAATACCAATTTTTTATTAAAAAAAAATATTGTTGAATTATTGTTGAACTTTAAATTGTCAAACTAAAACATGAATATGAACTAGGTGGCTTAGGTTGAAATAGCGGGAGTAGTGATGTTGTAAGGAGCCAAAAGGTGCCACTCAAGAAATGAAGTCACAACCAAGTTAACAAGGCAGGGGTGAAGGGTGTGAGGACTCGAGAGGGTGGGAGTCCAGGTGGAAATAAAGACTCAAGAGACTAGACATACTAGCTAGAGCAGGGGTCTAGGTCGTATGATAGGAACGAGATGCAACCCTGAACAACAAAGCAAAAAAAGGACAGTATGACCCCAATTATCTCTACGATAGCTATGATTGAGTAAAGAAAACATAGCTAAAGAAACCAAATAAATAACTTATAGGAGACAACACTGAGCAGAAATAAAAATAGTGGAATAGATATTTGAGTCCAAGAACAAGGGAATGAGTGGACATTGCAAGGTGAGGGCCAAACTATGTAGAAATTGCAAGAAATTTTCTACTACTAATTAAATCAAACTGAAATCAAGAGTAAAAAATTTCTTCAACTATTTTGCGGAAATGAAAACACACGATAGAAATACATGCAATAATATGAAACCATCGAATCACAAGGAACACAATGACATTACAGGGGAACCCAACTGGGAAAAACCCCTCCACTACTTTACATTAATTCAAATGAGAATATGGATCAATTAAAATGTCTTGCTTCAATCCTGAAGCACACCCGACACTATAATTTTGATCTTTTGGTCATTGACCTACTCTGACCAACACTAATCCAATTCAAGCCTCAACATTCATCCTATTTCCTTGTGAAATCTTGGAGGAAATTAACCCCTAAAAAATAGGATAATTCCCTATTTCCTTGCGCAAATCCTGAATGAATTGACCACCTACTCAATGCAAAAACACTATACACTCAACTAGTATACAATTAATAATTATAATGTGCCTTTTCCTCCACTCTAGTTAGGAAATTCTAATTTTGGGCATCATTGGGTTTACTTTTAGTAAATTTATCATTTAAATCAGAGATCAGAGAGTTAACAATTGTTATAACTACTCAACTAAACTCCTACTGACTCCACTAAAGACTAGAGCTCATTTAATTGAGTTTAAATAACAATAACTCCAGTGGATTGCTAAATTTTAGCAATCAACTCTACTTCTAGCCTATAAATTGAAATTACTGACTTAAATAGGAGAAAAGGGCATTACAAATGAAGAATTTTCTTGCTACATTTTAACACTCCCTCTTAGCAAGAAAATGGTTATGCACCACCTCCTATCTTGCACCTGCGAAACTCAAATTTACCTCTTGGCAATGCCTTTGTCAAAAATATGCATCCTACTCCTCCGTGAGAATATATTGCAACATCATGATTCTCCTTTACAAACAATATATCAAGTGATGGTACCTGATATCAATGTGCTTGTACTTGTCATGAAATACAGGATTTTCAGAGAGTCTGATACAACTCTGATTATCACAGTAAATCACAGTAGGATCCATCCCCTGACTGAAAAGACCAACAATATTTTTTCTCATCCAAATGGCCTCAAAAACTCCTTGAATAGAAGAAATATACTCAACCTCTACTAAGCTAAGTGATACAAATATTTGTTTCTTGCTATACCATGAAATATTTTTTGACCCAACGTTGAACATAGCTCCTAAATTTCTCTTCCTGTATGATGAAATCCCTGCCCAATCTGCATAAGTGAAACCTTGGAGCTTCACACCATCAATCCTCCTGTACCATAGCCCAAAATATATTATGCCTTTGAGGTATCTAAGCACATGTTTTGCTAATTTCCAGTGAATCTTAGTAGGCTTCACCATAAAATGACTCAACTGATTAACTGCATAACATATGTTAGGCCTTGTGTTCACCAGATACATCAATGACCCCACTAGCTGTCTATATAATGGTAGCATCTACTTCCTCTCTTTTAGAATCATCCTCCTTCCTCCAGTTGATAGCTAGAGGACTGTCCATAGGCTTGTAGTCTTGCATATGGAATCTCTGAATTATTTTAGAGGTATACTTCCCCTGACCCACAAAAATCTCTCCATCTTCCTACCACACCTCCAAACCAAGGAAGTAGTGCATCAAGCCCATGTACTTCATCTAGAACTCTCTTGCAAGGTAATCCTTACAGGACTGGATCAACTTCTCATCCCATTTTAGTATCAAGTCATCTACATACAAGAATAGAATGAGAAATTTTCCATTCACCACAATGTAGTAGAGATTGGCATCTAATTCACTATTGGTGAAGCCCAATGCACTGTTATATGTGTCTATCTGAGTGTACCAAGCATGGGGAGCTTGATTGAGACCATAAAGGGATCTCTCGAGTCTTCACACATGTGTCTCCTTGTCAAATGTCTCAAACCAATTAAGCTTCTCTATGTAAATCTCTTCCTCAACCACAACATTAAGGAAGGAAATATTCACATCCATCTGGTGGATCTCCCACGCCATTTGCACAGCTAATGCTAGAATGGTTATGATGGAAGAGAATCTTTCCATTGGGGAAATGTCTCCTCATAATCAACTACATATACATGTGAGAATACTTTGGCCATAAATATATCCTTATACTTCTTGATACTCCCATCAACTACATGTTTCACTTTGTATATCCATCTGGAACCAACCATTGGCTTCTTCTATCGTCTTGGCACCACCTCCCATATATTTTTCTTAATGATGGAGTCATACTCCTACACCATGGAATATACCCACACTTGTTGGGAAAATTCCCCCTCAAATGAAGAAGGATCGGAATCAATGAGTTATGTCATGAGTGCCATGTACCCAGTGCATATGTCTGGTGATCTCCTCTTCCTGCACAAGGATGTAGGAGCTCCCACATGATCATGTACATACTGCGCCAATTTTTCAGCCTCTTTAGTTCTCTTCCTTCCCTCTTTGGAATATTTTGTTTGAGTGGGTGCCTCCACTTTGCCTCCTCTCTGCTACTCCACAACATTTTGAGGCTCTGAATGAGGCTCCTCTTTTGGAGCTAGAAGCTTCAGCTTTGGTGCAATACTTAGCTCTCACTCTATAGATATTTTCATAACCTTCTCCTCATTAAATATGACATCTCTCCTCATCATTATCATCCTAAGTGCGGGAAAATACACTCGATAGATATGAGGTGTCTTTGTGTATCCTACAAAGATCCACATCTCAGTTGTATGCTCAAATTTTTTCCTGCTATCCTTAGAGACATGAAAATAGACTGTAGCTCCTAAAATTCGAAAATGGGATACATTTGGCGTCCTCCCAGAGAAAGCTTCTTCGGGTGTGACTGGGCCAAGTATTTTGTGAGGACTTCGGTTCTGCAAATAAACTATTGTATTTCATGCTTCTACCCATAGAGATAGTGGTAGTCCCCGATCATGCAACATTTCTCTTGCAACCCCTACAATTCTTATGTTTTTCCTCTCTCCCACCCCATTTTTCTCTAAGTTGCGGGGTGCAATAAGTTTTCTTCTAATGCCTTCCTTGGCACAAAAATATTTGAAGGAATTAGACAAATTATCCTCCATTATCACTTATCAAGGATTTAATCTAATGACCAGTCTCATTTTCAACCAATTCTTTGAATTCAACAAATTTTTCAAACACTTCATCTTTCTTCTTCAAAAAATAGATCTAATACTTGCGGGAAAATTCATTTATTAAAATTACATAATACTTGTGTTTTTCAAATGAGACTGTAGAAAATGGTCCACACACATCTGATTGGACTCGCTCCAAGGTGGCTCCAGCTATGCTATCTTGGCCCTATAAAGAGGTTTTGACATATTTTCCAATAGTGCATCCCTTGCAAACATCATGTTGGTCAAGGGTGAATTTTGGAAATCATGTGGTGATTTGTTGCATGGATTTAAAAGCTCCATTGTGTAGGTGACCCATGTGCCTATGCCAGATTTATCCAACATCTCGACTCTCAACATGTTCTTCTTTGTTGCTCAATGCAACACATGCATCTACCTCTAGCTTGTAGAGATTTTTCACTCTAACAACAATTTTTTTTACTTGTCCAATAGCAACATGCTTGAGAAAACATTTCCCTTTACTAAAAATCACATCATAACCTCTTTCCTCCAATACAACTACAGAGATCAAAATTTTCTCCAGCCCAGGCATGTACATTACATTTTTCAGCTGAAGATGGGATCCAGACTCCCCCTTAAAGATGATAGTACCAATCCCTTGGGTACTATACCACTCATCGTCTCCAAGCGCTATGTGTAATTTTAGTTCCTTCTCCTTCAGGCCGTTGAATAACTCCTTAAAGGATCTAGAGTCCAAGTACCATACACTGCTTCATACAATACTTTCCATGCATGAAATGAGGGTGAAATCCAATTTGAATTATGATGCAATAGCATCACCTCCTACAGGCTTCTTCCTGGATTTATTGCGTGGAAACTTGGTTGCATAATGTCTATATTAATGGCAGTGAAAACATTTAATTTTTCTAAGGTATTTCTTCTTTCCATGGTTCTAGTTGGATTATGGCTTTCCTTGGGCCTTCTTTCCCTTGGATTTATCCCTTCCCTCCAAAGGAAAATTTTTATTCATCCTTAGCTCTGGTTGTGACACCATCTCTAGTGTTTCTTTTGATCTCCTCCTGCACTAAATCAATCCAAAGTATCTCCCAATATGGTAGCTTTTCTCTTCCAATAACTGAATCCTGATAGATGTGCCAAAATTTTAGAAGGACAAGGAGTGCTAAGCTTGAAAGTTCGGATGATGACACATTTTCTCCGACTCGTCCAAGTTCATCTCGAACTATGTGGAATGGTTTCATTTTTCTGCATATGAGTGCTCCTAATTTTATCTCTCAATTCCAATATCCTAGCATCATTGTTGCTCTCGAAGAGATATGTGAGAGTTTTCCACATTGCAAAAGGAGATTTTACACCCTTTAGAATAATCCTCCTAGATTTTTTTGTGTCTTTATTCCACTAAGCAAGTGCTTTTGCATTTGATGTTGTTAGTTTTAAAATATTAATTTGAGTATATTCCCATACTTTGTTTTCATGCAGGACCACTTCCATCCCTTCTTTCCAAGCATAAAAATTCTAGGTGCCCTCCAATACATACGCCAACCTCAATCTGTTGAAAGACATTTTTCCTACACTGAAAGAGAATTTGCACCGAAAACTTTGAAAATTGAAATTTCTCTGAGAGAAGATCTGGAACAATGTTTCTATTTAGTATTCTCATGCTGTGATGCCATCTAGAAATTGTAAGAAATTTTCTACTGCTAATGAAATCGAACTGAAATCAAGAGACACAAATTTCTTCTACTATTCTGCGAAAAGGAAAACACATGGTAAAAACACATGCAATAACATGCAATCATCAAATCACAAGGAGCATAATGATTTTACAGGGGAAACCAACTGGGAAAAACCACTACAATGCTTCGCATTAATTCAGATGAGAATATGGATCTCTTACAATATCTTGCTTCAATCCTGAAGCACACCCTACACTGTAATTCTGATCTCTTTCTCACTGACCTTATCTAACCAACACTTAGCCAATTCAAGCCTCAAGCTTCCTCCTATTTCCTTGTGCCATCCTAGAGGAAATTATCCCCTAAAAAATAAGATAATTCCTTATTTCCTTGTGCAAATCCTGAAGGAATTAACTACCTTCTCAATGCAAAAACATTATACACTCAACTAGTATACAATTGATAATTACAATATGCCTTTTCCTCCACTCCAAAAAGGAAATTCGAATTACATGCATGATTGGGTTTGTTTTTAGTAAATTGATCAATTAACTAATAGATCAATGAGTTAACAATTGTTATAACTACTCAACTGAACCCCTATTGACTCCACTAAATACCAGAGCTCAGTTAACTAAGTTTAACTAACAATAACTTCACTACATTTCTAAATTTTAGCAATCAACCCATGCACAACTCTACTTCTAGCCTATAACTCGAATTTACTGACTTATCTAGGAGACAAAGCCATGTCACTCCATCTAACTGCAATCCAAGTCACCTTGTTGATGTGGAAAATCGAATTTCTCCATTTGATTAAGGCATAAGTCAAATGAATTATTTTCTTGCTACATTTTAATGGACTAATCCGCAAACCAAGCCGCTCCAAAATTGGGTGTCCACCCAACAATGATCATCCACCACCCCTAGTTCTCATATTGTAGACACAATGTTGATTCTCTGACCACCACCACTTCCATGAAAAAAAAATGGACCGCAAATTGAAGCTCATGAGAGAGAGATCAAGTTAAGGGGACTTGGTCCTGCTCCCTAAGGAAAGATAAAAACAATAGGTAGAAACAGTAAGGTGAATTGAAGGGTGGAAAGTAACCATAATGATACAAAAAATTGGAAAATTCTCCCTCCCAACTAAATATGATTAAAATCATAGGAACTTCTAGCCCTTCATGTTGCGCAATGAATGATATGTGTGGAGTATCATCGAATTGATGATGAGTTTTGACTGAGGGATAAGTGGAGGGTGGGATGGCCATGCCTCCCCCCTTTATTAAACAAGGTGACTACGGTGAGCCTATGTCACGTGCCATGAAATTTAACGTAAAATAATTCACTTGCTCACCTAGATTGAGGGAACACTTTAAAATTATAACAAATTTTATGTATGCATAATCGAAATAGAATTGTAAAAAAAAAAAAACAATAACAAATCATGTAGAAATATGGTGATATGATTGCAACTTCTAAAGAAATTTAATCTAAATCAAGAGACACAATTCTACTCTACTTATTTGTGGAAATTAATTCACAATTTAGAACAACATTCACAAACATGAATCAATCACATACACAAGTACACAAATTTATCTAGGGGAAACCAACTGGTAAAAACCCCTTAAACCTGCTTGCATTAATCAGATGAATAGAGAATGTATTACAATTAATACCTTACTATGAGCTCAAGTTGCAAGTGAATAGCCTATCTATATGCTAAATGAGATGATCTGACCCAAACTTAGTCAAATTCTGCCTCTTCTTGAGCACCTATTTCCTTGCGCAAATCCTTAGGAATTAGTCCCCTAATTTTTTAGGAATTTTCCTCCAATTGATTGCACAATACCCAAGATTGATCTTATGGCTGCATGCAAAACCTGTACACCCAATATTAGTCTACAATTGATGTTTTACTACCTTGGAATTTCCACCACAACTAGGGAACTCGAATTATCTACATGCACAAGCTATCTTTGGTTGATTGATCAGTTAACTGGATGATCATTGAGTTAGACAACTGTCCTACTACACAATTTACCTCCAACTAGTTCTATCAACAGTTAGAACTAGTTTAATTGAATACAATGAGAAATAACTAACCTTGATTGCTATAAATTATCAATCACACATGCTTAACTGAACTTCAGGCCATATAACTTGAATTTACTAAGCTAACTAAGTGACAAGAGCCATGTCACCTCAATTAGCTACCTCCAAGTCTGTTGATGTGGAAATTCAATTTTTCTCAATTTTACCAAGGTAAAGTTAAATTGAGATTTTCTTGATACACTTCTCAACAAATCATACATATATATTCTAAAAAACATATTAAATTATTAATTGAAATAATATAAGGATGAAATTTTGCAAACACTTCATCTTTCTTTTTCATAAAATAGATCTAACACTTGCGGGAAAAGACATCTATGAAAATTACATAATAATTTTGTTTTTCAAATGAGACTGTAGAAAATGGTCCAAACACATCTAAGTGGACTCACTCCAAGATGGCTCCAGCTATGCTATCTCGGCCCTGGAAGGAGGCTTTGACATATTTTCAAAGAGTGCATCCCTTGCAAACATCATGTTGGTCAAGGGTGCATTTTGGAAATCATGTGGTGGTCTGTTGCATGGTTTTCAAAGCTCCATTTTGTAGGTGACCCATGTGCCTATGCCAAATTATTCCAACATCTTGACTCTCAACATGTTCTTCTTTGTTGCTCAATGCAACACATGCATCCACCTCTAGCTTGTAGAGATTTTTCACTCTAACAATAATATGTTTTACTTGTCCAATAACAACATGATTTAGAAAACCTTTACCTTTATTAAACATCACATCATAACCTCTTTCCTCCAATACAACTACAGAGATCAAAATTTTCTTCTACCTAGGCATGTACATTACACTTTTCAGCTAAAGATGGGATCTTGACTCCTTAAAGATGACAGTACCAATCCCTTTGGTACTATACCACTCATCATCTCCAAGCTCTATGTGTAATTTTAGGTCCTTCTCCTCTAGGTTGTTGCATAAATCCTTAGAGGCTCATAATTCCAAGTACCATACACTGCTTCATACAATAATTTCCATGCATGAAATGAGGGTGAAATCCAATTTGAATTGTGATTCAATAACATCACCTCCTACAGGCTTCTTCCCAAATTTCTTGTGTGGAAACTAGGTTGCATAATGTACATATTCATGGCAGTGAAAACATTTAATTTTGCTGAGGTATTTA
This sequence comes from Pinus albicaulis, assembly GCA_034641835.2. NCBI lineage: Eukaryota > Viridiplantae > Streptophyta > Pinopsida > Pinales > Pinaceae > Pinus > Pinus albicaulis. Next base: position 565,084,785 of record CM076570.1, on the reverse strand, counting down.
TTCTTTCCATGGTTCTAGTTGGATTTTCACTTTCCTTGGGCCTTGTTTCCCTTGGATTTATCCCTTGCCTCCAAAGGCAAAGTGTTCTTCCTCGTCAGCTCTGGCTATGACACCATCTCTAGTGTTTCTTTTGATCTCCTCCTGCACTAAATCAACCCAAAGTATCTCCCAATATGGTAGTTTGTCTCTTCCATTAACTGAATCATGATAATTGTGCCAAAATTTAAGAAGGACAAGGAGTGCTAAGCTTACAAGTTTGGATGATGGCACATTTTCTCCTACTCCTCTAAGTTTATCTCGAACCTGAGTGAATCTGCATAGGTATTGTGGAATGGTTTCATTTTTCTACATCTGAATGCTCCTAAGTTTATCTCTAAATTCCAATATCCTCGCATCATTGTTTCTCTCTAAGAGATATGTGAGATTTTCCACATTGCAAAACGAGTCTCCTTTCCATGCAATTTCAAAACCATTTGATCTTTGACAGCCTTTAGAATAATCCTCCTAGTTTTTGTTGTGTCTTTTTTCCACTAAGAAAGTGCTTTTGCATCTGATTTTTTTAGTTTTAGAATATTAACTTGAGTATATTCCCATACTCCTTTGTCATCCAGGACAACTTCCATCCCTTCTTTCCAAGCATAAAAATTCGAGGTGCCCTCCAATACATACTCCAGCCTCAATCCATTGAAAGACATTTTTCCTTCACTGAAGAGAATTTGCACCAAAATATTTTCAAATTGAAAGTTCTCTGAGAGAAGATCTGGAACAATGTTTCTATGTGGTATTCTAATGTTGTGATGCCATGTAGAAATTTTAAGAAATTTTCTACTGCTAATGAAATCGAACTGAAATCAAGAGACACGAATTTCTTTTACTACTCTGTGAAAAGGAAAACACACGATAAAAACACATGCAATAACATGAAACCATCAAATCACTAGGAACGTGATGATTTTACAGGGGAAACCAAATGGGAAAAACCCCTCCACTGCTTTTCATTAATTCATATGAGAATATGAATCAATTACAATGTCTTGCTTCAATCCTGAAGCACACCCTGCACTGTAATTCTGATCTCTTTCTCACTAACCTTCTCTGACCAAAACTTAGCCAATTCAAGCCTCAACCTTCTTCCTATTTCCTTGTGCAATCCTGGAGGAAATTATCCCCTAAAAATAGGATAATTACTTATTTCCTTGCGTAAATCCTGAAGGAATTGACCACCTTCTCAATGCAAAAATATTATACACTCAACTAGTATACAATTGATAATTACAATGTGCCTTTTCCTCCGCTCCAACCAGAAAATTCGAATTCCATGCATGAATGGGTTTATTTTCAGTAAATTGATTAGTTAACTGAGAGATCAATGAGTTAAAAATTGTTATAACTACTCAACTAAACCCTTACTGACTCCACTAAATAATAGAGCTCAGCTAACTAAGTTTAACTAACAATAACTTCACTAGATTTCTAAATTTTAGCAATCAACCTGTTGTAGCCGCTACAACACCCTCCAAAATTTTGCCCCTTTTAAATTTTTGAGCCCCTAACCTTTTGTAAAAATATATTATGGCCTAGGTCCACTCTTTTAAAATCCCAAGTCGCAAATTTGCAGAACTGATTAAATCATATTTTTTGCGACCTCGCGACCCCAAGTCGCGAAGTCGCAAGGTCGCATGTAAGTCCAAAACTTAAGAAATGTGACCATGCGACCGTGCGACCTCGCGACCCCCAGGTTGCTAGGTCGCAAGGTCGCAAGTCGCATATCTCATCAACCTGACCTAATTTGCGACCCAACGACCCTCATTAATTGACCGCACATGTGACCCCTTTATAAATAAAAGGGTTGCGTAGGTCGCATTCGACTTGCACGACGGAGCAAGAAACTGCGTCTTACAGACCAGCTGGAGCGATTTTTTCCTGGGTAAGCTTCCTAATCCTCCTGTTGTTTCTTTTTTGTTTAATTATTGCCTCTTACCCTTGCTATTTGTCTATTATACCTCATTCTAGCTCCTGAAACCTATCAAGAAATCTGTGTAGACCTCACACCCTCCCCATAGCTTCACTTCTCTATTTGCCTCCTCTGAGAGAAAGATATTTCCTTACACTAGTCTGTCTCAAGCTCCCTTCCTAGTCCACCTAGAGGAAAAGCCTCAAGTCCCTGATGTGTTCTTTCCATTTTAGGCGTTGCATAATCTCACCATTTATACCCCGCGGGCCTAAATCACCGCGAGCCCATCAAAAAGAGCCCTAGCATGACCCCGCGATCCCGCGACTCGGCGACCAAACAACCTCCAACCTAGTCGCTAAGTCGCAAGGTTGCCAAGTCGCTCGTTTGCAGTCAACGGTTACCTTCGCGACCTAGCGATCCAATGACCTTGCGACCTAATTGCAAGTCTCCAAGTCACCAAGTCGCAGTTCCCCTAAGCTTGAATCTATCACGACCTTGCGACCTTGCGACCCAGTCGCAAGTTGCCAAGTTGCATAGTCGTTCTTTGAGAGTTCACGTCGGTGCGACTTAGCGACCTGGTCACAAGGTCGCCAAGTCGCAAAACTAACCTTTTCTCTAGATAATAGTTGGTCGGGGTCGCGACGACCTAACCTGAGGATTCATTTGGATGTTTTATTGGTCTTAACATATTTCAATTATGTCGCCTGTCTTATCATGGGATCGTTTCATGAATATGCCAGGGAACATCGAAGCCGAGCTCGAGTGTGTGTCCATCCCGTCAGCCTCAAGTGAGATGGGGCCCCCGACAGTACGAAAAAGAAACAAGAGTCCAGAAGAGGAAATCTCAGAAGAAGGCATGCCCCCTTCCCCACCCCCCATATATGGAGACACCATCTGTGTGATCGGAAAGGGGGACAAGATGAGTTGGTACCAAGTATATCAGGAGTTCACAAAGCCTGAGTTCCCAGAAGATCTTCCAAACCGACAGGTGTACGTTTAGGTCAAAAGGTCCAAACTTCACTACGTAGGTGCCCATCCACCCATATTTCCGTGCGCAAAGATTATTGAATGGATCCTACAAAGGGTTGACTCTAGAATGTGGGTCATTTGAGATCACTCAGGGAAAACATTCGCTAACCTAAAGGGACAGGATGTGGAAGTATACTATGCACTCCCCGTTCAATAACACACCTTCAACATTGACTGGGAATCCACTCAAGCAGTACCCATAGCAGAAAATCTGAAAGGATAGTGGGAGGACCCCGAAAATTTCAGGTATAAGAAGGATCATGAATATAAGACAGAAGGTCTGAGGATTGCTTAGAAGTTGGTGGCAGCAACGATGTGCAGAATGTATGGCCGAGCAGATGCCACTATGTTAAATGGTACCTGGATTCCCCTTATCTACGCTGTCACGACATATGGTACTCATTTCAATTAGGGCAACCTGATAATAGCAGCCCTCAGATCAAACATTGATGCAGCACAAGCGCCTGACGAGTGATGCGCATCTAAGTTTTATATGGCTTCCTACCTATAGGATGCAGTATGCACAAGATCTCATTCTAAAGGACGGGCACACAACTGGGATTCAGAGCGTGGCAGACCAATCCACAAGGAGTTACAGGTGTTATGGGCCTCCAAGTATAAACAAGATATAGAGTCAATCTCACATAACTTCATCCCCGTGCTCTACAGAAAGTTGTTTGGCAAGGATGCCCCGTGCATGTCCAGGCGAGCCATGGAGACAATAACCCAAGTGGACAACTGGTTCCCTATCACAGATAGAACTTTCATCTGAGTCTTCGGGTCGCTCAAGGCACCCTATGCACTGCCCCAGTTCGTCACTGAAAAATTACTTGTGCAAGAAGTATGCTACTAGATGATGGGCAGATTTTCAAAATTTCTCACCAAGGGCAAGAAAAAACCATGGCCTACCCTTTCGCTTACTATCGGCGCCTACACAGTCAAATATTTCAAGGAATTAGAGGCAGAGGATGAGGAAACCAAAGGTTTTTATTTACCACCCGTAACACACTGGACGTATGATCCTGAAAGACTCATCCCCGCGCATTGCAAACGGGCCAAATTCAAATGGAGTTACCAACACACGGAATGCCCAGCCAAAGATCGAATCAAGAATTGGTACAACAAAGATAGGGAGGCTGCTCCAGAAGAATCAACCGATCAAGAAGAACAAGATGATCGAACTTTAGAGGAAAGAATCCACACGCTAGGAGGAGCCTCGTCTTCCAAAGCCAAGAAACCAAGGACTTATACAGGTGGTAGTCTTTCTAAACAAAAAAAAAAGACGAGGAGAAGACGAAAGAAGAGGAGGATAAGCAAAAGAAACAACTAAGGGAAGAGAAGAAGGAAAAGCAGGCAGAAGAAACCCGCAGGAAAAAAGAGGAAGAGGAACAAAGGAGGAAAGAAGAGGAAGAAAAGGCAGAAGCTGAGCGCAAGCTTAAAGAAGAGGAGGACAAATCAGAAGTTGAGCGCCAGTTAAAAGAGAAACAAGATAAAGCAGAAGTTGAGCGCTAGTTAAAAGAGAAACAGGATAAAGCAGAATTTGAACGCCAGTTAAAGGAAAAGCAAGATGAAGCGGGAACTGAGCAAAGGAGAAAGGATGAAGAAAGTAAGAAATCAAGAGAATATTCCTCCAAGGAAGCAGAAGGTAGCAAGACACCTCCTCCAGAAACAGGGAAACAAACAGAGCTACCACACATCGAGATGCCTCAGATAATTCCTACGATTAGTGTGCGTTTTACTCTCTCGAAACTTGGCACCTCCAAGGAACAGGATGATCAAGTCTTCGATCTGACAAGACTAACCTATGACCAGTTCACGCACAAGATCAGGTAAGAAAAGAGAAGATGTCTAGCGCAGAACCCTGTCACACCTCTCACGGACACAACAGAAAAGGATATAGTCTTGGATACCAGGACCAATCCAATTATGATTGCATCAGCAAATATCTTGCTTTTACCTGTAATATGAAGAAAACATTAGCAGGGTAGGCAGGCCATCTCTGCACAACCAGGCTACAAATTTCTGAACAAAGAGCGGCTTAGGCTGAACAGGATAAGAAGGGGCTGGAGGAAGAAGTTCAGAGACTACATTTCACAAGTGCCCAAGCCAATGAATTGACACTCACCATTCAAAGGGAGTTAGGTACTCTAGAAACCACTATGAAACATGTATAAGAATATATGTTCACGATAAAACAGACAATCGCTCCTTTACTGAAGGCACAAGCAGAAACCAAAAGGAGGAACACATAGCTAAAGGAGGCCTCCACTGTATTGGATAATATGCTAGAATGTTCAAGCATATACCCGCAGGCTCCCGACACTCTACCTAGAAAGGATTGGGTCTGCACCCAAAATGACAAGGTCCAGATTCGAATGAAGATACAGTCCAAAGATAAGCTAGTTAAGGATCTAGAGAAAGTGATGTCTGCATATGAACAACTGATCAGTGGAATTGATTCAATGGCAAAAACCCACCACATTCCCTCTCTAGGTGCATTGGACACTAAGAAAACAAGAGAAGAGGTTGCTCAGGACATTCAGACATTCTTGCAACCCCTGAAGCAAGCAGCTGCTTCTCAGGATCTCCAAGCCTCACAGGAAAACCTTGTTTAGTTCGTCATCACTTTGGTCTGGATCTACACTAAGCTAGCTTCGCTATCAAATCAGATTGCAGTGAAAAGGCGCACCTTGATCCTGGATGCTCTTGAATGCTTCCATAAACTGAAAGAAGATACTCCCGTGGTAACTTCGGTTGTTGCAGATTACCTAGCATGGCAAAATTATCTCAAATACCAGCTACAAATAGACGTACCTAACCTCGTAATCACATCGTTGCTTCCTTGACCAAAGGATAAGCACAAGTCACAGGTCGCAGCATCCAAAGGGTCGCAGGTCGCACCAGGAGTAGGGGTTTCAAGTTGCAATTTTCCTCAGGTAGCAGAGTATGTCAACAGTCGGGAATGCGAAAAGTAAGGGACACCCAAGGGTCGATTTTTTTCTATAAATACTCCCTCCGGGAAATTGAAAAATATATTTTTTTTTGGACTCCAAAGGAGAAAAGAGAATTGCATAACATTGGATACATATTTCTGGGAATGAATACAACAAATGTTTTGATTCCACTATTGGATCTGATGAGGACTCATGTGTTAACATTATGAATGTTTTGTCTCATGCATCGAATATCTTTTTATGTTCTGCATTTTCTGCTTATATCATTTTTAAGTTTCAGCTTACTTAATGTGTTAATGGTATAGAGCTATTTAATCGAGAAATTGCTAGCAACTTTGTTACTAACATTATCTCATCTTTTGCAAACGCTTAAGGAATTGAAGGGTGTTTTGAACATAAAGGACTATTTCTTTTGTGGTTTGAACAAATTTTACAAGCATGACCCTAACGATCTGTTGCTAATAGCATTTCCTTTGGCTACATGTTTTAACTCACTTTTGCTATTTGTAGTGTTTTATGTACATTGAGACTCATTAACCATTTTTATTTTATTATTCAAATAATCGTGTGTTCATAGGTCTGCAGGGATCATTTGTGTCCGAGAAAAGGAATATTCAGCGGTAGCTGGACCCACACCCCAGACGGGATCCCTATCACAAACGGTTTAGAGTATAGTTGGGACTTTATACCGGGGGAATCCCTTACTATTGGCGGAAAATTTCTCCCCGTCAACAGATTTGGCGCTAGAAGGAGGCCCTGAATGGCAGGCTCCCAGCACAAAAGTAACATCCCGTTGCAAACCTCGCAAGGGGAGATCATGTATGAAAATACTGGTCCTCCGCCCCTTGAAATTTCCCTAGGAGATGAACCCCCTTACTATGAGATCACCTCAGACTAGCTGAGGGCCATGCGTCCGATCACCTGTGATCTCATCAGAGGCTTACAAAACGTCTCGGCCACCGGTTCCCTGGTCAACCCTCGAATTTCCGTAGCTAATCAGACTCGCCAGGGAGCCCTAGTCAATTCCCTACCTCAGCTGATAGGCCTTATGATCAAAGATTACGAAGATGCATTTGAGCGTAATTCGGCAGAACCCCTGGTCCCCGAAATCACTAAAACCCAACCTAACAACAGTCTGTATCCTGACCAACCTTTGAATGATGACACTCAAGCAAATAACCAGCCTGGAGGAGCAACCGGGAGGGGCCGGGAAACAGGGGCCGGAGAGACAGAGGCCAGGGGCAAGGTCAAAATATGGGCCACCCTCACCACAACCAAAAACAAAATAGATTCCCTTTCTTTTATAACTGGAGAAATATTAGGAATGCAGGGAACCACAAGAGGAACCAAGACATCCACTCTCACCATGAGGGCGAGGCCTCCGAGTCCGACATGGGAAGTGAATCCGAAAGTGAAATGGGGCATATCTACATACCACGCCACCAGTAGGCTAGGCATATGCAGCCGCTGGCTTGGATGGCACAATCGCCCCTAGGTCTCCACAGTCCCCTCCATGACATGCCCCGACACCCTGAGAAGCACCTCTCGAAGTTTGACCCGGAAAAGGGTACGTTGGTCGAAGATCACATAAGCAACTTCTACTTGGCTTTGCAAATGATGAGAGTGCAGTTAGATGATGTAGCATGCCATCTCTTTCCTCATACCTTAGAAAATAAGGCTGCTACATGGTACCATTCCCTCCTAGCTTCTTCTGTTTCTTTCTGGGAGAAATTTCGTCGTACCTTCCTCCAAAAGTTTTCAGAAGACAAGACTCCTTCTATGCTCCTTACAGAGCTCAGCACTTTAAAATTCCAGAAGAAAGAGAAGGTCAAAGACTTTAATCAATGCTTCACTACTATATTGAACAAATTCCCTTCGAACATGGGCTTAGATGATTCCATCACTATTAATTACTACACCAGGGCTCTGCTGCGGGATATCACTGTGTTCGTAAAACGTGAAGCTAGAGCTACCCTAGTAGCAAATTACACCATTGCCCTCGTTGTTGAAAAGGACATGCTGTCCATAGGATCCATTGATTATGATAGCTGAGATGACACAAATCCAACCATGAGAAGAACTAAATCTTCGACTCATAAGCCTGGAGACAAAGAAAAGGACCCCTTCGATTTCGAAATTATCACAAAGTCTCTCAAGCTGTTAACAAATGAAGTCACTGACCTTAAGAGAAAAAAAATGACTCCACATCTAGAACCAAAATTCAGAAACCTTTCTTTAGGAAGAATAACCCTGCCACCAGCCGGCCTCCGTCAAACTAGAACACTGGTCTTAACGTGGAAGAAATCGGCAAAGATAATTTCTACTCCTTCCATCAAGCCTCCCACTCGGAGAAAACTTGCCCCCAGTGGATCAAAAGCATGACTACCATAGTAAATCAACTCTTAGAAGATCATACCTCAGGTGATTTAGAAGAGGAGGCTATTTCAGATGATGAGGAAACCTCTCCCCCACATGAGAACATGGAATCCACTATCCTCACCTTTGAGGTGGTCTGTGGGGAGAGCCCACCTCCCACAACTGAGATTAACTTGGTTGACGACCCTAAATCCAAACCCCCTCGAAACTATAGCTTGAGGACCAAAGGCCCAGTCCTGGAACAGTCTTTCGAGGAAAAAAGAAAAGCTTTCTTACGAAAAATCTTGCCACCCAACAAAGAGAACCAAACCGTCACTCCAGAAAAATATGGCCAACCGATGCCCGAGTAAACAAAAAGTCTAGATTGTCATCAGGTTCTCTGAAAACCTCCATTGAATTTACCTCACACCCAGATTTTGGGTATAACATTATCGAAGACACGGGCCAACATTTCCCTCTATGAACTCACTTGCACTGCTAATCAGCAAGACCTTATCCTCAAAGCATTTGCCAACCCAACGGCCAAACCCGTGAGTACCACATCTTCCCAACCTGCTGCGAACCCCCTGTCTGTCGTGAATGTCGTTAATGCAAACTCCAAAGGATCCAACCCCCCTTTCCTCCTATCCTTCGAGATCTTCAACTTTAATTTCCATAACTGCCTCGTCGATTCTGGCGCATCCACAAATGTTATGCCCTTGTCTGTATGCAAGAATTTAAAAATCCGCCTTGAGAAAAATGACACCAGGATCATTCAGCTCGATAGATATCAGGTTCCCGTAGTAGGTGAGTTGAATAACATCATCATCCACTTATCTTTTGACCCTAGGGTGCTTCAGTGCATAGACATAATGATCGTGGACATTCCTGAAGCCTATGGTCTTCTCTTGAGCAGAGATTGGTCTAGCAAGCTGCAAGGATACTTTGCCACTGACTGGTGTCACCTGTGGCTCCCTTACAAGGGTAGGAAAAATCAAATCCGGGTCGAAAGTGAGCCTTACATGAAACACACAGTGCCCGACCTGGACGCAACTAACGAACCAGTCATCTTCGCGCAATAAGAACTCGGTATGTGTTTCTTAGAATCTATTTTCGGGTGTTACCAAACCCCTCAGTCTCCAGTCACTAAAGACGTCCAGTCAGAACTTATGTTGGTCACAGAAGAAATCGTTGCCCCGAGTACGTCTCCTACGTGTCCAGATAGCCTTGTGAAATCAGAATATGAAACGTGGACCCTGTACTACGACGGTTCCAAAACCCATGATGGGGTCGGCGCAGGCTGTATTCTTTTGGACCCTCAGAGGAATAAGTTTCTAATCTCCTGCCGGCTAGAGTTCCAGTGCACGAATAATACAACTGAGTAAGAAGCATTGATTCTCGGGCTCAAGAAAGCCATAGATTTCAAAGTCAGTTGTTTAAAGGTAATTGGAGACTCCGAGATTATCACCCGTCAGGTACGCAACACCGTCCATTGTTTGTCTACGCATCTGAAAGGTTACCAGCAAGAGGTATGGCGTTTAATTTCTGCGTTTGACGCATTCAGTATTAAATCTGTACTTAGGATGCACAATGCAGTGGCGGATACACTTGCCAATGTTGCTACTAGATTCACCCCACTTATTGATGGATTTTCTATTGAAATTATTTACAAGCCATCCATACCAGACAATGTCACTAATCTGCACGTTTTTAATGATGATCAGCAGGTACTGGATTTCGTGCTCAATGTGGACGTGTTCAAGGATGCAGTTATAGAAGAAGAGGATCATGATCGGGTCTTGCAAAAGGAACAAGAGGACCGTAAAAGAAATCTCATACCCAAAGGCATCGTGTTGCTTGAGAAGCTGTTTGACTGGCAGAACCATTTTCGCAGACCTCCTAACACGAAGGTGCAGAGTTCCACTTTAGCACACCAACAGCTAAACCTCAAGACAAAGAAAGAACCTAAATTCATCAACCTTGGTACTGAATGCACCCCTCAAGAAAGACAATCTTCACTGAGTTATTCAAGAAGTACCGAGATGTTTTTGCCTGGACATATGATGAGTTGTGAACCTATGATACGTGAATCATCCAACACGTGATACCCATGAAAGAAGGAGTGAAATTGTTCCAGCAGAAGCTGAGAAAGGTACACCCTACTTTGGAACCGATGATCCAAAAGGAACTAAAGAAACTCTTGGACGCGCGTATAATCTTCAAAGTCTGACACTCAACTTGGGTGTCAAATTTGGTTCCAGTGTGTAAAATGTCTGGCAAAATTCTCTTATGCGTGGACTTTCGGAATTTGAACAGAGCTTCGGATAAAGAAAACTACCCAGTGCCCAATATGGAACATATCCTTCAAGCAGTATCGGGGTCGGAAATGTTCTCGTTATTAGATGGTTTTTCAGGTTACAACCAAGTGCTAGTGGCTGAGCCCGACCAGCTGAAAACCACATTCAGAACTAAATGGGGAACATTTTGTTGAATCCTTAGTTAAACCGAGAGGGGGGGAAAAAATCCTACTTAACACATACATGGACTTTTAAAAAATTTTCTCAAAATTTATTTACACCTTCATTTCATGATCAACTTTAATATGTGAGCACAAGTGTTAAGAAAATGTAACAACAATCTAAATATGTGAGCAGCAAGTATTAAGCAGATTAGATACACCATATCACCACATAAGCATCATGCACATAGACAATAGATATAAGTGGAAACCCATAAGGGAGAAACCACATCTTATTATTGTTGTGATACAAAAGCAAGCTCCAAATCCCTCTCACCACTGATTTTTTGTAGGCTCCAACCTAAAGGAGGCTCCTACCTCAATTCTGCAAGATACAACTTGCAAGGAAGCTCCAACTCCCATCAATTTTCTGTAGGCACCAACCTACAGGAGGCTTCTACCTCAGCCAGCTACAACTGACTTATATCAAGCTACAACTTCTATTTTTTGCAGGCTACAACCTACAGGAGGCTCCTACCTCAGCCAGCTACAACTGACATATATCAAGCTACAACTTGATATGGAAGCACCAACTTCCTCACTCTTTCATAAAAATAAACACATGTTGATTTACCTGGATATCAGCTCTGTTCTGTTCCTTCTTCATCGTTGTCCTCCGTACCTTCATGTTCCGCCTTATATCATCTCTAAATTCATGCCCCTTCTCTATCTACTCCTCCTTATTTTTACCTTCTCTACTCATTTCTCCATTCTCGAAAAACTTTGTATGCATGTGTTTGTAACATTATTTATGGAGATCACCTCATAATTGTTTGCATTCCACAAAGAATTTGAAATGAACAGCCATGACTCTTTGACTTCTGCCTTCTCATTTATTTGTCTAGCTCATTCAGAGGAATATAGCAATATGTACAAATTTCAGTTTTACAGTGGAGTTTTGTTTGCCTACGGAGACTTTCCAATGCATCACAAACAATATAAAATAAACAAAACTTTACATTTTCAGTTACAATAAGAATTTCAATTCAACCCATTGTGCGTTTGTCTTTTCTGCTGCTGTCACTGTCTTTTTCAGTTTCTGCATACTCTCCTGTTTTCCATGCATGTAGAATGAATTTCCCAAATTATGTTCTAAATATAACAGCTGTTGTCATGTAACAGTTCTGCAATTCTCTCCTGTTCACTGCAATTGTGTATCTACTGCATATATAATTACTTTACAAGTTTAGCCCCCAAATAATTCTCAAAGTCTCATGCATATAAAAATGCATTTCTAATTAATCATCCAAAAGGGTCCTCAATCTCTCCAATTTGGGCAATCTCTCTTCATTGCGAAAGCTCTTTTATAAATCATTTCACTATGAGTTATACAACCATACAGCCAATTATATAAGCGGAAGCTTTCTCTCTTTTCATCTTCAAACCTACGGTTAAGAACCATATTTCAATCCTCTCATAACCGCGTTGGATCAATCTCTTTAATCTTGATTAAATAAACAAGGTTCCAAACATCATATTTATGATGATCTTTCACTTGACTTCCCTTTTATTAAAGGGCATTCAACACTTCAACGTTTCTTCCAGGTCCACACTATGGTTATCATTTCTGAAATCGGTTTTGGGCAAAATCTATACGATGGCCACTCGTTCTTCATCATATGTTATAAACCAGGATTCATATTCATTTAAATAATGGTTCCCCAATCTTTATTTACTTCGCTTCACGCTTCATAGCAATCACTCATACACAGGCTTGGTTTATATTAAACCCCAAATGAGATGGCCCACAGAGTTAATAAACTCATCTTTCCATTCTATTTAAACATTTGGAATTAATTCGGGCTCAACCTTTGATAAAATATCATTTTATTGAATGTCAGTTTCATACCTTTTAAACGTTGGCAAATTTGACAATATGCGGAAGCTTTTCCTCTAATTACAATTTCTATGGCTTAAATCCCACATACATATAACAAATCTGTATATACAAATCGGACCAAAACTCACCTTGCGCTTAAGGTCCACCAAACCTTCGGTCTTCAACTATGGACATGCAAATATATATAAAAACCCAATTTATAACTCTCCTTACTTTAGCATTCCACTATCACACTCAATCATCGAATGGAGTTGGCTCTTTTAATTTATAACGGGGCCACATTAAAATCCCAACATTACTCGAAATCCCAATTATCAATCATATTATGCACCTTCTTTATGGAACTCAAATCCACGTTAACCTTTGTGACAACATCCACCGTATGCCTCACACCTTTGTGGAATCTATTAATCTCATATAGTTTTGACCATGCATATGTTACTTTTATTAACCGCATATCACAACGTCATTCTACATTAATAAACTTTGGTTCAAATATCCAAAGCACCATTCACCAAACCCAATCCTTGGTTATAACATATTATAACTTACCAACTTTGCCAGCACACATGTCGACGTTTCGCTTGCCTAAGGCGTATCTAGCCCACCATTAATTCCTCGTGAACATTGATTGAATCCGACGATGGACGCACCATCGCATTCTCAACACCATAAATCAACGGCTATCGCATTACCGAGATGCACGAGCTTTGTCCCGAAAATATTTTGCGAAATAGGTAGGATTCTAAAACCGCCTTGCCACGCGTCCTTCAAGGACCTCCATCGCATTATTTTTTGACATTCCACTTACCACTTAAAAACTTTGCGAGACCACTGGTTTAATTCTCAAACCCGCTTTTACTATTCCCTCAAGGTTCCGACTGCTCCATTAGCTCCGGGTTCCAATGAACGCACACTACTGTATGTTCTCCCTTAACACAATGTAACCGCTTCCACATTTTCTTGCTCATCGACTAAACAAATAGAGTTCAACGCAGGTTTAAATATATCCAACAATCGGGTGCTGTCATTACTTACGTTCTCCACCAAGAAGGACCAAAATCTCATTGGCTTCTATCGAGCCTTTCTCACAGGATTACTACGCAGGCAATTCATAAACAAAACCCATGTATTCAATTGCGTGGCGTTCATGACAAGCGTTTGTAATACAAGCACTTTCTCTGGCATTAATAACCCAACAGATTATGGTTCACTTCTGTCGATTTCAACAATGGAAATAGGACTTGATGCTAGGCCTTTTATACGGAGATTTAATATGTTTAAACAAACAGGGTTCACTATCGCATATGCCTAATTAACAGAGTAAACCCCTTTAGCTTCTTCTGAGGTTCTACACAACCAATTTAATCAATTTCTCCACATCATCTATAAAATCCCAAATTAATACACCTCTCACAGAATCCAGAAACAAATTCTTTCATATTTACAAATGGCCCTTCTACAACTGCCTCTGCTCCTTGTCTGATGCTTTCTCTGCTACCTCTCTGTTTCTTTGTTGTCTCATCTACCTCTCTGCTCGTTGTCTGTCTCGCCCTACCTCTCTCGCTCCTTGTCTCGTCTTGTCGCTTTGCTTCTTGTCTAATGTTGCTCCTTGCTTCTCTTTTGCTATCTTTTCCGCCTCTCTGCCGCATGCGGTTTCCTCTCGATGTCTGTGTCGCCTCTCTACCTTGGTTTCCTCGCCATTTTGTACTCCTTTTGGCCTAGTGATAGTTCGTGTGCTACTCTTGTCTTCTCCTTTGCCATCAATGACAATATTTCCAACA